>CM077116.1:5081818-5717045 GCA_039619475.1 Icerya purchasi | reverse complement strand
GAAGCATCATTGAAGAAAAAGTAAAAGACAATAGTGTATTTTATAATAATCGCTACATACTGGAAAAGATGCTTTTTAGAAAATGATAAACGGACAAGTGAAACCGCCAAAGGTAGCTAATATTGAGTTTTTAATTTCTATACGTTATGTGTAACATAAATACTGAGATTCTGTTCATTTTTCAATCATACTGAATACTAGTAAAACCTCATCTAAACGTTTCTTTTAAGCTTGATCATTGACACGTAGTGATGCAAATAATATTTGACGATAGTTGATATATGTTTATGTTTGTGTTTCGTATTTTTATTTTCATGACTTCTTTGGAGTTCTATTTTCGACGGTTAGCTATCGTCATATTTTTAGTTTTAAAATTAGAATTCGGATTAAAAATCGTTATGCCGCTAACGGAGTATAATGCGATGCTCGATACTGCTCTATGGGAAGCGTTAAGCGAGTATTTCTTGTTATAGAGATGATGATTATTTACATTTTGTCTTTCGATGGCGTTTTTAATGAGGATATATGGGAACACCGATGATCGTGTTGTCCAAAAGTGCCGATTCGCGGCCCTATGATTTATGTTGTTTATAATTAGTGGCCAATGACTTTTACAAAGTGAATACGTTTTTATCAAGATACATCTGCTATTTTATTCGCGCCTCTTTCAGCTGTAGCGCAAGACTAACGTTACGACTGGTGACCCCGACATGAACCTCCATTGGAGACGTAAATTATTTATGCTTTTGTCCCTTTTTTTCTTTATCCGTTCTTTTCCTGAATACGTTTTCGCTGGCACTTTTCCGAAGTCGACGCGAGATGATTCTTCGCTTGCGGCCAATATCGTAACTTCCTACTCTATATTCCCGGCGAACTCTAGCGTGCCCGGTCAGAATGACGCTATTTTGGACACACTCATCGGATCCGTAGTTTTCCCGATTAGAACTGCGATTTCGGCTGACAAGAACATGACGAAGTAAAACTTCATCATGTTATCGGTAACGTGAACGAAGATGTCTTATCAACGATAAAACATCTCCGGTTTCCCATCTTCCACAAACAGATAAATGTACTCGGCTCTCAAGAGCATATTACTGAGACAAGACATGTCCTTCACTTGATAAGGTGTTATACTACCAATATCTTATGCTGATCCGATAAATGACAATATAGTGAGTCGGATCAATGCACGCCAATAAAGGACGTGTACGCTGCCAACCTCAGCCTGGAAAAGTTCGCCTATTATGGTATCGAAGAAAAATAGTAAATGGATGCTCTGCTGGACTTAATGTTTAATCCGAAAAATTAAAAATGGGGTAATGGAAATTAAATGTTACTAAAAATAATCAAAAATTAAGAAATGGAAACAGTATAATGTCCGCTTTTACAATACATATACATCAAGCTGTTTAGTCTTCTATAATTCTTATGCAAAAGCCGGTTTGTAGTTGCCCATGCCATTTTTTAATAAATGAGGTGAATGTCTTGCAACAATCTTCGTTACAGGATTTTTTCGAAAATAGCCTTCCAGGAATCCAAAAATTATGAAAAAAATACCAAAGAAACTAGAATAAATATTTTATTTTTCGACATAATTTCCAAAAACATTAAGGCATTTATCATACCGGGTCACGAGTTTAACTATACCGTCATGGTAAAACTGGGCGGTGCATTTAACGAAAAATTTCGTTACTGCCTACATGACTTCATCTCGTTTCCCACGCATTTCAAATGGGGAAAACGTGAAAATCCGAAAGTACCACAACATCAAGCGAGTAAGGTGGCTATGAAAATTCGTCCTAATTTTGGTTTTTAATTCACGTGCGAACGGGAACGGACGTGTGCGGTCACATATTATCATATTATTGTGCAAAAGCACTGCTCTCCAGACTGTAGCCATGTCTCTTCCGATTAATTTCTCGATGAAGTGCCGCATGAGTGTCATGGTAAGTATACCCACTAATTGTATCCTTCTGTGTACGAAACTGCATTCTTGTTTTCGTTCTTTCAATCTTCTTCTTCTTACTCTCCACAGCTCTGATTTTCCTTTCGAATGCGATGCAAACCATGTTTTTTTCGAATGTTTGACTCTTATTAACGAACATTCTCCTCTGCATTCGAAAACTTTTGCTCTTGACCTTCCGGCTCCTTACAGTGCTTCCTTTATCCTCCCCTTCCCACCTCCATCAATAATTCCCTTATTTCGTTGCTTTATTCTTTCCATATCCTATCACCTCAGAATCTAACTTCTTAGCGTAATATATTCAAGTGGTTGGGTAAAAGCCAAAGACGACTTCCCAAAAAAAAAAGTACAATTTCGTATTCGAATCCTCCAAACACCGAACGCTCTACAATTTGACAAAAAAAGTTTTTTTCCCGAGCATGTGACATATCGATAGAAAGCTCGCTCCTTGGAAGGCACGAAACGATATTTCGTTATCAAAACTTTCAAAGTTTGCGAACGGTTTAAAAAAAGCCAGAAAAATTACGTGCGCCTTCTACTTTACGGCATGAGAATTATAGTTAACAAACCAGCTTATACATGCGCGCATTCACCGATATTTTGGAACACCCGAATTTCAAAATCCAAAGTTGGTCCCTCGGGATATCAGGAACCGGAACTTTTGGAAAAATATGTATATATTTTTTTTTTTGAGCATATCGATGGAAAGTTCGATATTTGAGAGCAGCAAAGTAGTATTTAATTTTTTTAACGGAACTTTCAAAGTTTTCAAAAACGCACCAAAAGTGGCATACTTCTATTCCACCAACCCTTCACTATGGCATGGCGGGTATTGCATTTAAAAATTTCGAACCAGCTCATAAATTCGAGCATCGCGGATATTTCCCTAGTTTACAGTATTCGAATTTTCAACTTCAAAATTAGGCCCTCCTTGAAAATCTCTCAAACTTCGAAAAATTAGTTCCGATACACATTCATTGACCTTTCTTGAGGTTTCTTTTATTATCTAGGTTTTGCGGTCGTGTTTTGTTATTTTTTATGTACACGTATATATAGTTTAAGTTTGTTTTTGAAAGAAGGCTATTATCGTATGATATATTATTTTTTTATTATAATTTAATAAATTAATCAAATTCGGAGGTCACGACATATTATTTTTTATATGAAAATCTTTTCGTCCCTTAGCGTCTACTAATAAGTCCAAATAAAAAATTTAAAAACTCTCGTCCAAATACCTTTTAATGTAGTTGTAAAATCAGTAGAATTGAAAAAACAAAACAGAGCTATGTACGGAAGAAATAGAAATATATGTCACTGACAATAAGCCGTTAATGAATCTGGGACAAAGTTAGGCGAACTGAAATGACGATTGGAGCCTATTTTGTTTTTTTCAAAACTAAAATCTTTACTCTTTCTTCGGATAAACCCCTGGACACATCTCTTCTAAGCGTTACATCTATTATTCAACTTTATTCTTTGCGCTTGATAGCGTGCAAATGGCTCAAATGATTTAAAATCCACACAACATTCGTAGTCAGTAAATGATGCAGGGGACCGAAGCAACATTAAAACGCAAACAATTACACACGTTTACAGCGTTTTCTTTCTTCTACGCTTGTTTCCTATCAACTGAACTAGCTTTTTTTTTTTTGCAACATTCAAGTCGGGAGATGAAACAGTTAATGGTCGTACGTGTCGTTCTCTTAATTCGATCACTTTTTAATAGATAGGGGTAGTTGGACCATTCTTGAAACGAAAATGCACTTATTCTACATCGATCGTGAAGGAAAAAACGGAAAAATTGACATTTACATCTGCGACGGTGAACGATATCAATTGGTATGTTCTAAAGCGCGATCGGAATGTCACACAAAAGATATGTACCGTTGCCTATCGGATAACAGCGACTGCGAAAAAAAAAAAAAAACCTATAATGGAATTTTAGTCGGTTAGCTTTTTTTGTTATGTGGAATTTTTGGCACGGAATTTAATTCCAAACAGAGATTTCGGCGAATTGAAATGGTGTATTCTGGCACGTCGCTGTTAATGAATTTTATGAGAGATGATGAAACGAAAATATTAATAACCGAAAAACGAACAGAAACGGATAGAAGGCAGAGTCAATTAGTTTAAGGCGAGTGGTTATTTTTAGCCAGCAATAATTTAATATACGCTATAAGATGCTGCCGTTCAAAATCCATTTCAGAACCGAAATTTGACTCGCTCCATCGAAAGTTCAGAGTTCCGCTACACCAAAAAAAAATAACTACGCAACAGTGGTTTTTCGCTCTTTTTTTCTTTCCTTTTGTTCTCAGTCGTAAAAATAACATCGCGGTATATGTATTTCTGCGATGACACTGCGACGAACGGAGCTAACGGAGGCTAAGGGTCCGCGTCGACATATTCGTGATTAATTCCTTGAAGCGTGTTTGATTCGTTCTATTTCAGCTTACTATTAATGCGCGTATTCATTGTATTCAGTGTTATTACTCGGAATCGTTTTGGCAATAGCTAGGACGAACAAGAAGGAAAATTAGGAGAGGATGTTTATTTTAATTTTAGAAGTTCCGAGGTTAGTTTGAATTTCGTGCGCCACCGTGACCTGCACGAATTTTCGTTGCACTCTTAGCAATAGGCGATGCACATTAAACGGCGATGAGTAATGCCTAATAAAAAGTAATAAGAGCTCCATGAAGAAACTGTTACGACGGCCGGTCATGTGTTGTTGCCAAAATTTATTTATAAAAAAACTGCACTTTCTACTTAGACATTTTCCGAGTATGATTTGGATTTTTGTGACGGATAATAATTTATCGCTGTCATCGTAACTTTTACTGCGCTTTAGCGATAATTATTTTCGCATTCTGTGACAGGTGAAATAATAACATTTTTCACGCAGATACATTCGTATTTAAATTAAGGACTTGCGACATTAAAATAATTTAACATAAAACCCCCCTTATAAATAAACGCCTTGTCACGGTGATGAATAAAAATGCTAAACATTTAGTATACGATTATTCTGCGCTAACTTCCATTAGTAGACCCCGTCTATCAGACTACTTCAATGGAATAGTGAAGAATATGCATTCCAAGTAGACTTTTTACATTTATTCTTAATATAGAGATAGGCGTAAGCGGAAATTACAAACCAAACAGTGGCTACCAGATAACGTAAAAGAATCAGACCATATTTAATTTTATATTAAATATGGTCCGATTGTAGAGAACCGATTATATATAATTATATTTAATTATGAATGATACGCTTTAAATTCGTTTTTTTCCCTTTAGTTATATGTGCATTTTTTTGTACACGTAGTAAGCACTGTTTTTTTTTTTTGTAAATTCTGTAATTATATTGTACAATACGTGATAATAGAAATATTATTCGGTTCCATACTTCTGTGGTATGTTATAAATCTTATTTACTCTTCAATAAGAGAAATGTTGAAAACTCGCAGACGGGCATAAAAAAATAAATAAATAAATAATATTTCTACGTTATATTTACACATTTAGAACTGGTTTAAACTAAAAATTTATTACACGCCACATTCAACATACTACGCTACACATCATTCCGCACGAAAGTGGTGGGGATAAAACGTGTTCATTTTCATTCCGCTAATAAATGTGGCCATTTTTCTTGATGCTGAAGGATAAGGTGTCCGTTCTTTATCTGTACATCATTGACCTCATATCAATTTATGGCGTTTTGATGAGCGCGATAGGTTCACACTATATTTTGTCTCTCTCCCAGATACGGTTCAGTTAGTACTTTATTCCAAATATTTCTTTATTTTAACAATACATATGTAATTTAAAAGGAGCTGGTCATCAAACTACGAATCGGGCACTTAATATCCTTTACGTAAAATTTAAATTCGTCTCGAATTTCTGTAATGCAAACTTGTCACTTTTCTTCAGTTCTTCCCGCTCCTGTCCCTGGAGTCATAAACAATTCTAAAGAAAAAATAAAACGGTTATTGGTGACACTACACCGTCTACTATTCCGGTGAAAATAGCCATCATCATCGTAATGGGGCAGCAGCAGTCATTGTGCCAAAACCAATTGTCGGCAGCATAATAACACTGATGTACATGTAACAGTCGTATTTCTCGAATTCGAGCGTCGTGACTACCTATTCGTACATTCTAGTTGTACAGAATAGGCAGCGTTCATAGCAATTATTATATGCAACGCAGGTGTACACACGCAAGAAGACTACATTCGGAACTGATAGTAGCCGCTTGTTATCGCGCTACTAGTGCAGTCCCGTGTGTGTCTGCTGTGTACTGACCTAGCGCGCATATGATGTTGAACGTGGTGGTTTGCCATTGCCTGCCACGTGATTATTATCGATTATTTATTTATTTATTTAATTCTTGTAATAAGTTTGTCGTCGCTCGGGATCGAACCCGTGACCGCCATATCGGAAGTCAAGCGCTCTAGCAACTAGGCTATCGCGACGACACTGATAGAATTATATTAATACAGATACACTCCAAACCTGTAAATTTAAACATTATGCATGTATACGCGCCGACAGCGGATAGTCCTGATAAAGAAGTAGAAAGATTCTCTGAGGAACTATGTAATTCAGCAATTGAAAAGTAAGGATATAATTATAGTAATGAGAAATGTGAATGCCAAAGTTGGCAAAGGTGTAGACGAAAGTACAGTGGATGAATTTGGACTCGGTGTAACGGCAGAGGAAATTTATTCATTTCTTGCATTATGAATATTTTTTTCAAATTACCATATATACCTGCAAGTCAGCAGAAAATGGGCAAAATAATATCATAACGAATCAGATTAATTATATTACGATTAACCAGCGATACAGAAACTCAATCAAATCAGTTAGAACACTTCCAGCAGCAGATATCTCTACAGAATACTATAAAGTTAAAACGACTAAAAAGAAAACAGTTGTCACAAAGGATTGATGAGCAGTATATTCGAAATAACCAACAAATTATTAGTGAAGAAATCGAAAAAAAATTTGAAGGAATCGAGCAAAATGATACTGAAAACCACTGGTACGCAATTAGAAACATTAAAAAAAAGAACAGTCTCTAAAATACCACAAAATGTTAACAAAAAACAAAAGTAGATGACAAGTGAAATTCTAACAGGCGACTATTTAAAAACCAGAGTAAAGAGAAATGCAATGTGACATTAACCGTGAAATATGAAAGAAAATGAATCTGTCACGAAGAACTATGCTCTGAAATTGATATCTCGAATGAGAGAAATAGTACGTTTAACATGTACAAAAAAATAATCGGAATCATCAAAGTTGGTCAATTTAATAAGATACCCAATAAACGTGTAGGTAAAAAAAGATAGAATAATTCTTAATGATGACGATAGACTAAAAATATGGAAACAATACATAGAATATTCATTTCATGATGTAGGACTGGAAACAAGAGATAAACAAGAAGAATCAAGAACCGTAATCATGATAGAAGAAATAGAACAAGTTATAAGTATTGCAAAAAACAGAAAAGCAATGGGACTGGACCAAATATCGGGGGATATTTTGAAAGCACTTGAAAAAAAAGCTAAATACTATCTATTTCAACAGTTTAATAAAAGGTACGATACGGAACGACACATTCCAAATTACCGGGTCAAGTCCACGTTTTTAATAATCCCGAAAAAGATCAAAAAATGTAGCGATTATCGCAATATTAGCCTAATAAATCACGTTTTAAAATTTTTTCTCAGAATAATATATGCAAGAATAAACAAAATAATAGGCCAACAACTGAGCGACACTCAGTTTAGATTCAGAAAAAAGCTAGGCATCAGAGATGTTTTATTCAGCGTTAGCATATTAATCCAGCGTTATAGAGATGTTCCACGTTCAATCTTCATACGCTCTGTAAACTTCCAAAACACTTTTGATCGGGTGAAACACAACAAGAACTAGATGTATATATATATATTAGAAAGAGCAGGAATTAAAGGTAAAGTTACACGCATTATAAAAAATCTCTATTGGCATCAAACGGCAAGCATCAGAATTGCCCTTCATAACACAGAAGAAGCGGCGATATGCAGAGGGGTAAGACAACATCTTGTTCCCGATCCTGTTTAATATATACATATATATATATATATATATATATACTCGGAAAAAATGTATGAAGTACCGAGCAAATTTAAAGGAGGTACTAAAATAAATTGAAATAAAATAAATAATATTCGATTTGCAGATGGCACTATTCTGATAGCAATCTAAACGATCCACGACGTTTCTTAGCTATGTATACGTACCGTGTGCGATGATTATGGATTACTTCCGAAACAATCTATACGAGGTGATTAGTAAAACAACTATGAACTTACTTACAGGGTCACTCACAGCTTATGGGAAAGAATTTGAGAAAGTTAAAAATATAGATTACTTTGGCTGCAATATAAATGATCAATGGGATATGTACGATGAAATAAAAATTCGAATCGAAAAAATTCAAAGTGCATTTTTAAAATTAAAAGCAATATTATGTTGCCGAAACGTAAAACTGGATCTGAAAATGAGACTAATGAAATGCTATATATTTTCGATTTTACTGTATGGAACGGAAAGCTAGGTAATTACAAAAAGAACAGATCGAAAACTGGATGCCTTCGAGATGTATCGTAGAATTCTGGGCATAAAGCGGACAGATGAAATGCGCAACTCGGAAGTGCTCAACGTATGAAAAAAAGGTAAAAGAACAGTAGAAGAAATTAAGTACGGTAATCTGAAATATTTTGGCCATATAATGCAACACCCAGATCAATATAGCCTGCTACATGTGCTATTGTAGGACAAGATTACTGGGAAGAGTCCACAGGGAAAGAAGAAAGACAACCTGCTTACAGAATTTGTCGGATTGGTTCAGCTACCAATTTTGTTTTGAACGGTTCTAGATAGACGGAAGATTGCCAGCATGTTAGCCAACATTTGATAACGGGCATGGCACCATGATGATGAAGCGGAAGTACCGTTCCAACAAGATTGATGGAAGCGACAAACAATCTGATATTCCATTATCATCCGTTCTATGTTAAAACCGACTTTAACAGGGGACCGTAGACTCCGAAGTTACGCGTTACTAGAATTTGATCGAGTGGAACTGATAAAAAAAATTGCAACCAACTGTTAATATAGCCGGACAAAAACTTAAAATAACATCAATGTTTCTTGTTTGGCTCCAGGTTGTGAGTCACCTGTCGTCCAGTTTGTTCAAAGGACATAACTCAATATCACGCGATACAGTACCATTTGTCGTAATCGGTTGCACTAAAAATCGACGTAAACTTAATAAACCGGGAAAAACGGTACCGGAATGTGGAAAACGCTAAAGTTCGCCGACGGTGTGAGTTTTACAACTGAAAACGATTTCAAATCATAATCGTTTCTCGGAACAAATAAACGTGGAAGCGCAAAAACGGTCACAGATGATCGGCGTTATTTGTCTTAGGCTACATTTCGGTAGACTGTTTTACGGTTAAACGGTTTTGATAAGAAATATCGCACTATGTTCAAAGGCGGAATTTGGCATTTGAACAAAATTTCATCTAATCGACATTTTTATCGGCCGTTAACGACGGATTTATACAGTTATTGCTATTTTCTTTGGCTGCAATTTCCTACTTACCGCTGCCGCAATTGCTAAAAAATTCAATGTCATCGTGGAAATTATGCTACTTCTATTTTTAGATATTATCATACATATGTAGCATCTCTGTGTATTGGTTTTTGTCGCAACAATCACTGTCAAGGTTTTTATCAAGCATCTTCTATTCGCACGCATTCCAATACACACTCACGCACACCTAATTCCGACTACGCGCAAGCTGTGCTTCCTCGTGTTCCCGATTCATTCATTGGCCCGTCTTCCGTACACGAAATTGCGAAATGTTTTACGCGTTCGTCTAATAACGCGGTTCCGCTGAATCTCTGCGCGCTCTCTAGCGCAACAATGTGCGAATGAATTTTATTACAATTAATAATCGCGCTACTGAATTGCGTGATCTTTACACAAGTTGCACCGTTCGGGACGAGATCGATCGGCTTTTAAGAAGAAGTCGATTAATTTCACTCCCAATCCCCCACTTTTTCTTTATTTTTTCAGCATTAGACGAGATCTCACATTGTTCTTTTCTGTTTATTCTCATATCTCTTACCTTGTTTCGATTACATTCTAACCCGCATAAAAAAACAAAACAAAAAACGAGCCTTACCTATCTTACCTCCATTGGCGAAAAGGTCCTTTCCCTTCTCACATCATATATAGTGCCATACTTAATTCCTGAGTGTCGGCGACTACCTATTCGTACATTTCAGCTGAACAGACATAGGCGCAGTGTTGATAGCAATTGCTATAATGAAAACGCGAGTGTACACGGACAAGACTACATTCTCGGGACTGATTGTAAATGTATGATTTTTACGGATTTACAAATGCAGTTCCGTGTATGTCTGCTGTGTACTACCGAGCACGCATATGATGGTATGCGTGGTGGTTTGCCATTGCCTATTGCCTTCCACGTGAAATAGCGAGTATTTAATTTAATATCCTCATAGTAATTTCTATCTTCGCCCGGGATCGAGCCCGAGTTCTGTAAAAGTCGGATAGGTATGTTTTGAAACATTGTTGTACGATCAGCTGATTAGACTGTCTTTCGTGACAAATGTTTGTAGAGTGTGATATGTGTCGCTGATACGTGTTTATTTTTGTCCTTTCTTCACATGTTCAAAATTAATCTAACGTTGCACGTCAATATTTATTCCGGTGGAACACATTGTTCAGTCTCACTTCCTGTTCTCATCGTGATTTTCATTTTACTCCCCAGTTTTCATCGACCGATTAGCGAGAAGCGACATGTATTACTGAAGTCGTTCCGGCTACTCAAATTTTCGAGTTTGTCTTGTTTTGTCCCCTCGAAATTTTGACCGCGGAACTTCTCGGAATAAAATTCAGTTTTTCTCTAAATATCCTTCATTGCTCCTGGGCAGTGAAGTCGTCAACGTAATCGTTCAAAAATTTCTGAAGTTAATCGCAACTTAATTATCGTTCGCGTCTACCTCAAAATCTCTTTTCTTTAAATTGCATAACCTGTCTTGCTTAGATTCTCTTAAATTTTCTTTAAAATCAGTAATCCTTGTTCAATGCAGTACACTTCTTCTATTCGAAGATTCTATTTATGTAATCAGTTTACAAACGTCTACCATCCGTTTAACTACATATCTTTGCTCCTAGTAGCGTAAAAAGTAAAGTAAGATTCGTATTCTCGATTAGGTATCACGGCCTGTGAAATTAAGCTTTTCGTAATGAACTTAAAAATCCAATGGATCTAAAGGGAAAATTGGAGCCAGCTCCACTTCTCTCGGCAGTCTACATTTTCCCAGATTTCCCTAGTACCCAATTCAATTTCTTATTAAGTACCTAGGATCCGGAACGAAAAATGACCTCTGGCGTTTAAAACCTGTTATATTACTTCTTATTTCTCTTCGTCTTAACTTTATTTTCGTCTCATAAAGTTTCCCGTAAAAATATTCTTTAGTACCCAACTACTCCGTGATCTCAATTAAACACGGGAATTTTACGGAACGGTCAATTCCTTACTTGCATTCTCATGTGACAATTTTTACTGATGGTTTAAAGACGCCTGGGTTACTTCGTTCCCCCAAACCATAATTTTTCTGAATATTTTCTTCTTCCTCCTTTTTCTGTTTTTTGTTACCTGACAATCTAACATATTTCCTCGATCGTTATTTCTAAACTAATCCAATCGTCTCCTCGCGCTCATATACAATCTCTGATTTATATAGTTTTCCTTTCCATGTAGCATTCACGCTGATTTGTTGTGGTCAAACCACCCTGACCTGAGTGGGTAATGATAATAACGATGCTTAAAAGGAAAATTCCAAGTTCCAGTCTTCTACCGCCGCCGTCTAAACAGTTTCACTCTAAATTCCGGTATTTCCTTTTTTACGAATAATCCGCTCTTTCTATCGTGTCATTCAACCTAGTTCTTTTTAGGATTCCGTATACATATAATGTACGGAATCCTAATAAGATGGTACACAAATGACAAAAATATCAAATAAAAATCAATAATTCACGAACGGCTTGACTTATAAACTTCAAATTTGGAACATAAATTACAATTAAAATTCTCTTTAAAACGATCTATAACTTGAAGATGACCGATTACCCTGGGCGGCAAAAAACCCAAAAAACCGTCAAGAATATATAATATGGTACATAAAACGACCTCAAAAATCACTTAAAAAATCATAACTAGTCACTAGATAAACTTATAACGCTGAAATTCAAAATATAAACTACAATGCAGGAGTACTTTCATAAAATAAAAAAATTAGGTTACAAAAGTTATGTAAAGTTGCCCAAAAGTTCAAAAAACCGCAAAAAATGACGTGCCCCCCCCCTAGCGCCGCGAGTATTGTAGTTAAAAATTTTGAACGAGGCTAAAAATACGCGCATCTCCGTATATTTCTCTAGTTTGAAACATCCGGATTTCTAACTTTAAAACTGGACCCCAGGGGCGACGAAAGCTCGAAATTTTGTAAAAAAATATTTTTTTTTACAGGCATGCGATATATCGATGGAAAGATCGCTATTTGTCGGGAACGAAACCGTATTTAACTTCCTTAACGAAACTTTCAAAGTTGCCGTAAAGTTCAAAAAAGTGCGAAAAATGACGTGTAGCCCTCCCGCTAGCGCCGCGAATTTTACCGATAAAAATTTTGAACACGGTTAAAAATATGCGCTTCCACGTATATTTCTCTAGTTCGGAACATTCGAATTTCCAGCTTTAAAATCGGACCCTCGGGGCGCCGAAAGCTCGAGATTTTGGAAAAAAATATTTTTTTTTTCAGGCTAGTGATATATTATTAGAAAGATTTCTATTAGTCGGGAACGAAACCGTATTTCATTTCCTTAACAAAACTTTCAAAGTTGCTGTAAAGTTCAAAAAAGCGTGATCTCGAATTTGCAGCCCCCTCCTTGCGACGTTAGTATTATAGCTATAAATTTGGAACATGGTAGAAAATACGCGACTCTACGTATATTTTTCTGATTTAAAACAACCGGCTCCCCAACTTTAGAATAAGACCTGCGGGGCACCAAAAATTCAAAATTTGGAAAAAAAAAAATTTTTTCTGGGGTTTGTGATATATCATTAGAAATATCGCTATTTATCGGGAACGAAAACGTATTTCATTTTCTTAACAAAACTTTCAAAGTTGCCGAAAAGTTCAAAAAAGCGCGAAAAATGACGTGTTAGCCCCCTAGCGAAGCAAATATTACAGCTAAAAATTCTGCACACGGTTAAAAATATGCGCTTCTACGTATATTTCTCTAGTTCGAAACATCCAGGTTTCGAGTTCTAAAATTAGACCCTCGGAGCACCGAAAGCTCAAAATTTTGGAAATAAATATTTTTTTCTCCGGGTTGTGATATATTATTAGAAAGATCGCTATTCGCCAGGAACGAAACCGTAATTTATTTTCTTAACAAAATTTTAAAAGTTGCGGGAAAGTTCAAAAAAGCGCGAGCTCTAATTTGTAGCCCCCTCTTTACGACGCGAGTATTATAGCTATAAATTTGGAACAATGTAGAAAATATGCAACTTTACGTATATTTCTATAGTTTTGAACATCCAGGTTTCCAGCTGTAAAATAAAACCCTTTGGGCGCCGAAAGCTCAAAATTTTTAAAAATTATATTTTTTTTTGCCCGAGCTTATAATATATTATTAGAAAGATCACTATTTGTCGGGAACGGAACCGTATTTCATTTTCTTAACGAAACTTTCAAAGTTCCGAAAAGTTCAAAAAAACAAAAAAAATTACATCTCTTTCCCCTAGCTCCACGAACATTACAACTAAAAATTTTGAACGCGGCTAAAAACGTGCGCTTCCCCTTATATTTCTCTAGTTTATAACATATCCAATTTTAAAATTGGACCTTTAAGGCGCCGAAAGTTCGAAATTTTGAAGAAAATTTTTTTTTTTTCTAAGGCATGTTATATACCGTTGGAAAGATCGCTATCTGTCGGGAAAGAAACCGTATTTCATTTTCTTAATGGAACTTTCGAAGTTTGCCGGAAAGTTCAAAAAAGTGCGAGAATTGATTTGTGACGCGAGTATTATAGCTAAAAATTTTGAGGAAAGTAGAAAATATGAGCATCCATGTATATTTCTCTGGTTTGGAACATCTAAGTTTCCAACTTTAAAATTAGTGGCTTGGGGCTCTGAAAGCTCGAAATTTTGTAAAAAAAAAAATTTCGTCAAATGTATTATTATAGGAAAGAGCGCTATTTTTTGGGAACAGACCCGTATTTCATTTTTTTAACGAAACTGTTTGAAATCTACTAAAAATTCATAAAATTCTGAAAAATGACGTGTAGCCCCGCTTGTAATTTATATATTGTAGTTCAAGATTTTGAACAAGGTTAAAAAAATGTGCGTCCCTGTTTATTTATTTACTTTGGTACATCTAGGTTTCCATCTTAAAATTCGGAACCTTAAACGCCGAAAGCTCAAAAGTTTCAAAAATAATATTTTTTTTTTCGGTCATGATCGATGGAAAGATCGATATTTGTCAAGAACGAAAACATAAGTTATTTCCTTAACGAAACTTTCAACCCTTGATGTTCCAAACTTGAGAAATATATGTCGAAGCGCATATGTTTAACCCTGTTCAAAATTTTTAACTGTAATACTCGCGCCGCTAGACGGGACGAACTGTATTAATTTTTTGGCAACTTTAAAAGTTTCTAAATACGGTTCGGAATTATGTTTAGAGACACCCGTGGAACTTTCATACGAATTTCGACTGTTACTGGTTGAATATCGGACGGTAACATTATCTGTTGAAAGTTAATATACGCACAAACGGCTAATATTATTTCCCCATGCGCACGACTAGCAAGCACCGGATTTGATTCGAGAACTTTATAGTTTTTTAGTTTTAAATGTTGGTTTTGTTTTAAGTGGGTTTCTTGAATGCATGGAACAAACGGGTTTGTTAATCGGTGTAATTTTCTTTTGGCTTTATCGGAATACGAGACTGCAGCGGTTTTCAGAATTTGGTTCGGACTGTTATAATTTGCATTAGTAGTGTTAGTACGAGGGCTAAGAAACGGAACGGGATCACAGGTTTCGGTTTGGTTGTTTTCATTACGGCTTGTGTTAGTGTTGTCATGAACTGTAATGAAAGGAACGGACTCATCGCATCATTGTTTAGGTGGTACGTCCGCCTGATGAAAAACAGATGCGAATAGTATTTCGATTTGTTAAACAATTTAACGCACTATTCTAGTAACTAAATAAAAAAAAAATATTTAATAATGGTCTAACGTATTGAGAGAGTCGAAAGAAAAAACCGAATTGTTAAAAAATCATCTCAGTAGAACGACAGTCTTTGTCACATCGCGGAATTATATCGACCTTTTTTAGTAAAGTAACCAGTTCGTCTTGCAACCGAAAGAAGTTTGATAACAAAGTAACCAAATCGCTTCGAAATTCGGTTTTAAAATTAGTGACATTTACAAAATTCGTAAACTATAATTTCGATTACCGTGTCTCTCCCTCCCATTCGCCGAGAATCCAGGACGCAATCACCAGCGTACTCCAAACTGCCAGCAGGGAGCACCAGCATTCTAGCAGCCGCAGCAGAGTGATACGTAGCATTAATATTATTTCTAATTAATATTTTTTGTGTGTTTTCGTTTATATATTTATTAAATGTCTTTAACGATCGGCTATCCAAGAAAGATAGGTGTAGGGATTAACAAAATTACACATTTTAAAAAATCATAAAACCTTAATATTATTATTATTAAATCTAAACCAATAATTTAAAAAAATAAATAAAAATTAAATAAACAAAAAAAGGATTTAATTGATTTTTCTTCATAACCATTACATTGCACTTCAAGTTAGTCTAAGTCTTCGATTCAAATTAGTATTTTGGTTTTAAATTATTATTAGAAAAGATCTCTGAAATTTATTAAGATATTAAATTAAAATAGTAAAATAAAAATAGAAGTTTATTCAAACAAATTTTCTTACATACTAAATAATTATAGTTGTTGTTAACTTTCATACGGAATCCTCAGCGCATGAAACCTCATGCTTGACAGAACTTGTTTCTTTTTTTTTTCGATCTTACCAGTTGATCTCAATCATATATCTCTTTATTTCACTCATTGTTTTCTCTTATATTTATTATACAGTAATTAATTTTAAACACCAATAATTTAAAACAATTATTTTTCTTCGAATGTTCTCGTTCCCTTTGTTTTGCTTCAGCTCTTGCCACTTGGTCTCTTCCTGTACTTAAATTTGTTAAAGTTTAAGAACTTTTATTCCTTATCGAATTTCCTATATCTCGTCTTTCTTCCCTATCGCGTTATAACCGCTGTTCGATGTTTTTATGTGAGCAATATGCGATCGAATTAACATCTAGCTGACTATCTTGTTTATCGTTTTTGTGCCGAGGTTTCTGATTGACGAGTACAACAACGGGGGAGGGGGGGGGATAACGGGCATTAATTTACGAAATATTAAAAATAAATTTTTAATCGCTGTCAGAAGTATTCGGCGTCGCGAGCAGCCATTTGAAATTCAATCTAATGGAAAAAGGAAAAGAGCCAATTTTAGATGGGTATGTTTCCCTACGTGCTTATCGTCAACCAAGCCCAGTGGAAATGATTAGAACGGGAGATTTTATGGAGACCAAAAAAAAAATAAGAAAAAAAAATCTGTCAGTTGCAAATCGGTTACTCTAGAATATGTTTTCAATTTTAATGACGGCAATATTTAAGTAAACTGCACCAAATATGTACGGGAAACACAAACCCGCTGCTTTTCAATCTCGTTTCGCGCTATATGAGACATCTATACTGTTGCAGCACTATTGTTATTTATTTTCCACATACCGTTTACAGGCCGCTTACTTCATCCGATCGATTAGGATGTTTTGCGCTTTTATTAAAGTCTATTACGTAAAATAAATTAATCAAAAATTTTTAGAAACTGGTTTTATTTTTATATTTTTCAATTTATTTATTTTACATATAATGATCAATACAGGCTTTAGCATTCTTACATTAATCCCACTCGCTCAATGTATATGTTATCGGCAATGTCAACATTGCCGAGGCATTGTCGAAAGTGACTGGTGAATGTCGACATTGCTAAGGCATTGTCGAAAGTGACTGGTGAATGTCAACATTGCTGAGGCATTGTCGAGAATGACTAGCGAATGTCGACATTGCTGAAAGTGACTAGTGAATGTCGACATTGCTGAGGCATTGTCGAAAGTGACTAGGGAATTTCAACATTGCCGGTCTCCTAGCAGGCAATGTTCGGAAAATACTTTTTCCGTAAATACGGCCTTATCATAGCAATCTATCATAAATTATTTAAGAGCACTGAATATTTCCGCTTTGTTATCGCAAAATCTAATGATAATTTGGTGCATTGTAATGAAAATTATACATACATACTTTAATTTTACACACCCCGCAATTTTCAATAGTAACCAATCATCAAAATACTTATTGATTAATATCGTTAATAATTATCAATTTTTTTAATGAACAAAATCAAAGAGCATCGATTATTTATGAACAGTTTTATTAGAAAAGAATACTAATCGTACAATCGGCGAAAAATTTATTCATTCACTCCCTCAGTGCACCGAATTATAATTCGATTTTGTGATAATGAAGCGGAAAAATTCAGTAGTCTTAAATGATTAATGATAGATTACTATGATAAGGCCTAAATCAAGCTGTGTACTTACAGAAAAAATATCTTTTGGGAGCCATGCAATGTATTCACTAGTCTCTTTCGACAATGCTTAGACAATGCCAACATTGCCGGATTCTGGAAATTGACAGAAACATATATAAACGTAAATTAATCTATATAAAAATATTTATAATTTATACACATTTCCATAGATACATCTATACCATAATCATTATAAAATGATATTTCTACGTTAAGTATGGAGATGACTTATTAAATATATATCCAATAAAAGCAGGAGTTCTGCTAGGGTCATTATTCTATCTCATAGACACATCAGATATTCCTACACCTCCCAATGTAGAAGTAACAATCTTTGCTGGCGACACCGCGATTTTAAGCTCAGGCGCATGTTCTGTTAAAGTACGGAATACCATCCAAGCAGCGGTTATTGAAATTTCGTCATGGCTCAACTTATGGAAAATCAAAACCAATGAGAGTAAATTAGCGCGAGTAATCTTTACTAATAGAAAAATTGATCCGACGGAAGACGTAGTCCTGAACAATGTTGCAATTCCGTGAAAAACAGATGTGAAATATCTGGGTGTATACCTTGATCAACGCCTAACATGGAAGAAACATATAACAGTAAAACGGACCGAATTAAATATAAAGTTAAGACAGTTCTACTGGCTACTAAACAGGAAGTCGGAATTATTGGCTGAAAATTAATATTAGTTTATAATCAGATTTTAAAGCCAGTTTGGCGTTACAGCTGTCCGCTATGGGGCTGTTCTAAAAAGACTAACATATCAATCATACAACGGATTCAAAACGAAATCCTCCGGATGGTTGTAAACGCTCCGTGGTACATTACCAATTTAACGCTTCACAAAGATCTTGGAATAAAGTTTGTTCGAGAAGTAATATTTGACGACGCAAAGAAGTATGCCTACAGATTAGAAACGCACCCAAACAACATATTGGGCTGTTGGACAATTCATTAGAAGTTCGACGGCTTGATAGAATCAAGACGATGGATCTAGTCTAAGATAAAAGTTCCAATAAAACTTCTTTTTTAGCATCTATCGTTGGGTAGGCTGCTATTCAAGCTACGTGCGCAAGATATTAAAAATAATTGCTAAATAGCTATCATCGGCTAGATGCAATTTAGCTACTAAAGAATTTGAAAAAAAAAAAATCAATAGGGATTATTTAAACAATAATATCTGCTTGCGCCACAACCTCGATAAATAAAAGGTAAATGATAAAAATAAAGTTGACTGCCCCCTGCGAGCTTTAAAGTTATCATAATAAGTGAAGCAAACATCCAATGCAGGATGCTGTGTGAATGCTTCGTCGAACAAGTTTAATGGCAAAATCCTAAGGGGAGAGCTTGAGCGACATCGCTAATTATTCGACGTATTTCTGAATTCTTCTTCTTTAGGTGCCGTACGCTACATAGCGCGTTGGCGCAACCTATTCGTACATTTTTAGCTGTAACGATATAGGCTGTGTACCAGGCAATTATTATATGCAACGCAGGTGTGTGCACACGCAAGACTACATTCGGAACTGATTGTAAACGTTTGATATATCGATATAGAAGTGCGGTTCCGTGTGTGACTGCAGTGTATTGACCTAGCGCGCATATGATGTTGTACGTGGTGGTTGCCATTGCCTTCCACGTGATTATTAGCGAGTATTTTAATTTTAATTCTTTGTAATAAGTTCTGTCGTTGCCCGGGATCGAACCCGTGACCTCCGTAACGGAAGTCAAGCACTCTAGCAACTAGGCTTTCGCGACGACATTTTTGAATTACTTTGAACATTCATTTTAACGTAAATGTCTTATCTTTCTTTGCAAACTCTTTTATTGTGTTCTCGATATCGTAATTTATAGTCCTTCCGCAGACCATATTTCTCCTGTTTCACGTAATTACAACGGTAATCATTATAAAATAACCGATAAAATAAGAAAAAACGCATGACGCGACTTTTTTTCGAAAAAAAAAAGTAAATCAGACCGAATACAAAAAAAAAAAAAAAAACGTTGAAAACTCTATAGAACTTAATTTTTCCTTTCCAGCTAAGCCACACTATTCCAGAAAAGATTAATCGAAAGTACCAACTACAATTTTTACTTTATCATTATTACAGTTTTTTTTGTTTTTTTTTTTAAATTAAAAATCTCATTACCATCGTGGAGGCAATAATGAATCTATTACGAAATAATAGCTTTATTTTAATCTTCTATGAATTATAAGACGGAGTTAAAATGTTGTTCGTGGATTTTCTGGCTCTGAGCTTAAAAGGTGTTGTGTCTGAGCAGATGAGTTTAACAAATTGGGAGTGTGAAGTCGTGACACGATCAAGAAGCCAGAAGAAAACGTACTTTATTAAAGAATTACCGAACAGCCACGTATCGTTTAGACGCATGCAGAGCACTCTGCAGCCCACCCATATGGTTCCATTAAATCATGACTCATGATGCGAACAATGTATTCTTAGTTGCACCGATATAGTCCTAGAGCAACAGTACTCGGATAGATGGCAAACAGTTAATCGGATCTTTTTTAAAAATACGGGCAATGGCTGATGCTAAAGAGCAACGACATTTGCGTTATCGTATTATTAGCCGATTTGCGTTTTTAACCTGCCCCACCTTGAATTTTTACTTACACACAATCACTAAGAGAAATTGTAGCTGGCCAATTTCACAGAAAGAGATTGATTATTTCAGCCGATAGTAATCTAATCTGACGGTTGGAGATAAAAAAATATCTGGACGTTTGTGTAAAAAACCCGTCAAGGAGAAAATACTGCTTTGGAGCATTAAGGTCTGATAAAATTCGAACTAAACAAAGTACACCGAGACTAAGGATACGTACGGTAAGTTTTAGGTTGAAGCGAATTTGATCTAGAAGATGCAACATAGTCAACGAAAAAAAAATAACATAGACATCGAAAGAGTAAGATTTAACTTCATCTGCTGATTTAGGGAAAGGCAGATCAGTCGCCCGAAATAAATACGGGGATAAGCCAAACACATTCATAAACATCAGAAACCTAGATTCGATTAAAAATCTAATAACTGTGGGAAATTAAAGGTAGTGATCTGTCGTTTATCGCTGAACGAGAAGTAGACAGCGGAATCTTCTCAGGTAGTATAAAAAAAACACAAGCTTCCGAAATACGCGTATTCCATAGGATGTTTTTGAAATATATATATATATATATATATATATATATATATATATATATGTAATGAACGCCATCTTAATCTTAGGGGTGCACCAACTGAAATAGGCAAAGAAAAAAGAAATAATCGTTATTTAGAGTTCAGAGAAGAAAGATGAGTAGTACAGGTATACGCGAAGAAACCAGCTGAAAATACATCGGATACTGGAAAATTTATGGGAAACGTACAGCATAGGCGGGCGATTGATTATAGTTTGAGAGTGGAATGGCGGGAAAAAAAACTGTCCCAAATTGTGGACGATGAAGTCTCCGAGTGATAACGATGATCGGTGAACTGGAATAATTAGTTTAGAATGGATATTTTTAGTTAACGGATTTACCAAGTGTCGAATGATTCAAAGCGTGATTTTAGGGATTTAGGCGAGATTTATGATAAATTAATCAGCTATCGAAAGAGGGGTAAGAATTACTTTTCTGGCAATAGTTGAAAAAGCCGCGTCACACGATTTTAGATTTTATTAATTAATTTTCCCCTTCGTAAGTTTCGCAAATCTGTCTAACATCATGCGCATGCCTAAACTAAGAAAAATACGTTTCGAGAACTCAGATAATAATAAAAAAAAAAATACAATACATAATTGAAAAAGGGAAAAAAAAGTTTAAACTTAGAATACGTT
Source organism: Icerya purchasi (assembly GCA_039619475.1). Classification (NCBI taxonomy): domain Eukaryota; kingdom Metazoa; phylum Arthropoda; class Insecta; order Hemiptera; family Monophlebidae; genus Icerya; species Icerya purchasi. The sequence continues at coordinate 5,695,411 of CM077116.1, read as the reverse complement.
TTATTTATCAAATGTAATTTTCGCTTTGAATTTTGTTCATCAGTTAACAAAAGTGCGCTGGAGAGTTCGACAAATCTCGTTTTCAATTGATAAAATAATTGTTATGTTTGTTGAAAAATCAAAGATAAGCCATACATGAAAAAATAAGTTTCGAATTAAAAAAAAAATTTCAATACATTAACACAAAATTGAAATTTAAAATTTTTTAATCGAGTGTTTTTATACGTTATTTATTTGAATAATTCGTTACATTAATATTATAACAATAATAGAATGCCTATAATATATGTATAAAGAGTTCACCGACATGCTTTGCAGAATTTGATATAATTATTAACTAATTTTTTAAAATGTATCGCAAATTTTAATCTTAGTTTTTTTTGTTTTTTTTTTTTAAATATAATATAATTGTCTCGGAAAAATGCCTGATCGTAATTACTTAATTAGCGGTAAAATAATATTAAAGGAGGAAAGGACTGTTTTAAAATTAAACGTTTCATTATCATTTTTCAGGCTAAATTCGGTAAAAGTGGAACACCTTTTTGAAGTATCGCGAAGTTTAAATTTTATTTTAAAGAAGAAATTCTTTGAAGATTTTTAATTAGCGATAGGGTTTAACTGATTTCGAAAATTACAAAAAAAATAAAAAAAATACGTTCGACTTTGCCAAAAGTAACGCTTATAATAGGGAACAATAACTATTATTTAATGTGTTTATTCTGTTCTTTGTCCGTAATTGAAAAATTATGAAAACGTTTCTCTCCGTCTCGCTCGCAATCTGAAATCGACATTGGCCGGCCTCTAAATTGGCACCGGATAAACAATCGCTGCTTTTAGTTTCGTAGCGATGGAGTTCAATTATTGCAGCACATCAAAGAAAATTTTTTAGCCGCGCTATTTTTTGATTTTTAACAGTCTATCAGTATTTCCAACTTCACTTTTACTATACCCTCAGTATTCGTATGTTTTTTTTCTTTCTTTTTTTATTTTTATTTTTTTCTTATCTAACGTTTTAGGTTTTATTTATTTCTTCATTGCAGGCAAAAATCTGTTTAAATTTACTTTTAATCCAGACACAGCTGATCTGAAGATAAACCGTTATTTTATAGTCTAGTGAAAAAACGTCATAACGGTGGTACGTTCGTTTGGGAACTTGGATCAAATCAAGTCGAAAAACGAATAAATCGTTTTCGTGAAGCTTCAGAAGTATGTACATTTCTTTTTTTTAAAGTTTTTTTTCAGTTTTCTAAAAGTAGGAATTATTATAATCACTCTAAAAATCGAAATTAAACACTTTATGATCATTTTTCGAGTATATGAAGTGGCAAACACATCTCTTTAAACAAATTTATGTATGTCTACGGCGGTGCATACAAGTGCGTATACATATCAGCTGTAGATAGAATTTTTTGACACATTTCTGCCTGAAGACGAAAGGAATACTATTTAGACTTAACACTTTATGCATAATGGAAACCACGCTAGGATTTTAAAGAAATTCAGTCTAGAAGCAATTTAAAGATACGAGTGTAAAAATTATGCTATTTAATTGAAGGTAAGCCACTTGGCATGGAAAATGCGCATAGCCCATATTAGAAGAAAACAGTGAGAAAGCATTGTTTTAATTTTAAAAAATAATACTTTTTAATAATGAGTGTCAGTGAAGGTGTATAGTGTATTTCCAGGGCACGCAAAATTTTGTGTCGCGTCTACTAGGGGATGCAAGAGTAAAGGTCCCGCCATAATTAAGCTGAGCGAAGGATATTTTAAATATTAATTGCATTAATTTTATATACATAGTCACACCTCGGCGGTCCGGTTTTGCTAGTCAAAGGTAAGTTTTGACAGTCGACTAAAGTTTTGCGAACCGACTAAAATAAAATGTTCAGATCGGCAACCGAGCAAGATGCATTTTACGAACGCAACGATCGACATTTCGTTTCGGCAATAATGTTCTCCGTTTTAAAATTCGGTCTCATTTATAAAGAATATACGTGCACATAAGCCTTTTTTATCGGCTCTTACGTTATACTGTTAATGTTTCGCAAGCATTGCCGTTGCAACAACTTTTAAGACATAAATATACCCATATCCGCAAGAATATTTCAGTCTCTCTATGTTTTCACCTTTTTCGGAAATGATCTTAATTAAGACTCGACAGATTTTAATGAAATTTACATAGATTATAAATTGCAGTCTAAAATGTGTGCCATATTTGCATCGCGTCAATGTCTCAAAAGTTTTTCAAGATAACAGCGAAAATATATGCAATTTCTTTTTCAATAACATATAGCTCTCATTTTATCTAGCAAAAAGACTGCCAAACTGCGATATTCACGAAAAAATATTTGCTCCTTCTATGTTTTTATTTGTAACATATTATAATTAGCTTTATTTTAATTATTAATTTTTTTATCGTTTGTAAAAAAACTTTGGTTTTTATTACCGACTTCCAAAACAAAGGTTACACTTGTTCGTTGCGTTTCTTTTTTTTTTTAATTATTTATTTTTTTTTATATTTGGTAACACATAACGGTGCAGATTTATTTGAATGATTCTCTGTTCTTGCAGAAGTGTACCACCGGTATAAAAATGACATCGACCTCAAAGATTATTGTAAAAGTTTAAAAAGAAAAATACGCTAAAAGTAAAAAATCAGTAGATAAAAGGTAATATATTTCAGGGTAATATACTTAATCTTATGATTATTCTTCAACAACATTAACTTTTCGAAACCAGTAAATGTTCATTACTCAGATCATAGAAAATGAAAGATTATACTATTATTATATGTATTCATTAATAAATTTTTAATTATTTTTGCAATTTGATGCCGACCGCAAAAAGTTAATGTTTAATGGATATATAGTAATTTATTACAACTATCAAAATATAACAAACAAATTTAAGAATAAAATGAAGACTTACTTAGAAACGTTTTCGGGTATAACCGTATTCTTAGATGGTGATGGGTTATACCCGAAAACGTTTCTAAGTAAGCTTTCATTTTATTCTTAAATTTGTTTGTTATATTTTGATAGTTGCAATAAATTACTATATTTTATTAATTAACAAACAGGATGTTGAAAGATTCTTTATTTAATGGATATATTTGTACCGTGAGCGGAACAAAATAATTAATAAAATACAACGAAAAATATTTCAATAAAATAACATAAAAGTAGCTCTGAAAAGGACTCTGATCAGGAAATCGGCGGCAGAAAAGAAACAGAAGGAATAATTAAAACGAGACAAAATAAAAAAATTATATAATAGAAAAGAAATTGTTAAAAAATATGATTAACAAAAAACCAATCTAATAACGAAACGAGCAAAATTAACGGTACTATGCGCACTAATGTACTAGTAATAAAATATTGGAAATAAAATAAAAAAGACGAAATAAATGAAATAAATAAATAAAAACAAAAAAATATTTTGGTTGCCTCTACGTTTGTTTTCCAACTCGCACCACAATTGCTTGCAGTCTTAACTGTTACGTTATTTCTGTTATGATTTTTTTATTTGTGATTACTATGTACTAAATTTATATTCTCTCTACTGCTTAAAATAATATTTAAATCCGTTTAACTTTTTAATTAATCTAATATAATAATAGCAATAAAATTAACAGCATACAAAGGTACAAAATTATAAACACATAAGTGCAACTAAATGGAATGAATAGATTTTTATCTGGATGATATCGTGAGATTTTGCCATGAATTTAAAAACATTATGTATGTAAAGTAATAATCATTTTGCTCCAAGTCGGATGACAAGTATCATTATGTGAAAATATTATGTTTATGTGTGGTATGCAGAATGTTTCGCGAAACCGGAACTGCTTTCGGTTTACAGTATGCTGAATACTCATTTCCTAAAATTGCTCATTAGTTATTTCATCTACAATTCGGTATAACTATAAGATGCGCTGTTGCCCGAGAAAAATTTACTTCTTGCTCATAAAATCATTTTCGTTCTTTAAAATTATCGATCACGTCAAAATAAAGAATTTGGCCTGCAAACCCGGTACGCCCGTCACGCCCTTAGTATAACTTTTTACAAATATTTAAATGCTCTATATTTACAAGGAAAACATTTCCTTGTGTACACGTTATAGACGTGCCTATGACAGTCGCATCGACTATTAGGTAATTATTGATACTCACCTTTGTTGAACGAAATGCCTACGCGACTTAAAGCAACACAAGTCGGCCTCAAAGTAAATCTTTTTAACATTAAAGACTGCAGTATCCTAACGTTAAACCTTATGCCCCGTGATCAATGACGTAATGAGATGAAGGAATCTCTGTTGCCTGTGTTGCCGTGAAAACGTATATAATAATATTGTATGACGTTGAACCATGACAATTGTCAAACACCAACCAAGACACAGAGTGGAAGCGTTTGGAAAACGTTACCATCCGGTTTATAACAGACATCGATTGCAGCCTCGATCGAGCCATTACACAAATCATCCTTTGTGCAAAGGTTACAGTTATGTCTTAAACGCAGTATCTTTTTTAAACTGCGAATTCCTTACTACTTGGCTTTGTTACAACTAAACGGTTATTATGAACTTCAGTTACAACTAACAGTAACACATTAAGACTAAGTTTCTCAATGCGTGCTAAAATTTTTTATTTAGGGCTTTCAAAGGCGTTACATACTAAAATCTAGCCAAATGGTAGACATTTTATCTTTCAAAACGGGCTGCAAAGAAATATTATCATTTTCGGTTCTATTCCACCAGTAATATATTGTAATACATCACGAAAAGTTGTTTATTGATTTCTAGTTTTCCGCATTATGCTTTTTTATTACAAAAACTTTTTGGACTTCTATGAACAGTAGGATTAGGTCAACAGGATCTTTCGTTGGTTTGGAGTTGTGCCATGTCTTCGAAAAAAAGGTAAATAAATAGACCGCCAAATAATTTACGTTGCATCGAAGTATTGGTTTAAACTCGTATCGATTAGCGCCGTGAGTTTTTGGCCTACCATTAAAGAACTTCATCACAAAGAACTAAAATATTCCAAACAGCATAACATTTGCTTAGCTTAAACTTTAATATATATTTTCACGATGTAAATGTTCGCTACAATTTTATACTGGGTATGATGCATGCATAACTTAAAAATTAACTATCGGATATTAAGGTTCTGCTTGGCTTGGTCAGTTTTTTTCTCCTAATTATTCTATGCTGGCATTTGTGGGTGATACTAACACATTTACGGCCATGTTTGCTTGACATTTTTTACTTTGAAAGGAGTAACATTAATTCCTACCTCTGCGTGTTCACTTATCCTTATACTATCCCCGTAATAATAAGTGTAAACAACATTTTTTTGTGCTTATATTAACTTAATAATGGCTAAATGGTTTTCTGCCAAACCAAAAAAAAAAAAAAAAAAAACATCCTATTTTATAGTTGCACACGGATGCGGAAGATTGCATTTTAATAAAATTGCAATGAAGACAGAATTTGATACGATATTTACCGAAATGTTTAATACTTCTGTTATCTTTCTACATACAAAAAAAATTACTTATTTCCGGTGTCTTGATTTTCGTTTTTTCCCCAATTTTATTTTTTAACATAAAAATCGTAAAATATTTCAGTTAAATAGCCAGCAAAAAATTAAAATGCGGACACTCGAATAGTCATGCTGCGTGGGTGAGATTGAAACGTGCAGATGAAGGAGCCTCCTATTTTTGTTAAGAAATTGAACAATTACCTCGTATTTTATTGATGATCTAAATAAATTGAAAACAGTAATTAGCCAAATTTTAATCATTTAAAAATATGGACACTATCATTAATATAATTCTTCAACGGGGTAAAGTATAAGAGAACATTTTTAGTGTACTCATTAAATTCCGTTTAAATTTATAATAATTTATATTATAATCCGTAATAACTGGAAGTAATTTAAAACTAAATTCTTAAGTATATTCAGTAATAATTATATATGCTGCCGTTTTGTGTATATAATTTAGAGTAAATTCGTAACTAAAATTAAACGACGCTATCAATTATCAGGGTTTTTTTTTTGTTTTCTTTTTAAACCTGCCCATCGACAACACTTTTATTGTAGAAAAAGATTTGTAATTTTTTCCGCTAGTTTTTTAATTAAGATGCGCCAAAAAAAAAAAATAAATACAAAAACGAACTCGTAAGAGCCGAGCCACTAGCTCAACATCATCGATAAAAATTATCAGAGTCACCCTTACCGATGATGGTAAATAAAATCTTTTTCTTAATAAAGAATCTTTTATCATCCTGTTTGTTAATTATAGAATATATTAAGTTCTAACAAATACGAATATAGCAAACAAATTTAAGTATAAAATGATTGCTTACTTGGAAACGTTTTCGGGTATAACCTTTTCATTTTTCATTTTAATTTACAAAAGAAACGCGTATTTTCTCGTGTAATTGAAGTTCATGAATATTTTATTCCGATTTATCTAGTATTCGCGGAACTCGTAAACTATTTCACGAAATTTACATTCACGAAAAGGGTAAAAAATGAAAACAATCGTGTTAATAATAGTAATTATGGAGTGTAATTGCGAAACGTTTCGTTTTCCCTTTTTTTATTTATTCAACTGTAATTTTTGTGAATCCATTATATTTTTGTTTTTGTTGTTTTTATAATCGCACGTGGTTATAATATTAATATTAATTTGTAAACTATTAATTTTACCACTTTTTTTTCTTTTCTTAATACTCTAAATTTGTTAAAATATTGAAATTTTTAAGGTAATCGAATATGCTAACTTTTTTTTTTTTTTTTTTTTTTTTTTCCCTAAGATTGTATATGAGGGTTTCCATGTGCCGTGTTTAACTACTGGGGCTATTACAGCACATGGAGCCTACTTAAGGGGATTAAACGCGATGATAATATTACAACACTAGATCAAAAAACGCTGAGATTCTTCCCATATACATATTTTATTTATTTATATATTTTTTTTTATTGTAAATTTTTGAGAAAGGAGATCCGAGACGAGTATTAATTTTTTAAATGTTCAGAAATGAAATTAAAATCCGCCAACTAACAAAACGACTTTACGGTGGTTCGTAGCTGTTTTGTTTTTTTTGACTTTTAAGTGTAATTCAAGAACCGTCTGCGAACCGTGTATGTGTCGTACGATTCGTTGAACGGGACTGAAGAATGCAGTTAGCGTTGTTAAAACATTCGATTTTGTTCAAATTTTTCGAAATTATATATAGCAGCGACAATTATCCTAAAATATTTCAAAGCTGGGGACGACGTTTGAACAAATATTTAAATAAAAATACTGTAGAAAAATTTAGAAATCTTTCCACATCACATAAATACAGCCAGCAGAGGGTATGGTTCAGATGCGACCATTTTTTAAGTTGCTTCATGGCACACGTACGTCAAAACTACCCACCGTTACATTCATCATTGAAAAAAACAAATTAAAAAGTGTACTTTAAAAAAAAAAAATTCAAATACGAAATCATATTTATTTAGAAATAATTTTCATACATTACCTGGTCTCTATTTCTTTCTGTCAATAATAATACTTCCACGCAGGAAGATACGGCAATAGTCAGGTATCCAAAAATCCGCTGCTTTTGTAATGCTGCGAGTTCAAACGCATCGACAAATCGTTCATTACATCTCTGAACACGACAGAGTCTATATTATCTCCTAGCATGTAAAACAGGAACCAATCGCCGATTTTTGATTTACGAACTATCGTGCTGACTACATCCTTCTGTATCAGTTTGAATCGTATTCGGAACAGATACACTCGCATTCGAGGACTTAGAATAATTACGAATCTGTAATGTAGTACAAGCCCTTATTCCAGTTTTGTAAAACAACTTTTTGGTAAAATAAAAAAATTACTCTACGTGTTAAAGGAATTTTAAAAATACTGGCGAAATAATCGAAAACATTGTATACCATCGACAGGGAAGAGAGAAAAAAAATTTTGTGTTCTTTCCTTTTTTTTGTCTAAGCAGCGCGGATAAACACAGTAGAAACCCTAATTGAAGTTATTAGATAGCTTGCGTCAAAAAAAAAAAAGAATCAATTTAAAAAAAATAGAAAACGGAAGAGAAAAGGAATTGAAAATATAGAAGATGATTTTATAAAAGGCAAAGACTGTGATAACTGTAATTTGAAAGTAGATGAAAAAAGCAGTATTTTAAGGAATTTGTACAAAATCTGCTTCAGTGCATGTTTTTTAAAGCATTTTTTTTTTTTCTTAAATAAATATTTGGAAGCTATTATCAATAAAATTCACGCAATCTATTCTGTGCATCACTTATTCGTTTTTGAATATTTTCTTAGAATGAAAGGATACGGTACTTTCGAATTTTTGATTCTGTGTAAATGATTAAAACCTTCGTATACTGGCTCAAAGTCCCTACAGAACGAGAAAGTAGTAACGCTGGTACTGCCATAATTCGTAAATCTCTATTGCTGAATCAAAAAAATGAAATGTAATACTAAAAAAAGAATAGCAAACGTACCTATCCAAAAGCGAAAAGAAAAACATTTTAAACAAACTATTAAAATAAATATACAACTGGAAATCGTACATACACTTATCTGTGGTAACTCTTTCGGGTCTGGTCCATCATCAGCTAAGACGCATCGTATTTGAAAAATAGCCTATTTTTCGCAAACCTTTAAGGAGGTTTTTTCTAAGCAGCCGAAATGTAGTTCCGTTATTCCAAATAGCAAACGTTCCTCATCGAGATATGATAAGACATTTTGACAGTCACTGAAAGAGAGACTTCTACTCATTTTATTCCTTCGTCGATTTTATAAAATCAAAATTTTTTTTTTCAAAGCGGTGCGCAATTCGAGTTCTCAGCAGGCAGGCTATTTCGGGCCGGTGCGCAATTCGAGTCCGACTTGTCACTGTGCGAAGTGTCGGTGCGCAATTCGAGTCCGACTTGTCACTGTGCGAAGTATCGGTGCGCAATTCGGGTATCCCCGTCCGCAGAGACCTCCGTATTTTAAATTCCATTTAAAAATTGCTCGTTAAAAATGCCACCATATCCGAATCTGTTTTTACTAGTATATTCAATTCATTCCTGTCAATATAGTTCAGTAAGTTTCCATTTTTTTTTTTTTTTTTTTTTTCTTTCTCCGATGTTGACTGTAAACTGGAAATTACTCATAGTTATTTAACAACAGCATAAGAGGACTCTCATAGATAGTGGTTTTTATATGTACGTGCATTAATCGGGTGTGGCATAGTAGTAGCCTGCACAATAGTTCTTCTGCTCTGTTATCTCGGGGTGGCATAAGATCCATTGTTTTGTTGTCCTTTTTTATCGAACGTAACTTGTTTCCAAGGCTTCGCTAGTTACTGCTCCATCTGTCTTCGGAATATCGTTTTAAATGCTGTTTAAAGTTGGATAGTATATTTAATTGTGGGCAAACGATGACTGTTTTGGTTGATTTACCTGCTTTGTTGTTATCGTATACAATACAGTGAGCCATAAAAATAATATCTCTTTAGGTGTTGCTCGTAATAACGGGATTATTTTATGGGCAACTGGATGTAAGTTTTACGGATTAATTAACGTTTCTAATGCTGCGATCGAGTCATAGTGACGTAGTTAGCGTTTCTGCTGCATATTCAACGGCTGATCGAATTGCATTAATTTTGAAAAGAGAGAACTGAAAGCAGTGTAAGAGCTCGCATATATTTTCGCTGATAACTACTGAGCAGTCTACTGCTGTTCAAGTTTCGATCCGCCCGTGTGTACGATAATAAAATTACAATGTTTCAAAAGCTTCATCTCTACTTCGTTTAGTCTGTTGACATCCACAAGTGATCGGTTCAGTTGTGCGCCCGAATTTGGCTGCGGAAGTAATGCGCAGTTGAAATAAGTGTTGGTATTTCGTTACTGAAATTCTGAGTACTATTATTTCCAGCGCTGGAGAAACCTATATTCTTTGGCTAAACGAAAGCCAGAGAGGTTAAATATTTTCATCTTACTTCCAACTGTAGTTCCGAATCATCGCCTAAAAGGCTTGTTGTTGTTAATGGCGTCCGAAAAGTTGTTTTTTTCTTTTTTTTCTTTTTTTTGTCTTTTACAGTTAATAATAGAATAACAATTTAAGCGGCACGAACTAATGCTATGATATACCACAATAAGCCAGATCACTTTTTGACCTATTTTTATGAAAAATAATCTTAACAGTTACCTATTTAAAAGTTGAAATCCTGCACATAAATATCATAATCAAAATTCTCTTTCAAGAAGTATATTTAACATTCGGACAAACGATTATTTTAAGTGCAGGAAATTGTAAAAAAACATCGGAAATATTTGAAATATGAAATTTAAAACAACCTCGAAAATCACTTAAGATTTCATAAATTGCCAATATCGGCTGTAGTCTCCAAAAAGGTTTCCCTTTTTAAGGTGAATTCTAATATCTTTTTTAACTTTCACATCGAATCTTTCACTTTCGAAGACATTTGCTATTTACACCTCAAATAAGACAATAATTAATTAATCATCGAAATTATTAATTTCGCTTTTTTATGGGGGTAAGACGTTATGAATTTTCAAGTGATTTCTTGCGAGTCGTTTTAAATTTCATGTTTTATATATGTTCTTAATGACTTTTTACGATTTTTGCCATTCAAGGGTCAGTTATGCAATTCCGAAAGAGCATTTTAATTTTATACACGAACAAAGCTTTACAAGTGTTAAATTGTCGGCATTCTGGAGTTATTGAGTTTATTAAATTTTTCTCGGCGATGTTTGAACCTTATCATTAGGATCACATACGTATAGAATAGCAAAAAGATGGAAATCATTTTTAAGAAACCATTCATTCATTTTCATCATTTTTAACGTAAAATTATACGGACCGGTTTTAAATATACTGAATGCCTTCTTGTAAACGAAATATTTGCATGCGATTAATGCTGGTCCATCTAAAAATAGAGCGGGAAGTTGATAGACGATCAGAGCCGAGATTCGAGAGGGCATTAACGGAATTCAATTAATGAAATAATCGAATTTTAAGGTCAAGATAAATTGTAAAATAGGCTGTTTCTGCATCATTAGCATTTACGGACTGAGATAAAGAAGGAAACGTTATAAAATATTTAAATGCATACCGATATATTATAAGTAAAATGGTCAAGCCTCCGAGAAAAAGGAACCAAAACCACAGGAAAATGTAAATCTTTTCATTGACCACGTTTAACGGTAGTATGCAAAGGGCGTCGTGCCTTTCCACCTCTCCGGTTGCTCCGAATTTATAGAATGTACACTTGGTCATCCTCGGAAAAATAAATATCATCGGATCTATCCTATCTTCCTGATCGGTTTGTAGAAACGTTATCACTTCGAATCCGAAGGTGAAAAATGCGCCGTCGAAAAATCTGTTCATTAAAAACATTTGCCCTGCAACAGAATAGAGAACGAACAGAATCCAAAAACTAATCAATTTCACATGTATAAACATTTTCAAAATTACAACAACGACCGTGTGCGGCAGTAATACTATTGTTATTATATTTTAGATTCTATTTACGTAGAAATACTCTGAAAAAGAAGAAAAAATAAGTAGCCTTTTGAAGAAGGCAGATTTTAAATAGATCGATAATAATGAGGTGGATGAAGCGGAAAAATCCATTGCTGAAATGGAAAACGGGAGGGTTGTAGGTGTGGCCGGAATACCGATAGAAAAGTTCAGAATTATGAAGGTCGTTTAGAGTAACTGCAGAAATTACGTAACGCTAATAACACGGGCAGTTGGACTTTTAAGTGACAGAAATGGTATCACAATAGACGAATAAAGAAAAAGTAAAGAAATCTCACAATATATCACACGCTGAAAAATTAGCAATTTTGAAATTTACGAATGCTTATGGAAATGAACGAAAAAATTTCGACGATAGGCGATTTGGATTTAGGAAAGCAGTATACGAGCGATGATATAAGAGTAGTGAATGATTTTTGGAGCGAGGAAAAGAATTTTATTTTGTGCCCCATAAAATTAATAGAGCCGTTTGAATTGGGAAATTTTAGAAGATGTCTACCACCTACTCTCATCAATGCCGTTGAGATTAGTATAAACCTTAACTTCGCAATCTCCAACGGCCTGTCAAAGATAACTTACTTTAGTAATTTACGACTCGGTTAGAAAAGTAGGAGGATAATATTCGAAGTTTATCTGTTAAGTAGAAAGTGGAGTAACAAATTGCAAACACAACTATAGACTCTTTTGAGACATGGAAAGATGTATGATGGAGGTGTAAAACGTCAGTGCCGTTTTTTTATCTTGAAAAATAAATTAAATGACGAAAAAAATGAAAGAAGAGGTATTGGAGAGTATATATTGAAGGTGTAATATTTGCTGACAGTACTGCATGTAGAGAGAGAAAGAGAGAGAGAGATAAAAAATTTTAAGTAATACTAAAATTGGAAGGGGGATGTAAGAAATATGAGCTGAGAATAAGTGTGATAAAAAATAAAGTTAAAGAAAGTAACAGAAAAGAAGGAAGGAAATAATAGTAAAAATGGAATTGCAATAAGAGAATTCAAGTATATATGTATATTTAAGACACAAAATACCCAAGAACAGGAGGTGTGAAAAAGAAATCAGAATAAGGATGCTTGGCAAAGAAAGCTTCTAGAAGTAACGCGAACTTATTAAAGAAGGATGTAGTAAGATGTTTTGTTTGGAGTGCTTTACAATACGGGCTTACGTGGCCATTAAGCCTGAAAGAGTGTAAATGATTGAAGACTTGAAATATGGGTATGCTCAAATACGTGTTAAAAATAAAATGGACGGAGAAATTTTAATAGAGGAACAAATAAAAAGAAAAAAAGAAAACCGGAAAGATTACGTATTATGAATTAACGGTTTACTAATGATGGCGTAGTATCGGAGTGTAGAAAGGTTACAAAAGGGAGGGAAAGAAGGTTAAAGATGTTAGTCGACTTAGAAATTAAAGGTCACCGTCCGGGAAAGAAACGGAACGGTGGGAAAAATTTTAATGCGATAGTGATTGTTTCCGCAGACCTGAAACATCATAATGAGTTTACGATTTCTGTAATGTGTCCCCCATCCCGCTCGATGTTTACCAATAACTAAAATTAAAAATTCGTACACTTCTGTCGAAAAATTCCCATTTCTGACACGTAAAATGTACTCATTAACTCGCACCATATTTACAAAATGAAAATTTATAAATGTGCGTATAGGCCAGTTCCTTGATCACAAAAATTCTGATTATGCGACAATAAGAAGCCGTACATTATTACGTTTAGTAGTATATTAATCTAACTATACACATGTGCTTGGTAAAACTTTTACTCTTAAATTCACCATTTAACGAACGAAGAATTTTCTTTATGCGCGAGCGAACTTAACCCTCTGCTTATGGACAGAGTCTGAGGGACTCCTCCGCCTCTTTGGAAGGGTGGGAGAAGGCTCCTACTGATGCGATTGGGCTGAAATGGTCAGTAGCCTCCTGTCTCTGGAAGAGGAATGTAAAGTAAGTGAGTTTAAGTTTCTTGTTTGCATACTCTCTTCTACTTCCCTCACTCTTGTTCACGGAGGAGTCACATCTGTCCCCTTTCCTACTACTGCAAAATTGGAGTGCCTGAGACTCTGTCCCCCGTTAAACCAATATTTTTGTAACGTTTATGTGTTTTAATTCTTTGTATTATTCTGTAACCTAACAATTTTCCCGCGATTTATAATCTATTTTGATGATTATTTCAAAAGGGTTCTGATAGAATAACATTGACCGAAGAACAGCGGAACACCATGTCGAAATCTTCGCAATGTGTTTATAGGCTCACACGGTCCATACATGGATTCAGGTCGGAACGTCACCGCAGACTATTATTTCTCTTCAATTGAGCTATGTTAGGAGCTATTGAAAAATGGGCCGACATATATGGGAACGCTTCGAAAAAACAAACCTCACACACCGTTGGAATTTTTGCCCAATCCACGAAGACAAGTGGGTTCAACATTATCTGGATTCAACGACAAAATCACGCTTGTATGTTTTGTTCCAAAAAAGAGCAGATGCGTCAAACTTGTATCTACTATGCACCACTCTAAAGAGATTTCACAGACTAAGAGCAAGCCTGAAGTGATATTGTTTTACAATAAAACGAAGGGTGCAGTTGATTCGGTTAATTACAAAACTGGAACGTATTCGAGTCAAAGAAAATCCTTCAGATGGCCTCTCACTTTTATAGTGATGGAGAAAGTCATTGAACTTTCGGATAATTGTTTACGGACGCTAAGCGCTGTGTTCTATATAGGTTTCGTGCTTGACGGATCTAACTGCTTTTTAAACATCCCGTGTTTCTTCTTCCTTAATTATTTATAGCCAGGTTCCTTTGTCCGTTTGTACTGTGGGCTCTGTAATTGCAGATGTGGCCATGGTATGGGACAGCTGACTCCTTTTGCTCTTACCTTCGTCATTCCTTTTCTTTTCAGGATGCGTACGTTTGGCATTTTTCAACGTTGATTGTTATTGTTTCTCCATCTTTGGTATAGCATTCTTTGTCAGATTCCATTCCTTGTTACTCCTAATTGCTGCTATGTACACACATGTTGATGGGTAATCGTCCGTTGCTGACAAGCCCAGGGAAAAACCCAAACAAGAAAAAAAAAAAAAAAACAAAAAAAAACACTATTTTCTACAGAATCGTCGACCTAACAAGGGCTAATTCATACTTACTGTTTTTGAGTTTTCAAGGAAACCCTATGAAAAGGCGTTTTGATCTCACAAAAGAGTTTGCTGAAGAATTGATCAATGTCCAGAAATTGAGGAGACTCTCCGAGCCGAAAACTAAAAATCAAGTGAAATCTTTGATCCGAGAAATCTTGCAAATTCCTCCTCCTGCACCACCAACACCAACGCATGCTACTCAGAAAAAACTGGAAAAGAGAATTTACTGTGCCAAGTGTTCCCCTAGGCTCAAACGGAAGACTACTTATATATCTGTATGAAATACAAAAAAAGCCATGTCTGCAGTGCAGGCAAATAATTTGCAAGGACCGCCTTGCCAAATGATATTCCTTTCATAATTCTGTGTTCAAAAGAAAATTTGATTTTTATTTTCTCAATCTGATAGTTCCTCTTCCATTTTATGAAGCTTTACGATTTCACGCTATTTGAATTTTCCAAATTGAAATTTACTAATTACTTATTTACACTTATTGGTTGAAACTTATTGCTAATTTTGAAATGCATATTTCGACATTTGATTCCCCTTATATTTTTAAAATTGAATTCGGGGTCCAAGATGATGCTGTGAACTCTGTGATATTTTATAGAAGGGTATTTAGTTAAATACTTTAGTTATCAAAAAAGTAGGTTACCAGGATTTGAATTCAATAACGTAATAGTGTTTCCGCGCTAAATAAAAAACTACTTATTATTTGTAATCTAATAAAATGTTTTATTCTGTTAGATTGTCGTTTTCCTCATTGCCACATCATCACGCCTGGAAATCAGTGAAGTACTAGGAAGAACTGTAGAAAAATTAGCTACGGGAGTCTGACAGACTCTGTCCTATCCTTCACCATCAAACTACTGTGTCCATAAGCAGTAGGTTAAACATTTATTTCAGTGCATCGGTAACATATTCTCACCGCAGCGCACTTTTATCGAGTCGATTCGTATTAAAACAAAATATATTCGTAATTTATTAAAATGAACTATGTATCGCGCCAAAATTGATAGTTTATTGTTAATTACGAATTACCGATCAAAAAATAGTGTTGTGTAAATCAAAATAATTCCATCAGTCGGGACCACGAAAAAAAGTTAATATTCCGTTACTCGCAAAATAATCGTTTACAATGTTCTATTTAATCTAGCTCTAGCTGGTTCAGTGGTGCTGTTCGATTTTGGGAGTAGAGCTATCGGTACATTCCGGTTGTGTAGTTCGTGGTAAAATTCTCTATCGTACGTACGCAAAACTACACGCTATTAAGATTGGCTAAAAATGTTTTTGATCGCGATCGCACCATCAAAATGTATATATTGGTTGCTATGCGACTATTTAAGTTTATTATTTTTAACAGTCTTTACATGGTGGCTCTGCCAGATCGACCCCGCCGATCTGGTACTGCTCTAGAGTAACTTCGTGACTACCGACGAGGCACATTGGAAGTTACTGAAAAAATTAAAATGTCAACGATCGTACTTGACTATCTAATGTAAGGGTTATTTTTGTGATCAACAAACTTCGCCATATTACACGTAATATAATTTTTTTTTTTTTTTTTTAGAGACACGTATGCAGAATAAGATAGCGACAGCGTACATAATGTAAAAGAAAATCTTAAAAGGGGCATTTTTAATATTTTAGGTTTGAAGTTACAGACTTTTTCCAAAGGTAACTCAAATTGCTCGTGAATAATATAGAAAATCGATCGTCCGATAATAAATAACATGTGAAAAAACTAAAATTTATTATTTTTATTCATTGAAAGTTGTGTTATCTCAACTTCCGGTCATTATTATATATAATGATTATTTTTGTTCTTTTTTCTTTTTTTTTTTTTTTTAACGTAGAATATTATTGTACTAACCAACCACGTTTAGGAATGCCAGCAGTTCGCAGAAGTAGTACTTGTAAGCCCACCAGTTGTGATATCTTAAATTTTCGTACAGATAATTTAATAAAATTTTTTTCTTCTGGTGTTTCTCCACTTCTGTGCAAATACCGATATCCATGTCTAACATTAGCGCGTGTATCTTCCCACCCTCCCAGTTTTTCCACAACCAGCGCGGCATATAAAACAGTATAGCCTGAAACGAGAGATATTTTCCAACCTGTAGCACGGTAGACATAAATTACAATTAATTTAATAATAAAAATATACACATTCCGCCACTCCGTCCGTAATACAGCAATTGCTAGCGATTTGTCCGGTGGCAAATTGCAGTCGTGAAAGGTTCAATAAGTTGACGCGATACGTATTATTACAAGAAACATTTAATATTTCCAAAGTGAATTTTAGCACATAGTGCTTCATGCTTTTTTTCATGAATAATAATATCGGCTTTACCTGTACGAAATTGTACAGAACTTCGCGGTCGCAATAGCACGCTCGCGGAAGCGAAAAGGCGTTGTAGACTATATTTAAAAACGAAAATAAACAAATAAAGGCTAGTGCGATAAAAGATTTGGTAATAGTATTTTAATAACAGTTCGGAATAGCTGGCCGTCAATACGAAGTGGGCCTGTTCGAGAATGAGGAACAACGATAATAAAATAGTCGTAAAGACGCTATTGTAAATAACCCCCCGGGGTCCGTCGCCCATTTAAATGTGTGCGGTTGAATAAAAAACTGTAATTGCCTGCTAGACCCTTTATGACTCTCTCTCTCTCTCTCTTCCGCAGTATGAACATTTATATTATATCGTTAAAATTATATGCCGTAATACACGACTACAAATGTTATTATCAATATATCGCTTAGTCTATTATCAGAGTAAGTGCAGAATTTTTATGGCATTTCCGTGTTCGTAGACCATCAGTCTGTTGCATCCGCTCGTTTATAATCCATCCCCGTAAGTTCTACTATTCAATTAAATTGAAGTGCCATTTAAATTTTGAAAAAAACGTTCACGCGAACTAACTGGAACATTTCTGATTAAAATTGTCTTGACGGAGAATAACTTGATAACTCGACTGTCTTATACCAATAGGTTCACATACCTTTTTTTCGAACAACCCGTAGAAAATTAATCGAGGCATCGGTGGATTTCCTAACACGTAACATCGGAACATTATAACAAAAAAAAAAAGAAAGAAAAAAAAACGGTAACCGATTTCGTATTGAACCGCCTACGTACTGAATTGTCACTCGAGTTATCCTTAAACAACGCCGGAAAAGGATGCGAAAAAGAATTAAAAAAACCAACCGACCAACGGCTAATTGAATAATTTAAACGGTTATAACATTATCTTTTTTAATCGGAATGATTATTTCAAAGTGCTGAAAGTGCCGAAAGAAAATAAAATCAAAAAAGATGCTTTAAAGAGAACAAATAATTAATTGAAATTCTAAGAAACACCGTGAATGTAAAACGATAATCATAACGCAAACTGGATTACAAAGTATTGGGGGTCTTTGTAATCACTTGTGAGACTACAAGGTTGCACGCAAACCGATCGATAAAATTATTTAACGTAATCGATTCACTTTTGAGTGTAATAATGCACCGTGACGAAGTATTTAATCGGGGGATTTACATATATATATATCGTGAATTAGCTCAACATTTATCGAGCGGAACGTTAATATTCAAATATCTGTATAATAGTTTGAATATTTTACTAATACGGGTTAGAATAGAGTTATAATTGTTTTTCATTTTTAATTTACGTACTATTCGTCATTTTTTGCGCAAACATATCTCTATAAGGGAATACACACGCACCTGTAAAAGATTCGATTTTTCGTTATTTTTATACAGCAGCAGCTCATTGTATGGTTATTACAATCTTAGAATTATTAACATTTACAACTAAAAGTACACGAACATGATGCAAATAGATCGTTATCTGTTGCCATTTATTTTGATACGACTCAATCTATTGTCCCCTCTTTGGGAGCCAGTTGTTGAAAAACAATATAATAAAAAATTATAAAGGGCGCCAGTGGCAAGAGACAACGGCTTGCCACCACCGGAAAAGCTCTGTTAGCGGCAGAACACTAGTCTTTTAACCACGAAGAAAGAACGCGAAAAAAGAAAACAAAGAAAAATTAACACAAAAAAATTTCTAAATGTGTAGCACGGCGAAAGACTGACATATATCAAAAATGTAAACGCGACGACGGCAAACGGCGTGATCTCTCGACAAAATTAAAAAGGACGACCGAGCACACTGATGGAAATTATAATACGACTATATCGAATGAACAACCAATTAATATAAATTATCGAATTATAGTGCAAGATGCATGAACGAAGATTTCGGTACACGATGGGCTTTTACCGAACGACATGGTCGAATCGCTGAAATTACCCGCTACCTTATCAATTAATAATTCGAACGCCGCCGATTTTTCCAGAATATCTTTATATTTTATACGTATCTTTCGCGGCCACTACCCTGTCTTTCCGGGATTTTACAAATTCTCTCGCGACTCTCGTAGCTACACGCTCCATAGTTATACGCTTCGACGGTAAACGCTATATCTCCGCGTTTTTCGACCGCGCTTCACCCGGCGAAACCAGTTCGCTCGCGCAACACAGCCGACAGAATGGCAGCGTTCGGGATAACCAGGCTTCTCGGTCGAAATAGCGTCTCCGACCGCAATTTACCGTCATTTCTGCTGCCCGAGAAAAACCCGAAATATAAATGATTTTAAAACCGAAATAATAATAATTTCTAACTCGGACAGCATTATCTGAAAGCGTATAAAACGTAATAAAAATGCTACAATTGCCGAATCCGTCTCAATATGTACACGCGTAAAATAAAATTTTACAATACGACTAGGTCGTTCGGTTTTTAAAGATCCAATGTTCCGGCTAATTCGAATGGACACACAGAGTCCTTCGTGGCGGTGAGAAAAGTCTTTAACGACTTCGTCGACCCATTTGATCCTTAAATCAGTGTGTAAAGATTCATTACGCTGAAACCATCGAGCGTCGGTTATCGTACGGCTGTGTTTTCTGTATAATGTTTCTCTTCGATGTTTCGGTGCATTACCTGTATCTCGGTAAGTATAACACGGTTTTATGACGGTAAGTATAAATTAGTCATTTGTTTTCAAGTTTTATTTTCGAATGTAGCCGGACAAGCCGAATACATTTCACGTGTTTTTTCACGAATCTGTTTGAGACACGATGTGAGTTTTGCAAGATCCAGATGTACGTACACCCGACTATTTTGCTGAGTCAACATTTTCCGAGAGATTAATCACGGCATTACTATTTCGTAATTACGCTCTCATAATTATTATTAACTGTGATTAATACTCGACTAATTGCAAAAATCCGACTGCGACCAACTCTGGTTCAGAACAGAGATTACATAATCGCAGTTGATTTCAAAATGACCGACTGTGATATATTTGAGTTGTAAATGTTTATGTCAATTTTCTGTATAATCTACGTAACTCCGAAACATGCCGGCTTTATTTTAATATTTTTAAAGTATAATTTTCTGTAATACATGTTTTTATAAATTTTCAATAAAGTGATAACACCGAAAATAGACTTAAACATTTATAACTCAAATATAAAAACTCCCGTTTGTTTATTGCAAAAATAAATTACACACAAACTAAATCTATGAAAAAATGAACTATTTCCTAATATTATACGAAATTATTCGAACAGATTTAATTTTCCGCGCAAGGTCGTTATCTGCTATTTTTATGAAAATTTCGAAACTTTCCTCCTAAAAATTTTGATTCGTTCTACATTAATAAAATTTATAAACCATCTTTAGTAACAAAGTTTATTGCGAATCAAAAAAAAAAAAAAGAAAAACAACTGCGTATGCCCTTTAACAGCTACCGTCCAGGAATATTCGGCACACTGAAAAAATACTTTTCAACTCAAAATCAGTCAGACTTTAAAAACGCGCCTCGACTTGCTTGATTCACACATCGGTGACTTTCCACTCACTAATCGGAAATTCAGTAATGTGATTGGCTTCTGATCCTCGACGATGGTAATTGATTTTAAAAAAATAAAATAAAAAGTAGTCTGCTGTAGCTTTCTTTTCCTTCTTTATGTCCATAGACTTCCTCGCTTGACTCCGAAATTTATATTCATCTCTTCCATTTCAGCACCGTCCCCATGGTGCCATTGTCTAATGTCTTCCACGGGTGCTGCAGGCAGTTTCGTCACCACAATCAAATAGAAGGTCGTTTATATCATCTCGCTGCAATCTGAACAATTGTCGTTCTCTTGCAGACCCCATTTTTTCACATTTACAGCAGCGCTTCAATTTGCTCGATCGAAATTGCTAAAAAAACTAAAAATCGGTACTACTAACGAATAAGTGAAATAAATAATCAAATATAATTTTAAAGTGTCAAATTCTGAAACGAATAACGATACCTTACTTATACAATTCAGATGCATATGTTACGAACAAATCATTTTAAACCCTATGATTTCACCTTTTGATATATAAAATTATCATAATAGGATCTAAAAAACGGCAAAACTAACTTGACCAAAATCTTTTAGTGAGTGTAGTAAACAAAACTTTTATGAAATAGTAAATTCTGTAAGCTTCGTCATGAAAAATAAAACAAAAATTTAGCATATAATGTAACTACTTTTCAACTATTATTACGTATATAATATGAAAAAAAATTTCAACCATAATCAACTAAAACACACAGGAAGATGAGGAAATAAATGAAAAAACAAAACGAGAAAGCAATTTAAAAAAAAATACGAGTACGTTAATTGAAATTTTATGCAAAAGTGAGTGCGCTGATGTTTTAATTAAGTCATTCCTTGAAAATTTCGTGAATAACTGTTCGGCAGTTACAAATTTCTTTTTGCGCAACATTAAGGCTGTCGAGAAAAGTCATCAATTTGAGAACTTTTAGTGCACCCTTTCCGTGTTACTTAAGCAGCCACGATATTAGTATCTCTAGCTTCTTATAAAGTTTGTCTCAATTTCGAGTCTTTACAAAAGTTATTCAAAAACGATTTTTTAAAATTCTATGAACTGGATTTTCATCTAATCTCGTTTCTGTTGCACTCGTTCCGAAACAAATCACGCTTTCATTGTTTATTATTAAAAAGACAGGTTTTCTTCACTTAGCGGTTTTTGAAAATTTTACACCACTTAAAAACCCCAGTTCTGAATAGCGTCGCATCTCAATAAGCATTTGGGCGGTTAAGAAAGCAAATATCTTTACGCCACATATTGAGTTCCGTACAGAATTTTATCAGTGTTTTTTTAATATTCTTTCGCAAAACAAAATTATAAAACACGACTATTCAATAAAAAAAAAAAAATAGACATTGCCCACAGAGTGACACACACCGCCAAAAAGGTGTGACATTGCCAATTCGTTCATGTACACGTCGGAACAAACGCTGTATTCACAGTGGAAAGAGCCAAATTACAAAGACAAAGGTAAAACGGGGAGATATTCGAAGAAAATATAGTTAGAACGGCACGTGTAATTAGAATTTATGCTGTGAAGGAGCCGTTAGCAAGCTGTGATAAAATTAGAGGTAATGGTGATAAAACCAACAGAGCGAGCAACTGAAGTAGATTAAAATGACACGTAAAAATAAAAAGAATAAGATAAATAAGCGTACGAGTATCAAGGTCCAAAATATACCGATTTTATTTTTTTTTTAGATATTTTGAGTTTTTACACAGAATTGCGCTCGATATTTTTATTGTCGAATTTTCGGCCGCCTTATTGTCAGATTAAAAGTAAGTTTTCAAAAAAGTTGGGGTCACCTCTTAAACTCTTTCCTTCTCGTTACACACTGATGGTAGATGCGTTACTGCTGTATTAGTAACTTGCACTAATCAAAGCCTTTTCTCAATGGTTTTCCCACGAAGTTGTTACCTATTCAGTTATTGATCCACTGTACTCTACGACATTCAGCCGTCTACCGGAAAAATTTACCTTCGTTTCGAAATTCTCGTTCTCATCCATCTTTCATAATGCTAAAGCCCGATGCGTCTCCTTAAACGAGCTAAAAGAGCTTCTGAAACTGCATTTTGTTCATTATTGTCCAGATCCACCCCTTTTTCTAAAATTTGTAAATCAGCTAAGACCCCTATCCTCAGGCCTGGCCAATCTTCCAGCGTGCAACGGTGTTCCTTTGTTGATAGTAGTGTCTCTTATCTGTCGAAGAAATTCTTCCTTCTTTCAACTCCTTAAATTCCCTTCTCAACATTTCTTAATTACTCTCTTCGACACATTAGTAAGTTCTTGTTGTGTTTCTCTTTCACCGAAAATTCCAACTCTTCTCCCGGCTCATACGCCTGTCTTGTTTTCAGGAATTTTCCCAAGTCCTTTTTATAAAATATTCTTCGTGATATTTTTAACTCTGTTCTTCTTCTGAATCATCTTCAACTTCACGAAATGTAATACAGTGATTTCTAACTTTTTCGTTGTATTGCCTTAGGAAATTTTATTTAAATCTGCGTCGAATAAACGTCTTGATTGATATAGCGTGAAAACAATAGTATTCTGCCGGGGATAACCTATTCAGTTTTAAACGTGCTCCTTCTGTCTGCACTGATCTCTTTTATTTTTAAAACTCTTCAGATATCCATTATTCTTTTTACTTTCTTGATCACAAAACGCTCCTCGTATTTCAATAGCTAACCATGAAATGTACCCGACGTTTTGTCCGTCCTAAAACGATAATCATCTTCTTAATATCGAATTCCGCGGAATCGAGTTTATTTATACATATTGAATATTGTAAAAGGTTTTCTGAATCGAATTCCTCTGATGGGCTGATCAATTCGGTGCAAGCCCGCATTTTTTGTTTGGAGGATATCAATTTAATACAAAATTAATACCGACTATAACATCTGCGTCAATTATACCGATTCGTTTTTTTTTTTTTTTGAAAAATAAAACTGGTAAAATTTCGAAGGCGACACGAAGGGGATTTCTCCGGACAGTCTGTCCTGCTCCCAAATCATTAAACAGCGAATAAAAAGAATAATATGCAAAAAGTTCCAGCCCGAGTATCGATCAATGCATTATCTTCCGATAAATATGATACGGGGTCATTTAAGCACCGGTTAACGGTTTTGAGTTTGTACGGTGGCACTTTTGTTTTTTGTGTTTTTTTTTTTTTTTTTGAACACTTTAACACCTGGGTGTCCAAATAAATTCGGAGAGTCGGAAAATAGAAAAATAGCAGTTCGATCAAAGTTCGATAAAACGAAGAAACCGAGAGAAGAAGTGATGGGCAGAGAAGGAAACAATAAGACAAATAAGGTATAATAGGGGCTAAAGTATCAGCATATAAGAATCAAAAATAGAACGTTCAGTTGGACAGACATTCCGAAGCATTTAGTTGAAGTCACAAAAAAAATTCATCGATCGGATGAACAGAAGAACGCGGCGAATTTCCGCGATATTCTGGACAGCGGCGCGATTAAAATTCGTCAAAAATATTAGTAAATTAACGTTTTATACTAAATAAACGGCGTTCGATAAACATAGAAATTCTTTTTTAGCGATTTATGATTTCTATGCATCTTTAGCGTGACATTTTAAACAACTGCCTCTGTTTTTATTTATAGGATAATTTAAATTTTCATCGATTTTATCATTTATTTACATCTAAAAACACAATCAGATTCGTGCGAAAATAATTTACAATTTTTCGATTAGACGAATTCTGAGATGAGAGCCCCCCCCCCCGAATGTTTTCCGAAATTTAGTAGCGGTCGTTGAGATCAGACAATGACTTCTGAATGAATTTAATCCCCCCCTCCCCCCACCAAAAAAAAAAAGATTAATAAAACGTAAAATGAAATTGGAAAATTTCCGGTTAAAACAGTTTGCCCTTCTTAGCGACGTGCAAAACGAATTTCGGACGAAATGTTTTTCCATCGATATGCGCATGTTGGTAACTTTCAACGCGACAGAAGAGGCTGCCTGAACTCACTTTACCAAGCCAATTTTTCACGCCAGGTATTATTCAACTGGATTATCACTATTCAACTCTATCGGAGAATTCCGAAAAAGAAATCAAAGAAAAAATCGTTCGTGTAGATAGGCGCTGCGGTTAAAAAGTGATTTGTACCGTTGATCGATACTTTGTTGAAAGAAAAACACGCAACGTTCCCCGGACGTAGAAGTTGTACACGATAAAATTAACCAAATGGCAAACATTTTTACGGGAAAGATGAATTATACGCAAAAGACGAGCGTGGTATAATTCATTTTCAGAATGACAAGAGTATAGTTTAATGTACCGCTGCTGGATTAACATGTCAGTTTGAAGGGTTAACAGGGTTCATTTTGCAATCAGTGGCACACTGCCCGTTAACCTAAATCTGTCTGCAGTTCTACATTACACTTAATTTTTGGCACATTATCTGTAAAATTCTGGCACGACTTTTTTTTTTTTTTGAAATGAAATTTAAATGACAAAATTATGTATTTTTTTAAAAACAAAAATCAAATTTCTAAATTGTTTTTTTTTTTCTCAACGCCCGCGATCTAGAATAACACGTGTGCCACCAT
Source organism: Icerya purchasi (assembly GCA_039619475.1). Classification (NCBI taxonomy): domain Eukaryota; kingdom Metazoa; phylum Arthropoda; class Insecta; order Hemiptera; family Monophlebidae; genus Icerya; species Icerya purchasi. Next base: position 5,670,176 of record CM077116.1, on the reverse strand, counting down.
CAGCTTTACGGTAGGCTTATTAATCATTCATTAACAACATTATTAAAGAGCGTCCGATGATGTACAATGAAACTACGATGACAGAATATGTTTCCGTTTCGAAAGTGACTAAGTCGATTTTCTAACGCCCACACAGGTATAAAACAAGAAAACACGTGTTCCGGACACTGGTTATAGTCCCGGCGGTTGTATATTAATCGATTAGCACGTTCAGTGCGTAGGATCGCTATTTCTGAATGTGTTTTAATTTCTGTTTAAAAAAAAAATCTTTAATCGTCGAATCTGGCTGCTAAAGAAAGAAAAATATTAAAAGCAAATAAACACTAGAATTATTCAACTTGGAAATAACTGTTTCTGATTCATTTGATATAAACAGTGTTGCTTTCTAGTTGAACAATTATCAGAAACAGTTATGAGCAATCAAATATCTCAAAACTAGGATTGTAGATGTTTAAACGAACCGACAATTATTCATTTTGCGCGCCTAATGGGAAACGAATTTAAGACATAAAGAGGGGTCTAAATATTGTGTCTAACGCAAATGAGGATTTTTTAACGTAAAACATTAGTGGAGTGCCAAAAAATCATAGTTGTAATACACACACACACACACACACACACACATAGTTACACGGGTAATATTTATTAGTAAACTAGAGTTTGTTACGCTTTTGCTAGATCGAATACAGTTGGGAAATAACGTCCGATTTGGGTAACTGCTTTTTAGGAATAGAACAATTTTCGACTACGGTACATTCTACGATCAAGCAAACAAAACATGTTCAAAAAAGCATATTTCTTATTATTATTTAAAACTAAAACGTGCAAGTTGTCGAGATTCGAGCACGATAACGTAATTAAAAGCAAAAAAGAGCCTCGTTTAGTCAACATCGAAAATATCTCGATAATGAATCTATTTCGGTCCGTCAGCTGCTTGCTGCTCTCCTTATTACATAGGAATTATAGAATCCTTACGGAAATATTGAAAGAATAATTTCGTGAAAAATTCCACGATTCACCTGAATCGTCGAGATGTTTTTGACGAGTAATCGCGGAATTAAACCTTTAATAAAGCATTGTCCGAAATGAATAGTTGGCCAGTTCCTTTCTCCGCAGCATCCGCCTTCACCTTCCAAATTACATTTAAATCGGATTTTAGACTGATTCATCCCAGAAGTGAGCTAAAACCGGTCAAGCCTCGAACGGTTTTTCCGATTTTATAATACACTATTGTAAGCCGAATAAATTAAAAATCTATAATATAAGAGAAAAAAATTCGATAGTATGAAATCCGTTCCGTTTTAGTCGTTGAATCGAAATAAATGAAATATAAAAAATAACTGACTTGCTTTTCTAAGTCGCATACTCCGAAATCGTGGCTGATCAGTTAGTTTTTATCTTATCTCTCGAATTTTGCTTACCTTTTTATTTTATGTTTAATAATGCCAATAAAGAAAATAGTTTTAAAACCATTAAATTTTTTTCTTCTCTTCATTTATCTACTCGCTCACGTCCCAATTTCTCTATAACGCCACCTTTTCCATAAAAATTTCCAATCTCGAACGTCTTTCCCAAAATACGGCTCCTTTATTTTCCTTACTATCGGAAGAGTTACTTTCTACACTACCCTGGATTACTTTTCAGTCATCCGTATAACAAATTCAGCAATAATTGTACTCAACCTCTTTTACAATAAAATTAGACAAGTCCTTCCTCTCACCTCTTTTTTTTTTTTTCTTTTTCTTTTTCTTAGGCTCGTCAACCTTTACCTAAAATCATGTGCGCACGAACCTTTTGGATACTGTTTTATAATTGTGCGTCGTTTTTCATAGTTCGTATAAGAGCCGGGAATGCGAACCTACTTCGTTCGTTCAAAATGTATGCGCGGTGTCATTTTATAAGTAAAATCTTATCTTAAGGTCTGTTCATAGATAAGACGGACAGATTTCAGGTCATTTCGGGCTTTGCGGAGCTACGCATTACTTTTATAACCGGAATGAGTCAACATGTACAACTTATAATTAATTCTCTACACTAATATTCAGAGAGCAGCAAAACGTTAATATTTCCTGCAATTGCTTTTCGCTGTTTAATTACTGTAGCATTATTATTATTATTATTATTATTATTATTATTATTACTAGCTGTAAACAATATAAGTTATACAATGGATATTGAAAAAAAAAATTATTAAAGAAAAAAAACATAATCTAGCCCTGAAAACGGACAATCTATCAACCGAGCCCACTCTAGTCTATCATAAGCCACTTGTTGATACTGTTTATGTTTTAGCATTTTAACCATATTGTCCTCCCATCATTGCTATTGCTTTAGATGACGAGGGGAAAAAAAATTAAAACGCATAGGGAAAATGTAAAATCGGAGGGATGAACAAAAGAAAAAAATATACGTTATGTAAGGGGAACCAGTAAGTAATGACGAAATATTCTGCAAACATGTTCGCGTGACGCAATAAAATTTACACGGAAAAAGGACAAGATAGAAAAGGCAATTCTGTCACAAGGAACTTTGCTTAAAGTACATTTAACGTATTACTAATAACAGCGATGTTTTTGCAATATCGAATTTACTGAATCCAAAAAGAGTAAAGAGTTTCTGTGATTCTACGATGAAATTATCTGAAATTTTAAAATTAAGGTGACAAAACTTTTCTTCGTTCCAACATTTTCTACTCGCAAAAGGAACTACCGAAAATTGTTCAGTACAGAATATTCTATTCTTACCCGCGGATACTTAAAATCGTTTAGGAAATAAAGCAAGAAGCTTTCGAAACTTTAAATTTATTCATTGCGACATATAATTTTACGTTTTTTTATGACCATAATGAATATCTTTTAATCCGAAATTAATCGGTATTTTACAAATTTTTTATATTTATCGAACTTTCCTGCATTTGGTGCTTCCACTATTTCTGTCGATATATTAATAGTAGCCGATGATTTACTTTGTGAAATGTTAAATAACACCTCCGCTTAGAATTACTTAATGATTTTTCAACAGCTGACCTAGTAATTTCTTTTCGACGATTATCGAAGGAGGAAGACTTTCCATCATCCGAGATTTGTCCGGGACATCTACATATATGTGTACATCACTTGGCATAAAAATACGCTTACAATTGTCCATCTATGCATAAATCGACCTTTACGCTAATACGTTCCAGAATAAAACTCGTTTGTAACGAACATAAAAATTAAAAATGCAAATTATAAACAGATATAAACAATATATATATTTTTTATTTTTTTTTTTTCAGCTCCCTTTTAAATTTATCAGTTTTCTCTTTTATACTCCACCTCTCTATAGCCCGTGCGCGAACTTTTTGTCTTACAGCGTTATTTAAAACGCCATCGGTAACCAAGTGGAAAAGACGTTGCTAATTGCATCGATTTTGAAAATGAGTGTTAACCAGCCAGGTGACAAAAGTCAAGGTGGAGAAAAAATGAGGAAAAATTGAATTATTTCTTCGTTCAAAAGCTTCGGAACGTGATCATTTATATGTAAATTTTTTCTGATTTCCAAAAACATAAAAAATACCATCTCCGTTTAATTTTTAATTCTATTTCAATTTTCTTTAAGAATCGGATTTACATAAAATACAAAAAACTATCGCCATTCAAATGGAACCTCTCCTCTCGACGATTATACTAATATCACCGAAACAGACCCCATTGATTCAAATTTCCCCTAGAAGCTTGTTTTTTTCTGGTTTTTTTTTTTTGAATTTTAAATTATATTACTTATCGCTCGAAGAAGTAGCGGTTGATTTTGATAACAATCCGGCCTTAAAATTGAGTTCTACTTTAAGATTGTCCGATATATTCCATTTGAAATGAATTGTGTACATTCTTTCCGGACTCCAACAGTACTCTTACTATATGATTTAAGTAGGCAAATGTGAACGGGATATCGAAATTCTTTATATTTATTGATATAGCCGAATAGGCAATAGTAGAATTTTTGACGGTTTCTTTTACAATTGTTTATATTCTACAAGCACTTTCAGAACCGTGCTACGAAACTTACGTTTTGCCGGTGAAAAATTCACAGATACCGATTATAAGTATATACCGATACGTTTTTAATTTGCCGACTTAGAACTTGTGTTGTTTAAATTGTTTATGTTTCAGCCGAAATTATCGTCGAAATTATATACATGATTTTAATCTTCTGGTCGAATTCGAAAAAATCAAAAGAACTAAAATCCAAGAAATCTGATCATAAGCTAAACCTGCATCCCGAAATTTTCTAAAAATACAGACTGAAAAAACCGCTTCGCAGGTGGGTCACCCCCCTTTACTAGCACATTCTCGGGCACTTTTCCAAAATTATTTTTTGTCAGAAACATTTAATGAAGCTAGCAGCTTTTGGTGAAAGATCGAGTCGGTTTAAAATTCGAAACGACGATGCACTGTATATTAGATAAAATTATTAATGTGGCGTAGAAGCCAGTGAAGATCTTCGAATACTAAATATAACGTAAGCACATGCACTATGTAAACAAACAAAGACTGCAGCAGCTTGCATCATAGCGTTTATAATGCGACCGCTTATAATATAAATATCGTTGGCGTATTAATCACTCGTTATCTACAATAAATCATCGTAACTGCAGCGAAGAATGAAAATTCAAAGGTATGCGTAATTCTGAGTGAAACAAAATTTAATTTTAATATTTATATTTATGTTTATTTATCCAAGTATATATATTTATGTAAATAAACATAATATACGAAGTTTACTAATTCACTTATCACCGACACTATTCTAAAAATTTTGTTTTAAAAGATGTTCAGGAAAATTTTGACTCCGAAGGAATGAAAAAGAGAAATAAATAAAAACCGCGATAAGGTAATTCATTAAAGACATTATTACTTTATTTAAATGACTAAGTAAAAATACGGGTTTTTTTGACCGACTTCAAAAAAAAAAATGTTTTTCAAAAAATTGCAAATTTCACTCTAAAAATTCAACGAAATTGGATTAAAAGTTATAAGATAATCATTTACTAAAAAATAAAATATTTTAACGTAATATACTCGTACATATAGGTATTTCTTTTTGTTTATGAGAAATTGTGCTGGAGTCTGTGTTGGCCCTACATGAGAGTACCGATAAGAATCGATGAATATTAACACTGAGTGATCATCGAATAACCGATAAAAAAAAAAAGGTCTCCTTAGAAATATACTTTCTTTGCTTAACATAACTTGCGAAAATTAGCCAAAAAGTTTTCATTAAAATATATGGAAAATATAAACACCCGAAATTTTAAAATTAAAGCAGCGATGAACGTGTGCGACCTAAAGTATTACCAAGGTTAGGTTCCCATGAAAATGTGTATTTGAATAAAGATATAAAAGCCTAAAAAGAGCAATTTACAAACTCATCGCTGATGGAATCGGAACACTATACTCTATCAATAAGGAATGTTGAGGAGTACAGAAAGTAGTAGCATTTTAAGCTGATTCATTCGCACTGCCACTCAGAAATATTTATAGTGAAAATTATTCCAAATACTCCACACAAAAAAAAAAAAAAAAAAAAAAAAAAGATTTCGGTACAACATGTAAAATGTTATTAAAAAAAGTAGTAAAATACATTTAAAAAAATCGCACCCCTCCACCTTTTTTAGTTGATTGAGGGAGAGGGAGCTCGTCAACTAGGAATCTTTACTCAGATATATAAGAAAGGTTTTAATACGATTAGATATTTTAAATAAGAATGAATAAATAGTGAGAATAACGTGTGTAGAAGGAAAGGAGAGATTTAAGAAGCGCTATGAAAAAAGCCGAAGCCTCAGCAAACTGGAGTACAAAACGAACCACAGAAAGAGATGAACGCTTCTTAAAGAAATCCGCGTCATAAACAACTTCATCATTTGAATGAAAAAGATAATGTGGGGAGGAAACCATCATAAAGCGAAAACGGGAAGAAGGAATTAGAGAGAATAGCTTAAAAATGTTGACGAATAACGGAGATAAAAACAGAACGGTCAAGTGAAGGAAATAAAAAGAGTCACAGATTAAAGAAAGACTAAGTTAAACATATAAAAAATTAATAATTATTTGAAAAAAAAAGGAAGCGCGTATACCCATGATCTGCAATGAAAACGTTTACACAGCGGAAGGAGATTGGAGAATGAAATTTTTCTTACGAAAGGAAGTGGGAAGAACGAACTACCCGAATCAAAGAATCAGCCGCTTTATTATCAAAGATGCCTGAATAGCTAAGGATCCACAGTAGATCAGTATGAATGAAATGGAAGGAAGAAGGAATATGGATGAGTGAACATATACGGAGAATAATAAAATCACAGGAATGTCCAAAATGGGGGGAATAAATTGAAAGGCGCTCATGAAACCGAAAATAATTTAAAAGTTTGAGGAAAGGTGATTAGAGGAAATAAAAAGGGCTTTAGGAAGAAATTTTGAATATGAAAGTAGAATAAAAATTTTACAGGATGGCAAAGTTCGACGAAGTTGAAAAAAAAAATAAGAGGGATTATTAACTTTCAAGAAACCATTTTATTTTTTTTCATATTTTTCGATAATTTTCTATTTACACCGTAATATCCCAAAGTACTAGAGATTCAGATCGTAAATATTTTTGAAATGGCAGACTACTGAAGCGAAGCAGCTCGGTAGCCAATTACTGTACCCTCATCGCCAGGGAGCAGCGCCTGGCAGCTGCGCTGATTCGCAAACTCTGATGCCATGTTTCTGTAAAATTTTGCATCCCCCGATGTAAAATAAAAACCGGTTTTCTCATTTTGAGCTGGTCTAATAACATCTTTTATCTCTTGATTAACCCTGATTCTTTTTCTCGTCCCTGGTTCTATGATTTCCCCAGTCTGCGTCGGTCCATAATTACTAAACTATCTCGCCTCCATTTTTCGCATAGTCTCCTTCCTTCTTCTCTAAGTTGCTTTTCCTTGGCTGCATCTAACCTTTATCCATTGAATCCTGAAGGTCCCCGGTATGTTTGTGATGCGAATCACGTGTTCTTCGAGTGTTCTGGTTTATCTCGCGAGCGTGAGTTACTTTATTATCAACTTTTAAAGCTTAGTTTTCCTGTTTCTTTCAACGCCTCATATGTTCTTTCTGTATATTCTCTCGGTTGTTCCTGTTCTAGAAGTATTCCTTGATTCCATTGCCGATAAAATGAAAATATAGTTTCTATTTTGTTTCATACATCTCTTCCATTTGGCTGTAATGCTCTCTAGAAGCAAACCCAAGGGGATTAAGGAAAACGTTTTGCAGTTTAGTGTTCACACCAAAACATCTTTTTTGTCCTTTCGTCACCGACAAAAAATCTTATGCCCGCCCGTTTTATTTAGTTAACTTTTTATTAGAAATGAATACAGTTTTTTTCTTTCTACTGACTTCAAAAAAAAAAAAAAAAACGCATGTTTAGGATTCCGTATTTTTTGACGTTCGTTCGCGTATATTTTTTAATTATTTAAGTGCCCGGTCAGTGGTGGTACCATTTTATTGACACAGGTGTCGGTCGGTACAGATACTCAGTAAAAAATCGTATCTTCTTAGAGAAATTATTATTTATATAACAAAACGCCATTGTCACTCAAAATATTATCATTGTTATTAAGAATGGAAAGGTAAGTTGGAAAACAAAATTAATTTCTAATTTAATCAATGAAAAAACTTCTCATTACGCGGACAAATACACAGCTCCGAATAAAAAAAATTGACACGCTCAGATATTTTTCATCACGCCGGAAATTGTGCTTGTCCTAACATTATTGTGCATAGATGTGGAGTGATTCATATGATCAGCTTTGTTTATTCGTAAATGTGCCGTCTGTGGTGTGGGACCACACGAGTATCGATAATTATCGGCGCGTGCCAAATCATTTAAATAAGAATTAAAGAGAATATTTTCTTCGCTTAATATAACCAGACGGAACTTAGCCAAAAATTTGTTTTTAAAACACGAAGAAAAATATGAATCCCCCTCCTAAAATTATAAAATTAAACGGGCAATGAACGCGAGTGACAAAGCACTATCAACGTTAGTGAAATTGTAAATTCGAATAAAGATAATGAATTTAAAAGACAAGCTATCACTGACGGAATTTAAACATTATATACCGAAAACCCGGTTTTATAGAATACTACAGGTAGCAACATTTTATTTTGGTTTATCCGCATTATCACTTACATTAAAAATTGTAAAAAAAAAGAAAAAAAAAAACTATTAAAAAACCAAGAAAAAAATACCGACTTCTACCTTAAAAATTTAATAAAAACGTCGTAAAAAGTGAAAAATGATTATTCGACAAAAGATAATATACCTTAAATAGTAAAATATAACTTAAAATGATCAGCGTTCAACACTTATTACAATCAGAGATTCAAATTGCAACAACCATTTTATTCAATAATACACACATTTTTAATTGTTGTAATTCGAGTATTACTTTTGTTTAATAATAATCCCCTTACAGTGACCTACTCCGAAATCTATTGCCTTCTATCATAATGCCATTAAATTTTTAGAGTAAATCTGGAAGTCGTTATTTTTTCAATTGAAATTTATTATAAGAAGAAATTATTGCCGGTAATTTTTTGACAAACATCCTTACTGAAATTAAATTCTTTCGAACGGCTAAAACGCGACCACTTTGATCATTTTTTAAGCGATAAATAATAATAAAAAAAAAAAAAAAAAAGTTAAACAAATGAAATTAATCGTTATTTCTTAATGAAATTTTTGCGATGCAACGATCGCTTTATCCTAAACAAGTCCTACGGATATGCAGGGAAAGGAGTTTACGAAAATACCGAATCGCTAAAAATTACTTCCGAATAGAACGAAGATGAAACCAAAGTGATCAAGTTGAAGTGGTCAAGCCAAAACAGCGGCCAAAAAAAATAAAAAATAATGGGGTCAGATTGAAATAATCGGACGAAAATAGTTGGGGCGAAACGTGACAACCGCAGGTGAAAATTACCTATACATCGTTGCGGATCAGAAGATGGCAGACGAACCCGTATTTTTAACGAACTGAGAGTTGAAAGATAGAATAGAAACAAAAAGAGACACCAAAGAGAGTTCAACGGCGAATAAGAAAACTGAAAATAACCGCTGACAGCTGAATGGAGAAATATTCGAAAGACGAGGCGGCATAGTAGACGGAAAATAACTAAACAGAAACTTCTGCAATTCACGTACGAATGTTATCTTTACTAATTTCAGTTCGCAGCGGCGTCCAAAATTCGTTTCAATGTCAGTTACACTTCGAACTTATGAGTGGACGCTGACGTTTATGCGATAATGTTATAAAACCGGCTGCTCGTAAATATGCGATGCGATATTGGACGACGTATGTAATAATTGATCCGCACGCTTCCTCAATATTTACGTTTCATCTCCTTTTCGTCGGGGTTCCTTTATCGTTACCTTCCCATCTTTTTCGCGCTTTCCTGTTCAGTAAAGGATGAATTAGGTGAATGATCTAAAAAGCGCACCGTACCGATCTCACTTCTGTGACCAAACCAAGTGCTTGCAATATAAATGTCCCTCTGAAGCTAAATCTGCATTTCTATATTCTAGCGATTACTACTGGGACCATCCTCGCAGTATTTCACATAAGTAAGCTTTTTACGTCGCATATTCTCGAAAACTTTCATGGTGAATTTACCGTTTCGTAGCATATTTATTTCCGCATCTGAAACGATTTTCTTTGTACTTAGCTGTTAATCGGATTACTAGCCGGGCCATATATCATCAAGCACCAGCAAGCTGGAGAAACTATGAAAGCCTTTCAGCTTGCGTAGTGAATAAAAGGTAGCGGGTTGTGCGTACCGTTGAATTACAGAAAGGAAAAAATGACAAGGAATGTATTTCAAATTTGGGCATTACGTTTTTGTCATTTGCATATGTCCGAAAAAAGCGATAGACGGTAAAGAGGGGGCATAAAAAGTGATGATAATATTAAAGCGAATTTTCAAGAAAAATTCGGTCGATAATGCATTATTACGCGCCCTGAACGCGCCCCTATTTACGTCTACATTAATTTCATTAGTAAAACAGCTACCGATTAAAATTTTTGACTTTTTAACAATCGACGTAATAATCATTTTCATTTTTTGGTTTTTTTTTTTTGATTTTACGCGCGACGCATCTTTTATCCAATTTTACTCTTCGTATCCACTTATTAAGTCGATCAATTATACGTTGTTATCTTTCAGTAATGTCTAATTAAGTGTAGAAATCAAAGTTGCGTTAAAAAATTTTAAATTCGAAACTGCTAAACGAAAAACGTAAAAATTAAAAAAAAAAAAAAAGGAGATCTTGCCTCCAAATAATTATGCGTAGAGTTTTTTATATTGATTTTCAGTCTTGTGATGTGTGTAACGTTTGTTTCGCGATAATAAATACGCGAATAAAATGTATACATATGCACGTTTATTATTAGTTAAATTAAATTCAGCAAGAAATTTTTGAGATATTGAAAATCGAGAGAGAAGTTTTCTATAAACGCGGATTAATTCTAAACAGAAAACGATTCTTACTGCCCGTGTACTGCTACAATGGACAGGCGAGTTGGATGTTTCACCGGAAGTCATGTGGTCAAATGAACATAAATGTTAACTTTTATTGTCCATAACACTAAAAGAACACTGCATCACGAGTTACGAGAGTATCTCGGTATATCGATAGAACTATCGTTGCAATTTCGTAACTACTTTCCACTACTGCTATCTGCGTTCAGTCCAGTTTGATAAAGTTCCGTGTTATTCTACACCTTTGTTCTATTATCACCGCTGCACCTGGAGAAATTTCACGAGAGTTCAAACCATTCCAACCCATTATCCTATCTACCGACTCTTTAGGCAAGTAAACCTAGCTTCTATTCTTCATCGAAATAATGAATATTCCAAATATTTTAAAACTATCATGTGTACCTATCGAGTAGTATACTGTGCGAACCCGACCAAATGCGTACTAGCGGTGAAGTTTTATTTTAAAACAAAGACGTACCATAGCGTAAGACGTTAAAGCAAAGAAGAGAAGAATCACAAAAGAATTAAGAAGTTTTCAAGGTAGGTGGGCTATGAACCATTTTTTTCTCGGATGCTTGATACGCAACGAATCTGTTTCTATTTTGAAAGAGTATAAACATCAAGGGCGGCACTACGAGACTAAACTAGAATAAGTTTAATAAGTACAGAGAGGAATTTCGACATGACTGAGTAAATGAATTAAAACAAAAAAATCTGCGCAACAAAAAGTGTTTCAACATGCCATGTATAAGTTACGCAGAGATTAGGAGAAAAAAAAACGATAGACAGATGGTGAAATGGTTGGCGAATGTTTGAGGAGTGTCGTTAAAATTCTGTAATCAGAACAGAAGTATTTTTCAAAAATAAGGCTGACCCGTCAGACTATTATTAGGCGTGCGGGCGATAGTTTATGAGAGCAACTCACTTTAGGAAGCGGTGGAGAAATGCGTTTTTTTTTTATATCTGACCCGAACCTCGAATTTGAAAACCGATTTCGGGGTTTTAACATCTTGTGTTTTTTTGTGCATTTGCAACGCCGTGTACTAGAAGTGAATTTATTACCAGACAAGGGAACATGATGAAATGTTTTGTGATACAAGCTGAGGGAGAAATTCCATCAAGTCGGTTTGGAAGAGATCTTTAAAACGTATTTAGAATAAATTTCTTGCGTTTTACAAACATGCTCTGCCGATGGATTTGCTATATGTAAACACTTATACGCGTAAACGGTTTTTCAGTCGCAAAAAAGCTCATCAAATCATTAGTGCGAATAAGAATTACAAAACTGTTTCCAGGTAGCGACAGCCTCCGACGAGATCAATATTGATGCACCTACAAACATTTCACTGAACTAAAATATTTTTAAAATTGCCTAATAAATTTTCTTCTCAGTTATATTTCATTTTCTTTAGGAAAATAAATTTACATATTTCTCGTTTTTTTTTTTTACATTAGACCAGACAAGCGTTTGATCACGATCTCACTTGCTGGAAAGCGATGGTGTGATGCAGCTATTGCTTGTAGGCTTTAATTAAAAAAGAAAGAAAGAGGTGCACGGTCCGGCGAGAAATGTTATCTTTAAAGTTTGACTCGATTATTGAAAACGTTGGCCAGCGATACTGTGGGGGTTACACTTATTAAGCAGTAGGATAGAGTTTGTCTGTGTCGTAGAGAAGATCAGAATGAAAAATTCTGAGAATATGAGAAAATCTTGAGCCCTACGGAAAGATGTGTTGAATGGAAACTGCAATCGCGAAGCGCAAAATGGTTTCTTTCGAATTTTGTACTTTTTTTCTTCTTAAAAATTAAGCTATCTGAAAAAGACATGGTACCGTGTTTTGTTCGACCAATATAGATAAACATAAAAGTAACTAAGTAATATAAATAAAATAATAATTCGTTATTTAAATTTTATATCTTTTATCGCCCATCCTGATCAAGATAAAATCTTTCATTGTTTACATACTTAGATGTACACTAATTTCGATATCGATGTTGTGAAAAAAAACATCAAAAATCAATTTAAACGTTACGAATATTATTAAAAATCCTTTCTTCTAATATTTTAACCGTGGGCAACCTATTTAGCGAACTAAGTGATTAAAAAAACAGTATTATTCGGGAAAAGTGTCATCGCCTTGTAATTTTAATCAACACAAACTAGCTCTTACACACATCTGTTCTTCACTATCATATACATACATACATACATACATACATATATATATATTGATGCAGATCCACTCATCCTCGATTAGTCCCTGTTACGGGAGCCATTTGATGCAAATCTACTATCCCCGATGATGCAGATCGATACTCTCGGTCACTGTTCCGGACGCTATTTTGTACGAACACTTAAAATTTGTCGGAAACCCCTTTTTCGAGCATTAGGCTTTTATTTTTTATTATTATTGTTACTAATATTCGAAGTAAAAAAAGAAAACAACGAAACAATAAAAAAACACCGGAATAACGGCAGTTTCTCCAGCAGGAAAATTCACGAGACCCTTTCTCTCACCACGTGTCCAAAATGAAAACCTTTTATTAAAAAAGAACGTATGTATTCATAATAATCACAGACAAGCGACGCAACCGCGTAATAAATGCGTACGAGAAAAGAAATGCGGTTTCGACTAGTAAGCACAAAGAAATTTATACAAAAAAACGAAAATTCGGTCGACTGCGTTGAATGCACGATGAATTTTCACAATTGGGCTAAACGGTAACACGTGACGGCAACGACAAAATTACAACGAAAGTTCTTTTTCGAGCCACGAGAAAACACGACTCGCTCGCGTCAACAATTAATCTGACTCTCGACTTATAGTGCAAGATGCACGTACGAAGATTTCGGTACACGATGGGCTATTCCAAACGATATAGTCGACTCGCTGAAATTACCCGGTACCTTATCAATTAATATAATAACCGCCGATTTTTCTAGAACATTTATTAAATTACTAGCGCGTAAATTACCCTGCCTTTTATAATGTTCTCTCGGCTCGACATTACTCGGCACATCTTATTTAGCGCTTCTTGCCGCACGCGCATCTCATTGTCTTGGCCACTGACCACTACCACTCAGACACTATTGCGTCTCTACCCCAGCGCGACCGTGTACTCGCCAATCACGCCACTGATCTCGGGGGTTTTTGGTATCGGGCAGATAAGCTACCAAGACAAGACAAAACGGCGATGTAAAATATATCGACGTTCGAGAAACCGAGAATTAATGAATACATCGAAGAATAATTTCTAGCTCGAACGTCGAATAACAGATAGCGCCAAAAGTACCGAATCCGTATCAATATATATACTATTTACGACGGACGTCAGTAAAATCAAGTTGCCATTGTCTATTAACAGAATTCAATCTAGACGGAAAAAAATCGTCTACAAAAAATGAAAACCGATCGTATTAGAAAATGCGAAAAGAGGAAAATAAATTTGTCACAATTAATCGTTCAAGATAGCGAAAGCTAAATTTGAAACATGAAACAGAATAATGATTTCATTAGATGACAATAATTTTCAGGTATTTAATATTGAAAATGTCCTGAAATGAATTTTATCAAAAGTAAGCGATCTCTATGCAGATATTAAAAAGTCACTCGCCGTACAAAATTTCTGCACACTGCAATCCAGTTTTATGAGTCCAATTAAATTTTCTGCATATTTCAACATTAAGTACGAATAATTTCAACCTTTAAAGTTTAATCGGGTTTACGCTCGAATTCTTTCTGTGGCCATTTTGAACTCGTTTCGGTGCTTCTTTAAATTTTTGGAATAAAATAATTACGCCTACCGTGGCTGAGCGGAGTCGGATTTACCGATCCCGCTGTTGAGCATTTAAAATAAAAAAATTAATTATCGCGCCGCTCTGATGACCGAAAAGTTGACGAACAAGTTCTTAAAGCTTAAAAAGTTTTTTCCCAATCTCAGGGGACTAGATGAAGATGAAACCACTTCGGAGGAAGACGTTATAACGAATTCTTTTTAATAAATCTATTTTCTTTGTTCAGTTTCCGTTTTGGCTGTCTTATGCATTTTTTTCTGCGCAATACATGTCTACATCTAACGCAACTGTAGACCTCTCTTTATTTAGGAGATTCCGTCTTATCCGGGATATCAAAACACGAAGCAGTACGGGCTATATTCCCCTCTGCAAAAGATATATGTTAAACGAAACCGACTAAAATACGATTTTGAAAACCCCGCGAAACTCCCGGCTTTGCTCCGAATTTAAAACTGTCCTATTATTATTGTTGCATTTCTTTCAACGGGAGTTCTTCGTCTGCAACATTAATCGAGTAGTAGCGTTAAGCTGCCTAGTAACACTACGATGGCCAACTGACATTCGACATTTACGTGAAAAATTCAGCAGCAATATTTCGGCCACGTGCATCACACACACTGTGTAATCAGTGATATCTTCTCAATCTAAAGATTCATGCTATAAACTCTGCAAGTAGCAAAGGAAAATGATTAACCCCAGATCTATACTTTTATAGCCGAAATTTCAAAAAATAAAAACTCAAACTCTCTCCCGGATGAACGAAGTTTTAAAAATTCATTAAAAAAAAATAAAAACAAGAAAAATGTACAATGATGATGCAGATCTTCGAAAAAGTGAAAACCCGTTAAACGTAAACCTCGACGTTATCAATTTAAATTTCTAGTCATATTCCCAATCATTTTTTCAACTTTCTTCAATATACAATCGGATTGCCACAGTACTTGATCAAATAATACTGTCAAAGCCGCAGATGTATTCGTATGATCTTCAAGAAGACGGTAAAGCAACATACTGACTTATTTATATGTATCGACCGGGCCAAAGCATTTGACTCGGTTAACAGAACAGTGCTTTTCCAAATACTTATTAAACCAGGCTGTCGAAAAAAGTTAGTGAACATTATATCGGACTTACATAAAGATAGTGAAGCCAAAGTTTTGATTCAAGGATAGTTAATGAAACCGTTGAATGTTCGCGCAGGCGTAAAGCAGCGATGTATTTTGACTACTATTCTCTTCAAAGTCTTCACAACAACCCTGCTCATCATCATTTCGATAAAAAGTTACGTTTGACTGCAGAATGGTAAATTTCTGAACTTATCCCATCTCAAAGCAAAAACGAAAACTATAAGGTGCGCAATAGCTGAAATCCAGCATGCCGACGACTGCGCAATCCTAGCACACTCTGAAGGTAAATTACAGTTTATATTACACGTCTTTGATGAAACATATAAAGATTTTTAACACTAAAAAAAAAAAAAAAAAACATAATATTATCAAGTTAAAATATCGAGAGTAATCGGAGAGAATGTCACAAGTTTTTAGTATCTCGGATCTTACTTTTACACTAGACGACAAAATATACCTACGAATTAAAGCCAGCTTTCACAAAATTGAATACCAGGGTATTCCATAATAGAGATTTAACTATATCCGCGAAATCCACAGTCTTGTGCGCCGTGACTAGATCCGAAACATGGATGCTGCACAAGCGCCATATCCGTGAGCGTGAACAATTTCAGCAGCATCTGATTCGATTTTATCTTAAAGATTAAATGGACAGACTTCATTTTCAGTGAAAAAGTTCTCAGGTATTTCGGTTATTAACATCGCAACTTCTTGTCGCAGAGATTTAATGATTTGAGTAGCGAATACGGTGCTCTTAAACTAAGACGGATAGGTCATGTTGTGAGAATGCAAGACCACTACTTGCTTAAGTGCATATTCTATGGTGAATTGGTGAAAGGGACAGGATTGGTGGAGGGTCATAAAAAAAAAAAAAAAAAAGTTATAAAGATTATATTGCTAATATGTTTCGGGATGCAAATGTCACGAAGGACTGGGAAAGCGCTGCGCAAAACCGGTAGAAATGGAAGTGGCTGACTCAGGATGTGGTACTAAAGGAATCCCATAAGAAACGCTGCAAGAAAAATAAAAATGAAAGGGATACTTCTTCTTCTTCTCGTGCCACCCGATTCGGGTATTGCTTAATCATCATGTATGGATTGGATTATCTGCTGGAATTGATTTCGATCTTTTGCTATTCTGACTAGATCTTCTGTTTTCTTAATTCCGGTCCATTTTTTTATATTATCTATCCAAGCGGATACTAGTCCGGATTAACTATTCGAATGTCATATCAAAAATTGGACTGATCAGCCAGCTACGAACACGCGCCGTTAGACAAATTTATGTGCATCTGGGCTACTCGATTACTAGTCGCGGCAATGCTGTGACGAGTAATTCGTGTAATAAATACGTCTGTAGTGGTCTTCACCACCTTGCATAACTTTAGTCAACCCCGCATACAGTCGTATTTTTTCATAAGTCCAAATATTCCTAAATTCGGCTTTACAAAATCACCATGCTTAATATTTAACATCATGAATAAATCTACGTCAAAAAAATCTACCATCTTTTTATCGCTGTTACATTTCATCTTTCATTTTCAGAAATATAATAAAACTCTTTCATTATGGACCGGTTAACGTAAACACTAAGGCAAAACGTAATTTCGGCTAAAATTTAAATTCGGTGTTCCAACTATCAAAACTAAATTTATCATTCTAACGCTTCTAATATATTCCATTTCTAGAAACCGTATATAATTGATCCCTTTTTTGATCTATCTGCTACATTAATATACAGGTTGAAAATCGATTCTCTCTATTAGTTTAACGAATTTCGATAAAGCATTTACGGCAACCTACACCCATTCGCATTGTCGTACATTCTTTTACAGCATCGAATACATTTTGCTTAAGGAACACCGCGTAACCTATAGAAAACGACGCGTTCGTTTTGGCATTTGATCAAAATCTAAACGGATAAATATTAAAAATCTGCAGAAAGATACGAATTTATGGTAGTTTCGATTGGTTTTCGACCTTTATCTTCTTTTTTCCTTCTTCTCGAGTTAAACGAAAGTGCGCCATCTTCAGTCCTGACACGTTTTCAAAAGGGTTACCGGTTGTTTTTATTCTAGACTACATCGGTTATTCGCCTCGTTTCTCCATGTTTAATTCATTTGTCGTTGTATATCGATGAATGTAAAACAAATAAAGCAGCCGCATCGTTTCGACAGCCATGTTACAAGCGTTATACGATAATTTCTACTAGTATAATTAGAGCTCAAACTCGAAGCACTCGAATAATCCATAAAGTAAATTTTTCAAAGGGAGGCAAATTTAATAAAAAACAAAAATATAACTAAATCATCGAATAAGTTTAATTTTGATTTTTTTACCTAGAAAAACTACAATCAAGCGCAAAACTTAAATTTAACTTCATATTTAAAACCTGTTCCAATTACTTCACATCAGATACGTATTTGTTGCTGCTCCTATTATTACGTGATCATTCTGATCTCGATTTATAAATTTTGTCAGTTGAATTTCGCTTATTTTTTCCTTCGCATACGGAGTCATATTACAGAATCTCTATATACCTTTTACGCACAAGTGTAATTAAATCAAATTATTAAAATTGACATTTTTCAATCCTTTTACAGATTTTCTCATTTTATTTTACTATTACATTGATGATAATCCTGTACATTTTTTCCTTTAATTTAAATTACTTCATACACTTTTAACGTAAATTACACTTTGTTTCTTCAAAATTTGTCCAGGAAAAACCGCTGCATATCACTATTATAGTAAAATTAATTTTCATTAACATATCTTCTTAACTATTTTTAAAAGTCCTGATTCAGAGTTTTCAGTTTTCATCAGTAGACAGATTGAAAAATTTTAATAGATAATTTTTATAAGTTTTTGTTGTAATTTAGTTGACCTTTTTGTTAATGAAGTGAAGAAAAAGTAAAGAAAAAAAAAATTGAATTAAATGTACATACTGCAATAGATATTTTAAATAAAATGATTACTACTGCAAATATAAATTAAACGTAAAAATCTAAATAAAATGATAGATAACATTTTATTAATTTCTGGCTTAAGAGTAAATACATCGCGTTCCGTTACGTCTCTTCTTGCGTTACTGAAATCGTTAAAACTCCATAACAAAATATAAATATATAAGCCGAGCACCTAGTCTAGCTGCTGTACGCCGCGTAAAGATTTGTAAAGAAAAAAGTGTTACCTTATTAGTTTTTGTAAAGAAATGAAAAATTTTGCAACAGAATTTTTAATATGTTCTATGTCAGAAAATTTAAAATTTAAAAATCCATACTAACTGTTGCGATTCGCTGTTATGGGTAATAAACTAATTTTTATAAAATGCTGAACGGAGAAATTAGGAAACGCAGAACAAAACAGGCATATGGGTGGAAAGCATGTTCTCTTTGACATGTAATTATGGGGGATTACCGTGTTACCAACTCGTGGACGATTTATAATGGGGTACTGTATGTGCGAAAGGTATAAAGAAGAGAGAACTGTATGTCAGTTGTTGATTTCATATATTTTCAAAATTGATGGCTGTGTGTGTGTGTGTGATCTTTAGTTGAGCGGGGAACTTTTGGTTAGATTGTGGCGAACACAGCTTTTAGAAATACCGCGAATTTTTAGCTGAACGTGAAGGACGTGTTGGGTTAGACGGTGATAAATATGTTTCAGAGAGAGAAGGAATCTTTACGTTAATATATTCATTAAAAAACGAAAAAATAAATAAGTAAATAAACATGATTCACATTTAAAACCCAAGGAAGCAAGCGGGAAAGCAGATAGGCAGTTTATAGAATAAGCGAAAGATATGAGGAAAATGGAATGGCCAGGAAGGTGTAAAAACAGATGATTGTAATGAAGAAAGTAACGTGATTTTCAGAAATAAGACTCCAGGCATTTGATCGCGTATGGCACCCGGGCATTTTATATAAATTAAAAAATGTCTTACCATCACAATATTTCCGTATCATTAAATCATATCTTGCCGAGAGGTATTTCAGTGTTGAAGAAAGTAATACTTACTCTTCTATTCATTATTGCGTCTTGTCTGGGTTCCCTGGGGAAGTATTTTTGGGCCGATATTGTTCACACCATTCATATCTGAAATAAAACGCTGTGCACGTTTGCTGATAATATATGCATAATTGCTTTTGATTCTGACGTAACTAGAGCAACAAATTACTTGCAGCAACAACTTACTGTCTAGAATCATGGTTAACAGATAGTAGCATAAGGGTCAACGAAGGGAAAAGCAACCATATCACCTTTACATTACGGAGAGTCATCGCACCTCCAGTTTATCTAAGTATGAATGTTATCCCACAGGTAAGTAATGTAAGGTACTTAGGCTTGTACCTAGATAAACGGGTTATGTGGGGTCGACATATTACCGTCAAAATTGGCGAAGTAAGAAGGCGATATGGACTACTCTCGCAGTTGTTGGATACTCGATCCAGATTATCATTAGATGATAAAACATTAATATATAATAGCTTAATTAAGTCAATCTGAACATATGGAGTCGAACTTTGGAAAACTACTAAAAAATCACATATACATCGTCTTCAATCAGTTGAGTCTAAAACCATGCGTAAGATAGTCGGTGCACCACTGTGGTTTGTATCGAATACATCGATAAGAAGAGGATCTCCGGATTCCTTCCGTTACTGAAATAGTAAAATCGCGATACAAGGCCTTCTTTAACAGGCTGGTGGCTAATACAAACGTGCTAGTTACTGACCTCGCGGATCAAACTATACCTGATCTCTCAACTCGTCGATTAAAAAGGCTATGTCCGCGTGATACTTGAATAATTCGTGAATTTATTTAAATCTAGCACAGCAAGGAAACTGGGGTCATTGGAGTGACCAGTCGTGTTAAGTTATTTGCTTCATGCTATTCTGCCTAGATCACTTCTATCGAAAGGGAAAAAGTAAAGAAATGACATTCAGTTGATTCTAATAAGTATTTCAGTGAAGGAGGTGAAGGCGCAAAAAGCAACGTTATACCGCTGACATAGTATTGAATTACTGCATAATCACAAGTATTAATTAGGTTATTAATAATTTTTTATAATAATGCCTTTTAATTTTTTTTAAATGTTTGAACACACAGTTTACTTATACACTGTATCAGTAATATTCGGTAAATAAATATACTTAAGTTACAAAGAACTTAATAAAGAATCTTATAACAGGAGCTTTTAAGTTGCTGCCGGAAATGTTATTTACATTCAAATCTTGAACCCTTGCCAACGACTGTGGTTTGCTGTTGTAGAATAAAGCTTATTTCAATTATTACATGAGTATTATTCTCAAAAGAGAGAAAAACTAAATAGAAGAAGTTTAGTAGAAATACGGAATTAAAAAAAAAAAAAAAATTAAATTTAAACAGTTATTAATACACCGGCGAAGCCGCGAGCAACAGCTAGCGGATAAGTAAATATGACCCGTTTAAAGAATAAGTGAATGATATGATGAAAACGGTCAGTAAAAAAGTAAAAACAGATGAGATTACAACAATGAAAGTTATGGAACGGTTGATTCTAATGAATATTTTGACAAAGTATGTACAAATTTAAATTGGATAGAATAAAATAAAGATCTGAAAAATGTTTACCACCATACATGTAAATTTTATACAAAAAAGGGGGAAAAAAGAGTTATCAGTTTCCAGATACAAATAAACACCTATATAGGACATTAGACAAGAAGACTCGATGTCACCAAAATTATTCAGTGTCGTCTTGCAAATTGCTACACAAATAAACAAATTATAAAGCCACTTTCATTTTCAAATTTAAAAAAAAAAAAAAATAAATTTACGTAAATGAAAAAGGATATTTAAATTTCAATAAAGAAAATTAAAAAATCTACTATAAATAATTTATGTAAACAAGAAAAAGGCATAATAACGCAAAATAAATTTTAAAAAAAATAAATAAAATGGATTATTATAACTTTAAAATTATGCAGTGAAATATATACAACGCCTTCGTCTTCTGGTAAAAAAAAAATTGCAATATATTATTTATAGGAAAATTACAAACACATTAAGAAATTTGTTTAAAAGTGAGTGCGTCTGCTTACATTAATAAACGTTTCTAAATTGTCGATCTAATAACCGCTGGTTTGCTGGAAGCGTTTTGATTTAACTCAGTCAAAGATTTTTGCTAGCGTTATATTTGGCCAATTAGGCCTGTAAGTGTAACTTCGCTGAAGGGTTCGCCACTGATGTGTACAACGATAAAGTTAGCTCTTCATTTTTTTGAACTGATTTATTATATTATATGTAATTATTGATGCCTCGTTAATTACTGAATTCCTCAAAGAAGTATTCTGAGTCATTTGCCCTGATAAATTCACATCTAAAAGACAAACATTTAGTGGGACTAGTTTTGGTTAATTTTAACCGCATAGCTATGAACATTATAAATAGTGAACACGAATATGGGGCTATCAAAACATCGTGATATATTTGTGTTTGTTATTTATATAATTTTAATTTAATAGGCTCCATTATTCGCAAACTAGTCCGCAAATGTTGTTAATTTTTAGTAATAGGTTCTTGAAATATTACTTTCCAAGTTGCCGCTGTTTTTAAACATCGTTGGTATAAATGTTAAAAAAAAAAAGAAGACCTCTTGTACTGAAAGTATTCGTTTTCTTTTTAAAATCAGCTTATTTACATTTTTAAATACGCATCGAATCAGTCAATGAATTTTACTTCGAAAAACGCATGCTTCAATATAACATACGTATTCATAAAACAAAATATGAAAAAAATCGTTTAAAAATGGTCTATATATGCGATCATAAATCACTGTGGCCGCTTTATTTAATCGTTTTCCATTGTAGTAAACATAAAAAAACGTAAATATTTTATTTAGTTCTGTTTTTTTTTTTTTTTTTATTACGATCTTTTCTTCTGCCATTTAAAAATTGAACTAGACAATGATGTAAAACACGATTACTTTATTAAGAAAATTATAAATACCGTACAACTTTGAACAAAGATAACATCAATATAAATAACAGATACTATCTGCTGTTGTACATTATCTAAACTTTTTATTACCATCATTGTCTGTAAAACTAAAATTTACCATTTTATATTTAAATTTATGGTAGCGCGGTAACCCAGTACTTAAGGTGCTTGTCTATCAAAGCAGAGGGGTCATAAGTTATCGATACTTGTCCGTTCTCGGATCCAAGTCGCTTCCAGGTTTATACCTAATCTGAAATTGAATATCGGCTATACTGCAGAAAATTATCCGGGGAAAAGTAAAGGCGAATCCTATGAGAAAGAAACTAGCCCCGATGTTCTCTTCAGGTGCATTAGATCTTGAAGTAAATTATGAAAAGCTTACTTACACAATCCATAATACTCCTATAAATGGTAATTTACTCTACCTCTTTACATTTAAATTTATAAAAATTTATGAATAATTCGATAATTTAATATACACATATATTAATCGAGACGAAAATTCTAAACAACTGACTAAAATAAATTTATTTTTTCATTTAGGTCACCTAACTAAAATTTTATATTTTGATTACTTTTTTTTCACAATACAATTTTGTAAATTTTGTAATTGCGGTTATCCAGTAGAGCCCATCCTTCTATTATTTATGTGTGTACATAGGTGATAACTGCGCCATATTCTAATATGTTTAATAATAGAAGACAATTCGTTCCAACTTTTTTTCATGTTTCTGTTAATATATATATATATATATATATATATATATATATATATATATATATATATATATATATATATGCAACTATAAATAATGTTTCATGAAATTACTTTTTTTTTTCTTTTCAATTTAGGCTCGTTGCAGTGGACATTAAGGCAAATGATTTACTCATATTCTTAATCTTCGGCAGCGGGATTCGAATCGAGCTAAAAATTAACCCTACGCTGCCGATACAACTTTTGTGACGATCCTGAACTCGCCGATATGGTCAACGCTTAATCTTAATATTCGAAAAACTTCGTTTTTTAGAGGCTCGTAAAACTTTTTGCGCTATTACTGCCCATAAAACCGTTCCGTTCTCGAAATATAGACTGACTAAAAATTAAAAATATCCTTCAGACGTTTTCTCTTTACTTTTTAGGCCTTTCTACCATCGCTACTGGATGTAAGACAGTCAAGTGTACCCTGTCGCCGACCTTGCCAATACATATTTCTGGAGATATTTTCTATCAGATAAAAATCGCGAACATAATACAATAAACGATTTTGTCTTTCCGGAAATTTACCGCTTACATCCCATATTTATACATTGTATTTTACGTATCGCAGCGAGGATTTCGCGTTCCACTAACGCCTCTCAGATGGTCTGAAGGAACACGACACGTCAGCATTATTATTTTTTATCGTTTGAAATATCATTTTCGTTTTTCACTTTTTATTAATATTAAAATAAGTAACATCAACGTTTATCATTTTTTAACGAGTAAATCGATAAAAGATAAACATCCCAGAATTACTTAACGCTCAAATTTGCGCGCTTTTTTTTCTTTTGTTTCTTTTTCTAACTTTTTGCTGCTTATATCGATGACGTATCAAAGTACCTTTGAGCGAACGTGACTTATTTCGGCACTCTTGGAAAACTGTCATTTCCGGGGTGACGTAGCTGGATTAAGGGATCATCTGTGTCAAAATAACAAGATGCAACGGCCTATTTACCCGTTTATTATCTATCTAACCGCACTTATAATTTTTATAGTATATATATATATACATATATGTAATATGTAATATGTATATATATACACAGTTGCACACATTTCAATGACGTATATTTAAAGTATTTCCTTTATGAGTTACTCTGCTTCACGGCCCAACCTTCCAATTCCTAATTGTTTGAAATCATTAATTTTTAGAACGAAATGGTATGCAATGCATTTATTTAAAAAACAAACATTAGAAGAGAAAAAAAAGGAAAAAAAAAAGGATACTAATACATTGTTTAAAAAAATAAAATTTAGATTAAAATGTCCTAAATCCCAAAACTACCGGAAGGGTAAAAGAAATATTTTAAATGTAATGCTCTTTAAAATGAGGTATTAACCGTAATACTTCTTTCTTCAAATTTATGATTCATTGATAATTAATGTTAATAATATTTTAAAATTGTTTTCTTTCTTATAGTAAAACAATCTTATTCATTATTACCGCTATTTAAGCATCAAATTAATTGTAGGAAAGTTGGTATGATTTGCAGGCTTGTAATTTTAATGGAACTTTACAATAAGCTACACATTTGTACATACCGAATGGATAGTAACGGTGAAAACAAGTTAATATTTATACTAATAAGAAGTTAATAAAAAATAATTCAGTAATCGCTGAAATTAAATTAGTTTTTTTACGTGATCAAGTATTTATAACATTTATAACAAATGCAGGGTTCTAAACGGTCGAAAATCGCGAATATAACAACTGGAACTGGTTAGAAAGAATATAATTCACACTTAAATGAAACAGAAGATTTATGAAGACTTGAACAACTCCCCGAAAACGAAAGCAACAACTACAGAAAAGGAATGAAGATAAAATTTTTTAAAGATGGCCTACTAATTAAAGGAAAAAATATTATAAACGGACATGTTAGTTTAGCAAGAAGCACTGATTGACGTTACATGTCTCGCTCCAGATTTCGTTCCTTCAATTTAGAAATTTTGGAAGTTCAATATTCCTTTTACATTCTCGTTGTGTAGAAAAAATGTCGATTAAAAAAAAACGCTCGAGCTAGCAGGATGCAGAATTTTTTCAAATTCTTTGTCGTTTTTGATATATCAATTTTTCAAAATGTAGGACTTTCAATTTTAAAACAATGAGAGTTTCATAGTTTTCTATATTGAACTGACGAAAATGCGTCGATTTTTGAAAGAAAAGCAACTCTCTAGCTACTACAGAACGGGCTGTGGATTTCTTTGTCAACTTTTTTGTATTCCAACTTTATAATTATAAAGTATATAATTTTAAATTTGGGGCAACCTACAACGTTCCTATTATTCGGTTGTAATTTTCATTAGTAGTGTTTTGCTTCGGAATCAGGAAATATAACAATATCTTTAAAATCTGTAAAATGACTATCACGAAGAAGAAGAAGAAGCGAAGTTCGCTGTTTATTTATATGATACGTCCAATAAACTCTGAAGGCCACATTCCGAGTTAATTTGAAATTATGGTGTAACGTATAAAATAAATGAGTCCATACGTATACCGCTAATGCAACGGAGAATATTTCTAATTTACGCGGTTACAAATTTTTCGTAACATTCCCTAAAACGGAACGGTGCTAAAAATTATATTCAAGAATGGCCTACCGAGAAAATTTTCAAAATCCTAAAGCATACATTTCCAACCGGGGCTGTGTAAAGATTTTCGTTTTACTTTCTCAGTAGACATGTCTTTTGAGCAGAATTTTAACACATTTTTTTCCGCAGTACTCCTTAGTCCGTAGTTGTAGAATGACTATTTACAATGACATTCAGCAAATCGAATGCAAACCCTTCTTTATTTCAAAATTAATAATTGTACAATTTTGCAGTACAATATTCAAAATAATCTTTCGTTTTCACTAAAACCATTGTTGCCAATCTTTAATTTACACTTATATTAAGTATTTTCTTAAAAGTTTATGTAATAAAATTGTAAATTGAATCTGTGTGCATGGCAAAACTTTATAATTTATATGCGCAACGATTAGCAATTGCAGTTTACCGATCAAAATTTTGTTTAATATCGATAAATCACATTAATTTATCTAATATACGGATGAATGGAATTATTTTTCTATTGGGAAAATAATAAACGTACAAGTTGCGTGTGAAATGTTCACTTGCATATCACCTCGAAATAATAACAGCTATTTCAAATATCCTAAGGCGAGTCTCTTTTTTTTTTCATTCCTGCTGTTCGTTGAAATAATTTTTAATAAAATTAAAATTTTCGTCGCGCGAAAAATCGGTTTGCTGAAATTTTTCCCGTTAAGTGTAATTACTGTTCTGCATTTCCTATGCCCGGTAGAGTCCATATCAATGTGTATCCCCGTAGTTCAAAAAATCAAATTTAGCCTTCGAAAGACATTATCAAATTAAAAGAACTATTACATTCAATAGAACCAAAAACTGTATGATAACATAGTAGCTCTAAAATGTATTTCCTATTTACAATACTAGTTGATTAGGCAGCTCTGTTCATTCAGATAGGGCTTGATGGCCGCACATTGACAATATTTTACTTGCGCTAGGTTAAGGTCCATAGTTAACAAAGAGGGAAAAAAATTCGCCTCTCTCGATTTATTATTTTATTTCACGTACAGTGAATACGCTTTTTCGTTGTAATACTCTTTATTGGGAGTTTATAAGACATCAAATTCAACATGAATACTTTATGTGTATCAATAAACCGCATTAGTCTCCAGCGGAGATAGTCTATTCCAGTTACATTTAAACACCTTTTACCCCTCTGCTTCACGACAGTTATGGTCCCGTTTCAACCTGTTACGTCTTGTTACAAACTGTTCAATTCTGTTACAATCTGCCCCAGTCAACTACAATTGCTCTAACTCTTATTTGAATTATAGAACTGGCAATGTAATTGAAAAAAACTGCGAAGGCGCGACACAGCGTGAATATGTATTTCTCTTTCGCGCACAGGCATAAACAAAAGGTAAGTCAAGTCGCAAGCCTCTATACAAATGACACCGAAATATAAATTAACGTATTTGAAAAGGAAAAAAAAAAAAATAATAATAAAAACGGAGTTGGCGAACTACGAACATAACGTTAGTTTGGAATTTAGCAGATATTTACGAGAATGGGGCATCAAATTACGGAGCAGCTCGATTTATGCACAAAGCAGGTTTTAAAAACAACCCTCTTTGTACACGCAAAATTTGAAACTTGTACAGCTTCCTATAAAATGGCGATCAGCTGGCTTCATATTCTTGCACATTCGGCCAAAGATTCAATTTACACCGATAATGTTTCAAGACGAATTCAGAAAAATCGGATCGAAGTCATCGTTTCCGTATTTAGACGCTAACATTTGCCCGTGATGATACGTTTGCGCCGCGTTTTTACCTAAACGTATTGATCATATTATATGAAAACGGAGAGTTGGGTAGGCCGTAAGCGGGTTTACACTTTGCGAGGAAAATAGACGAATTAGTGTGATCACGATGACAGGAATGATTGAATTACACGCTAAATCTGTTAAACCGGTCGAAAACTTTTGCTAATTTAACAAATAGAGGGAACATTTTAATAAAAACCCGCTTCTACATAAATTAACGCTAAATTCCGTATCGTCACGTTAATTCGGTTCGACTACAGTTGCTATCTCCGAAGCGAACTGATTATATACAACAGAGCATCTAGAACATGGGCGCCGCCAACGGGGGGCAGGGGGGTCAGCTGCCTCCCTTGGAGCCTTGAAACTTTTTAATCAACCGATCATGATGAGTATTCATAGGCGCGTAATCATGAACAATTTGTCAGAAACCCACGAAAATTATGTTTTAACTAAGATTTTATTCTTGTTTAATAAAATATTAAGCCTTTACAACTTATAAATTTTATTTTCCCTATAACTCATATCCTTTTTCTATCATCTCTCCCCCCCCCCCCGGCGGCTGGCGACGCCCTTGATCTCGAATTTATTGCATTTATGCATTCCGGTCCGCATGTAGCCCGCGTTGAAACGAGTTAAATAAAAAAACCGAAATGAAATCAACAAATACTTTATTGCAGCTATATTACTAGTATATGTTTAAGTTAGTTCGAGTATGCAATCGCGTCCGGTTGAGAAGCTATCCTATATGGTGTTAGTTTAGACGTTCAACGGGGCCTGTGGACCCCTGAACCGCCCTCAGATCCATCACCGGTCACAAGAAAAACTGGATACCGTATATACAAAAGACGATAGACATTCCTACAAAAATCACGAGCATTTATGTGCATAAAATTATTAATCCGCAATAATTGAAAAGCTAAAACTAAATCACAAGCAAGGCGATCGAAAATTTATTTTAAAAATAGCGTTTTGTATAAAAATTATGTTTTACTTTGTGTAATATCGCGTTACCTTTCTTTCAAATTTTTTATTTTCAAATACTACGAATTATCATTTTTCAGTCAACAGTAACGGCAAAAGCGACAGACCCAGTGAAAAAATCAAGGAGTTATACATGTATGCCCGGGTTTTTGTAATTTATTTTTTTTAGTAACATGTTGAAACAAAATATTTTAAAACGTTAAATGAAACACAAAAAGTATTTAGAGAACTACTACATAACTATCTCTCGCGTTAATTCGAATCGAAAATGAGTAGGAGAAATTTTGAAAATTCAATTCTACCGCCGTCATTGGTTAGAGTCGAATGTGCGTTTTGTGTTTCAGCTAGTACTACAAGGAGGGTAACGCGTCTTACATTAACGAAGTCCAAATCGAAATTTAATTAAGCATCTTGAAAGAAATCTAACAAAGCGAAAATAAACAGACTTCTCAGCTCAATGCAGAATCGACATCTTGAGCTCTGTCAAATTTTAAAAAAGAAATCACGCGTGTATATGCGTATGCGATTAACCTAATGATTTTGCAGGTAAAAAAAAAAAAAAAAAAGTAACGCTAAACAATTGCAATTTGATGGCACGAAAGCAACGAAATAAATGCCAAAATACGATTTTGTTATCGTAGGATTATTAAAACACCTGGCAAAAGAACCGAATAAAATGCATTAAATTGCGCGAATCGAGAGACAGTTTAAAATGTAACACAACTTTCCATTAGTTAATGAAGCAGCGGCGTATTGTAATTTCGGTGAAACTCACGCCAACAATTTCAAAGCAGTACTTTGGGTACAGAATAAATTCATACTTGTCTAAAACAAGCTGAAAAATAGCTAATAAATTATCGCTGAAAACAAAGCCGTCAGCTGGGATAAAAAATAAACGAATTTACGTACTTAAAATGTTGGGCTCCTTCTGTTTTCATACTCTCTGAACTAACCAAATGGTTTATGATTGCAGGATGTATTAAACAGATATATATATATATATATATGTATATATGTGTGTGCGCGTCGTAATAATGAGAAATCGCTGGTAGTCAAAGTATCGCATTCATAAAAAAACTAAAAATATTTGCTTATAAAAACAATTTGAAAGCTTACGATAAAATCATACATTTCTGGAGCCCAACCGGCATTCGATTTACAATGCGAACTGTTTCTAATAAACCGACTGAAAATCGGTTGAAAAAAAAGAGCATAGTCTGCGATTATTAATAATTATGGATATACCAATGCTCGAGAATGGAACGATCACTAAAACAAAAAACACACTAAATAGCTTTATGAAAAGATAACATTGAAGAGTGATGAAAAAGATTCGTACTGAGACTTTAAGATATTTCTAGAGAAAACAGGTTCAGTCCGTTATTGCTTATAATTAAGCGATTCGATCGAATTAAGAAGCTAAATAATTTTCTGCTTGCATTAAATAAATGGGATTATTTTCACTCGGCGTACTCGAAACTGTGACTTTAACACGTAAAAAACATGAGGTTCTCTGAACTGAACTTGTGCAATTTGTATATTTCTTCTATTTGCATGTTTTGACAGGATTCCGTAACAATAGATTAAACTGAAAACCCAATAGCTGCGATGTGTGCGCAAGGTTTATCTAATGAAGTAATGTAAAATTACCCAGCAAAAATGAAGTTTGCGTATAGCCAATCGCTCACAACTTACACTCAGATCCGACCGGTACAAAGTATTGTCGAGTGTTTTTCGTTATTCCTATAACAAAATTATCTTCTCTTTCAGGAAATAAAACGTCCGATTTCTACCCGTCAGGCAAATAACAATACACGATACATTATATATGTATATATTAATTACAACGTAATTCTTAGGCTACCCCCCATTCGAAAAAATATCCCAAAAAAATGTCCCAGAAAAATGTCCCAATTTTATGTAACGTTTGTTTTATTTTGTAGGATTTTTGTTATTGTTATTTAAAAAATGTCACAATTTTATGTAATGAAATATGTAACAAAAAATGTTACGAAAAAATGTCTTAATTTTATATAACTTAAGGTAAATGTTAGAATAGGATTTTTGTGGTTATGTTATTTTTTGTGTGTGTTGATGCCAGTAAGAATTACGTTGTAAATTTTGATCATTTTATACAAAGTATAGAAGAGAAAGAGACAGGAATGAAAGCAGGAGGGGTCAAGGGGCACAGCCCCTTGCGAGGCCAAAGTGACCGAGTTTATATATATATATATATATATATATCAGTGGCAAACCTCCGGTACTTCTAGTCATGAGATGAAGTATTAAAGCAAAATAAAAAAAAAAAAAAAAAGAAATCTGTCGCTACTTCATTGGTAGCAGAAATTAATCCTAGTTAAAAAGATGGTTTTTAATTTTTGGTAAAAATCCGAGAAATCGATGGGAAAAAAAATGCTTAAAGACGCTGTTTGTTCCATTGATAATCCTCTAGGTTTCCGTGTCAGTTCAGCAATATCAATGAGTCACTAAGAGCTCATTGAAAAGCATAAAAACATACAACAGCGTAAAACAGATCGAAGTGTTTAACAAACCGGCTACTTGGCCACTTTAAGGGAGCTACATGTGTTCATTATGATTATTGCTATTTCATCGCGACGAAATTCGCACGCCTCATTTATAAATACGCTTTGCGAATAGTAAATATCTGTTGACTAATAGCGACGTAGAAGTGGTCATGCAGCGAAGCAACGATTATTCGATCGACGCGTTTAAAAAAGTTTATTAATGTTAGCAGACGTATTCACTTATAAATAGATACTTCTTAGTGTATTTGTAATTTTCTTTTAAATAATATGTTTCAACCTTTTTCTTGTTAACAGATCAGCTGTATATATTTCAATTTATAATTTTAAAGTCATAATAATCCTTTTTATTTATTTATTTATTTATTATTCAAATTTATTTTAGGTTATTCCTTTTCTTGTTCATATAAATTGTTAATAGTAAAAAACAAGTGTCTTCTTAATTTGTTTTTGTTTATGCAGTAATGCGTGCGATTGTTAATTCCATTTCAACATTTTTCTATCGTAGAGAAGTATCAGGGAAAATGATTTGCTACCGATACGTATATTATTTATGTATTCTTTTTAATAACAAATTACATAGACACATTAATAGTTTTTAGAGCACTAATTGTAACATCTCTTTTACCAATATTGTCAATTCAGAGTGGCATTACAAAATGAACTTCTACATTGATTCAACGAAACGATAAATCTAAAAATATTACCATTTGTTTTATAGTTGCGTATTTAGCTAATTTGCTATTCGAACTCGAATGATTTTAAGATTTTCACACGAGATTCCTAACTTGCCACACTTTATTTTACCTTCCTTCCTTCTAATGACCTTTTTCAAAAATTAAAAATTCGGACTACCCTCTCCGTACTATTTAAATTATGTTTTAAATAAATAAATACAAACTGCATACTTGAGTCGAAGGAAGAGTGTAGATTCATATTATTCGGAACGTATATATTGCTTTCTAGTTTGAAAAGGGTAATTTTGTGAGCAAAAATTTGTAAAAAAAAAAAAGAAAAAAACAATTAATAACTATACGATTAATTTTAAAGAGAAAACGATTTACACTGCCTTTTCTCAATTAATGATTGTGCGAAAAATATTCAATTTTTGTATTTCATAAACAGTAATTCAGTGTTTATTAAATAAATAATTAGATTCAACGTCTAATTGCCTAATACTTGTAGGATTCTTTGCCACTGGCATATTTATGGGACACTAACATTACACAGAAATTATATAGCGAAATACACAAGGGCGTCGCCAGCCGAGGGGCCGGGGAGGGGCGGCAAAATGATAGAAAAAGGATATGAGTTATAGAAAAAATAAAATTTATAAGTTGTAAAGGCTTAATATTGTATTAAACAAGAATAAAATCTTAATTAAAACATAATTTTCGTGGGTTTCTGTCTAATTATTCATGATTACGCGCCTATGAATACTCATTATAGCCAGTTGATTAAACAGTTCCAAGGCTCCAGGAGTGGGGGGCAGCTGCCCCCCTGCCCCCGCTGATAACGCCCATGGAAGTACAAAATGTGCACATCATCTCTATTTTTTTTTGATTATCACATTTTTGATCACGCTGAATCTAATACGGAAAGAAGGAGATACGACGGAAATGGCTAATAATTTCCAAGCTAGAATTGCGATTCCTTTGCGATAAAATTATTGCTTTGTTGGAAGAAAGGCAGCAAACTTGAACGGTAATAAAATTGACGTCCATGTTTTCTTTTTTCTCATCAATTTTGTGCCAGGACATTCGAAAGAAAAAGTGCCCGTCACCAATGATCTTAGCGGCAATCCGGAAAGAGAAATACCCGACTTCAGTAACCGAGAACCTCTTTGCATATGATAGCGTATAACTTCTGAAAAGGTACAATTATCGATATATGAAATGATAGCATTCTTATTCGTGTAGTAGTAGTAGTAGTAGTAGTAAATGTGCATTAATACGAAAAAAATGGTTAGGGTAAATTCATTTACCTTTAATTACCTGGAAAAACAGGCAGAAGCAAACCCACTGATAGTAGCCGTACGTTTTTCGGTCTTCCAGGCTGCCTCTGGAATTGTCCACTCCAGGATAGGCTACATCTTGGCCGACCTTTT
The DNA here is from genome assembly GCA_039619475.1 of Icerya purchasi. NCBI lineage: Eukaryota > Metazoa > Arthropoda > Insecta > Hemiptera > Monophlebidae > Icerya > Icerya purchasi. The sequence goes on along the minus strand of CM077116.1, from coordinate 5,636,975 downwards.
TCTTGAAAGCGGATTTTAACGTGTAGGTGGAATGTATCCAACAGTAAGTGTTCAGTACGTCTTCCGGCACATCCTTCGTATGAACGCAGTCTATCGGATTTCCGACGTACTGTCTGGTGGTAACGATTAAACTGAAGGCGAACAACATCAGTACGGTTATACTGTAGTGTAGTCGAAAAATCGGCGAATCGATGTGAATATGAGTGACTTTAACCAGGTTCTTCAGTCCCCTGAATACGTCCAGCATCGCTTTCAACGAACACCCTAATGTTCTCGCTCGTCGGAGGATGTGTTCGTCGTACGGAACCGGAGTGGTCGGCGAAGCGACTAGTCTGACAACGGTGTTCCGCTGGGGAGACTTTTGTAGTAATTTCCTCGACTCCTCGCACTGTTTTTGCAAAGAAATAGCCGCACTGCCCACACGACGGTTTGAATTGGAAAGCTTCTTGGAAATCGTCAATTTTAACTTATCAATGGTGCTGGATCGAAATTGGACACTTCTCGAGCGGGAAAAAAAAATATAAGAAAACGGAAAAAGAAGTGTTTTAATCTTCGCCAATTACGTAAATGAAAATCGCTTTAAAAGAGAATTTGGCGCGAAAAATTAAACGAATTTTCCATTAGCGGAACAGAAATATTTGTTTACAATTAAACCAGAATGCAAAAAGTATTCCGTAATCGATATTAAATATCGGCGGCTGATGAATAAGTTTCCACTTCTTGAACACGTATTCATATTTTCAAAATGGCAGCTTTCGATTATCCTGAAAAAAAAAATAAATGAAAGAAGGTACTCAATAAAAAACATTCACACTATAAATACGGAAGAAAATGGTAATATTGAAATATTTCCGTTTAATTCCCCGTTGTGTTTGATTCGGTCTTCGACGATCTTTCGAATCAACGGACGTTACATTTGAGAGATTCGTCTTAAATGGCCTCCAGAGAATATAACGAATTTTTTCTTTCCGTCTTTTGAACGTTTAAATAAAAACAATTCAGGACAACAAGATTATATTGTTCCCAATTGACTTTTACATAATTGTCGATTGCACTCGCTCTTTTATTCCGACAAACGACTTTCCTGTGACGTATTACAAAGTAATCGGTAAGGGTTTTCTACTTTGAGGGAATTCATTTAAGTAAATGAAATCATTAGTAGTAAATCGTGACCAGAAGGTTTTTATTGTCGCCGTTATGAAAACCGAATAAATGCTTCAAATGGAGCGACGGTTAAACTTTGCATGAGTACCCGCTTGGTGCATTGGTGCATGAGGCTCTTAGATTTCCTTTACATTGGACGCGAACACTTCGTTTTGAGACTCCTGCCATTTCGAAATGATCAGCATAATAATAACGTTTATATGCCTTGCAGACTTGTTTGAAATTAACTCTGTACAACTAATATCAAGTAAATTTATGTAAAGATTTATATAAATAAACACGAAATTCCATATCAAGTCTTACCATTTTCGAAGGGCATGCTATGTATTCGCGCGGCAGGAAGTACGACTAATAGCGTTTTAAATCTTACTCGATGTACGCACGGAAACTATTTAAAGTTGTTCTCAAATAAACAGAATTATTCTTTAGTTCGCAAATTCTCACTCCACAGATAATTCAACCGCGCTTAAAATATACAAATTCTTTTGTTCCTTTTTTTTAGGGGGCTTCTTAAATATGGACCTTTAATCATAAAGGAGAGTTAATTAGGCTTTAACTCGATCTGATGTTTGCAGTATGAAATAGCAAAAATTAGCAACAAATATATAATAATAGGAAAAGCACTCAAAAGCAGGAACATGATATTGGCGTTGAAAATAGTTGCATTATTACAAGGTGAAAGCAAAAATGGAGTAATCAAGACGCAAACGAATTAACAATAAAAGAACAACAAAATGAAGGAATTTCGAGGTGCTAAGATTTAAAAACGAAATTAAGTTGGATAGACAGATTTAAAGAAGTACAACAGAAAAATCCGACAAAAAATTTGATACGTGGAACATCTTTAGTCGGGATTTTTTTTTTCAAGGAAGTAACAACGTAAGTCGGACCATCAACTAGCTCATTTTCTTCAACACCCATATGATCAGAAACTCGCAACAAATCAACGTAAATAAAATATGGAGAACAAAAAATTAGAAATCAAGAGACATATAGAACGAATGATAAAATTACAAGAATGAATAGAAAACAGAGGATGACCTCTACTCGTACAATCGAAAATAACTAAATGATTGGAAAAAGGGCAATTAGAAGAAACATAAATAATAATACACCGTACAACGGCCATCAACGCGACGGTCGTAAAAACTGATCAAAAGGATGCAAGATCAAAGTATTTCGAGGGACTGAAAGCTGGAACGATAAAATTAGTACCGATACCAGTAGGCTAGCCATACGTTCTAATAAACGGCAAGAATTTCATATATATGCTTATGCGAATGAAATTGTAAAACGCTTAAAACTGTATCTGAAATTTCAAGCAAGATCTTATACATTTTCTATGAACTTAGTTTTCCCCGATAATATAATATACATACATATGTATATATATATGTGGATGTGTTTAGGACATCAAATAAAAACTATTATATACAAACAAATGACCAAAAATCAATCATTATTATGTAAATATAACAAACTTAGGTATAATTAAAATATCCTTTCGCTGCCTTTGAAAAGAAACCTTTAAATTCTGATTTCTGTCGTCAAGCGGTTTATAATTTCTTTCAAGGACTTCACCATGTACAGAATTTTTATTGAAACACGAACAGTTAAAGTAACTTTTATATAAGCCTTAATGAAGATTTAGATTCGGGCGGTCCAGGGAGCTTGGCACGGTCTGAAGGACAGCGTTTAACCAAACATATATGTATTTACATATAACATATTAATGACTACGTCATTAATAGCCCAGGGTACATTACATTTTTTACTATCCCATGATTATGTCCCGTTACTTTATCTAAGACAACAAAGGTTGAATGCTGTGTTGTACAATTGCTGAGACTATTTTTAAATAAAGTACTGGTAAGAATGACGTAGTCAATTAAAAACAATTTTTCTAAAATAATTTTAAGAGAAAAAAGATTTGGGGCTAAGAAAACATTTTAAGAAAAAAAAGATTTGGGGTTAAGAAAACATTTTAAGAGAAGAAAGATTTGGGGTTAAGAAAACATTTTAAGAAAAAAAAGATTTGGGGTTAAGAAAACATTTTAAGAGAAAAAAGATTTGGGGTTAAGAAAACATTTTAAGAGAAAAAAGATTTGGGGTTAAGAAAACATTTTAAGAGAAAAAATATTTGGGATTAAGAAAACATTTTAAGAGAAAAAATATTTGGGATTAAGAAAACATTTTAAGAGAAAAAAGATTTAGGGTTAAGAAAACATTTTAAGAGAAAAAAGATTTGGGGTTAAGAAAACATTTTAAGAGAAAAAAGATTTGGGGTTAAGAAAACATTTTAAGAGAAAAAAGATTTAGGGTTAAGAAAACATTTTAAGAGAAAAAAGATTTGGGGTTAAGAAAACATTTTAAGAGAAAAAAAATTTGGGGTTAAGAAAACTGGCCCCCTTATGAAGCCCGAAGGAGGGTAGAGTTTTATTATATTTATACATTTATATAACTTATTAAAAGATGAAATAAAAACCCACCAATTTGTTTTCGTACAAACATAGCAACATTATGTCTTATTCCGCCGGTCATAAGTTTCATTTTATAAATTACATTAACTAGGAAACAGCGATGAAATTCGATAATATTCAACGTGCATTAAATACGTTCAAAAACAAACAAACCAGAGACAGATATAAATTAGAATTTTTTGTGTTAAATGTTCTCAATTCTCCGTTCAAAGTGATTTCGAAACCCTACGAATTTGCGAAACTTAGTTCATATATATAATAGTAAACCAGCGTAATTTTGCTTGAGAGAAAAATGTAATTTTTATTTTTAAAATAAATTACGCGCGAACAGCGCACGACAGAATTAAAAATATCGCTAAAAATTTCACACATTATTTACCTGTTCGTTTATCGATCTGAAACGAGCAGCAGCAGCAGCAGCAGCAGCGGGGGCGTGCTAATTAACAAAAAATAATTCTGAAAATGAATAAAGAACAACTAAAAACTAAGAAGAAAATAATAATTTTAATGATAGCAAGAACCCTATCCATTTCGAACCGAGCAAAATCGCATCTAAGAAACGTTCGTTCTTCACATACTCTCCCCGTTAACACGACGTTACAGATCACGCGCTAGCATTTTCTCTATGCCAGACCGCGATCCCTTCTCCCTTCGTTGTTTCCTTCGCATCCGAATCTTTAAGCTAGAAGAAATAAAAACGCTAAAAAACTCCTCATTTCCCTCCACTCTTTGTAGTATAATACGTTGGCACATTATTTATATACGTAAACACAAACTCACACATAAATGTACACGCGAAACAAACACATACACAGAGACATACCGGAATAATCCAAGTTCATCGAAAAGCGCATGTCTATAAATACATTTCGGAATATAAAATTCTTCCTTTTTTATTTGTTCGCAATCCGCTGTTCGACTACGTCCGGAAATATGACATTGTCATGTCGTCACGCGAAAGCGAACAAAATTGTTACGATATTTTTCAAACTAGTCATCTCGAAGATGAACTGCATGCAGTCGCGTACAGTTAAATGCTGAAGAAAGTTGTGCGATTGAGATTAATGAACTAAAAAGCGGCCATTATCTCGCACTCACTTGCGGAAAACAATTTCAGTTACTTCATCACGACGAGAAATATTTGAAAAATTAAGAGAAAAATACAAATATAATTACTGAAAGCGTTACTTTTTATATTTACGATTCGGCAAAGATCAAAGCTTCTCTCTAAGCATAAAAAGATGTTTATAGCCATAAAAAATTATCACTATAACTATCATCGTTATTTAGATTCGTTCAACCTACTTTCCCGGTATCTAATTTTACTCACGCTTACTTCGTTCACTCTAATAAACCTATATGTTTGTTTAATCTTTTTTCTGTCGATCACCAGCTTCATTTTCGAACTCACAATTTTATTTTTTCATTTTTGTCTACACTACCGTAAAGAAAACTCGCACATACAGCTTACAAATGGACAGTCCGGTTGCTCTTTAATACAATTAGTGATGTCTCGGCGGAGAGCTTTCCAACATTGAATGCAAGGGTTTATCCTCAAGCGACTGTTGTTTTGGAAATACATTATTAACTCTTTCTAAAATAAGTTTTTGTTGTCAGTAATACAGTACAGCAATCAAACGACTTTGTCCATCAAAAGCATCGGGGCACTAAACTAAAAATACAACGGGATCATTTAGATTAACAAAAATATTCCTATTCTGTGCAACTGAACTAACAGAGAAATACACTGAGCATTAAAAACAAACCAAAATAAAATATATATATTATATACGTATCTATTAACGTACTTTCAAGTAACGTAAAACATACTGGATTAAAATAATGTGGAAAAATACACGGATTTTATAATGAAATTTATGCGAAATAAATATAGAAGACATTAGTATATTGCAAATAATTTATTTTTAAAAAATCCGTATTAGCCTAATCGAACTGTGCGAAGTATTTTATCTTGCGTTCCTGTATTGTTTCGACTACATTTCTTTTTTCATCAGCCATTAAATTTTTTGCATAAAATATTATCGTAAGCTTCTATCGTGTCGACTCTCGAGTAGGGTTATAGAAATTCAGTATCCCATTCTGTAAGTGAAATTTTCAATTTTAATCGAATGTTTTATACTTTACATGTTACAAAATGCGAGGGAACAGCAACTTCCTAGCATTGTATAAATTTTACGTTGATAAAACAGATGAAATTTTATTTTCCATCGGTGTGCATGATTTTAATGTAAAAATAAATTTTAGCTTTAAAATTACAATCGGTGAAACAAATAATAACCTAAACAAGAAACATAACAGTCGAACTAATTACAAATATCACACGATAACGAGGAAAAAAAATAAAAAAAAAACAAGAAAAAAACGATTAGATCATATCCTATTACAAATTGTGCTTGCATTGAAATTCCGGTTAGAAGTCAACATGGCTTTTGAAATAGCGGAACACCGGCGAAATGTATATAAATTAAGAGTAATGCACGGCAGATAATTAAACGTGAATGCGAGGAGCAAAACATACTATTTGACAGTATAAAATTTATAAAACGAGAATGGACGAAAAAATAGTCACCACATTCAAGATTGAGTAGCGCCCCTAATTACAAGAATCTTCACATCAGAAGAGGAGGAACAACTGCTTGGAACTTGAAGTATAGATGTAGAAAAAAGAGTACACTTCTAGGATAGGGAGGATTGTGAAAAACGTTAAAAATGTCGCAACGTATAAAGAAAGCGGTAGAACGAAGGAGAGAAAAAAAAATATATCACCCGAACTAATCGACGATTATGGGATATATGCAGCTGTTTACAGAATTGGCGAACACCACACTTAAAGCGGAACAGATGTTAAATGACCGACTAGAATCAACTTTTGTAATGATACTGGAATGCACTCCGATTGCAAATCAATAAGCTTAACAAATGAGCTAATAGTTTTTCTAAAAATAATACATAAAACAACATGACGACACATGCAGCATTAGGTGACGTAAGTTTATTTCAGAAAATAATCGTATACGAGAACTCAGCAGCGTAGCCAGAAGTTTATCAAGGGCGAGGAAGTCTAAAAAGTTATATAGCTTTTTTTTTTTTAAATAGTCTTAAAGTTTGACTCCATAAATAAATATTTTCACTTTAAGCGTACAACTTTGCTCCGGCCTTATCGCTTCATTAAAAATATATTTTCCGATCAAGGCAGAGGCTATACGACAAGTTTATTTGCTAAAACTACTATAAATATCTCTATTAATATTCTTTCTTCGTTGTAAAGTTGCGTTACGAAATTGCATTATGGAAGTTGTAATTAGAATTTTTACGCAAACCGTAAACTAAATTTATCGGTTCTGAAAGTTTTTTTGATTACTATGAAAAAAGTAAACGTTACTATTTTGCGAAGAATGCCACTGTCAATTGAAAACGACTCTTGTAAGAATTATAGAATTCAGGGAGTATCCCCATCCCGAGGTTTGAAGGATTGAGTTTATATTGTACACAGACTATAGAAAATACAATATATATATATATAGTTATATTTCACAAAATTAATAGAGATGACTGGAAAAAAACATGGAATTAATACAGACAAAAGTGTCCGTCAAGTGTGTACTTTCTGTTATTATTTGAAGTAATATTTGAGTCGATATTTAGGATCGTAGAAGAATATAATTAATAAACTACTGCCTAATAATGTATGTAATATATACAATTACAAAAAAGGCAAAACGAAAAGAATGACTATTGAATAAAGTGAAAATCCAAAGCCTTCGCTAAATGTTCAGATTAATTAATCAGATGAAATATATGAAAAGTCTGTACCATCTTGCTCTGTGACCAGAAAGAAAATTATTCTAATGACAATACGACAAAATTAACATCAATAATATGAGTAAAATTATTTCTATATATTTTTTTCAGAGTACAAAATTCTGAGAGACACCATCATTAGAACTTTTGCCATCATTAGTAGAATTTGTTCTTTCAAGAGCGTGATACTTCGAACAGATGAATTCGATGTCAATTTTAACTCGTAAACTAGCCAGAAATTCCAAAAAAATATTTAGAGACAATTTTTGCTCTTTGTTAACTTAAAACCGGTTATTGATAGAACGGCCATAGTGTTCGTGTGCGTTGGCACTTATAATATTAAGTTTTAAAATCATTTTTCGCAGGTAGCAACGCTTTTGATTTTAACAGGGCGATAATAAACAACTCCACACCCAAAATACCGGGACTGGTTTTTACGATTAACGGTTTCGTAGCAGAAATGAACTTATTTTCTGAGCTCCTCAAGTTCTATCGAGATTGTCTTGACATGCTATCGTATACAGTCCAAAACATTTAAAATCGTTGACGAATCTTTTCAAGTATGCAATCACCAGGTTCCTGTTCATGCTGCTGATTTCGAAATGTCACTTCAACTAACTTCCTTTTTCCATTATTCTATTATTTCCGCTTCCGCTTTACTTGTGCGTATCTCATTCGCGCAGATTTTCCGACCTTTCACCTTTAAATTCATTACATTCTTACGCATCCCGACTAAATTTATGTTTTAGCCAGCAATTTTAACAACCCCAAATTCTCCCTCTCTCTCTCTCCGGTCTTACACATTTGTTTGCTGAAGATGTTGACACATTTAATCAGCTCTGCAATTACAAAACATTAATCTGTAAAAGTAAAATTACCCTCTCCACAAATATGTATATATATATATATATATATATATATATATATATATATATATATATATATTATGTACACATTTTCCACAGCTTCCTTAAATAATAATAAAATATTCATCTGTAAAGGAAGCTTCTTCCTCTATACAAAACATATTACTAACAAATTTTCTTTCCTCACCACAGTAGAATATCCGCGCCTACAAAAATATAAGTACAACATATGCCAACAGTAACAACGACGCGGAATGAATTAGAAAGTTGATTCAGGTAGGAGAATTATATATAATACCGACTCATAAAAAGCACGCCTAACAACGTAAAATTTTCATTTAAAAAATTAGCCGAAAGTACTTGCAAGTCATATTTCAGGTATTTTAATATTTAACGCTTTTTTCTCGCTTGTACATTTTCAGATTCAAAAATGATACACTTCTTTTTAGGTGAGTTTGAGATGAATTTAGAACATGCTTTCTAGCTTCGTAAATTTCAATGTTTTACAAATATTAATAAGACTACCAACTCCCCCATTGCAACCTTTACATATCAGACAGATATTTATTTTTTTACTATTCAGACAATTAAGAAAATTAACAAATATAAGAAAATAACACAATTCGCATGTTTTGGGTCTATATTCGTTGTTTGTATTTTTTAATTCGCTTAATTATTGATTCCAAATTTTTATATTTTTTTGTCCAATACTCACTGTGATGGGCCCGCGGGCGTGCCTGCATATATAACTCGATAATTCCTCCAGTGCTTAATAAACGCGTTGGCGAATATTTACAGTTATTTACACGCATACATATAATACATATATATTTATTCAATTTATTTCTTATAATTTTTTAATTGCCTAAGCATTAAAAAACATACAATTATTCATAAGTCAATGAATTTTTACTTTTATTTTTTAAACATAAAACATAACTACATTATAACTTTTAAACTTTAATTTATAAAAATAACCATTAGCCGTCGAAACAAAAACAAAAAAAAACGAAAAAAACATATTTATCAAAAACTGCTCATTACACAGGCTGAGCGAATATTTTTTCAAAATTAATTTTATTCCTTTTATAATTACGGACCATTATAATTTTAAATACATAACCGAAAATGGAGGAAAAATAATTATCGATATTTCTACTTACTAGGTTGTGTGCCTGATAATATTTTCTATTCAAATTGACGCATACATCAATCCTCGTTTTTAGATCGCGTAAAATGCATTAAGTTTATGTTGCAACTATTTCAACGGAAAAATGTTTATAACAACGGCGGTAGGCGATGACCAAGTTTATTATTTGTACGACTTCCTCATATCGGTTGCATAATATTTTAACTACACATTGCAACTATCGTGTTGTTTATTCTCGTCTCTCATCTCATCTTTTATCATTTATGCATGTATTCGTTCATCTTAAATACATTTCAAAAACTAATTCGAAGTATAGACAAAAAGCTCTTATCGTGAGGGCCAGTGACGTGTGGTAAATTTTTTTACCGAGTAAGCGTACAGAACGTAATCAAGTCGGAGATTTGTTGAAAATTGCAAAATATACGGCTTAAAATTAGGCAAAGGCTGAACCGATAAAAAATATAATTAGGTAAAACGAAACAAAAATAAAATCCATCCTTCTATCTTTTTTGATCAGTTCACTTATAATAGCATCGTGAAATTCTTTTCAGAACTGGCTTAGTATTGCAACAGACATGACCCCAGGCCTTCGGTTGCTCGATTTTATCTATCATAGCGCCGAGAAAGACAACGCTTACAGTTGCACTTCATATTGTTTAAGACGTTTGATCTGTAAAGGTGTGGTAGTGCGCAGTGTCGCCCGCTGTAATACCTCGACCGAATTTGTATTTAGTTCAGTTCCTGAGATCGTCGCATGCAATATAGCTCGATTTTCAACTTCATATAATTGTCCCCACCACAACAACAACCTTTTGGAGATCTCCTTTAAGAAAATTACGTTTATACGGCTCATCTATTCTCTTGGATCAAAAAGGAAACAAATTTCGATTTATACGAACGTTTTCGAAGAAAAAGTTTAACTGAATCAGAACGTTGCCGAAAATTCATTGAACAATGCGCGTTTTTATATCTTCCGGTTTTTTCCGTCTTCTTCCCACAACTAACTCGTCGTTCTCTATGATCATTCCATATGCTTTTGAAAATTCCATCATTTGTCCATCTTTACAAAATGAAATACCCAATTGTTTGCTTGAAGTGTATCGAATAAAAGTTAGATGAAATATTTTTTGTAAAAAAGATCCTATTAAAAATAAACTTTTAAATTCAGACAAAATTCTGAAAAATCCTTGAGCTGCTACGATGTAACATATTACACGGTTCAAAATTTTTGATCTTCGGAAACCTCGGTAAAACAATCATAGTTGTCTTTAATGGTTTGTATCAATTTAAAAGCGATGTGGAAGCGCGTTCAGCGTTGTCCTCGCCAATGCCAGAAGACGCGGATCTACCATCCTCGATGATACATATTTTTCTAAAGAAGTGCGAGAACCAATGGAAAACAGAATGGACAGCTACGACAACGTTCTTAAAAAACATTAAGCTCACAGTCGAACCATGCTAACCACCAGAGGGAACATCTGGACATGATTTTAAAAGTCTTAGTCGGCTGCAAATCGGCCACGTCACTATGTCGCACGGTCATATAATTAGCAAATCTTCGCCCCAAACTATGTGCCTCTTCTGCGGCCAGGCTGGTTTACCGACAGTTCCACACATTCTTCTCACGTGCCCAAAGTTCGCCACGTTCAGGACGCAACATAGCCTACCCGATAACATACAGGATTGTCTGGCAAATACTACAACTAACGTCACAAAGGTTCTTCGTCAGAACGAGTGGTTTGACCGAGCACATATAAGTTACCTCCATATATGTGCTGTAATGACCTTAGTAGTTACAAACGGCGCATATAAAAAAGATGAAGAGGAGAATTAAAAAAAAAAAAAAAGAGAAATCCCTTTCAATTGATGCATTTTGCGGCGCATTTTTTTCTTAGAATATTCACTTTTGATGTATTTGATGGCCAACGTTTAAAAAAACAACTTATACTCCTCTTTTACTTTTGAAAGCTGATTATGATAAAACTAAATTCAACGAATGACTGACAATTTAGCATGCGCTAGTTCAACTTTCGCACGGAGCATTTCAAGTTTGACCAGCCGTCACTACTACTGCATCGTTTTGCGTCACAATTTTCACATTCTTCGATTTTTATTGGCATAACAAAGAAAGTAATAAGCTTCGAGACCTCAAAGAAAAGCCGATACCGTGGAACTCCTCAAACCGAAAGTCACGTCAAGAAGAGATAGTGATTACTCGGCTACGTACTGGACACAGCCGACTTACTCACTCCCACCTCTTATCAAATCTTTTCCCTCCCGACTGTCCTCATTGTGGCAAAGAGGGCTTAACGGTTGATCATATTTTCACATGCTTAAAGACAGCTCCTCTCCGACTCTCTCTCTCCATGTTCCGTCAAGCCGTGTTCTAGCTCTTAATGATTCCTCCGACTCCATAGATAAAACAATAAATTTCATTAAACAAGTCAAACTTTTCCATCTCATCTAACCTCATTCCCTTCCTAATTGAACCGTGAAGCCCTCTGTGTAGCTATGTGGCTCATTAATTGAATAATAAAAAAAAAAAAAAAATTCTAAAATATACCATTGGTAAACCGATCAGCAATAACATGAAAAAAATCTTTTATGAATGTTTCCAATTTAATGTCTTAATATCAAACTGATAGCTGTGATTTATTTCAAATATGAGATATTTCATCAAATAATAAAGCAACACAACACGCGTTTTTAATTTCCTCTTTAACTAACCGCAAATTGGTTAGCCAGTAATATTTCATTTGAATAGGATTTGGTTCGAATCCCGATAAAAATATAGGGAAATTCTCTTAAGCAGGATTAATGTCGATAATTAACAAGCCTTAAAAAAGCAAAAAAAAAAAAAAAAGAAACTATGAAATTAAATATCGTTTTGCATTCAGATTAGATGTGCTACAAAATATTGTAATTGTCTCTAGATGAGTTGTTTTTGTCGATTATATTTTAATTCGATTAGATCTAATAAGAAGGAACAAATAACAGGAGTAATACGCAGCGAAGAAAAGGACAGGATATAAGAAACGCTATAAAAAGCGAAGAGGCCAAGCTTCAACATACTAAAACATAGAGCAGAGCACTCCGCAAAAAGAGTCGAACACTATCTGCCTTGCAAACAATTTCAACGTTTAAATCGAAAGAAAAATTATCTTTTCCCTCTTCACAGATTGTTCCTATTATTTGTTCTCCTAACAACATTTGATATTGTATGAAGATATAATTGACTCCTTCCTATTCTAATTGTTTCTGGGTAAAGGTCCCCGATTGACAAGCCCAAAATGAAAAATAAAACAAAAAAAAAAACCCAAAGAAAACCAACAAAACACGAAAACCGGGAAAGATAAAAGAATATGGCCAAATGCGGACGTATAACCGAAAAAAAAACCAGAACGGCAAAGTAAGAAAAACAAAAGGAATCATGTATTAACAGGAAGACTAAGTTGAACAGATAGATGAAATGAATAATTATTAGAAAAAGAGGAAAGGTGAATATCCGACGGAAACTGAGATAAAAACTTTTACTCAGTGCAGAATTAGTTAGTGGGATATTCTTTTGCGTTTGTTCGATTAACTGTTAACTGATGCATTTATGTACGATTAGCAATCTTGAGCGGTGATAGAGCAGGAAAGTGTTTTAGATAAACCACCTCGCTGGCATGCCGCAGGCGCCTGCTAGACACTATTGGTCTAGGTGATAAATTAGAACATACGTTAATGTGCTGCGAATGCCTTTGAGATGGTGATGAAGAATCGTACTTTTACTGTTGATGAAACGATCAACGATGCGTCACATAACTCCACAATCCTCAGCTGCTGCGCTAATTGACATCAAAGACAAGGAGGAATGTAAAACGATTATCTGCCGAATAGCGTCACGGCAACTACTGCTACCGTTACCAACGATTTGTTGCTGCTCAGAATAAGACAAGTTATTCGATGATACCTTCTCAATTTTCCAAATATTTTACAATAAATCTTACACCTGTTCGTCATGTGGTAGCAGCGCTAATTCGTTTCAACAAACAGGATCAACGAAGCTTCTGCAACCCATCCAAGTTCGCAACACAAAAGACCGTCTGCCAAACAGTAGTCCATTGGCATGTCACCCGCCAATGGAAACAGCATTGATCAGTCTGCTAAATCGGGTCTACTGCCAATACCTTTGACCTGTTTTATAAGAACTAGGAAAGGATCATACGGAATCCACTTTACTGCATTAGGTTCTAATTTCATCTCTCAATCTTCGAACCTCAATTTGAACTTCACTGATCCTGTACAATTTCTAGAAAAATTCAGATTATCGTCTTTCGGATAACGCGAGTAAGAAGATTATGTTTCCTTACGAATGATTCCGCAACAAGATTTCCTTTCGAACAGGAATCAAACAGCACAAATGAAACATTAAGTCAGTTTAACCACTGCGATTAAGAAGTGGCATAATATTGACTAACACTGGATTACTGTTGCTAACACTGTTTGGTCAGTGATAATGCAATAACTGCTGATAAGGTAGCAGTATAGTGACAGCTTTCGAGTCTGTGTAAGCAATTTCCCGAATGTGACACACTAGTGCACTAATTGTGATACCACGAAGAGCAGATGTCAGACTATTAAATTTCTGTTTGACGATTGTTCATTCATCGCTGTTCAATTAGCTGTTAATTGATAAATTTATATATGACTAGTCATTTTGAGAAAGTGGAAATGCCACGGACGCTTGTCAGATGTTGTTGATTTGGCAAAGATGAATTAAAATATATATTAATGTACTGCGAGTGTGGTAATGCAGAATATTACCTATGTCTCCCACAAGGGACTCTCTGTCAGCAGTATTTCATTGGCATGTCATCCGCCAATAAGAACGTCAAGCGTCGTCAATGTCATCGAAGAATCTGTTAAATCAAGACTACTGCCAGTACCCTCAATCTTCCGTATTTATCGCTGGAGAACTTTATACGAAATTCGCCTCGCTACACCAGCTTCTTACTCCAATTCATAATTGTTGAACCCTAATCAGGTGGTGCAGAATAAAATCCTGCGTTCCCTTACAAACGAGTCTGTAGTAAAACTTACTTGCAAGCAGGCATTAAGTAGCACATGAACAAGGACATGACGGGGCCTAATGTGTATGTTCACTATGACAGTTGGCAACAACACCGCTCTATTTCATTGTGCTACAAAAGTTAGCAACGTTCTAGCTTCCATTATACTGGTAAGGTAGTCATGTGATTTCATACCTGTTAATTATTTGAAATAATATATATACCAAACAGCAAACAAACTGGTTAAGTAGAAATATATTTATCTTCAGAAACGTTTTCGGGCAAAGCTCATCTTCAGCTGGGGGGAAAAATAGAAATTTCAACACGAATACAAAGCGAATAAATGTAGCGAAAAAATTATAAAAGTTTAAAACAGGAACGTAGAATATCGCGTCGACCTTGTGTTTTTTTACTATTAATCCGAATATGAAGCCTGTTTAAAATTGATGATAATTTATTTAGTGCCTTTCATATCCTGACCGTTGCTGATTTTGGAAAACCTGCCGATGAGTATATCGCCAAGTCATCAGCATAGCGAATGATTTTGATATTTTGTACTTGAATTTGTTCTGTATCTTTTGTATATAGCCCGTGTAAGCATGGGCCGAGTGGATTCCCTTGAGCAATCCCTTCCCCGAGTTTACCGACTCGTGGGATCTTACTCCTAATAAAGCAGTCAATTTTATATTATGAAAATAGCTATGTATCCAACAAACATTTTTTTTGGAAATTCAAATTCTTAGAACGGTATGATGCACATCAGGGATCTTTTATGTAGGATATCGAAGTAATACCAAATGGTGAAGACCGGTACATATCATTTTCAAAAAGATTGCCAGAAAAGATGAAAATACGATTTATTGATACATTCTGCTTTGAAATAGTTTCTGGCAACGTACCTGATAGCGCTTTTCACCAGATAATGTACAACACCAAATCACTTGATTTGATTCCTTTATTACGTCAAAAGAAAACTTTCCTACATACTTCGTCTTCCCTCAACTCGCTTCTAGTAATCGTGCATTAATCATCATATTCTCATTTATTCGAAGAAATGGAATCGCTTAAATTTCAATGCACGATTTAAAAGTATAGGATTACGATTTATGACTGGAATATTAGTTAGGAGTAAAATTTTTTTTTGACTTTACAAAGAAAGATAATAGAGTAGTCACATCGGATCCTAACTAATGAATAATTATGTCGCACCACGGTTCGCCTAATTTTGTTCCTGGTCTTTGATATCCAGTTGTGCTCATGGTTCCTATGGCTCTCCCGTCGCGATATAGTCGGTTTTACTTTGTAGTTATTTTTCTTATTTGAGCTCTAGCTTGATGTCCAGTCGTGCTCGTGGTGCTCATCGCACTTCGGCCGATCTCTGTTTCGATTTCCGTGGGTCATGTGAATTATGGCCATGACTATTCAAATAGAGATACTTCATCATTTTAGCGCCATATTCAGCTTCTGAGTGTCAGCAACTACTTATTCGTACATTTTAGCCGTACAGATGTAGTGTACTAGGCAATTGTTATAAGCAACGCGAGCATGCACACGCAAGAGTACATTCTGAACTGATTAGTAATCGTTTGATTTATGGCGTTACAAGTGCAGTCCCCCGTGTGTGTCTGCTGTGTACTTACTAGCGCGCATATAATGGTGTACGTGGTGGTTTGCCGTTTGCCTTTGGCTTACACGGAACTATTAGCGAGTATTTAATTTAATTTTTCGTAACAATTTCTGTCGCGCACCGAAACCGGAAGACAAGCACTTTAGCAACTAAGCGATCGCACGACATCTTTGCAAATCTTAAAAAACAAAATTCTTGTCGGACACAATTTGTTCACTGTGGAACGTGGCTTTCTCAAACCAATTTCTCCGAAAGATAAAACTCACAATGAAACTTTATGATCGGTCGGTGACCAAATGGTTCCTTGCCAGGCTAAAAAATAAATAAAACAACTATTTTTAGCTGCAGTACATTTAAATCATTCAAAAATTTAATTTAATAAGCCAATTTATATTGCAATGGCCATTTTAGACATAAAAAAAGTAAAAGTGTTTGATTTTCATTACAACGTAATGTGAAATATGCGCAAGGATATAAATGCTTTGTACTGTGGCACTGATTCAGTTATTTAAAAGTTTAAAATAGTTGATTTTTATACAAATGTTAAAGTAATATAAGTGATTATTCATAGGGACGCCCATGTTTCTGTAAGGAGAATAAAAAGAAGCTCAAAGAATTTAAAAATGAACTGAATAAAACTCCAATTACTAAATTTGTTAGATTATGCACACAAATGTGTTCAAAAAGGTATTATAAATAATAGAAAAATTAGAAAATATAAAGATAATTGTTTTCTGTAATTAAGAATAGGTATGAGTAGATGATAAATGCGGGGACTGGCAGCTCTGACGTCACAACCCCTAAACGCGTGCAGAGGGCTGAAAGTAACGTAAGTATTTCATCAGGGAGGCAAAAACTAACCCAATTTTTTATTCCGACGCCGAAAATTCACCCAAGTTTCCCCCAATTTCCTCAAAATTCCCCCCGTGCGTTCCCCTGCACATTTCCGATAAACTGATCCGATTATTAATTAACATAAGTATATTAATTAATGTCTGAAAGTAACCCAAGTCTCCGACCCCCCTCCCGCCCACTGCGTTACCGCAGTTTTTCAAAATTCCGGGCTTAAGTATGAAAATTCCAAAATGTAACCCAAGTATGGTATTTAAAGCTAAAATTTAACCCAACACCCCCGTTCGCCCCTCACACATGTATATTACGATCCCGCGCACGCTCCGGTCGCCACCGCGAAAGCGCACGCGCCGTTCCCACGCATATTCCGATCTCCGCCGCGATATCACATCCGCACAAGCGTTCCGTTCACGATACCACAATTTTTTTATAAAATTAACTTAACTATATTTTTTTATTTACCGGATTCCCCGATCGTACAGACAAATGCGAAAGCACACGCACTGTTCCCGCGCATATATCTAACATAACGTTCTCCACTGCAAAAGCGCACACGCCGTTCCTCCGCATGCCTCCCATGTTCACGATACCGAGATTATTTTTAATATTTCAAAGTCTAAGTATGGAAATTTCAAAATTAGCCTAAATATGTTTTTTATTTTTCCGATTCCCTGATCTTACTGCTATATGCCATGGCGCACGTCCCGATCCCGCGCATATATCTAACATACCGTTAGCCTCCGCGAAAGCGCACGCGCCGATCCCGCGCACTCATTGTTTGCTTGCGGATACCGCATTTTTAAAAATATTTCAAAGCCTAAGTATATATTATTATTCATACACTGATCAATTTTTTAAGGATCTTTCGTATTTTTACAAGTATAGACGCACCCGCGACGAAAAATTCTCCGATCATAGCATTGCATGCAATCATCACCGCGTTATAGTATTTTTTTAATTATTATTTTTTTTTTCACATAACAACCCAATCCCTGCTCTGTTGGCTAAACCTACAAGGTTATCCAAAACATTTACAAATTAACAAATCAATTATTTCTATACTCAAAAACTATCCTTAGTCTCCTTTACCCTTTCCACCCTCTTTTCCAATCGATTATAATATACATTATTTATTTTTTCTTATCCTTCCATCATCTTACACACTATGGTAGCTTAACATCCAATCCTGCACATACCGCTGCCGCTGTTTTAATATCTAATATATAGCATTCTATTTACTTTTACTACGACCATTAAACCCCCGATCGACGCTCCCGACGCTTCCGTCATTTCATATTGAGAGGTAATTATTTTTTTATGTGACCGCTATGAATGCCCACCGTCCATTCCCACACACTCATCTGTTGTCGTTAGTTCCCATATCGTTCATAATAACTTTTTTCAATTCCAAATATTATGGAATTATTCCAATTATATTTTTTTTATGCTTCCGATCATTTCTTCCGACTGTTGATAAATTTTTATTTTTTCTCCGATTCTAAAAATAAATCTCTCGATACCTTCACTGCCATGAATGTGCACACACCCTCTGCAGTTAGTTCCCATATCGATCATAATAATTTTTTTTCAAATCTAACTATTATAGAATTAACCAAAGTATATTTTCTTTACTTCAGATCATTTCTTCCGACTGTCCATAATTTTTTTATATTTTTTTCTACGGTTCAAAAAATAAATCCGACGAAGTCTTCATCAATATGATTGTACACAACATATTCCCTCGCACTGAAATGCTACCGTTAGTTCTCACATCATTCATAATAATTTTTCATGTCTAAGTATTACTGAATTATTCTGAGTATATTTTTTCACCTCCAAAAATTTTTTCCAAACATGGGTAATAAAATTAATTCAAGTATATTTTTTTATTTAACACAGTTTCAAAATTTCTCCCTCCCCTATCCATCCTACACAAATTACAAATCTTTCGTATTATTTTTCATGAATACATCCATCCGAAGCTACAGTGAAACCTAACCAACCATTCCCACGTTCACATATGCTAGAGCTGGTTTCCATATCATTCATATTAATTTTTTTCCGAGTCTATTAGTTTAAGAATATTTTTATTTATTTCAATCTCTAAATATTTTTTTTCTGAGTATTTTGTATTATACATATTTTTTCCCCTCTCTATTATGTCTGCACACAGTCGTAACGAAAAAATGCGCTGCTCATATCCTTACATGCATGTTGTCATGACCTTGAATTCTTTCGTGTGACAATCAATATTATGTCTGCTGGGATCTTCCCCTTCATATCTTTCGTCGAAACCTGTTCACATGTACACACATACACACAAACACATATATCCAAAAGATCATCTGCAAACTTCGACCGTGCACACCTACAACCAACTTTCACCAAAGGAATGTGGGTTTTCTGTTTTCTGGTGCAGCCCTCCCTTTTCAAAGGCAAGCATCGAGCTAGATTGTCGAACGGATCTGATCGTGCAGTCAGTATTAGTGCTATGTCAAACGTGTGCATTTTGTAGAATCTGTGTTCTTCACGCGTTATTAAAGATTTGCCTTAACTTTAGAAGTAATAATTTTCTACGTTTTTAGTAAAAAGTTAAAAATATTATTCAAACATGAATAACAATGCCGATCCGATTGATATTAAAACCGCTGAATTTATTCAGAATTCATTTTCGAGTGATAGCGGCTCGCATTCGTCTTCTTCACCTCCAACACCACAATGTGATGATGGTTATACATCAGAAGAATCAACATCTTTTGTATGTAAAATCGTTGATCCCGTATTATTATCAGAACAAGTGGATGTAGCGGAATATTTTGTAGATATCAGCATCCATATAGATTGTAATTATAGTTTCCGAGTAACCGAACTAGCAATGATTGATATGTCTGGCGAGAAGTGTTTGCATACGCTGTATAAACCAAGCAGAGCATGGCATGCATCAAAAATGCCGCATTTACAATGTTCTTCAGTGAGTTATTACTTGAAAAACCCTTCATTATTTTCCTGTCGGGAAGAAATATTCATGGCACGCGATATATTCACAATATTGTCCCAAAAACCGAGAGCTCGCGTATATATTTTAACAGTATATGCTAAACTTACACTAATGGAACTTAACGAAAAGTCTGAATTGTTGCGTGACTTAGACTATGAAATCGTTAATATGGATCATGTCTTTCGAATGCCTAGTATTGAGGTTCTACATGAAGAGTATTTTGGTATAAGCAATTTGGTAACTTGTAAACACCATAATGAAAATGATAGTTTTCATTGTGCAGTGAAAAACGTTATGGTGATAAAGACCTGGTATGATCATGTTATCCATCCGCTGAAGCTTATGAATAATCTCAATATAAATGATTTAAGTCAGTTGTTCATTACAGTCACCAAAGAAATGATAATTACATTATTTCCGAGTTGTGTTGGAGACATTTATATATTTTTACCAGATAGATTAAAACAGGATGATACGATAAAATCACTTCTACCATGTTTTGAACATGAGAATGATGAAGAATATTATTTCGATGACGATACATTATGACATAGTACTCGAAATTGTATGAAAGTAAAAGATTGTATCGATTGTCAACGTACAATTCGCGCGGATTAAAAATTCATTAATTCATTCGTTTTAATAATTTTGTAAATATTTATATGTATATATTTGTATATATTTTTCCCCCTATACATTCATTCTCCTATTGTATATATTTTTTCCTTTTCCCTCGATATCCGTTCGTTCGTTCATTCTATTGTATATATTTTTTTCCTACATATTTTTCGTCTTTTTCCGATCTTTTTCGATTTACGTTTATTTAATTTATTTCTCTATCTACCTCTGTCTTCCCCTCTTAACTTGAAGTACTGGTAATGATGAACTTTTTTCAAAAATCTGAACCAGTTGTGTAAAATGTATATAATTATTGTTTAATTTTCGAATATAATCTTGCTTAATTTGTTCATATCTTTATAGATTAAAAAATTATATTTTTGCCTGTAATATTCCATCTTTTTTCTTTCTGTAACACACGAATCTAACTGTTCAACTTTTTTTCACATACATCACATATTTCCGCAGCTGTGAGAGATTTCATCTGTTTGTAGGATACAACCTCGGACTCTGATGGTTCTCTCAAAAATTTTTAAAATCTTTCGTAATCGCATTAAAAAAAAAAAAATACATATATGGTTTAATATTTTATATTTTGTAAATACTTTTTCGCGATATATACGAAATCATTCTAAGATTCATTGATGTTAAATGTATAGAAAGAGACAGGTAGAAGAAACCTGGTAGTTTACGAGACATAGAATGTTCGAAGAAAAAACGCGCTAGCACGAGCAGATCAGGGTTGCAACGTGCGAGCGAGAGACTGCATGCATGTATGTGTGTGCGATAAAGGGAGATAATCTCCAGAACAACAACTTGATTGTAAAAAAAAAAACGTCGAAATCGTCTCTAGCCACCCCCCGAACAAGAGACGTATCGAAAACAAAAAAATAAAGGCAGTCTAAAAAAAAACTTCTTTTTTTCATTCATAGTATTTTGTTGTTAGAATACTTATGGTCGTTGCCGTTCTCGATCGCGCTCCACTGTAAAGACCTCTGAACACGCAATACTAACGTTGCCAACACTAAGTTCCATATCGAATATAATATTTTTTCCTGTGTTATAAAATTATCCCAAGTATATTTTTATTCTTTCGTTACGCTAAAAGTTTTTCAAATCTTTTTTAATATATATCGTGCACACAAATGTACGCCGCAGACACTTCTCGCTTCATTACCACTAATATATCTATACGTTCATTGTCTCTATTCTGATCATAATATAGTTTTTTTCAGGAAAATCGTAGAAAATGGCTCTTCGCTCCGTTCATACTATGTAATCTATTTCCAAAATTTAAATCATGCCTAATTACTTTAAAATCAGCTTAAATATATTTTATCATTTCCAAAATTAATAATCTCATTACAGATCATTATCTCATTTCCCGATCGTACATAATATATATATTTTTTTTGTTATTATTTTATTTGTTTCCGTAAGAATTCTGGATATTATTCATATCAAACATTTGACCTTCACATTGTACCTATATACTCATCTGTTTCAAAATTTTCAAAATAAGTATTATAAATAAATCCAAGTATACTATCCCAATATAAAAAAAAAACTCACATTGCATCTCCCATCAAACAATTAATTTTTTAGTATATCATACATATTATTTTTTTATCGTTTAAATTTTTCTTCAATTTGCAACTGTCATAATCTATAGAAAACGTCTTGTTGACTAGATGCATGACGAATACACTCCTTATAATTACATCATGAAATCATTTTTTCTTTAATTATTTTTTAACATCATGAAATTATAGTAGTATTTTTTAATTTTTTATTTTTCATACATGACAAAGATATTGAATTCATCACATCTATAAATGCATTCACTGTACGTCTCCATTAAACTATCATGAATTTTTAAAATTAGCCCAAACATACTATTTTTCACTATAAATTACGGTCGCTCCTGTAATTTTTTCTATATAATCACTAACCTACGAAATCACTTCGATCGTTTCACTCATACCGAAGCAATCACTCCTTTTCCTTCATACTATCTATCTTCAAAGTCTAATAATATAACATGAAATTAGTCTAAATATAAAAATCCTGCAACATGTTTTAAAATTAGTCGAAGTGGACTATTTTTTCACTATCAAATCCGATCATACATCTTTTTTTTTCTATATTATCATTATTGCAAGACCCTACAAAATCGTTTCGCTCATTTTACTTATAGCAATGCAATCAATCCTTTTTTCCTAGTGCTAGCGATCTTTAAAATTTAATACTATAATACGAAATTATTCTAAATATACGTTCATGCTAGCAAAATTATTACATCACCCCTTTTTTCTACTCAATTGTATGTATGTTTCCGAGAAATCTCATTATATATTTTCAAAATTAACTCCAGCCCACGTACTATTTTTATATTTCACTTATTTATAATTGTTTTAATCATATCTGATGCAAGACCCTGTAAAAGAATACAAGCAATTCCCACACATATAATTATTGTTCAGAGGTGTTGTGGGCATACTTTATCATATACTTTTGTAAGCTCATACCGAACGGACTTCATAACCTTTTATCATTCGTTTAGATGCGGAGACACACAACTTTTAGCGGAGCAATCTATTCTTTGCTAAACTGATGATTGAAGGCATCCTTTTTTTTTCTCCAAAAAAGCATGGAATAGCGAGGATTTTTTTTACACGCTCAAAATAAATGAGATAATTATTTCTCTATATTTAATACATTACCAAGAATGTATATATCACTCGATTGACTCTTTCACTCATTCGTCGATTTCAAATGCGAAGGAAATTTTCATACCATGCTTTATTCATACATTTTATTTCTAAAACCCTATCACTTGAATAGAATGTTATAGGGCTGTTGTAAATGTATGAGTCTTATTATTTGAAATATAAAATTTGAAGGAAATTTATATATCTTGCATCGTTTTAAGATGTTTTATTTTTACATTTTTTTTTTAATCTCCCTCTTACTATTATTTTTGAAATGGAGGTTGATGACTATGATTAGTATTTGTGATTATAGAGGGAGAGGTAAACGTTTTCCTCACTTTTGACTAATTGTAACCAATTTTCCAATGATTTTTTCACCATTTTTCATACATCTTACTACTTTTATGTTTGTTTTAATCAATTTTTCGCTATTTCACATCATTTTCCAGTGTTTTTTAGTACTTTTTACAAAATTTTCCTTGATCTTTCAACATGTTTGACAAGTTTTTTTTCTTTTCTTTCTTACATCTCATTACTATTTCATTAATCGTCAATGATAACAGTACATATTTATGTTTTCAAACCTTACACTTCATCTGTACACATCTATGGCTTGTTGATTATTGTAGTTCTACAATCACTATCTCCATTTGATTATTGGATTTAATATTCACATCTTTGAACGTTTGATTTAATGAATTGACATGGACTTTGTATTTCGCTCGCCCGCTCAATATCTTCATCAGTCTATTATACCATCGTTTAATAAGAGCATCCATAAGGTTCGAGACGATTACTGGATGTTTTCTCAACACATTTACAGACCTACCCCAGTACACTAAGGAAATCTTTAAACATCTCTGTAATCACTCCTTTTAAGCTAGAGGGGACAAGGGACTCCTATAATCGTTTTGACAATCAACACATCGTCGTCTATTGTCATGTCTTTACTCGCCGTTGCACAGACATGTAGTAAACGTTTTTTTTCTTTTACAATTTTCTTATATTTCAACACTATTACAACATTTTACATAATTTCTAACTAATTTTAATCAGTTTTACATTATTTCTTAACATGTTCTTATGTTTTAGGGTCTTTTTGCGCTATTTTTTTCACCAATTGATGCTTTTTCTCAGAATTTTCTTGCGTTTTAGTGTCTTTCACACAATTTTACTCAATTTTCATCATCTTCGTCAGTTTTTCATTTATCTCATACATTATATGTCTAAATGTGTCGAATATCCATCCTTTTAACTACAAATATTTTATAATTTGATATGGTCATAGATAATAACAAAAGATTTAATTCAATATTGTTTACAATTTATTCAATAATTTTTATGACATTCATCATAATCAATAAAAATAATCATTGCTTCATTGCTTCAATGTTAAATTCTAATATATCATTATCAGCTATTAATATTTTACACCATAAAACGTCTAATTTAACTGAATATATCCTTCTTCAGCCAACTTTTCTTCAATCATCCGAATTTCAGTATCTAAACCATTATTTCCTGATTGTTTAGATTTGTGTAGTACCAATAATCGTTCAACCAATTCATTAGGATCGTCAGAATAATTGAAATGAGAGTCTTCAAGATTTACTTTGCGAACAGTTCTATATGCACGTTTCTTTTTCGTTTTACCTGGATAAACTTTTACATTTTTTATGATGGATTGAAACAGAGGACGTATTATTTTTCTGTATTTAGGAAGCGGAGTACCCTTTAATACACCAGTAACACGTACGTGAGCTCCGGTAAATTCCAGTATTTGTTTATATAAAGCTAAATCATTATTTGTATATTTATTCTCATCAACATTTGTTTCCATCAGTAAATGAATCAGTCCTTGTGTGTAAGGAAATTTAGATAGTGTTCTTCCTTTTCCTAAATAAATTTCACCACACTTTCGATTCCACGAAATTGGTGTTGAACCCATCATATACTCATGAGTGTTAGCATTATATTGTATTCCATACACAGGATCATTTGGTACAGGTTCACCACCATCTATTTGAAATGGAGCCATTTCATGTATGTTAATAGCCTTATATCCAGACTTATTATCGCGATTTTCATATTCTTCTTCATTTTCAATATCAGTCTCATAATCACGTTTCCAGCTGTCATTATAAAGTTTGTGACGTTTCACCATTGATGTATCATCACTTATTCCATCAGAATCATTTTTCATCTTTTTAGGTATTTGTAATGTTTCCCGAATATCCAATAACTGTTTTGTAACAGGTTCAAGCATGATAGATGACATATTTGTAATAGATTTCCAGGTCTGTAATGCATTATATTTTTTCATTATATCGCTGCGTATCCTTTCCAGTTCACTTTTAAGAATTGCTTCTTTATTTATTCCATTATTACCAACATTAACCATCACTTTACTCATTGACATCATTATTACAGATAATTAAAAATTCGTCAAAACACACATGTACAACTTCTCTATGTATACATTTCACAATCTATTTTGATCACAGAGAGTTAATGCATATTCATCATCAGTAATTTATAGAATGTTTTTCAAGGCTTAAAGAAATATACAGTGCTAACATGCTTACTATATACATACTGTATTTCAATCTGTTCCCTAAATACACTATTTATGAAACAAATTCTTTATAAATAAATATAAACACCAAAAATGGGGTAAGAAATCTTAATGTAATTTAAGAATCATATTATTTATTTTTCAATATACTAATATCTCAAAATATGTGATAACACCTAAACTTTTACCAATGATATTACAAAATCTAGAGCAGTGTGATTCACACACATATATATCTACATATATATCTACATATATACATATATATCTACATATATACATACATATCTACATATATACATACATATCTACATATATACATACATATCTACATATATACATATATATATATCTACATATATACATATATATATATATATATCTACATATATACATATATATATATATATCTACATATATACATATATATCAACATATACACATATATATCTACATATATACATACATATCTACATATATACATATATATATCTACATATATACATATATATATCTACATATATACATATATATATCTACATATATACATATATATATCTACATATATACATATATATATATATATATATATATCTACATATATACATATATATCAACATATACACATATATATCTACATATATACATACATATCTACATATATACATATATATATCTACATATATACATATATATATCTACATATATACATATATATATCTACATATATACATATATATATATCTACATATATACATATATATATCTACATATATACATATATATATCTACATATATACATATATATATCTACATATATACATATATATATCTACATATATACATATATATATCTACATATGACATGCTATACTTTATGAGATCAGTATGTTACAGAATTCAATTATCAACTAACAATATTGTTATACAAACACAATTTATAAAATGATATAAATTTCACAAATGCCACTAAAGGTACATGTTTTTCTTTTTGGGACATTCTACACAAAATTACTCAACAACACTACACTTTAAATAATTTTTAACAAAAATTATAATTTTTTTATATTATGTACTATTTTTTATTACTTAAATTATACTTCACGTTATATAAGTTATACAAATTTCAATATATCAAGCTAGGGTGGATTTGCTTGAAATGTAACATCGGCCTAAGCAGTTGATGGAATAAAAGAGTTTTGAGGAGGCTTGTTTCAAATACCACCATATGATCCATCTTCAATAATACAGAAACAAGCCCCCTCAAAACTATAAAATATGACAAATTCACTTTTATTCCATCAACTGCTTAGGCCGATGTTACATTTCAAGCAAATCCACCCTAGCTTGATATATTGAAATTTGTATAACTTATATAACATGAAGTATAATTTAAGTAATAAAAAATAGTACATAATATAAAAAAATTATAATTTTTGTTAAAAATTATTTAAAGTGTAGTGTTGTTGAGTAATTTTGTGTAGAATGTCCCAAAAAGAAAAACATGTACCTTTAGTGGCATTTGTGAAATTTATATCATTTTATGAATTGTGTTTGTATAACCATATTGTTAGTTGATAATTGAATTCTGTAACATACTGATCTCATAAAGTATAGCATGTCATATGTAGATATATATTAGTACATGTCGATATATATGTATATATGTAGA
The DNA here is from genome assembly GCA_039619475.1 of Icerya purchasi. Lineage (NCBI taxonomy): Eukaryota > Metazoa > Arthropoda > Insecta > Hemiptera > Monophlebidae > Icerya > Icerya purchasi. The sequence goes on along the minus strand of CM077116.1, from coordinate 5,609,386 downwards.
TATATATGTGTATATGTTGATATATATGTATATATGTAGATATATATATGTATATATGTAGATATATATATGTATATATGTAGATATATATATATGTATATATGTAGATATATAGTAGATATATATATGTATATATGTAGATATATATATGTATATATGTAGATATGTATGTATATATGTAGATATATATGTGTATATGTTGATATATATGTATATATGTAGATATAGATATATATATATATATATATATATATGTATATATGTAGATATATATATGTATATATGTAGATATGTATGTATATATGTAGATATGTATGTATATATGTAGATATATATGTATATATGTAGATATATATGTAGATATATATGTGTGTGAATCACACTGCTCTAGATTTTGTAATATCATTGGTAAAAGTTTAGGTGTTATCACATATTTTGAGATATTAGTATATTGAAAAATAAATAATATGATTCTTAAATTACATTAAGATTTCTTACCCCATTTTTGGTGTTTATATTTATTTATAAAGAATTTGTTTCATAAATAGTGTATTTAGGGAACAGATTGAAATACAGTATGTATATAGTAAGCATGTTAGCACTGTATATTTCTTTAAGCCTTGAAAAACATTCTATAAATTACTGATGATGAATATGCATTAACTCTCTGTGATCAAAATAGATTGTGAAATGTATACATAGAGAAGTTGTACATGTGTGTTTTGACGAATTTTTAATTATCTGTAATAATGATGTCAATGAGTAAAGTGATGGTTAATGTTGGTAATAATGGAATAAATAAAGAAGCAATTCTTAAAAGTGAACTGGAAAGGATACGCAGCGATATAATGAAAAAATATAATGCATTACAGACCTGGAAATCTATTACAAATATGTCATCTATCATGCTTGAACCTGTTACAAAACAGTTATTGGATATTCGGGAAACATTACAAATACCTAAAAAGATGAAAAATGATTCTGATGGAATAAGTGATGATACATCAATGGTGAAACGTCACAAACTTTATAATGACAGCTGGAAACGTGATTATGAGACTGATATTGAAAATGAAGAAGAATATGAAAATCGCGATAATAAGTCTGGATATAAGGCTATTAACATACATGAAATGGCTCCATTTCAAATAGATGGTGGTGAACCTGTACCAAATGATCCTGTGTATGGAATACAATATAATGCTAACACTCATGAGTATATGATGGGTTCAACACCAATTTCGTGGAATCGAAAGTGTGGTGAAATTTATTTAGGAAAAGGAAGAACACTATCTAAATTTCCTTACACACAAGGACTGATTCATTTACTGATGGAAACAAATGTTGATGAGAATAAATATACAAATAATGATTTAGCTTTATATAAACAAATACTGGAATTTACCGGAGCTCACGTACGTGTTACTGGTGTATTAAAGGGTACTCCGCTTCCTAAATACAGAAAAATAATACGTCCTCTGTTTCAATCCATCATAAAAAATGTAAAAGTTTATCCAGGTAAAACGAAAAAGAAACGTGCATATAGAACTGTTCGCAAAGTAAATCTTGAAGACTCTCATTTCAATTATTCTGACGATCCTAATGAATTGGTTGAACGATTATTGGTACTACACAAATCTAAACAATCAGGAAATAATGGTTTAGATACTGAAATTCGGATGATTGAAGAAAAGTTGGCTGAAGAAGGATATATTCAGTTAAATTAGACGTTTTATGGTGTAAAATATTAATAGCTGATAATGATATATTAGAATTTAACATTGAAGCAATGAAGCAATGATTATTTTTATTGATTATGATGAATGTCATAAAAATTATTGAATAAATTGTAAACAATATTGAATTAAATCTTTTGTTATTATCTATGACCATATCAAATTATAAAATATTTGTAGTTAAAAGGATGGATATTCGACACATTTAGACATATAATGTATGAGATAAATGAAAAACTGACGAAGATGATGAAAATTGAGTAAAATTGTGTGAAAGACACTAAAACGCAAGAAAATTCTGAGAAAAAGCATCAATTGGTGAAAAAAATAGCGCAAAAAGACCCTAAAACATAAGAACATGTTAAGAAATAATGTAAAACTGATTAAAATTAGTTAGAAATTATGTAAAATGTTGTAATAGTGTTGAAATATAAGAAAATTGTAAAAGAAAAAAAACGTTTACTACATGTCTGTGCAACGGCGAGTAAAGACATGACAATAGACGACGATGTGTTGATTGTCAAAACGATTATAGGAGTCCCTTGTCCCCTCTAGCTTAAAAGGAGTGATTACAGAGATGTTTAAAGATTTCCTTAGTGTACTGGGGTAGGTCTGTAAATGTGTTGAGAAAACATCCAGTAATCGTCTCGAACCTTATGGATGCTCTTATTAAACGATGGTATAATAGACTGATGAAGATATTGAGCGGGCGAGCGAAATACAAAGTCCATGTCAATTCATTAAATCAAACGTTCAAAGATGTGAATATTAAATCCAATAATCAAATGGAGATAGTGATTGTAGAACTACAATAATCAACAAGCCATAGATGTGTACAGATGAAGTGTAAGGTTTGAAAACATAAATATGTACTGTTATCATTGACGATTAATGAAATAGTAATGAGATGTAAGAAAGAAAAGAAAAAAAACTTGTCAAACATGTTGAAAGATCAAGGAAAATTTTGTAAAAAGTACTAAAAAACACTGGAAAATGATGTGAAATAGCGAAAAATTGATTAAAACAAACATAAAAGTAGTAAGATGTATGAAAAATGGTGAAAAAATCATTGGAAAATTGGTTACAATTAGTCAAAAGTGAGGAAAACGTTTACCTCTCCCTCTATAATCACAAATACTAATCATAGTCATCAACCTCCATTTCAAAAATAATAGTAAGAGGGAGATTAAAAAAAAAATGTAAAAATAAAACATCTTAAAACGATGCAAGATATATAAATTTCCTTCAAATTTTATATTTCAAATAATAAGACTCATACATTTACAACAGCCCTATAACATTCTATTCAAGTGATAGGGTTTTAGAAATAAAATGTATGAATAAAGCATGGTATGAAAATTTCCTTCGCATTTGAAATCGACGAATGAGTGAAAGAGTCAATCGAGTGATATATACATTCTTGGTAATGTATTAAATATAGAGAAATAATTATCTCATTTATTTTGAGCGTGTAAAAAAAATCCTCGCTATTCCATGCTTTTTTGGAGAAAAAAAAAGGATGCCTTCAATCATCAGTTTAGCAAAGAATAGATTGCTCCGCTAAAAGTTGTGTGTCTCCGCATCTAAACGAATGATAAAAGGTTATGAAGTCCGTTCGGTATGAGCTTACAAAAGTATATGATAAAGTATGCCCACAACACCTCTGAACAATAATTATATGTGTGGGAATTGCTTGTATTCTTTTACAGGGTCTTGCATCAGATATGATTAAAACAATTATAAATAAGTGAAATATAAAAATAGTACGTGGGCTGGAGTTAATTTTGAAAATATATAATGAGATTTCTCGGAAACATACATACAATTGAGTAGAAAAAAGGGGTGATGTAATAATTTTGCTAGCATGAACGTATATTTAGAATAATTTCGTATTATAGTATTAAATTTTAAAGATCGCTAGCACTAGGAAAAAAGGATTGATTGCATTGCTATAAGTAAAATGAGCGAAACGATTTTGTAGGGTCTTGCAATAATGATAATATAGAAAAAAAAAGATGTATGATCGGATTTGATAGTGAAAAAATAGTCCACTTCGACTAATTTTAAAACATGTTGCAGGATTTTTATATTTAGACTAATTTCATGTTATATTATTAGACTTTGAAGATAGATAGTATGAAGGAAAAGGAGTGATTGCTTCGGTATGAGTGAAACGATCGAAGTGATTTCGTAGGTTAGTGATTATATAGAAAAAATTACAGGAGCGACCGTAATTTATAGTGAAAAATAGTATGTTTGGGCTAATTTTAAAAATTCATGATAGTTTAATGGAGACGTACAGTGAATGCATTTATAGATGTGATGAATTCAATATCTTTGTCATGTATGAAAAATAAAAAATTAAAAAATACTACTATAATTTCATGATGTTAAAAAATAATTAAAGAAAAAATGATTTCATGATGTAATTATAAGGAGTGTATTCGTCATGCATCTAGTCAACAAGACGTTTTCTATAGATTATGACAGTTGCAAATTGAAGAAAAATTTAAACGATAAAAAAATAATATGTATGATATACTAAAAAATTAATTGTTTGATGGGAGATGCAATGTGAGTTTTTTTTTTATATTGGGATAGTATACTTGGATTTATTTATAATACTTATTTTGAAAATTTTGAAACAGATGAGTATATAGGTACAATGTGAAGGTCAAATGTTTGATATGAATAATATCCAGAATTCTTACGGAAACAAATAAAATAATAACAAAAAAAATATATATATTATGTACGATCGGGAAATGAGATAATGATCTGTAATGAGATTATTAATTTTGGAAATGATAAAATATATTTAAGCTGATTTTAAAGTAATTAGGCATGATTTAAATTTTGGAAATAGATTACATAGTATGAACGGAGCGAAGAGCCATTTTCTACGATTTTCCTGAAAAAAACTATATTATGATCAGAATAGAGACAATGAACGTATAGATATATTAGTGGTAATGAAGCGAGAAGTGTCTGCGGCGTACATTTGTGTGCACGATATATATTAAAAAAGATTTGAAAAACTTTTAGCGTAACGAAAGAATAAAAATATACTTGGGATAATTTTATAACACAGGAAAAAATATTATATTCGATATGGAACTTAGTGTTGGCAACGTTAGTATTGCGTGTTCAGAGGTCTTTACAGTGGAGCGCGATCGAGAACGGCAACGACCATAAGTATTCTAACAACAAAATACTATGAATGAAAAAAAGAAGTTTTTTTTTAGACTGCCTTTATTTTTTTGTTTTCGATACGTCTCTTGTTCGGGGGGTGGCTAGAGACGATTTCGACGTTTTTTTTTTTACAATCAAGTTGTTGTTCTGGAGATTATCTCCCTTTATCGCACACACATACATGCATGCAGTCTCTCGCTCGCACGTTGCAACCCTGATCTGCTCGTGCTAGCGCGTTTTTTCTTCGAACATTCTATGTCTCGTAAACTACCAGGTTTCTTCTACCTGTCTCTTTCTATACATTTAACATCAATGAATCTTAGAATGATTTCGTATATATCGCGAAAAAGTATTTACAAAATATAAAATATTAAACCATATATGTATTTTTTTTTTTTTAATGCGATTACGAAAGATTTTAAAAATTTTTGAGAGAACCATCAGAGTCCGAGGTTGTATCCTACAAACAGATGAAATCTCTCACAGCTGCGGAAATATGTGATGTATGTGAAAAAAAGTTGAACAGTTAGATTCGTGTGTTACAGAAAGAAAAAAGATGGAATATTACAGGCAAAAATATAATTTTTTAATCTATAAAGATATGAACAAATTAAGCAAGATTATATTCGAAAATTAAACAATAATTATATACATTTTACACAACTGGTTCAGATTTTTGAAAAAAGTTCATCATTACCAGTACTTCAAGTTAAGAGGGGAAGACAGAGGTAGATAGAGAAATAAATTAAATAAACGTAAATCGAAAAAGATCGGAAAAAGACGAAAAATATGTAGGAAAAAAATATATACAATAGAATGAACGAACGAACGGATATCGAGGGAAAAGGAAAAAATATATACAATAGGAGAATGAATGTATAGGGGGAAAAATATATACAAATATATACATATAAATATTTACAAAATTATTAAAACGAATGAATTAATGAATTTTTAATCCGCGCGAATTGTACGTTGACAATCGATACAATCTTTTACTTTCATACAATTTCGAGTACTATGTCATAATGTATCGTCATCGAAATAATATTCTTCATCATTCTCATGTTCAAAACATGGTAGAAGTGATTTTATCGTATCATCCTGTTTTAATCTATCTGGTAAAAATATATAAATGTCTCCAACACAACTCGGAAATAATGTAATTATCATTTCTTTGGTGACTGTAATGAACAACTGACTTAAATCATTTATATTGAGATTATTCATAAGCTTCAGCGGATGGATAACATGATCATACCAGGTCTTTATCACCATAACGTTTTTCACTGCACAATGAAAACTATCATTTTCATTATGGTGTTTACAAGTTACCAAATTGCTTATACCAAAATACTCTTCATGTAGAACCTCAATACTAGGCATTCGAAAGACATGATCCATATTAACGATTTCATAGTCTAAGTCACGCAACAATTCAGACTTTTCGTTAAGTTCCATTAGTGTAAGTTTAGCATATACTGTTAAAATATATACGCGAGCTCTCGGTTTTTGGGACAATATTGTGAATATATCGCGTGCCATGAATATTTCTTCCCGACAGGAAAATAATGAAGGGTTTTTCAAGTAATAACTCACTGAAGAACATTGTAAATGCGGCATTTTTGATGCATGCCATGCTCTGCTTGGTTTATACAGCGTATGCAAACACTTCTCGCCAGACATATCAATCATTGCTAGTTCGGTTACTCGGAAACTATAATTACAATCTATATGGATGCTGATATCTACAAAATATTCCGCTACATCCACTTGTTCTGATAATAATACGGGATCAACGATTTTACATACAAAAGATGTTGATTCTTCTGATGTATAACCATCATCACATTGTGGTGTTGGAGGTGAAGAAGACGAATGCGAGCCGCTATCACTCGAAAATGAATTCTGAATAAATTCAGCGGTTTTAATATCAATCGGATCGGCATTGTTATTCATGTTTGAATAATATTTTTAACTTTTTACTAAAAACGTAGAAAATTATTACTTCTAAAGTTAAGGCAAATCTTTAATAACGCGTGAAGAACACAGATTCTACAAAATGCACACGTTTGACATAGCACTAATACTGACTGCACGATCAGATCCGTTCGACAATCTAGCTCGATGCTTGCCTTTGAAAAGGGAGGGCTGCACCAGAAAACAGAAAACCCACATTCCTTTGGTGAAAGTTGGTTGTAGGTGTGCACGGTCGAAGTTTGCAGATGATCTTTTGGATATATGTGTTTGTGTGTATGTGTGTACATGTGAACAGGTTTCGACGAAAGATATGAAGGGGAAGATCCCAGCAGACATAATATTGATTGTCACACGAAAGAATTCAAGGTCATGACAACATGCATGTAAGGATATGAGCAGCGCATTTTTTCGTTACGACTGTGTGCAGACATAATAGAGAGGGGAAAAAATATGTATAATACAAAATACTCAGAAAAAAAATATTTAGAGATTGAAATAAATAAAAATATTCTTAAACTAATAGACTCGGAAAAAAATTAATATGAATGATATGGAAACCAGCTCTAGCATATGTGAACGTGGGAATGATTGGTTAGGTTTCACTGTAGCTTCGGATGGATGTATTCATGAAAAATAATACGAAAGATTTGTAATTTGTGTAGGATGGATAGGGGAGGGAGAAATTTTGAAACTGTGTTAAATAAAAAAATATACTTGAATTAATTTTATTACCCATGTTTGGAAAAAATTTTTGGAGGTGAAAAAATATACTCAGAATAATTCAGTAATACTTAGACATGAAAAATTATTATGAATGATGTGAGAACTAACGGTAGCATTTCAGTGCGAGGGAATATGTTGTGTACAATCATATTGATGAAGACTTCGTCGGATTTATTTTTTGAACCGTAGAAAAAAATATAAAAAAATTATGGACAGTCGGAAGAAATGATCTGAAGTAAAGAAAATATACTTTGGTTAATTCTATAATAGTTAGATTTGAAAAAAAATTATTATGATCGATATGGGAACTAACTGCAGAGGGTGTGTGCACATTCATGGCAGTGAAGGTATCGAGAGATTTATTTTTAGAATCGGAGAAAAAATAAAAATTTATCAACAGTCGGAAGAAATGATCGGAAGCATAAAAAAAATATAAGTGGAATAATTCCATAATATTTGGAATTGAAAAAAGTTATTATGAACGATATGGGAACTAACGACAACAGATGAGTGTGTGGGAATGGACGGTGGGCATTCATAGCGGTCACATAAAAAAATAATTACCTCTCAATATGAAATGACGGAAGCGTCGGGAGCGTCGATCGGGGGTTTAATGGTCGTAGTAAAAGTAAATAGAATGCTATATATTAGATATTAAAACAGCGGCAGCGGTATGTGCAGGATTGGATGTTAAGCTACCATAGTGTGTAAGATGATGGAAGGATAAGAAAAAATAAATAATGTATATTATAATCGATTGGAAAAGAGGGTGGAAAGGGTAAAGGAGACTAAGGATAGTTTTTGAGTATAGAAATAATTGATTTGTTAATTTGTAAATGTTTTGGATAACCTTGTAGGTTTAGCCAACAGAGCAGGGATTGGGTTGTTATGTGAAAAAAAAAATAATAATTAAAAAAATACTATAACGCGGTGATGATTGCATGCAATGCTATGATCGGAGAATTTTTCGTCGCGGGTGCGTCTATACTTGTAAAAATACGAAAGATCCTTAAAAAATTGATCAGTGTATGAATAATAATATATACTTAGGCTTTGAAATATTTTTAAAAATGCGGTATCCGCAAGCAAACAATGAGTGCGCGGGATCGGCGCGTGCGCTTTCGCGGAGGCTAACGGTATGTTAGATATATGCGCGGGATCGGGACGTGCGCCATGGCATATAGCAGTAAGATCAGGGAATCGGAAAAATAAAAAACATATTTAGGCTAATTTTGAAATTTCCATACTTAGACTTTGAAATATTAAAAATAATCTCGGTATCGTGAACATGGGAGGCATGCGGAGGAACGGCGTGTGCGCTTTTGCAGTGGAGAACGTTATGTTAGATATATGCGCGGGAACAGTGCGTGTGCTTTCGCATTTGTCTGTACGATCGGGGAATCCGGTAAATAAAAAAATATAGTTAAGTTAATTTTATAAAAAAATTGTGGTATCGTGAACGGAACGCTTGTGCGGATGTGATATCGCGGCGGAGATCGGAATATGCGTGGGAACGGCGCGTGCGCTTTCGCGGTGGCGACCGGAGCGTGCGCGGGATCGTAATATACATGTGTGAGGGGCGAACGGGGGTGTTGGGTTAAATTTTAGCTTTAAATACCATACTTGGGTTACATTTTGGAATTTTCATACTTAAGCCCGGAATTTTGAAAAACCGCGGTAACGCAGGGGGGGGGGAGGGGGGTCGGAGACTTGGGTTACTTTCAGACATTAATTAATATACTTATGTTAATTAATAATCGGATCAGTTTATCGGAAATGTGCAGGGGAACGCACGGGGGGAATTTTGAGGAAATTGGGGGAAACTTGGGTGAATTTTCGGCGTCGGAATAAAAAATTGGGTTAGTTTTTGCCTCCCTGATGAAATACTTACGTTACTTTCAACCCTCTGCACGCGTTTAGGGGTTGTGACGTCAGAGCTGCCAGTCCCCGCATTTATCATCTACTGGTATGGTTTCAAAGATTATAACTGTGTAATTGGTATGCGTAGTAAATTAAGTAAAAATTATGACATATTAAAATATACGGAGCTTTAAACATACATACATTGTACACTTTAGAGCAGAATAAAATAATCTTAAGTAGCGATGATGGTAAAAGAATGATGTACAGTAATATTGTAGACATATAATGAATTTTATGGAAAATCTTATATTATCTTAAAAACGTATAGATTAGATAAGAATAGATTTATTGCCTGATTATATAGAAATAAATATTATTATTAAATATAATGTGATAGATTAATCTACATGTATTACTACGTAATAAATGCTATGTTTATGTTAACAATTATGCTTTTCTTAAACTTAATCAATTTCAGAATGTATAACCGTAAAAGAATTCTTGTTAATTTTGTTAGATTATTATAGGTTATCGCGTATCCAACAGTAGGGAATAGCTTGTTACGTGATAAATAATTTAATAAATTTAATTATAAATTTTCTTTTTATTTTTACTTTTCTTTTTCTCTTTGTTTTTTTTTTCTATTTCGTTCTTTATTTATTCTTTATTTATTTTTTTTTTTTTTAATTTAAATACAGGTCCCTGAGAAAAGGTCTCGGTTGTTGGTCGAATTTTCTGTCAAGAATCAACCTCGGTCTTATGGAAATTGTTTCAATCACCCCACACGCAACAATAAATCACTTTCTCACTAAATTTTATTCAGTTTTCTTTTTTTTTTTGATTTATATAAATATATTCGAATTACATACGAGCGACTTGAGTAAAATGCAACTGCATACAAAAATGCGTACATTAATCGACATACAAAATCACACTCACACCATTCATGCGAAACTCCGTCTATACTCACTTACGCCGAGGCAATCACACAAATTATCGCAAAAAAAAAAACGAATAACAAATAAAATAATGAAAAAAGTCTGGCTTGTACAATTCCGGTCGACGATTAAGGGCCCCGCGTTGATTCCTCTGACTACACGTACGATGTATAAGCCTGATTGGCTCTCATCAACGAAAACTGGACACCCCGGCTCCTCCAGCCGCTAAAGTGTCGACACTTGGTACTTTTTGTAACACTTTCGTCCAACCTCGGTCTTCGAAAAGCAAAGTTTAAATGAGCGAAGCAGTCGAGAATTGATTGATAAAGCGAAGCAGGTATCAGAAGGACCAAAACAACAACGCTAGCAGACACAGGTGTTGCTAGACCGTCTTACTAACTGCGTTAATACTCCTTCCCGTAACAATAATGTATAGATTAAGTGGCCGAACTTACCTTGCCCGGTTACGCTTGGTCCGCGAAGGCGAGTAAGACCGTTCCACGCATCTTTCATAGATAATGGAGAAACGAAAGGCAGAAGTAATCATAAGAGTAAGAATAAGAATGCTGACATTATCGTCGGCAGAAATAGAACACTAGAAGAAAAAAGAAACGGTCAGATAATAGATAGAGTAGATGCCAAAAAAAATGTATTAAACGTTGATAGCTTAAATGTTAGAACGTTAAAAAGTAATGAGAATTTAACTGAACTGGAGAATGCCTTGAAAGAATCAAAAATTGACATATTAGGACTATCAGAAGTAATGAGAAGCAGCGTTAATGTGCTAGTGACAAAAGAGAACAACTTATTGTGCTACATAGCGAATAATCAGGGCCAGGAAGGTGTAGGGTTTATTATAGATCGACACCGGAAAAACGACTTAGCGGAATTTAAGGGAATTTCGGATAGGATAGTTGTAGCTAAATTTTATATAAATAAGGCAGAAAAAAATAATAAAACTATGACGACCTCGAGCTCGGAAGAAAAATAATGCGATGAATTTTACAAGCAAACTGCAGATATTTTAAATAATTCTAAAATCAACCCGAAGCATCATTTATTAGATAGGTCAGAGGAATGACAAGTAACACGGGTTTTAGGACTATACAATTATGGCGTGAGAAATGAAAGAGGTGAGTCAGAGCTAAGTAAATGGTTAAAAAACATTAACATACAGCATGTAGGTAACATAGAATTATTATACTCACAAATAACAGACAGTATAAAGGAAGCGACGGAATGTAAAGGCGTAAATTACAAAAACTCATCCTCGGTAAGTATACCGACAGACATAAAACAGCTGATAACTGAAAGGGAAAAATTAAAGAGACGGACGAATAAAACAAGTAATGAAAAAATAGAATATAATATTCTATGTAAACTTATAAGAAACAAGTTTAGAACGTATAACGAAAAGAAGAAAAATTAGTTCATTCAGTGGGTGTTGGAAAGTACAAAAAGTACAAAAGCAATAAGGAAAAGCTTAGCAATAGAAGTCAAAGGTCTTTTTTTTTAAAAATTCCATCCGATAACCTCTTATCAATTTGTAAAAACTTTCATATCCGATTTCGGTCGGACACCTATGTTTCCTCTTTTCCCAACAGTTGTTTCTTTTACCTGTCAGTTCAGCCTACTCTTCCTGCATATTCATGGTTTCTTTTGCATCCCTCCCTTCGGCGTTCTGATGTTATTTCCATTGTTCGTATGCGCTTTGGCCATTCTTTGCGTTTTTCCTTGATTTCTTCTCCGTACTGTCCTCTCCATCCGAATGATACAGTTATTTGCGACGCCGATCATGTGTTTTTCCAGTGTTCATCTCTCTCCGTGGAGCGTTCTGCCTTGCATTCTTATTTACTGAAGCTTGGACTTCGTACTCCTTATTGTGCTTCCTATATCCTGTCCTTTCCTTCCCTACTAATTATTCCTGCTATTTGTTCCTTTTTAGATAAAATTTCTGATCAGATCAAAATATAACCAACTTCTTTCCTTACCTTTTCTTTCTGGGTAAAGGTCCTTGGTTGACGAGCCCAAAAAAAAAAGAAAAAAAAAGGGTTTCTTTTTTCTTAGATGGAGTTGGGGATGGGAATAAAATCTGTGATCGTAAAAGAATAATTGTACATGCTACCGACTACTATAAGGAATTATTTAAGGGTGAAGATCTAGTACTATTTGATGAAGAAAGACTAGAGGAAGAGCAGGAACCCTGTATAATAAAAGCGGTGATAACGGATGTGGTGGCAAGACTGAAAGGGAACACAACTCTGAGTGTTGATAAAATAAGTAATGAACAACTAAAATTTGGGGGATCGTATCTGATAGAGTGTTTGGTTATATTGTTCAACATGATTCTGAAAGGTCAAAAGTCTAAAAGGGGCCCTGCACTCTTGAACAGAAAAAAATTTTATTTTCCACATACAAAATTTAAGTTTTTTTTCTCGAAATTCTCAATACAGTAAAAATGTAAGATTTCAAATCTGCATTTTTTATCTTAAAAATAATTCAGTTAATTAAAAATAACATACAAGTACATTCATGAAAATGTACTTTTTTTCTCTACATAACTTTCTCCTTTTTTTCCGATAAACTGAATGCTACATAAAATGAATATTTATTGAAATTTTCTAGAATAAATTTAATTTATTGTTTTAAAAAATGGTAATGAGTCCTTTAATGTACGTACTGAATATAAATAAACATTAAATAAACATTCGACAAATCAATTAATAACAATTCTCCATTCAAATATTGATACCCATGCTATCGATGTAAATTTTTTATATAAAAACGTTTTATGATCTGAAATATTCTTAATTTTAACGATATTTTATTTTTATTGAAAGTTAATACGTTTTATTCAGAACGATATAAAAATTATTTAAAGTAAAAGCGACTTTTAATCAATTGTTAATTTTATGAATACATTTGTATTTTGAAAAATTGAATAAATCATACTGTGTTTCATTCCCTTCTTTTTGATCACATAAACAATTATGGAATTTTAATCATGCATGTTTAACTTATATAAAGAAAAGAACTTGATCAAAAACATCACATGAGTGCAGGGCTGCATCTAAGGGGGGTTTTCAGGGTTCACCCACCCTGAAATATTTTTTTTTAGAAAAAGATGATGTTATTAATAAAGAATTACAAATTTTAACATATATAGATATATGTATATATAAAGTTCCTTAGTTGACGTTTAATTTATGTAATATTTGGTTTGTTAGGGTAAGAAAGTTAATTTCTTAAAAAGGGAGCCTAATTGTAATTTCATTAGTCATTCTTGCGTACACAGTAAGCTTTTTTTTTTTCTTGTTTGGTCGTACATATATAATACTGAGTTTTTTCATTATTTTTTCTTTGAAGGAGGGCCCCTCATTCAAGATTAGTCCCAGATGGCTCAGGCCCTGTAAATCCTTAATCCGCCTTTGATATATGTATATATATATAGATGCTTGTAAAAAGGCCTGGGGAGAAAGTTCACTCTTTTGTTTACTTTCAGTACACAAATTTATTTAAAAGTATATAAGTACACAAGAATACCAAATAGTACAAAATGCGGAATCAAATTTACTCAAAAGGCAACACTGCTTATCAGATAATTGAATGAAGGCAAAAATCAACTAGTGTTTTCCAGGAGCCCAAGAAAATTATACGCATGCGCAAAACTGTATCTATTCATTGCAATTCAACTTACATACATATTTTATATATAGTTTTGTATCAGTTATTTGTGATGTTACAATTATTAAAACAACAATATCGGTATGACTGACTGCGACATCATGATTTACCGATACGATATTTTTTGTTGCAAGTGTTAATAAATATAGTAAACCTTATTTAAAATTTATGTTAATTAAGATGATATCAATGTTCATAAAGAAATAATATAAGAAATTATTTTTTTACGCGATAAATATTTTAATAATTTAATAACTTTTTATACAACATTTTTTAATTGATTTTAAATATGAAAAATGTTTAATTTTTATGATAAATGTACATATATACTCCATTTTATACGATTTTTTTGCGATTAATTTTATTAAAATTATGCTAAAGGCACTTAATTGAAATAAAATACTGTTTTCATAAATATACTTATTTGCAAACTATTTTACCTCATAATATATCCTTGCAACCATGTAATGCTGTTTTGGTTAATACAACTGTGTTTTTAAAAATTAAGATGTTTTAGATTTTTATAATTAATTAGTTAAATATTCTCTTCAAGCCATTGCTTTGTATACTATACTAATAATCGTTCAAGTTTTTATTACATGTTTCATACATATACATCAATGTTTACCGAAATGTAGTAAAATCTCTAAAAGTATTAACCGAATGACTAAAAAAATCTTCGAAACTTTACCGTGGTGAATATTTTATTCAAATGATTCAAGTTTGTTTTATGTAAGTTTCTAAAAAATAAATCTAACGATAAAAAGTGTGTTCAAATTTAGATAAAATCAATTTTTAAATGCTTAAAAACCATATAAATTAAGTGTTTCAGAGACGGACAATAATTTATTTTGCGCATGCGTATAATAGTTTCTTTGATCCTCCAAGAAAAACATTTACATAAAATACACTCAATTGACCGTGCTAATTCCGTATAGTATTTTAAACATGTATTTACGGTAAAGCAAAGTAAGTTGTAGCGTATAGGGGAGATTTGCATATTAGTTGTTTTTTTTCGTTTATTTGTAAGTGCAAAACTGATGGGTCATTTTGGGATTTATTTTTAAAGATATGTAAAATCATTGAACTGGTTAATCACTATGAGAATGACACCGAAATCCGTACTTTGGTATAAGAATAACATTCTTCGTTTAAGTAACGATAATGAAACAAATAGAATTCAAATTTTAGAAGATTTAAAAATTTCTTTAATGAATATGAATGCTCAAGAAATATCCGAAATCGTTTCAAATGTTCAATTGGAACGTGTTTTCAATTGTTTAGATTCATCGAATGTGTAAGTATTTAACATTATCATAATTACTTTCGTATGTAACAATTACGGTTTCTAATTTTAAAATTGCGTTTTATAGAGAGAAATTAATAATTACAACGCGAAAATTAAGTTTTATCTTTTCTTTTTCAATAAATAATTTAACGTTGTGTATTAAAGAGAACAAGTGGAATTAGCGGTAAAAGTATTGGAACATATGTTTACTGGTTTACAATCTTCCGACCTACTGGAGAAATATGGTATGCTATTTGTTAAATCCATGAAACTTTCACAAGATAAAGTTACAGAATTCATTCTTCGCGAGGTAAAGTATTTTATATTTATTCCAAGCTTATTACTTTAAATTTTAACAAGTAATTTTTTTTATTTTAAAATGTGCATTGTTATATAATGAGAAATCATTCATTTCTGTTTGATCGGAACGGCCAAAATTTATTTCTCTTCATTTTTTCAATTTGAATAGAAAATTTCTTTTTATTTTCTAAATATTAAAATTAATGTACAACAAGGATCTACAATTTAGATATCCTTGAACCTTCAACGCAAGTACTACATTATTCGAATTTTAGATTAGAAATAAAATATGTTACCATAAAATTAAAATTTTAACAGATAATGTATTTTTTTGTATTGCATTTATAGTTAAAAAAGTATGCTGTTAATAATAGTAGTAGCACGGTGAAAATAAATCCGATGTTGTATACTAACAGTGAATTATTAACTGCGGTGGTTCATTGTGTTGCACATAAAAGCATTGGTATTGCGGGTGCTGCAATGTATTTGTTAAAAAATGTCGGTCGGGATTCATCTGGTTTAGCAGTATTATATAATGAACCTGTATTAAGTACGATCAAGGAAGTATTAAATAACGACGATGTAATTCGTTTTCGAATGTACGAGGTATGTGTATAATATATATTTAAATTAGTTTTTACAGTAAATTAAAATTAATACAGTTTATCGTATTATTTGTTATTATATTATAGAACAGTTAAAAAAAGGAGAAGAATTAGTATTATGTAACTATTTTGTAAACATAACAAATACTCTTTTCTTGTTTCGTTTCAATAGTCATTAGCAAGGACGTTATTTGAATCAGTTTCTTCAAGCAATCCCTGTCTGTAGCCACTCTTTCGCGTTCTAAAAAAAAATTTCGTGATTGAAAATGAATTAGTACTATATTAATGAAAATAGTTAAGGTCAATCAAGCATAATTTAAAAGTTGAGAGTTTAAGGATGATTATGAATTATAAAAAGTAACTAGACATCTTATAAGAAGTAAACAACCGATACTGCTCATTCAGATCTCTTCAAGAAGTGAATAAGTGAAAAAGAAAAGGAATCAATTTTTGCTAATATTTGTTATAAGTATTCACATATAACACTGCCTTGTTAAATTATAGGAAATAGGAAATTAACGAATTTCTAACTTTTCATTACAAATGCCTATAAAATTCTTTACACTATTTGAAATGAAAAAGATCACTGATAACAACCTAAATCTGTCAAAAGCCCCCCAGTTAAGGTTTCGTCATTAACAAGATAGTAAAAAACCTATCAAAAAAAGCTGTAACTTTTATAACTACGCTTTTTTATTTCGACAGTACGTACGTCTATTTCCCTGCAGATGTGCACAATTGTGTACGCGCCTGAAATCGGTTAAAGCCGCAAATAATGTCTCTTCCTACCGCCCAATAAGTTTACTTTCAGTATTATTCAAGCTATTTGAAAAACTGCTGCTCAAATTTTAAACCAAGAAAAATGAATATTGGCCTGTCATTTCGTCTTCAGAAATAAGGTCACAGTTGAACAACGACCACGAATTTGGTACTATCAGTTGCCTCGAAAAAAAGTAATACTATTCAGCTCTGTTTCTAGACATAGAAAATTTAACGAAAACCTTCTGTGTAAAATCCGAAAAATTATTATCGAAACCCTATTATCTGCTTCTAAAATTTTAATTTAGAAAATAAATTGCTCCAAATTAAATACTAGAATGAAATCTCTTTGTCTTTAGAGAGATCTATATAAGAGTTCTTCAGAGTTTAATTTTAGGGTCTGTGTTATATGTTTCATATTCATTTGATCTTCTCGATTCTGATAATGTAACAACTGTGTAATATATGTTAACGATGTAGCGATACTAGCCTGTTACAGAAATAAACTGCAAAACCATCTAGAAACAGTTCATGAATAACACGCCAAATTGTTAAATTCAAACAAATATAAACATGTCGCCTCTTCTATGGCCGGAAGCATGTGCCCACAAGTTGCACTTAACAGTGAAGTGATATACCAATCAAAGACTTAGTTAAATATCTAGGTTTAGGCTCGGACAGAAGATTAACACCAAAAAAGCACATGTGTCGGAAAACGAAAGAAATGATTAGTGATGAAATACAAAAATGTTCACTGGTTATTATCGAAGTCATCTGCATTTTAGTAAATAAACTACTGTTGTACAAAACAGCATCAACAGCCTAGATACCTGTAGACTTAAATTCACCCGTGTATTAGATTTAAATATCAGAATATAGTTTACTATTTTAATATTTTACGTATCTTATATTTAGAGTAAATTGCAAATTTTCTGCGCTGTAGTCGTCAGTAATGTTTTAACTTAGCTATTTATAGACATACGTCTGATTATAATTTAAGAGAAAATGTATAAAAAAGAGAGAAAAAGTAAAATATTACTTAAACGATTAACGGCATAAAGTAAATTTTAAGATGTAAAAACAGTTTAGATCACAATATCTTCAGAAAAAATTATTTGCCCTATTGCTTTTTTTTTTATAAATATTACGTAAAATTAAAGAATCGTGAAAACACGAATGTTCTGTGTTAAACATTTTTTCATCTTTTATAAAGTAACTTTGAAACTAATTCGCTAAAATTGGTCTATTTTTAATTTATAGGAATAGATGTCTTTTGACTACAATGGCAGATTTGAGTATACTTTTTTCAGTGTGGTTATTTTTAAAGTTTGTATGAAATTATTTAAGCGTTATGGAAATAAGTGTTCTGTTTAGGGAATTAAAAAAATTTTCTTTACAGCTTCGACTTGTGAATATAAATATGATTCGTAAACCTTAAATCTACATTAAGTGATTGGGAATAATAAGAAAGTTTAAAAGAAATTTTCTTTTTTTTTTTATTTTTATTAATACCCGAAAATGATAAAAACAAAATTTTACCAGTAAAAAAAAACATTTATACGTTTATAATCAAGACTTACATATGAGTTAATATTACTTAATTCTGTAAATTATGTAATTATCAGTTTACTTAATATCTTTTTATAAAATATAAAATTGGAGAAAAAATTTTTTAACATATTCGATAATTTTTATTCGGTGCAATGTATAGAAGTTTGTTACATTCATTAGGTAATAATTGAAATATGCTTGTATTCAGCGAATCATTTCGTGGAAATTAATTCTCGAAGTTTATTAGACGGACTGATTAAAACGCTCAATGATGATGATATATTGACAAAACTAAGCACATTAAGTGAGCTAGAAAAACTCGCAGTTACCGCGCATGGCTATTCTTTTTTAGAAAATAATGGATTTTTTAGTTTTTTATTTTCTAGAGTTGGTGATCTTGAAGACACGTACGCTGCGCTACTAATATCGGGTAAGTAACTATATATTTTGTTAATTTTCTAATTATGTCTTGGGAGTTATTCATATTTATAATTTTTTTTTTTTACTGGTAAAAATAATTTTTTTGAGTTATTTACGCATTTCCGATTTTTATTGAATTAATAACTGAGCGTTAATGTTTTACAAAGCTTGAGAAAATTTTAATTTATGTAATAGGAACTGTTTTTCTATAAAATAATAAACAGTTTTTGGCCTTATAATTACTTTGTTTTTTTCATGTTTATCTGTTCAATTATTTTACTAAAACCTATCAGAACGATATTTGTACTCTTCCCAGAGTTAATATTTAAAACATTTTGTTCGTAATTAATTGTTTGTTCAGAAATTAATTTGTATTTTTTTTCTTTTTCTATATTCGGTTTTCATTTGAATTTCTATTACTTTAAATTGGTGACTAATTGAGTACCATTAATTTTCTATTTAATTATAGTTACCTTTGTAATTATACGTTACTTACTATGGAAATAAAAACTAACAAAAAGAATTTTAACGAACTTGTCACGTTTGTTAGTTTATGCTTTGCATTAATCTTATTCAACTGGTAATATCTGGTAATTACAAAATTTTATCGCCTTTTTTTATATCTTCCGTACATAAGTTAATGCGTTTCAAATTTTTTAAAGGAATTTTTAAGTTTTTTGGCGCGGTTGCTAAAAGTAGACCACAGGAGACGTTTACTAAATTTCCCGATATGGTGTCTACCGTATTTCAACTAGCCAAAGGTGACAATTTAGATTTGCAAAAAATTGCATTGGATACTATTGGATTTATAGCAGAGATATCGCATGGAAAACTTGCTCTCATGGAATATAGTAAGTTGAACGTTTGTCAACATTTTATCAGAAATAAACGCTAACGTGTCTTATGTTACAATTGATTTTTCGGTTCTTACGCACATATATATTGTATAGTATATACGTATGAAACTACGTGTGCATATACTATATAAATATATATTTCTGTATATATTTTACTAATTAGAAGAAGATTTGGAGCAAGTGTTACGCTTACTGCACGAAATGATAGAAACAAGACTAATGAACGAAAAGGTGGTAGCTTTGAATTGTGTTTCGGGCTTAATGGCATTGCATGTAAGTCAATAACAGTCACTGTCTGTTTAATTATTTGTCTCGTTATATACTTCTGCTACACGTTAAAATAGAACGTTCTTTTTCGATCCGCTAATTATGACAAATATATCGATGATTACTTTCCGAATATTTGTAATATTGCACATTTTTATTCGTGTTTGATTTAATTTGGTATTTTTACTAGTTTTAAACGGTACTTTTAATTTATTTCATCTGTAACAACAATGAAATTTCTAAGAAATCAAACATATTCGCTCGATGTATTGCTTTTTTCTTTAAAATCGTTTTAAAAAATTCATCAGTCAAAAAACCAATCTTCCAGCAGATCTTCAACCAACAAACTGACAAGATCTAAAATTTCGAATAAATATTCAATTAACAAGTTTAATTTATTTTTCGAATAATTTAAATTACATAGCAGTATAGTATTTTAACTGAAAAGTTGTCATAAAAAATAAATAAACAAATAATAAAAATGGATATCAAAAAAAAAAAAAAAAAAAAAAAACGGACTTCAAAATTTACTTTAATAATTTAATAAAAAGCACTAAAAAGCAAAAAATAATTAATTTAATATAAAATAATATATTTCGTAGTAATATCCTTAAGGAAATTATTATTATTTTAGAGACGACACTAAATTCAAAACATAACGATAATTAAAAACTGCATTAAAAGTTCCTAATATTTCCCATAATTGGCTTGTGGAGAACGAGAGGTTGTACAGTTATACTCATTAAATTGTTTCTCATTGTTGTTTCATTTTGAATTTAGTGCCGACTGCGGAAAGTTAATTTTATTTAAGAATACTCATTATATCCTTACGTATGTTACTTTAAAATTTGTTATTCATTATCAAACAGTTATTTATTATTTTTTATTGCATTTTTATTGAATTTTTAGGATAAATCTTAAAGTCGGTATTTTTTTGTTTTGTAAATTATTTTATTTCTCAATTTTTAGTATAATTATCTTTGAGTGGTAATCCGGACAAACCAACGTAAAATGCTGCTACTTTCTATACTGTATAAAGCTAGATCAATTCGGTAGTAATGTTCAAATATAATCAAAGTTGTAAATCGCGCTTTGAGAGTTTCAAATTCATTATTTCTATTGGAATCTAAATTTTCACAGGAAACTGACGTTGGCAATCCTCGTATTCAACGCTCCTCTCATTTTAAAATTTTGCCTGTTCATATTTCTTCTATAGTCTAATGAAAATTGTATGGCTAATTTTTGTTTGGCTATATTAAGCAAATAACATATTTCTTTTAAGTAAGGTGCCCACCCAACCGAGAATTTTGCTGTAAAACTGGGAAAAAATGTAAAAATAGCCAAATGATATTTTTGATAAGAAAAAATCATTTTTAGCGAAAAATCAATACGGTTTTTAATTATTTATTTTACTCAGAAATAAATTACAAAGTCCTTTCTAATTTGTATAAAATATGCTAATCATTATTAATAGTAACAAAAAAAATTTCATTCTTCTTTTACAATTTCTGTCTAATTTTTTGATTAAAGGCCTTCTCAGTAAAACTTTTGGAGGAGCATGAGCTCCGTAAACTTCTGAAAATCAGCGCGTATAATTACAAATGTAAATATATTAGACGTCAAATAAATTTTATAAGTCGGAACTATTTAAATAGAGAGGAGGTACTGCAATCAACTGTTATAAACTTCATTATTAACGTTTATAATAATACAGTAATTACCTTTATAATGATAAGGGTAAAATATTCAATATGTGAATCGTGTAAGCTCTCGTGCAATTCTAGTAATCGGGAATTTAAAAATTAAAGGTAACTCCTTTTCTTAACGTTTATTTTAATGACTAGTGAGTAACATTCACCAGTACGCATCGATGGTACTACCACTACCAGGTACATTTTCTAATAAACATAGCATAATATTGGAATCAGTTCAAATGGTCAAAAGTTATATGCAATAATGTTAAGCCACGTTAAATTTTTGTCAGTTATGAGATTTTTAATTTGTGTTATCGCCATTTCAGATTCGGTATCTTTATTTGAATCTGCATTTATCTGTGGTTAATGTTGATGATTTTTTAATTTTTTGTCTGACTATATTAAAAAGTAGTTTTTTTTCCTTCTAATTTACGTTTTCATAGTAAATAACATTGATATATTGCTTTAATTCGATCGCGTTTATTTACTAAAAACATTTTTCTAAAGACCCCCTTTTTTCATGTTAATTGATGAATGAGATCTGTTTTCACTGAAATTCATCGGTGCTCATGTAGTTCCACCACCAGCCGGTATATCTTAAAATGCACAAAGAATCATTAAAACGTCCCACATAGGTAAAAGGAATGCGTTAACAAACATAAACAGAAAAAGCATACACGAGGAATATATACAATCTTTTTTTCTTTGAAATCGGTAAAAATAAATATCACTTAATGTTGTAGGTACTTGACTAATATAATAAATCAAAATCGTCGTGATCACTTTGAACAAAACATAAAAAGAAACCCAAAAAAGCCCTTATGCGAATGTCTAGAATACATTTTTTTGCAAAATGATTTATATATTTTATTGTTTGAAAAAAAGTTAGATACATTATTAATTTTTGGACAATATTTTAAAAACTGGATGTAGTTGATACAATTATTTTCTCCATTCATTGTTAATTTGTGCTGTCTGTCAATTTGCCCTTTTTTGGTAATGTGCACCTACGTAACAGGTGTTTTTGATTTTTTTATGTTTTACAATAATTTTAAAGGTATTACTTAAAATCATCTAGAACGAAATCGGACGAGTAACTAAAATTGGCCATTTTGTTCTTTTTACCCTTTTATCATCGTGTTGAAAGTGAATACATAAATTAAGCAAGCAATGTTTGTCTTTAAATATAAAAAATAAAACAAAACAAAAAAAATATATATATTTATATTCCAATTATACTAAAATGATGCGTATAAATTCTTAAGCTTTTATAACAGTTTCATATTACTGCAGTGGCCATTTTCATTATTTATTCTTTGATTTTGCAATTTTTCATATATTTCCTATATAATTAATTCAGCGTTTAAATTAAAAAATAATCATTAATACAATCATTTTACATATCTTAAATGTTATTTCGATTTCACTTTTTTTTTTTTTTTTTTTTTTTTTTTTTTTAGTTGAATATATAATTTCAATAATATTTCAAAATTCAAGTAATCTACTTTTTAAGCGAAATGTTATCAAAATTGACGATACATTTCGAAATAATTCATGATTAGTAATCGTCTTTTCTAGAATCGACATAGTTTTAAGGAGACATTATCAAAAATAAGTAAAAAGACGTTATATGTTAAAATTAGTTTAAAAAGTCTTATCTTATATATTTAAAGAGCCTTGCTCTTGTCGTTGCCGTACGCTACATAGCGCGTTGGCGCAACCTATTCGTACATTTAGCTGTACCGATATAGGTTGTGTACCAGGCAATTGTAATATGCAACGCAGTTGTATACACGCAAGACTACATTCGGAACTGATTGAAGCCGCTTGTTATCGCGCTACAAGTGCAGTCCGTTCGGTGTGGGTCTGCTGTGTACTGACCTAGCGCGCATATGATGTACGCGGTGGTTTGCCATTGCCTTCTACGTGACTATTAGCGATTATTTATTTTTATTTAATTCTTGTAATAAGTTCGTCGTCGCTCGGGATCGAACCCGTGACCGCCATATCGGAAGTCAAGCGCTCTAGCAACTAGGCTATCGCGACGACTGTTTGTATGTATTGGTAATTCATTCTCCGTTTGATGTAGTTTTTATATTGCAAATGAGCATTTTCAAGCAGAACGGTAATCTTTTGCATATATACTTATCCAATTACCGAACTGCAGTTTCTCAATTAAAATACTCGGTTTATAATTAATTATTAATCGTGCCATTAATAAAATATTTTCCCCTAAGTTAAAAGTAATTTTGAGTAAATTATGGTAGGATTTTATAACTTTTTGTTTAGACACTTCCTAGATGCGTAGTCGCAGCATGTGTAAAATGTATGTTACTGAAGATTTCTTTTTTTGATCATTTTTAAAGATTTATTTTTTTAACTATTGTTCTCTCCTCAAGTGTGTCGACGCAAAATTTGGACGCAGGCTTCTATCTTCATTTTTTCTAACTCCACGGTTTAGTGTTTTATCATTTCTTGAATCTTTCGAAGTGCCGAGCTCAGTCTGTTATATTCTATAATTACACTTTGTTATTAGGCTTTAATTTGACGAAATTAGTGAGGCGAATACTGCTCAAATATTTAACTCTAGATAGAGCAAGGGAGGCCTGACTACAAGATAATAAAAATAAGATTACACTTAACTTTAATGAATTGTTGTTTGCCCGATACACTGAGTAACATTCGGAGGTGCATAGAAGGTTAGTTGTTCGATAATATTGAACAACGTCCGATACACCGGTTGTCTGAATAATACGTAATTCTCCAAAGCGGAAGTCGTTACTTCGTGTCAAAATCCATCAGGTTGAATTTACGTCAGGTGTTAAATATAAAGATATAAATATGCAGCAACATTGATTGCAAATAGCGTTTAAATTGCCAAAAAAAGGGAAAAATTCCCACGAAACTAGTTTTTCCGTGTTTTATAAAAGTTAATGATTTTATTGTATCATTGCTAATTGTAAAGAATATAGCAGATATTGTAATTTGCAAATTTTTGTTATAAAAAAGGATTTTCGATTAATTTTAAACAGTATTTATGTATCGAATTTTTAATTCTCATTTGTTGTTTTCTATTATTAGGATATTGAGCCAAATGAAACCATGCTAAAAATTACCGAGGAATGGTTTTCACAGATTTTTACGTCGTTTAGGTCACTATTTCAGTTATGTGAAAGTCCTATTCCAGATATAAAAATCGCTGCCATGTTGATATTAGAACCGATTGCCACTCTAAGCTGGGGACAAACTTTAATCGCTAATACTCCAGGTAAAACCAATATGCCTAAAGTTGTTTTTTTGTTTTTAATTTATCGATAAAGATTTATTTAAATATTTCAAGTGCATAAATAATTTAAAACAAAATTAATAACAATAAAATTCGTTATAGTGCCAAACTAGAGTTAGTATCCACCTGTTTTCATTTTTTTTTTTTCTCTTTATTTTCGTGTCCAATCTAGTATTTCGTCTGTCATCTTTTCATCTCATAGACGATTTTCACATTTTTTTAAAATGTCGGACACAGCAGAGTACATAAAAAGATGATATTTTTAAACATGCTGAAAGAATTTTGTGATAGAGATTGGCATAATAAATACTAAAAATCAGTGGTTTGAATCGATCGGTAGAATCACATATGTATATACGTATAAAATAGGTATCGCGGTAGCTTGGTAGTTATGGTGCTTGGGTACCAAACTGGAGGTATCGTTTTCGAGAGTTGTCTCGATCCGAATGCAAGTTGCTTCCAGGTTTACATAGGCTGATAATAATTGGGTACCAGAGAAATCTGGAAAAGTAAAGGCAGCCGAAAGAAAGAAACTAGCCTCAATATTCTCTTCAGATCCATTAAGCTTACAATTAGTTCATAGTAAACCTTTCACATTCGAGACTTAGATATATGTATTTAAATGTATAAAATGGTATAAGAAACTTTATTGATGTTGTTTTATATTCTCATATAAGATGTAACTCGGGCTTTTAATAGTCCATAAATTAATATACTTACTCCGTTGTTGCACGAAATTTGGTTATCCGAAATTTCGGGAGGAATGTGTTACTCTTAATATAAAATTTCGAGATTAAACAAATTGATAAGAACAATTTTGGAAATTTAATAACTAATTTTATCTGTAAAAGATTGGCAAATAAAGATAGTATATATTAATTACGTTTGATTTAAGAAAATATTAAATGGGATATTACAGAATTATGAGATTTGTTCACCTTTTAATTTAAATATTAGATTATTTGTTTCGTTTCTCCGTTAATGTAATCTATATGTAATTATTGTTCAGGTTGTCCTGAAATGTTACTGAGCCGTGAAGAAACTGCGGATATTAAAATAGCGAAATACAATGTGATCAGCAAAATTGTTTCATCTTCGACGTCAAAACACATTTTTCCGCTTGAAATTCTTCATAAATTGAACATTTTCATCCGTTTAGGGCATAATTACGTGGAACCGATTGCTCAAGTTGCGATGGAACGAGCTATGTAATTTGATAAGCGAAATGTGAAAAATATTTTCATTGTTTCGTTTCAGTAAGTTGTGCTGAACAAAATAATATTATTGAATCTGGATATGGAAACATTCCTTCTATCTCTACATTCGATGTTCGTTTTTGTTTTGCGTTACGCAATACTCGGACTTTTAGCAACCCCGTATTACGTTCTATATACTATATTATTTTTTTCGTTAATTTATATTTCTTAAATTTTACTTCTAAATTAAAACTAAATTTTATTGTATATACTCGTTCTGTATTGCTTCTTACTTTTTGTTCTTTTTTTTAACCCGGCATAAAACCGCTCACCTTCCAACTAATTGCTTGATTATTTCTCTTTAAATTATTCGAATTCAATTAATTTATATTTTACTATCGCTAAGAACCACACAAGCTGAAGAAATTCCTTCGCCCCTTCTTTTCAAAAAAATGACAGTAATAAAACCTGAGAGAAAAAGCGAACAGCCCGGGGATTCTGTCCGGATCACTAATTCAAAAGTTGATCAGATGGTCGTATGTTACGTTAATTTTTAGTTTCACCGTCAATCATCTAAAATAAAAAAAATATCGTTAAACAAAAAAGACTAGTTACTAATATATCGAATTAATAAAAGTTATATTTTATCTTTTTTAAATGTTAATTTTTCCGAAATTTTATTTTTTCATTTAAAAAAAAGAGAAGGATGTTAAACCGAAAATTAATTTTTTGATAAACTTATTTTCAATTACTATTACCAAAAAAAAAAAAAAAGATTAAGTTTTTTTTTTTTTTTGGCTTGGTTTATCTTTTAACCTTTTAGCCAGTTTATATGTTAAACATGTAATATAATATTCAAGTCTTAAATTTCAATATTGCATTTTTTGAGGTATTGATAAAGTTGTTTACATGCCTGACCTAGTGGATTTGTGAGCATGGTTACTGTGTTTATCGGTAACGTGTGATATACTTGAGTTAATCTATTTGTAAGTTCTTCTCGTTGTTTTTGGAACTGAACACATTGCCATAGGAGATGGTTAATATTTTCTTCATAGTCTTTATTACAGTACTGACATTTATCCGATTCGATAATGTTCAATTTTTTTAAACGATCTGCTGTTCTGGTATGCCCTGTTCTAAGCCGGATGATTTGCTTTATGTAGTTGCTAGGTAGGTTCTCGTTCACTTGAAGGTACCATGGGTTCTTAATCTGTTGCTCTTTTTGTATATTGAAATAATATTTTCCACTGTTCATGCTATTCTGTTCAAAATTAATTTTTTGTTTATTTGTTACTATATTTTTAACGGTATGTACGTAATCTGTCCAGTGATATTTAATTTGTTCACATTTCCGATTTTCGGTAACTTTTTTTGTTAAGTTATCCACGAATTCATTCCCTTTTATTCCGCTATGTCCTGGTATCCACTTTAGCACTACGTGATTATTGTATTTTACTTTTGCAGATTCTATTTTCCTTTTTATTTTCCAAACGATATTGTTGTCAGTTGTGTCATTTATAATTTTATATAATGCGCTCAGTGAATCGGTTAATATCAGAAAATTATGATTTCTATTTTCGGTGTTTACGAATTTGTCGATTGCTTGATAGAGCGCGTATAATTCAGTTGTACATGACGAATTTGTCATGGGGATTCGGAACGTTCGATATTTGTTTGTAGTTTTATTGTATATTGCGCAGGAACAAACTCTTTTTTCTATATTTAATGACCCATCAGTATAAATCTGTTCATAAAGACGATATTTCTTTTCCACTATGTCTTGTAATATTTTTTCATTATATTCCTGGTAAACTTTTTCAAATTCATTTGTTATATCTATGTGGATATTTTCTAGCATATTGAAATAGTCTATGTCCTTATACTTTGATTTCGATTCTTCGAATGGTTCGATATCCTTTAGGCGCTGTCTACTATCGACTGAAGCAGGTATACTTTTATTAGTCCAGTAATTATTATTGTTAATAAGTTCGGTTAATATTAGTAACCTATTGTTAAGGGGGTGACCTGGATTTGATTTGATTTTTAACATGTATTTATCTGCTATGTATTGTGTTCTTAAATCAGTCGTAATCTCTGCGGTTTCGTAATGTAGCACATGAATGGGGGTTGTTTTAAATGCGCCTGTTATTAACCTGAGTGCTTTATTTTGTACTGCTTGTATATTCTTTTTTCGATTTTTGCTGGCGGTGGTTATTGTTATTGCTGCGTAATCTATGTGCGGTCTTATTAATGATTTATATATCATTGTATTAGTCTTTGGATGGCAGCCCCATTTGACTCCATTTAGTACCCGCAATATATTAAGTCCATTTTCGCATTTTGTTTGTATATTTTTTATTTCAGTAGCCCAAGTAGACCGACTATCAAAGGTCATGCCTAAGTATTTACTTTCATTGCTGAACTTAATGCTGTTTCCTGCCAGTTTTATCAGTGGACTAGATAGTATTCGATGTCTTGTATATATTGTGCCTTTTGTTTTTCCTGGTGATATTTCAAGTTCCAGCCTATTTGTGATAGCTTGGAATTCTTTAATTTTATCTTTAAGATTATTAATAGCTATATTAAGATTAGCGGCTACTGAATACATGACTATATCGTCTGCATATTGCAATATTTTTACTTTTTTGCTATCTAGTTGATCAATTTCTTTTGTATATAGTAAAGGAGAGAGGACAGCACCTTGCGGTGTTCCTCTAGTACTGCATACCGTGTCGTATAGTTGATTTTGAAATTTCACTGTGAGCTGACGGTTTGATAAGTAGGAATGTATCCATTTTACAATATTGCTAGAAATGCCTAAATTCGTCATAATTTCTGCTAATTTACTTAAATTAATCGAGTCGTATGCTCCTTTAATATCTATAAAAATTGCTATCATATAATGATTTTTGGAGTATGCTATTTGGATATCTGTGTTGAATATATTAATACAATCTCGAGTGCCGAATCCTTTTCGAAATCCGTATTGAGTTTTTGGTAATAGATCGAGTTTATTAAGATACCACTCTAGCCTCAATTTTATTATATTTTCCATAGTTTTACCTATACACGTTAACAAGGTTATGGGTCTATATTTTTCCTTATCTGGTTTTAATATGGGGCATACTATATGGTGTCTCCACTCTTCTGGTATGTATGTGTACTGTAACGAATTAGTATAAAAATGGATTAATAGTTGTTTTGTTTCTATCGGCAGTTCTCGTATAGCTCTATAGGGTATTTCATCTGATCCGGGTGCAGTGTTTTTATTGCTTTTCAAAACCTGTTCTAACTCATTGAGTGATACGGGGGATTGAAAGTATTCATCATACACCTGATTTATTTGTTGTAAGGATCGTTTTATCTTTGCTATTGTGTTCGAATTGTTTTATCCAAGTTGTATCCACGTTTTTATTTTGACCAGTAAGTGACGTATTTTTTATTTCTTTTATTTTACGCCATGTCTGAGTGGAGTTACCCCTAGGTTCCAGACTTTTACAATATTCCATCCAAGCCTCTCTTTTTTTCTTTTTTATTAGTTTTTTGATTTTAGCTTGCTCTATAGTAAATTTAGTATAATTATTTATTGTGGGGCATCGATTAAACTCGTTTAGTAATAATCGTCGTCTAGCTACTGCTGCATTGCATTCGCTATCCCACCATGGGTGCTTGTATGGTTTTAGCCTAGTTTTAGCTTTAATAGTTGGAGTGGATGCTTCAATCGCTTTATTAATAACGTTCTTTATTATTTTATATTGTGTAGATAAGTCTTCATTCCCTAAATTTGATGTGTTAATTTTTTTGGTTTCATTTATAGTGTAGGTATGGTATTTGTTCCAGTCAGTTAATTTAAAGCATTTAACGTAAGTTGTTTGTTGTTTTGGCTGTTGATGATTTCTTGTTTTTTTTTTGATTTTTGGGTAATAAGTTCTATCATGAAGTGATCGCTTCCGAAGGGATCTTTCTGAATATTCACTGTACACTTTGCCGCTACATTGGCCGTACATAGTATTAGGTCTATGTTGGAATTCTGTTGTCCACTTCTAGCTATATGTGTAGGTTTATCAAGATTCATATTTATTAAGTTATTATTATCGATAAATTGTCGTAATTCTGTTCCTTCAAAGTTATTACTGGTATTAGCCCATGTGGTGTGATGAGCACTGAAATCTCCCATTATGATATATCGGTTATTTGTTATTCTAGATTTAATCGCTTCCCACTAGTCACAAGTTAGGCTATGTCTGGGTGCTGCATATACAGCCATTATAGTTATTGTCACGTTTTCCTGTATTTGTATATCTGCGCAAACTATCTGTATTTTGTTACGTATATTTTCTTTAAAATTAAGTTTATAATTGAGAGATTTGTGGATAAGCACTGCGGTGCCTCCACCAGCTGATGTAGCTTTGTCACATCGGATAATATTGTAACGTTTAACTTTAAATGTCTGTTTCGTTTTCAACCAAGTTTCCCATAATACTCCGATTAAGATGTTTTGTTGATGATACATCCGTTTAAGTTCTTCAATGTTTGAATATATACTTCGACAATTCCAAAGGTTAATATCAATTTTATTCATTGTGTCCATTATTATATGTTAATATTAGCAAGTTTTTATTATTATTATTACTTTTTTATGTCAAGTTAAAATACAACTAAACGTGATATTTACTATTTTTATTTTTTACTGACAGTACGAGTAGTTCTAGTGCTGTCCGTACCAGAAAAGTTATTACTATTGTTTTTATTATTAGTTTTATTGAATTTTTTTTCTTCCTTGTTCTGTCTTTCTGGATTATGATCTTTTTCATTTTTTTGGTTTATTTTTTTTGTTTAGAAAATTAATGTTTCCCATTTTTGTTGTATTTACTTTTCTTTCCTCATTCGTTGTGTTATTTCCTTTAACTGTATTAAATTTGAGATCTTCTATTCCTTTCATAAATATATTTGTATCTTTTTTAAAATTTTCTTCCGGTGTTCCAGGAGAGCTGCCTAGTGTTTTAGAGTAGCTTCGTTTATTGGTCAGATGTGTATTAATAGACAAAGGTGTATGTGACTTAATTTTGCGCGGTACATGTATTTTGTAGTCTTGTTTCGAAATGGGAGGTTCAACATATGCTGGTATATTATTACGGTTGCTAGTCTTTTCACCGAGTTCGGGAAAGTCCTCTTCCATATTTGCTAATGGTAGAAATCTATTAGATTTTCTAGCAGAAAAGTAATTTCCTGATTGGTTTTTGGGTATCTCTATGGAGGCTTCTCCATATGAGAGATTTTTATATGCCATCAACTCTTTGATGTTATTTTGTCTTATTCTCTCCGGGCATTCTCTTTCAGTCGCTGTATGTATTCCGAAGCAGTTGACGCATTGCGCTTGGTTATTACAATTTTCTCTCATGTGTGTAGTTTTTCCGCATGCTGCACACCGTTTGTTATTGCTTTTACAATTTCTAGCTGTGTGTCCAAATCTTAGACAGACTGCGCATTGTCTTATGTTAGTTATGTAAGGTTCACATGCAAATCTCACTCGGTTAATAAATATATATTGAGGGAATGTTTGTCCATAGAATGTTAATTTGATTGATTTACTTGGAATATACGTTACTTGGTCATCTACGATTTTTCTTCTATTTAAGCGTTCTGCTTTCTCTAATATAAATTTATCGCATTCTATATCGTCATATAATTCCTTTACATTGTAGCTAGTATCTACATCTTTTATTACCGCCGATCTAGTAATGAAAAAGATCGGAATATAAACTCGGTATCCCTTCTGCTTGATTCTGTCGTCTTCTGTCAGTTCATTGGCTGTTTCACTGTCTTGGCAATAAATAGTTATATTTCCCCTACCTGTACGTTTAATTTCAATTATGTTTTTGCAGTATCCCAGTGTTTTTAATAATTTTGCTGCGCTTAAATTACTGATTGCTGTTTTATCTAATTTTTCCATCATGACATTGTAGTCTTTAAAATTATGTTCATTGTCGTAAAATAATACCGGGTAAGTTTTATCATTATCGTAATTGTTTGTTTCTGATTTCTCTGTATGATTATTATCGTCTAAAATGATTTCTTCCTTATCATTAATATTTTTATTTTTACCTTCATCGTTATCAGTTTTCTGATCGTTACCACTGCCATTGTTACTATCGCTATTGTTAGTATTATTATTAGATAAAATTTTCATACCTTCTGCCTCGTTCTTGTTACCTGTCTCGTCGTACATATCTACGTCTTCATGCCATTTTATGTGCGAGGGGCCGCCCCCTCCTCCATCATCGTCGTCCATCTATCGATGAACCGATATATATACTTAATAACTAAATTCGATCTAATGAACGATTTCGCCACTTAACGCGTAACTATAAACTTACACTTTCATTAACTGCTAGAACTGTCCTCTAGATTAAGTTGTACGAAAGAGGTCTAGGTCTATTTTGGTCGGGTCATTAGATTTTGAAATTTCGCAAACATTCTTTCTCATTTTAGGACTGTTTTGTTTTTTTTTGTATAGACTGCAGAAAATTTCCAATTTAAATATCACTGTCTAACTTTTTAAAATGCGTTGCATTTGATTTTTATGGCATCATATTTAGAGAAACAAAAATTCAAATTGCCGCGGAAAATTATGTGAAAATTTCAAAAGTTTTCAATAATTAAATTCAAGCAGAAGACAAATTTACAATCGGCGAGTTGAAAAAAAAAAGCAGAAAACCCATCAACATTACGTATGAATTTTTAATTATTCTGCTCCAAATCCTTAGTATGACAATTGCAACATTAAATGCAGTAAGAATGGAATCCATAATATAAAATGGTAACAACAAAATATATATTGTATATAAAAAAAAAACAAGGTATAAGTATCACGAAACAATATTTATACGACGGTAAAAATTATTTCACTGAAGCTTAAATTAAAAGAAAATACAAAATGTAATTAAACTATCGGAACGATTAAGTAAAAGTAAAAATACAAAAAAAAAAAAAAAATGATTAAAAATTATTATTGCATTTTATTCCGTTTTGTCGGCGAAACAATTTTCAGTAAAGAAACAATCGGTGCTTCGAAGGCAACGGAAAGCGCAAATGCCAGCAAATATGATGCCGTTAGTTGACCGAGAAACATAATCGCCTATGAAAAAACAAAATTCAACTCAAGTAAACAACTGAATTACTTAATTGACGTCTGAATTAAAATAAATTGCCATAACAGAAATAACACGGAAACTTGCCTCTTCCATACAACTAACTCAGTTCAGCGGAAAACGGCGTTAATCAGTTTGCGAAAATAAAATTTACCGGTGAACACTTAAATAATACGCTGCTGTAAAGTTAAATGCTGTTTTCTTGTTGTTTATAATTGATGAATGCAGGAGTAAGCATTTTTAGAATGGCAGTAATGAACTAATTCGACAAAAAGGAAAAATAGGGAAAAATGAATAC
Organism: Icerya purchasi; assembly: GCA_039619475.1. Classification (NCBI taxonomy): domain Eukaryota; kingdom Metazoa; phylum Arthropoda; class Insecta; order Hemiptera; family Monophlebidae; genus Icerya; species Icerya purchasi. The sequence goes on along the minus strand of CM077116.1, from coordinate 5,575,598 downwards.
TCACTAAACATTGGAATATCGCAGTTTTTAGCTGTCGCAGGTTGTATACATGCTTTGCACACAATTTACTTTTCTCATGGCTTTTCCGTTTCTCATTTATATCTTTTCCATTTTCTCAATCCTTCTACTATTCTTTTTATGTGTGATACCGTGTCTTTTTTGATTGCTTTTCCATCGTTGCTGACCTCTTTCTGTTTGTCTTTTTAACTATTGGTTCTCCGTACTGCTTATAGCGTATCCCTTATCCTCTCCTTTCCTCTTTATCTTTTTTGTCTGGTATCTTTGATCGTGTAAAGATCTAATTACACTTTCTTTTCCTTTCCTATTTCTCGAGTTAATGCTCGGTCGACGAACCCACAAAATGCGTGTGTGTGTATATATACATATATATATATTTTATATATATATGGAGGTAAAAAATAAAATTTTTCAGGAAAGCCGGTTAAACTTTAAAATTAGCTTTTCGAATTGTACTTCCCGCGTATTTCACGCGCTAGGTGGTGTCTGAGAAATGACTAGAAACCTGGGACCAATTTTATTCGATTCTCCTACATTTTTTACACCAGATTATTAAAAATAAATTGGTTTTTTAACCCTTAGGTCCCTTCCTCCTTGTACCACCACATTTATATATATATGTATGTATGTATGTTCTTAAGTCGGTTGTTGTGTACAACTGACACGTCGAAAAAGAATAAAACTGGACAAATTAAATTTAATAAAGGTTTGCTGAACATAATACTTTCCACGAATATCTAAAATCGAAATTATATATAATAATATGATAAATAATTTAGACCTAGCAGCAGAACTTTTATATGGAACGTTGAACACGCTCGAATATACTATTATAGATAACTTGGGGATAAATACACATCAAACTTTAAACGACATCTCTTGCAGTTCCGGACAATTCGTCAAACAATAGTAATTTTGCTTTTTACTCGAAGAGACATTGATGACACACCGAGGTAGTTGCGTTTCGTTTTAGGAAACATAATTGGCATTATTTGTATCGATGCGGACAGAGTTGTTTTTACGGAGATAATGGGAAAACTCAAAATAACGCTTTTCGGTGACATTTCGTCAAGCCTATTATTATTGTATTTTATTTTACTGATTTTTTATTATCTTTTCAGTATTATTATAAAACCCGGTATAGGAAGATTATTAAATTAGTGTATGAAACTGTAAAACTCGTTTAATCAGTTTTGGAAAAACACGCCATGGAAGAAAAGACAAAATATACACTGGAATCAGTTAATGCCTGCAGTTTTCGAACATGCAGTGAATTCGATATAGTTCTAACTAGACAGGTTTACCGTTCGTCGTCACCGAACAGCGACAGTTTTGGTGCGTACGGTTATCTGCACAGACTTGCCGGTAAGCAAGCCCGTAGGCTTTGTTTTTCTGTCAAAAATTAAGCACAGTTTTAGTCCGTACAGTTTCCACTGCGGTCCAGACTTTTGGCGGTTAAGTCTACGGACAAAACCGTACCTGTTTCTAGTTTGTTGTTTTTTAGATAGCCTCTCACAATGCAATATCTACGGTCTTTGTTATTCGTCCGTTTTCTTACCGGTCTTCCTTTTTTCCGGATACCTTTTGTTTTCCCTTGTACCATTATAACTTTTCTGGCCTCTAATCACCTGTTGTGGTACAATCAACAGATCTTAATATTCTCTGATAGATATTTGTTCAGAGCGATCGTTTTAATTGTAACTAATTAAGTAGGAAGTCTCATTAGACGTCAGCGCTCCATCATAACCAAAAAGGGTATTTTCTACATTATTGCTCCCCAGGCTGGAGTGACCATTCTGATCATCATATATAGTGTGCCATGCTTTGGCCGTCGGCGACTACCTATTCGTACATTTCAGCTGTACATACATAGACGCATAGGGTACTAGATAATTTTTATAATGAATACGCGAGTGTATACACGTAAGACTACATTCGGAACTGATTAGTCATTGTTTTTGATTTATCGCGATACAATTGCAGTACCGTATGTGCCTGCTGTGTATTAACTAGTGCGCATATGGTGATGCACGTGGTAGTTTGCCATTGCTTTCCACGTGAAATAGCGAGTATTTAATTCACTTTTTCATAATAATTTCTGTCGTCGCCCAGCGTCGAACCCGAGACATCCGTAACGGAAGCCAAGCGTTCTAGCAGCTAGGCTATCGCGACGACTACCATTCTGATAGCTATGTTATTTCCGGTATAGTTTAAAACTTTGTAGGTGTACACAAACCGTTCAACCGCAATACGGTGATGTCCTCCGGAAGTAGTTTAAAATAACCGGTTTTTAAACAAGATTAATTTTACAGTGCGTAATTTTTCGAATATTTCATCAACTTACTATAGTTTCTTCGGATAAGTGTACAGGACTGTCCCTTTTCATAACAACTAATCTTATGATGATAGGATGGATTAGATAGGCGCAGTATGTGGTTCGACTGAACGGAATCAATAATTTACTGGAAAGCACTGAATTCGCATAACCTGTAAAAAATTACCTATTCTAAGTTGCTGTTCAGCAGAATTAGATGAATATATTTACATAAAAATAAATCGAGTGCGCGCAATGTTTTCTTGTTTCAAATGGAAAGTGCGCACTGCCCGGTTGCTGGTACATTTTTAATTTTTTGTTTTTTTTTTTTTCAAACAAACTTTGTATCAAGTTTTTCGTTTTCTAAATTTTTTCGATGACCACGTTAAAAAGAAGAAAATTCGATTATAAAGCAATCCGCCATTAATTTATAAACAGAGGAGACACCACTTTTTGAATGTAATAGAAATCATTTAGAAAAGTAGGTACTTTACGTTAAGGGGTGGTTTTCTTCCTATTATTCAATACATCTGACTTATTTTCCTTTTCAGTTGTAAGTTTTTCTTTTCTATATAAAATTTCCAAGTAAGATGGGAATCAAGATGAAGACCGAGGTATTTAGCAGACTGCTGTTGTGGAACCCGGATATCATTTATTGTGACTGCTTGATGCGTGTTAATGTTTCTCAATAATAAATATAACGTGTACTACATTTAATTTAATCTTTCAGATTTGCATCCATATAGTTACCGATCTAGATATTTCTGAAGAACAGCTGTAGCTTCAATTTCAGAGTTTACAACGGCCATAATTACAGTGGCATCTACATAAGTGACTGTAAATTGGGATATCGGCAGTATATAATGTATGCAGAACCGACCCAAGGACACTGACTTGAGATACACTAGATATGTCATCTGACGGAAAACTTAACACATGATTTAAATATAGCGACACGTTTATACAGGTGCCGATAAGAAGTTATTGGACTAAACGCTGCGAGTTCTGTCGGTTAAATCTTCCTATGCTCGGCTCTGCATTAACTATTCAAACTATTTATTTCCTAGCTCACGTGTTAACGCAGACAACGTTTGTATTTTAAAGCAAATCGAACTATTAGGTTATTAACTATTTTGATCTGCAACTCGAAATGTAAAGTATTCTTATCTAGCACGGAACATTGGCGATGGGACGCAAACAATTCGTTCCGCACTGCTTGCACTGCCTAACTGTTCGTCTGCTTGGTCCGTAGCAGTATCTTGTATGTTCTGACCAGCCTAATTAAAGAGATATCTACAAAAATCGTTTATCTGTGAGAACAGAAGAACTGACGCTCTAGCAGCGTTACAAATTTCTTATACGAGTCATTTTTTTTTTAATTTTTTTTTTTTGGTTTATTTTAACATGCGACTTTCAGATAAGTCCTGTATCCAAGTGTATCCGTAAGCATCTGGCTATTTCGGTTCAAGAAATTACTTGGATACAGTGCACGTGATTTTAAGTAATGTAAAAAACACTTGCATCGATTTGGCTTCGTTACGTTTAATTTTCCAGCAGACTGAGCATACGTCAAATTTATTAACTGCTGCTTGCAAACGATAATTGATATTTTCTTTATCTTTTTGAACAGAGTGAAACATTTCAAACTTTAATCAGCTGCTTTCACGAATACTGTAATTATAATTACTTTTATTTAAAAATCGGTCTTTTTTACTTTAAAGGACAATTTCGTGTATTACGTAAATGTACTGTTATGTATAAAGTTAAATGGGGAAATCGAAACATTCTAATTTTCTTATATTTGAAAGTGTATACGGTTACAGTTGTAAACATGCGATGTTTGAAAAATCGTCCCTCCCACCAACTGTCAAAGAATAAATAAGTAAATTCCAGTGGAACCGGGCAAAATTAGTAGTATTTAGCCATTTACTTTAAAAAAAATTGTACGCCGAACGACTATAAATCAACCGATAAGCCTTTACCTCCGTGACCGGTAGAGCAAGCTATGACGATCCAGGATAAACAAACGGCCCAACCAGTGTGACTTAGCGATGAGTATGCAGCTGCAGTAATTGAATCTAATTGTTTCTTATGTAAACCGTAGATCAACGAAAGCATTCCAGTACAACATAATAGCCAGCCGGTAGCGGATGTCACCTATGTAAAAACGAAAGTATTACAAAAGTAATCGCATAGGAATATCTTTAGTATTATTTCATGACACCGCAAAGTAGAATAATAAATGAAGTCGTCATCATTGCGCAAACTCGCGATAAGATTGATCAGAAACAATGCTGAATGTAATAATTACGTTATGTTCATCGAAATTTCATTAATAATAAGGAAATTTCGGGACGCGCTAACATCGATTTTAAAGTAAACTGGCAATATTTTTAATGAAACTATTATGTATTCATATTATTTTGTCCATTAATAACGCCCGGCAACATGGAAGGGGAATATTACGAGAAAATATGATTTAAAACATATTTTAATGCGAATAATGTTCGAATTAAAAAACAAAAATAAAATAACTCTGAAATAAACGAATAAAAACAATTATTCCACGCGCCCAAAATTAATCATAATAACCAAACTTTACCAAAGTGACTTCGCACTATTCTTCATAAAATAATACTTGGGTCTTTTTGAAAAACGTTCAAGTAGCTAGAGATGACCAATACTTTTCACCTTATTTTTATGGCGCCCGAAATGCAGTTGGTTTAATTTCATCACTAACCAAATAAAGAGCCCGTCCTTTAATAACTTACCGTCAATCAATCACAGTAAAAGAAAATATTACAATGATCAATCCGATAAATTGAATAGTAATGCATAACTGGAATGAAATACTGAAACTCAGAAATATCATTTGCCGAGGGATCCGAGTTAAAACAAAATTAGATTCAGAGTATAAAGTGAAATCTTAACGAGACCTATCTAAATCGATAAAACCCTTTATGAAAATAATATTACATTTGATAATATCTTCTGTATGGTTTTTGAACGCCGCAACAATAAAAAGGTAACGCTTTTAAATAGCAAAAATTGCAATATCTTAGTCATGTTTTACGCCATCATCATCATCATCTGGTTTTCAGTCAATTCTGGCCGTTTTGATCCGCGGGAGCTCTCCAGCGTTCCGGATTCTCGGCTTAAGCTACCGCTCTCGTGACGATTCAAATTTGTCCCCTAGTCCATCAGTCCAATGGGTATACACTATCTCTTTCGTGGCCATCGGGTTCCCAGCAGTAGCGTCTTCCCTAGATTTTCACCATTTCCGCTTACGACGTGATCGAAAAATGGATAGATTTGTCGCTCACATAATTTGTGTAGCTCTATTCCGGTTCATCCAGCTCTTCTCGCGCAGAAAAATTTGTTTTCAGTTCGGTCCGCGCCATCCGCGCCACACACAACATTCGGCGCCATATCCACATTTTAAACGCGTCGATGCGTTACTTATCTTTGCATCATATAAAATTTTAAATACTACAAACGATAGGTTACCAGCAGGTTGGAGAAATAGGACGGAGGACATGGTTTTGTTATATACAAAAAAGTAGACAAGTGCGTCTACTACAAATATTACTCCACATGCATGGAAAGATCGAGGCAAGTGGAAGAAGATCGTCCATATCACAAACCCACAGTTCGATATCGGACAGGACATATGGAAGAACTAAAAAAGTATAAGCAGCCGTCACACTCCCCAACAATTAGCTCAGGCAAATATTTAAATATAATTAACGGTAGCTCATTTTTTTAACGTTTATTTTAATGACTAGTGAGTATCAACATTCCCCAATATCGATGGGACTATCACTACTAGGTACATTTGCTGATAAGCACAGCATATTATTGGAGTCAGTTCAAGTGGTCAAAAGATATTTGTAGTAATGTTAAAAAACGTTAGATTATCGTCCGTTATGAGTTTTTTAATTTGTGTTATCGCCATTTCAGATTCGTTTTCTTTATTTGGATCTGCATTTATCTACGGTTAATGTTAATAATTTTTTAATTTTTTGTCTGACTATATTAAAAATTAGTTTTTTTCTCTTCTAATTTACGTTTTCATAGTAAATAACACTGGTATATTCATCATCGTAAAGGTAGCATCTCCCATTCGGGAGGTTGCACATGACGAACACTATATACGTCGGCATCTGGCTGATTCTATTAACTGGAAAAATCCATTAAATTCCATATTTGTGTTGGTTAATTCCTTTCTTTTCCTTCCTCTGAGTGGTTTTCCTTGAATTTTACCCTGTGCTGCCAAATTAAAAAGACTTTCTTCTCGAATTTTATGCGCGATAAATTTGGTTTTTCTTCTTATGTCGTCCATTAATTGTAATCTATCAACTTTGCGTCTATTCAACACCTCTCGGTTGGTCACCTTGTCCATCCACGGAATTCTTAGCATGCGTCTATATGCCCACATTTCCACGGCGTTTATTCTTCTTTCACAATCTGTATTTATTGTCCAGGTTTCCGCCGAGTAGAGCAATATGGACCAAACATAACAACGTAGTATTCGTTTCCGTGTTTCTAGATCCATTTTATTATTTCTCGGGACTTTTTCTAAGTTTCCAAATGCCTTACTATCATTATTATTCTGGCGACTATTTCTTTGTTGTCGCGTCCATCTTCTGTAATTACAACACCTAGATTTTTCTATTGTTTCACGTTTTCTAATTGTTGTCCACCTATGCTCACTTTTATTTAACTAGTTTTGAGTCTGCTGAATTTCATTACTTTTGTTTTGTATATGTTTATTTTCATGTTGACTTTCCGTCCTTCTTCGTTCAGATTGTCCAGCATTTTCTGCATTTGTTTCTCCGTTTCCGCTAATAGTATTTTGTCATCTGCGTAAGAGATATTATTTATTTTGAGTCCATTGATCTTAAAGCCCTTTCTGTTTATTTTTGGGGATTTCATAATTTTTCTACATACGCATTAAATAATCTAGGAGACAGTGGACATCCTTGTCTGACACCTTTTTTAATATTACATCGCTTCTCCGAGTATTCGCCCGGTTTGATGCAACTTTGCCTACAACGTAAGTCCAGTCAGTAATCGTCCGTTTAATTGTCAGTAGTTTGTTCGAATGGCTGCTGTTCCATTCAATTTCCCAATCAGACATTATTTTGGATTTTGCGTATTTCTTCAGATCGCTTGGGTGTAACACTGGTACGGCAGCGTTGGTCGATAGCGTGGGAAGGTGATCAAAGATCATGATGTAAATGGTGCCTTCATGGTGGTTTGGACTCCACGGTGGATCGGCGGAAGGCATGCGCTTAAGTAGATAATTCGGGATGTCCAGCGTAAATTCATCTTAACATTTGAAGTAGCCTTGGGCTACGAGGGTACCGTCTCTGTATAATAGGTTTGATGGACTGTATATGCTGTGGTTTGGATGGTTCGGGTAACTTAAGATGGATATGGCGTAATCGACCGATAATGTTTGCCGGTGGAATTTCAGGGGAGGAATACCGGCGAGCGCGTGCATACTGGAAGCGGGCGTAGTTCGGAAGGCTCGTAGAGCTATACGGAAGCCCGAATTTTGGATCGTGTCAAGATTTTGGAGGCGCATGAGTAGACGATGCAGCCGTAGTCGAGTTTTGGTCGGATTAGACTTTTGTATACTTTTAGTAATGTGGAACAGCTGGGTCCGAATTTCCTGTTGTTCAGCATCTTCAGTATGTTTAGTGCAGAAAGGCTTCGGTTTTTCAATAGGATGTGGTTTCTCCACCGAAGTTTTTTGTCAAAGATTAATCCGAGAAAACGAGCTTCTTCCGAAAACTTTAGTTGCTGGTTGTTGAGTGTTAAACTTACGGGTCGGTCTCTGCGTTTTCTCGTGAAGATGACGCCTTTCGTTTTTTCGACAGAGAATTTGAGTCCCGTGCGCTCACTCCAGTTAGCTAGATTGTCCAAGCATGCTTGGAGAAGGCTCTCTGCGAACTGTAGGTTAGTAGTTTAAACAGTTATGTTTAAGTCGTCAGCGAAAAGTCTGTGGTTAATAGGAAATGGAATGATTGCGGAGATAGTGTTTATCAGGATTAGGAAGCAGTAGATACTAAGGACACTGGCTTGAGGGACTCCGTTTTCTTAGTGGTATTCATTTGAAAGAGTATTTCCTACTCTGACCATAAACGTGCGATTATTCAAGAAGTTATTGAAGTAATAAAAATATTTTTCTAAAGTGACCCCACTTTTTTCACGTTATTTGATGGCTCATCGTTGCTCATGTGATTCCACCACTAGCTGATATACTTTCGAATGTACAATCATTGAAAGATATTCACATGACAAAAGTTATGCATGTAAAAACATAACAAAAAAAAACAAAGCGAACATATAATCTCCTTTTATTGAGTCAGGAGCAAAAAAATACTACGGGTGAGTTAACTTTACAGTGATAATTAATAATTAATAATAATTATGATAATACCTTTTTCATTTCTATTTTGCAATCAGTTTTAAATAGTATCCATCCAACTATCATACCTATTAGATAAGGGCCAAACCTGGTCCAGGGTTTATCGTATATCTTGTCAAACAAAGCCAGAGGATCATCCATGCTAGAATTTCAGGAAGAAAATATATTGATATCGGAATATTAACAGTACGCAAATATATGAAAACAATTATATCATTAATACTAATGATATTGTTTATTTTTTTCCAGCACCGCATCTCGCGAGGTGCTTGTGGCATTTTTAGCGTAATGAGTTATTTTCATATAAACATTTTTAATAATAAAAAAGTAAAATTATCGACCATTCTTGTTTTCCTGATCTCATCAACCAGGGACCTCCACCCGGAAACAGTAAAGTAGTCGGTTAAATTTTTTATTCGGTTCTAATTTAGACAATGTGAACCAATCAATAACAGACACGACGGCAAAAAAGCAAACAAAATATAAAACTTGAAATTTCCGTTATGCAAGCGATTGGATTATGCAACAAATCTAACGATACCGACATTTAATTAGGCAAAAACCAGTATCGAGTACAGCGGTTGCACATACTCCCCGCTCAAAAAAAAAATTAAAAGGAACGAAAAATATATTAACTAAACTAAAAATTAAAAACAGAAATTTAAAAAAGAAAATCGCTTCCCCAAAAATAATTTTTACTGCTGTTAATAAAAACAATTTAAAAATCGCTTCTAAGCTAGTTATATATCGAATCATAATATTGAAGTAGTATTATGATTTAGTATGTGTAATTTACTTAAGAACGATTTTTTAAACGATTTCTGGTGTCGTCGGTAGCGTAACGAGAAATGTTAAAACTGAAGTGCGGTACAAAAATTGACGCAAAATAGATTAATCTAAAGGCTTAAACATGTTGCATATTAGGGTTATGCTTTCACAAATAATAAAAAGTAGAATATTCAATCAGTAATAATTGTAAAAGAATTCAACGACTCCATTATTTAAAAATGCTACCCAACGAGATTTTTATTTTACATAAGATAAACATATATGGAGAAAAAAAATTAGGAACATGTTAAATATGGAGGGAGTCGTGGATCAGGATGGGTTCAGAGTTATGGGAAAATAAATAAGTGCCTGAAGAAATTGATGTCCTTAAATGAACAAAAACCAAAGGAAAAAAGGGTATTCAAATGCAATTCGTTCAATAAAAGTTATCACGGAAAAAAGAAATGTAGTGATCATAAAGTAGTCGTATAACGTTTGTTTATTTTGGCTCATCAAATAATTAATCCAGCACAGTAATGATTTCCCGTACTTGCAGTAGTAGAATTTCAATCGAGTTCTTCTCGAACAAATACTCGTAATTGATTGATTGTTTTTTTCAATTTTTCTTTTTTTGGGGTAGGGGGTACGGGCGGTGACCTAGCAACCAATAATAAAGAAGAAAAAATTAGATTTTAATATACACGAAAATGGAGGAAATGAATTCAAGAACAATATGTTACAAATGCAGCGGAAGTGCGTAAGATGTACAATAAAGGGTAAGAAGGTTATAAAAGTTTGAACTGAAAGAAAAGAACATTCCAAAAAAGTATATAATTTTGCAAACATAGTCATGATAATCAAGAATGCAGTGATGAGAGAAAACAATAGAAAATCAAAAAAGCGATGATGAAAGGAGCTATAATTCAAGCGGAAACGAATTGCAGAGCGATTAAAAATTAAACCGAGACTGAGATGAGGAAAGAAATTAAGGGCTCAAAAGATTAGAAAAGAATAATGAGTAGATATTAGATCATGATTTGGAATGTGCGTGCTTTGATTGAAGAACAACGTTATAAGCTGAAAATTTAATTGATAAGTTGGCCGTTGGAGGAAGCAGAGCTAGCAATCAGATAAATTATCTGTAATATCGCATGCAAAGAAATTTGAATTAGAGAAGCTAAGGAAAAACTGGAGATTAGAGGGCGAATAGATAATTGCAATGATAAAAATGGGAGGATAGTGGTTTTGAAACACACTTTATAAATCGGAACAAAGAAGGAATTTGCTACCGCAAAAGGCAAAATAAAAAGAACAGCATGAAGTATTTCGGGTCCAGTGATAAGGATTGAAACCAAGGAAGTTCAAAACATTTATGGTACGAAAGGGATAGAAACGCGAAGGAAGCCGCAACATATTCATGGCTTCTAGAACTATCAGTAAAAATGATATGGGATGAAGGAAATAAAGGGATCAAAGTTTGGTGACCACTGGAGATGAAGCTTTAAGTTGTAAAGAAAGAAATAACAAATTGAGCGTGAATAAGAAGTCTAAAAGGCAGAATGACAGTAGGAATGTTTACTGTATATGCAAATAAGAATAGCGAGTTGGACGTCGATAAGTATGAGAAGGAGTAGGAATCTTTTGGGAAGAAAAACGCCAATTGATTAAAATGGATAAATAAGAGGGAATTAATTCAAAAAGGATAATAGGAAGATGTTTTTTAAGAAACGATTGCCGAGAAAGGATCTGCGGATATGTAAAGGTTGACTCGTTATTAACTGTATTGAGACTCGATGAAGAGAAATAAGAAAGAATATCGTCAACGAAAAACAGTGTAGAAGCGGAAAAATAGGCAAAGAAGCTAAGCGCTTCGAAAAATTCTTTGCAGTTATCGTTATAAGGACGAAGCTGAACGGTGCTAAATTTGAATGGCATTTAAGTAATAGGAGAAGAAGTAGAGAAACCAAGAGATGATGGGAGCGATGAAGTAATTGTATTTTCAAGTAAAATACAAGTTATGCTGAAGATCGAAAAAGTGGTAGGAAGTTAATCAAGTAGGCTCTACAACAAAGTCAAATGGTTAGGGTTTTTCATTTTTTTTATGTATTTAATTTACCATCTAACGTGCTGTTTTTAGCTGCCAAGGCTATTTTATAGACATAGAAGGATAAAGCACATACTATTAACTTAAAGGAATAATTTTACGAAACTCTTGTGTGTCTGGCGATTGCATAATGCCTAAATTATTTGTATTTCGTATTAATGTTAAGCAAGTTGCGAATTTCGACTTCTCGACGCGTACGAAATATTCGTTATCGAATAAATTAGTATAGATCTTCCTTTATTTTCTGGAAGGATTTACGCATGTATGCAGGTTTTTTTTATTGTTTTTCCCGCAAACTAAATTTAGTTATTTACAAGTAATAATAATAAAATTTATAACAGACATGCTCCTATCCGGTAAGAAACACTCGTTTTCGGTACGGATAAAACAAAATTTAAATGTTTTATATTATTATATAGAAGTGTATAAATATACGTTTGTTGTTGTTGTTGTAACGTGCTATTTTTAGCTGCCAAGGCTATTACAGCACGCGGATGTACAGTCAATATTTAAAAGTAATTAATTAACTTGATTGCTTTAGTAAACTGAAGGACAGATACTGTTGCGGTTGATTAGTTAGCAAGTATACTAGTGACATTATCATTACTGTCCCATGATACTCGGTGATCTGAAAAGATTGGCACATACATAGGGGGGGGGGGCTGCTTTGTTGGCAGAAAAGGCAGAATGTAGGGGACAGAGCTCCTCGGAATATATAGTCGTAAGACAGGGCTATACGTCCTGTTCGCAGCCGACTCAGAGCGCAAAACTTTGCACGGGACATGTTTTCTATTGGCCACTACGGCTCAGTTGTGGCTTTAATGGATCTTAGAAACGTTTACCAGGAGGCCTAGTGCTCTTTCCATGCGGACGAGCATTTGGCCAAGAACAAATCTGAAGTACACGGTGTTGCGAAGGCGTTTTCAGGCATGAGCAAGCAAACAAACATATATATGAAAAAAACGAAAATTCAGATTTTAATATTTTATTATTTTAGAACGACTTCGATGTGACGATAATTTAAAAAAAAAAAAAACACGTTTAAACACTATTTAAAAAGGCAGCAATATAATTTTTAATTTTTTAATAATAAAATTCTGATATAAAATGTAGACATTATTATCATTTTCATACCAGTATATTCTTATAATTTCCTTAAACGTTAAATAAATATGCTAGATGAGCACCGTCATATTTTATCATTGACATTGAACGCAACTGGTCGATCCTTGATGTGCTATTGACCTCCCCCCCCCCCCCAAAAAAAAAACAAAATTACACGTTTGCGCCTGATTTTAAGCAATTTTACTAGCAGCTAAATAAGAAAACCTCCGTTGTTATCATTTTCCGTTTACCTTATTGAACGGAATAAAACGAAATTATCTTTTTAAACTTTAATTTTCAATTTTTATCCAGACAACTTCGACGTACATAAAATATGACGGTGCGCTTTTAGTTTTAATTGAGTGTACTCTATGTTGTTAGCTGATAAGGGCTGCAAAACGTTTCTTTAAATTGAGGCACTTATTTTAATTTATTAAAGTTAATTTATATTTATAAATATTTTTATTTGTTAATAAGGAAAATTTATTTATTTTATATTTATAAGTTGAGAGGCTGACTCAGACACTATATATATTTATATATGTGGTATTATTAAACGATGTATGTGAAGTGGAATATAATAGTAATTTTAGATATCTATATATTATCATTAATACAATTTGCATGTTTTTAATGGTACTATCTCTCTTAGGCTCATTTTATCCATTTGTAGCCTAGATTCAGAATCAATAGACTTCCGTAATCATTTTCTCTACAAAACCTGGTGTCGTGTCTATTCTGTCAGTGCATCACTGATACAGATATAAAATTACGCATGCAGATCATATATTCTTTGCATGATATTTTTACACTACATCGCCATAACTGTACTCTGCTCTAATCTACAGGTGACAGTTCCGATCAATATCAAGTGTTTTTTCACTTCCCAAAATAGAATTATCTATAAATTGCTATATAATTTTATTCTTGAAGCAAATATTTTAATATAATTAATTTAGCAAGTCGATGGATTGTGTTTTAGGAGGCCCAAAAAAAATAAATAAATAAAAATAAAAAAAAAAAAATGTTTTATTCATATGTCGCGAAACGAAATTTTAATATGTAGTTTTAACCTCGGTAAGGAACCGATGAATATTAATTGCCTACAACCCACTGAACACGTAAATTACTAGAGCCATATTACTATTAAAAATAAAAACGTACTTTGGCATGTGATTATTCAGGTAAGCTATGTAACCGGTGGTACACCAACTTGCGATTAATAATACGACAACCGATACAGATGCCATTTTGAAATGTCTGCAAGAGAAAAATAACAATGTACTTACATTACAATACGGATGGTAATTTATCGTTGTAATTTAGTATAGAGACCTCAAACTACGTACACTACATATTCCTCTGGTCACTTATAATTTATCGATACAATCTTTGTAAGAGAGACGGTTTGTTGCAAAACACTTGTTCTTCAGCTAATGGTTACTGTTTTATAAATTACTTCTGAATTGTTCCCTTTTTTTTCTTTGTAATTTGACGAATTAGTAATATGCGTGAATTTAGATGTATTCGTCGAAATGGAAACGAGCACTTTTGTAGCGGTACAGAAGATTGAAAATACGTTACTGTTGTTTCGGTTTCTTTTATTACGCTTACAGATACGATAAAAATCAAAACGAATCAACCACTAGCCAATTATTCTCGGCTGCTGGAACTTGCCTAGTTGCCGCTCTAATATAACATGGCTTCATCGTGAATGCATTAACATTTTAACAACCATTAATTACAATATATAGGCCAGATATTGTGGACACTCGTTGCAATTTATAAATTTTAATTTTTCATCGGTTTTTTTGAAATATTTACAACATGACCGTTCTTCGCGTCGGCTGTTTTTTTTTTCTTCAGCGCGCATATATAAAATCGGAGATTTTTCGTAGTGAATAGAATTTAATCAATTACCTGACAGCGGTGATTAAGAGCACGATACCTAGAATATAAAACTGTGTGTCATCCGCTAAGTACCAACTCCATAACATGCACTGTAATTTATAATATATGTATTAATTAGCATGTCGGTTAAATACAAATATGTACAAGAATTATTCTTTAGCTTCGTAATTTTGCCGAAACTACTCTGTTCAAGTGGAATGGAAATTTAATAATTAATAGAAAACGCATTAAAAATGGCGATTAAAAAAATCTGAAGAAAGAGATATAAATACCATTTAGTAAGTACGTAACAGGAATTGTCTAAAGGAAGAGAGCAATGAAATTTAATGTGTGAGCTGGTTCCTGCAGACCATTTACATTATTTGTATTAGACTAATTAAATTTAACTTAAAATATTTAAAAAAATACTTCACAGTTATTCGGGGAAAATTTTCTATTTCAATCACTAATGAATATATGTATATATATGTTATATGCATAATAAGTGCTAGGAAAAATGTAAATTTCTATGGATCGTTTTTTTACCATTATGATTTTTTTTTAGTGAGGGCCGTGCCAACTATGAACATTCAGCCAAATGAAATTTATACACATTTTCAATGAGCGACAGCAGTATATCAGGTCTTACCTGAATGAAATACTGCTGCCTAATTCAATACGCCACGGTAGCATGAATATGAATAACTTTTTTCTTATTTGTTTTTCTAAATCTACTAGATTTATTATATTTTAAATAATAATATTATGTAGATATTTACTTTTTTTTAACTTTAGTTTTTCGCGATCAACATTTACTTATCTACGTATTTGATTTTTTTCTTCAAACCATCAGACATTTCTAAAATACACTTCAACGTTGAAATTAAATTTAACACGACTCCCTCTTTGCATTCAACTCGATGTGCACAATACATTTTCCTTTCTCACTCTATCCAAATTGACCTACTGTGGATTCCTGGACACTCTGGAATTGAAGATAACTACTTAGCCGATAGTTCGTTCATCTTCTTCTATCGGCAGAAATATTAATCTCCCCTCCACAGCTGCTCATTCCAAACTATGTTTGAATTCGCATTCCTTCTCACTCTCAAATCCGGTTTCCTTTTATCTCTCTATTCAATCTACTCTATCTTCTTATCCTTGGTTCTTCAATTCTCCCTCTACACGGCGTTCAACTCTCTTTGCAATCCGTGGTCTACGTTTTGAACACAGTTTGCTTCCTGCATCTCTTTTTCGCTTTCCTCTAGCCCCCTCACCACTCTGTCCCCTTCACCCTTTCTCTCACAACTTTATATGTGACGCTGATCATATTTTAATTGAGTGTACCTGTATCGCTTCCGAACGTTCCACTTTCTACTCTTCGATTCTTTTAATCGGTCTTCTAAATCCTTATTATTCACCTTTTGTTCTCTCTTTACCGCCTCCTTCGGCTATTCTGGCATTTCAAATAAAAAATAAATAAATAAAAAACACGCTCTCTTTATTTTTAATTTATTAATTTGACCTATACTCAATTTGGAGGGTCAGGTATTTACTTTTCTTAATTTTAGTTTTTTTTTGGGGGGTCAACATTTACTTGTCACCGCAGTTTTCTTTTCTTCAAACCATCAGACTAATATTGCTAAAATGTACTTTAACGTTCAAATCATAACTTCCCTATCGTATTTAACTCGATGTACACAATACATTTTCATTCTAAAAATGTTAGTAACTCATTAACACGACGTAATCTTTGATAAATTTGGAAATCTCGTAAGATCGAGTTTCCTCTGTATACATACATTGTCTTCAATCTTTAAAAAGAAAAAAAAAAAACACGCTCTCTTTATTCCCTATTTCTTGATCTGTCCTATACTTTATTTGGAGAGTCAATTTTTGGCAGCTTATAAATCCATCATCTCAAAATTCACTGTTCTTTTTTCATATCAGCAGTGTGAAGAAATCTACTTAGCACTATATTTTAATTGTTTATTCCATCTTACAATATTAAATTTGGATTTGGATTTATTTGTTTAATGTGTATCGCATTTTTGTCATTATTATAAGGCAAACTGGCGGTATTAACGATATTTTTTGTTGTTCTTTTATTATTGTTATTTAATATTTTAACGTAATTCGAAACATTTGAGGCAGCCAATACTTTTACTGAGCGTATAAATCCGCCGTGCCTATAAAATTTTAATTGTATAAAAGAAAATGCAGAAATGTATTATTTTTCCTTTGTACAAAATTAATATCCAACAAATCTCCAATTTCCCGGTTAAATAAATTAGATGGAATAGCACGAAGATCTCCTGATATTCACTTTTTAATGTCTCAATATTAAACGCATTAACAAAATAAAGAAATAATGATATTTAAAAACATTTACCGCAATTATTAATGGAACTAATAAAAAAAAGGAATTCATATGCGAGAAATACGTATATATATATGCACATATATATATATATATATATTTATATTACCATATCTTTTACTGGAAACAGAGTATTTATATAAAGTAAATTCCTCCACCAATAATTCGGACAGTTTATGTGATCGTCGGCCGGTGGATCGAAGACGGAATTATAATAGAACCATTTCATACTGATTTCAACCAGACCCAAAGTGAATATGTACGGAATCGTTAATCTAAAATGATTACAGTCGTATGAATTAATTTTTTAATCTTTTAAAGCGTAGAAATTAATTTATTTATTTAAGAATTAAATTTAGCTGATCTACAATTAGAAAAAATTCACCTGCAAAATCGGTACCCAATTAAGCCGATAAACTCAATGCAGTGCGAAAGGAATCCGGTGGTCTTCGTTAATTTATCTACGTTCACTTTAGCTGTTGTGCGAAAGTACAAAAATGAAACCAGCAAACCGCTAAAATCAGATTAAATAATTATGCACGCGTTCAGCTTAAACTATTTATCAACGCGAGTAACATTACAAAAAAAATGATTTAAAAAAGAAACATCGACGTCAAGATTTAGCCTGAAAGCTAAAAAATAAAAAATAATTATTCCGTGAAAGGAAGTTTAGGGTGATATACTTAACGTGGAGGCTATCATGATTAAACAAGATTAATACTTATTAGAGTCGGCGGCAAATTCAAATTGCAACAATAATCAGAAATTGTACTAAGCGAGTGTAATCAAAGTGGACTATCGAAACATCTGTAATATTTCATGCGATTTTTAATACTGGTTGCAATTTCCGTGCCTATTCTAATAAGTAATATTGCCGTTTAAAAATAATCACCCTCTTTTACTTTACTCTGAATCATCTTTTATAGAAATATAATTTTATCTTTAATTTTATTTAGAATAAATCTGTAATCGGCATTTTTCTTTTTAAAAAACTATTTCATTTCGCTATTTTTAGTGTAAATATTTTTCGTAGATAATACGAATAGGCCAATCAAAAATTCTGCTACTTTCTATACTGTATAAAGCCGTATGATTGGTTCAAGAATAATGTTTAAACGTAAACCCCCCTACCTCCTTAATCTATAATAACTCTGTCATATCAGATCCAAGCAACGTTGCGGATATCTTTGCACAGTAGTATCAGAATGTTTTTTTTTTTCTTGTTTCAGCTTTCCCCTGGGCTTGTCAGCAACGGACGATTACCCATCCGCATGTACAAATAGTAGCAATTAGAAGTCACAAGGAATGGAACCTGACTAAGCAACCATACCAAGGATGGAGATACAATAACAATCAACGTCGATAAATCCAAAACATATCCATTCTGAAAAGAAAAGTAATAACATTTTCCTTGTAATTCCTAATTACTTCTATTTACACGTGTTGATGGGTAATCGTCCGTTGCTGACAAGCCCAGAGAAAACCCCAAACAAGGTTAAAAAGAAAAGATTATTGATGTGACTCGATGTACACTATGGTTAAGTGTTGATCCGAAAGCTGAACTGGTGATACAGCTGTGGGTGATGTGAAATGCTTAAGAAGAAGCATCTTAAACAGCTTAAATATAGCCGTCTATACGGGATAATTTCTTCTTCTATAAATAAGATAAATAAATTCCTTAATAACATAAACTAAAATAAGTATAAAATAATTTGCTTTAATAAATTAAAATCAATACCTCAATTTAAAGAAACGTTTTCGGGCACAGTTCATCATCAGCTAACAACACGAAGTACTCTCAAATAGAACTAAAAACGAACTCTATTTAAGTGTACTTCGTGTTGTTAGTTGATGATGGACTATGCCCGAAAAAGGTTTCTTTAAATTGAGGTATTTATTTCAATTTATTATTTATTTTATTCATGAAGTTTAACCGATTGGTTACGGATTTATCTACATTCAACTTCTTCTTTTGGTTTATGTGACTACTTGATCACGATTATCTGGAAAATTTTGAAACAGTACATGCTCAAGACGGAAACATCTAATAAATACCTATGTTAGTACTCAAAGGCGTCGCCAGCCGATGAGCCAGGGAGGGGCAAGATGATAGAAAGAGGATATGAGTTATAGGAAAAATAAAATTTATAAGTTGTAAAAGCTTAATATTTTATTAAACAAGAATAAAAAATTAATTAAAACATAAGTTTTCCAAATTGTCCATGATTACGCGCCTATGAATACTCATCAATGCCAGTTGATTAAAAAGTTCCAAGGCTCCAGAGGGGGGGCAGCTGCCCTTTCCTGCCCCCCGCTGGGGACGCCCATGTTAGTACTACAATTCTTTTACGGAAAATTTCCTTCAGAACACCCGGCGAAATTTAATCTACGCCAGGTACTTTCGTTGAGTTTTGATATTATTATCAATTTCCTTGACCACTTGTAACGGAGACACTGGCTTAATTTACCATTGAGTTACATCAATAATACTTGCATCGGACTGGATATCGTATTCTTAGAATAGCCTAACTAAATGTCCGGCAAATTTGTTTTGTTCTCGCCGCCATACACACATTTGTTCGTTTCATCTTTTAGTGAAAGAAGTCGAATAACAAGTTTCTTTAACAATTGTATAGCTTTCCATAGTGAGAAGTCTTTAGCCACTTCTGTACCCAGATTAACCAGTAAATCATCGAATGTCTTCTTTTTTTAATATTCTTTATTAACTGATTAAGTTAGTTTCCAAATTCTGTTAAATATGATTTCATCTGTTGAACTTCATGAACTTTCTTGCTTTTCTACGCTGTTTAATTAGTCCCTGACTTTGAATAGGTAGCAATTTTTTAATCTGATAGTGGTGCTTAATTCTTAAATTGCGGTTTTCGCAGCTTCTCGAATTATATCGATAATACACCTGTGCCCCAAGTTTTTATTTTTTTATTTTTAATTTTATATTTAGGCTTACTTTTCGATCTAGAATTTCTCTGAAAATTTCTCAGCTAATGAATTTATTAATTAAGTATACACTGCTTCTTTATTTCATTGTACCGCTTACTGTAAATTGCATATAATCAGAAGACAGTTCATCGTAATTATCTGACTTTTACATGATTCGCAGATATTCATTTGGAAATATTACATGTAATCTATTCTTATTCTTAACCAGAGTTGGACGTAATCGATTACACTTTAAAATAATCGTAATTATTGTAATAAAAATTATAATGCACAATTACGAAGTACCAATCGAAGATTTGTTAAAGGAATCAAATTACTATTTACAAAAATTAATCAATGTAGGCAATTACATGAACACAGTAAAAGTATTTTAGTTCTAATCTTTCAATATAATATACGTGTATAATGATTAACGGTGTTGGGTTCAGGGTGGTATCTAGACCAAAATTTCGGGTGGAGCGTGGGGTTGGGGTACGAAAATATCTTTATAATTAAACATACAAATATATATATATATATATATATATATATACATGTATGTGTGTTTGTGTGTGTTATCATAAAATATATTTATTTATAAATGGTACACTAAAGCCTTGTAGTCAATTATTGTATATGCAATATTTAAACATTACAATAAAGACAAATAAAAAATAGTCGATTCCATAGAATTCATAAACATTTTAATTTTCTCTTCTTTTGTCAAAAATTGAAAATAAATTCGGTCTATTTAATTCAAGCAGTTATGATTTTGCAGACATTTCGGGGGGGGGGGGGCTGAACCCGGAAAATCCCTTCTCAGATACGGCCATTGGTTGGGTTTATTTGTTTATTTTTTATTTGTTTATGTTGTATCCATTATTTTTCAAGCGAACACAATTTTTTTATCAGTAGTATGCTGAAAGATTGATACTATTACCATTCAGAAATTAAAATAATAAAGTTTCCGTATTGTAATTGTCCGCACTGATTAATCTTAGTGAGAAATCGTGTCTCCTTTAGCAAATCTTTGATTTATACTTGGTAATTATGCATCATAATTACTATTATTATAATTAATAAAGTGTAATCGATTGTACTAAATAGTCCGAATTTCGGGATTCATTTTTGTAATTGCCAAGGGTAACTACTTCCAACTCTGGTCGAGAATTACATGTAGTCTTGTAAATGTAATAAATTGCGAAATGTTCAATTCTGCTGTTCCGCAATAGTCCTATCTCGGCGATATAATAAATTTGAACCTATCTCTACGTAATTTGTATTTCTTCTAACGTTTTATTGTGGCATTATTTCGGTAAAAATATAAGATAAACAAAAAGCTAAAATATTTTACCTTATAAAAAAGAATGTATCTACGGTGAATGCAGTGTTATTGATAGTCTGATACAAAAGCTCTCTTTCAGCGACTTTTCTGAATTCCATGTTATCTGAAAATCGAAAAAAAAAAGATAATAGTAATAATAGCGGCAACAACAAAATTAAATTTAAAAGAAAACAAAACAGGCGTGTAATCAAAATTTACGTATATGAAACGGTAAATATTGAAATTTAGTGCAGATTATTGAAGCGGTCAACGAAATTTGGAACTCGCGAGTGTTCCAGGTGTGACTGACAGCAGTAAATAATTGAACTTGCTCGATCTCAGAATATTACGAATCAAACTTTTGGAAATCGACAGAGTCACAGATTTTCATACAGCTAGATTCCACTGAACTCTCCACTTGACAGAACTTGACAAGACTCAAATCTGCAAACTGCTATGAAAACGCATTTTTTAAAAATAGTTCATCACTGTTTAGGCTGCAGTTTTTACATGTTATAAAATCGGTTTATACATAGCCGACCAATTTCTGTTCTAGTATACGCAGCTTTACATTTTATAGTATACCGGGATGAAACCGTCAGATTTTTAAGGGGAAAAAAATAGCGTACGACTATTTATAACTTTTTAATTCTCTATATCCATATTACGTATAAAAGTATTAATTTCACCTTAGTGAAAAAGTGTTATTAATCACGAATCCCGTTCAGAAAGTAAATGAACGAGAGGCTTCACGCGCCACAGTATTATACTGTTTTCAGTTGTGACCGTATATTTTGAATTGTTTTAGTTGTTGCCAGTATAAATATTAGGAGATAGTAATCGAGATATTTATTCAGCTAAGAAAACAGTGCATAGGTGTCGTCACTTTTTTACGCTGCTAAATGATATTAAAAGTCTGATGAGAACAGGACATTGGCGAGTAGTGAAAATCCCGCGATGATCATTTTTCCGTTATTATTTTTTCGGATGGGATGTAGCGAACGAAAAAATCATGAAATAGTTTCGTTGTGCCTATTTCTGTAAAGTTAAATGCAATACTGTCGGCACTAAATAAATATATATATTTCACAAAGTAATGAATTTACAGTATTATGTCGAACATACGTAATAAAAGTATCATAAAAATTACATAAAAAATACACAAATCACATTGAAAATATTAAAAAAACACTAAAAAAGATCAACTATACGTAGTTTCGAAAAATTACCGTCATTATCAAGATGTTAGTTAATTATTACAATTAAAACTTATTTAGCTTTTAGTTTAGTATAAATATTATGAATTACCAGCGATTTTAAGTTAATGATAATCCACACTTTACACGATACAACAAAACCATAATTAAATTAAGATCGACCGTAATCTTAATCATAATATTTATACTAACTTAAATTAAAAGCCAAGTTTTAATTGTAATAATTAACTAACACTTTGATAATGACGATAATTCGTGAGTCGATGTTTTTTTAATATTTTTAATATGATTTGTGTATTTTTTAACACGCTTTTATTAGCTTAACCTGTATGTAAGTGTGTAATATGTAAGTGTATAATGGAATTTTACAAATCAATTTTCACTGACTTCCCGACGTCTGAATAATTTGAAAATTTACATACCTATTCATTTTGGATGACAATTCAATAATTTCATAATTTTATCCTAATGTCCTAACCAGGATCATTAGAAAAAAAAGAAAAACAATGATCCCTTCTACAGTTTTTTTTGGCTGGTTTTTCCTTTTAACGCTTTAGCCAGTTTATATGTTAAACGTGTCATATATATTTTTCAAATTTTAAAGTTCAATATTGCTTCTACAGGTTACAAACATGATGGTAAGTGCAGTGCCCTTTGTTTATCAAAAACTTGATATGGTCCGAAACTGATTTCACAGATGTCGCTAAGTCATTTTCTTTACGCGCTTTTTATTAAACTTTACCTTAGGAGTTAAATGTATTACAGTCTAACGCTTCTGTTTTTTTACGAACCACGGTAAAGTAATTAAAATGTTCAATAACAGAACTTTAAGCAACGAAAGAAAATTATTCTTAAATCTTACGTCTGACGAGTCAGAAAATAGATTTTTAGAATAACATTTAAAAGGAATGGCGGATTCGAGATAATAAGTAATAATTTATCAAGGTCAAACAAGTATCACGAAATTAACAAAATTATCATTGAAAATTGCATTGCGCCTTTCCTAATTACCTATATAATAAATATTCAAAATTTCATAAAATTTTCAAACGGAATTTGTGGTCGAAAATTAATGTGTATCATTTGGATTGATAGTGTTCATGCGAAATTTATATAATTTATTTTTCTGTTGAAATTGAGCTTTAGTTTGGCAGTTTGCATAAATGCAGATATATTTGCTTGATCTTGAAAACACGTATTTTAAAATAAATTTTATAGTCATAATTTTCAAATTTATGACGAGCATCGGAAACAATATCATTCGCATATTTTGTTCTCTGTCGATAGTTTAGGAAATGACAAATATTTTAAATTACACGTAAAATTGTTAAATTTATTACTTAGTGTCTGTGTCGAATTAGGTTAATTTTTAAATCATTGTCGTGCGTTATGAGAAGGAAATTAAGGTAGATGAGAAACGTAGAAGAGGGAATTTTTGAGGTCTCTAAGGTAGAGATTAAATTAAGAATTCAAAGTAATGAGAAAAGAGTGATTAAAAGAGATACCAATTTTAAGAGATTAATTAGTAAGAATTCCTAGAAGAAAAAAAAAAAAAGTTAATCGAAAAGAGTAAATAACTTAAAATTGTAAAGCACAAAATATAATTTGAGAAGATAAATCCCAAGTCCTACCTGGGATAGTACAAGTCTGTATTTGTATCCGTTGTTGACTTCATGGGAGGTGTGTTGGCCCGATGAAAAGAGGGTGTTACTTTGCAATAGGGTAGTGCTAATAAAAATGGTAAAATTAACGATAGAAAATAACGACTTTGGCGACGAATGTTGAAAGAAATTATAAATCGGTCGTAGTGTTCGGGACCAAAAATAATAAAGCCGAAGAATTTTAGGTGAGCCACAAAGATAAAAACCGTTCGGCGGATGAAAGATTTCCATGAGAATGGTCGATATATTGCAGGGTATAAATGCAGATAGTGGGACCGAGGAGGAATCGGAGAAATTACAAGTCGAACATAAAAAGGCTATATATATGTGTATGTTTGCTTAGGAGAGAAGGAAGCAGACGTCAAATAGCCGGTTGAAAACAATTAGAGATTTTGCGGCACTTTAGTGAAAATAAATGTTAAATAAAATTACAGTTTAAAAAAACGCCTTTTTATAGCAATGTGAACTAAAAAGTAACAAGTAATTTTTAAATATAAAGATAATATTCAACAGTGATGAAAATCTCTCAAGTCAATATATTTTAAGTTTTTCTAATAAGCTCAAAATGAGAATAAAGTAATTCACAGCAAATTAACTTTAATGTAAAGAAAAGGCTTACTACGTTTATAAAATAACTCGACCTACAAATAGTTAAAAAATAAAAGAAAAAGTATAAACAATTGATATCAAAGGCACACCACGCTTTTGGGAGATTTTCACCACTGTTGAATATTATCTTCATATTTAAAAATTATTTTTTACTTTTTAGTTCTCATTGCTATAAAAGCGTGTTTTTTTAGTTTTTTTAAACTATAATTTTGTTATATAATTTTTATGATACTTTTATTATTCATGTTCGGCGTAATACATTGCTTTGTGAAATATATGTGTGCCCATTTCTTCTGTTACGTTGTTCGAGATTGTCGGAAATTGTTTAAAGTATAAATCACCAAGATTCCGAATACGTAAAGATCATATAAAAAAAAAAAGACTCGCGTACACTATCAGAATTCCGGTATCGCGATTAAGGAGACGTTTTTCTTGATATGGTACTTTGATGAAGCGTGGATCAGTTAGTAATTATGCTGGCAAATAATAAAATAGCAAACTAATCAGACCATATTACAGCTGTCGATAGTACCTATCGCACGAGTATCGGATAAGCTGATTTATAGGCGAAACGTTTGAATTATGGAGAACAACATGTGCCAAAAATTAAATGATTAAAAATACACACTTTTCTTTTTTAAACTTTTAACCGTAATTATTGTATTTCTTTAAGAGGCGAGGGAAAAAAATGTAAACAGGTACCATATGAAGATGTTGTAAAAAAAGAAGGAAATAGAAAAAGAAGACAAATAGAATTACTTCTATAGGAAGCATCTCCATGTTACGGGGCCAATACTGTCTGTGCGCAATGAACCAAAAAAACTATGCGAAGCAACTGAAATGTACCTTCTTTGTTTTTTTTTTTTCTCTCTCTCTTTCACGAATGTGCAGGATAATAGAACAATAAAAACGAGCACTAGATCGAAGAACGGTGAAACTGTGGCAATAATTGTGTGTGTGTTTTATCAGATGTTATATCAGAATAACTATAATAAGAAAAAATGATAATGCTAAAAAGCATACCAGAATACTTGAATGCAACAATACACGTATGGCCTAATATTACCCAAGCCATACTGATTGATCTTAGACCGTGTATAATCGGTATCGTGTCCGCTCCTATCGTGCTATCGCATATCTGCTTCATATTGCGTACTACCGAAAACGATAGAAATACTTCGTGCCAAATTCCTGCGTAAACGAATTAAAAAATAATGAAACTAATTTCGTATAGACACTATTCGGCAACGAACCCGCAATATTGTTTCTCCGTACGGAGTTTTCTATTAATGTCTACCGAAAATTTACTGTAGACATTAATGTTCAACCATCTCCTCTTTAACCGAAAGAGCATATTGAAATACAAAGAGAAACGTAGATAGCACTAACTTTTTCGCGTATTTTATTTTATGGTAATGAGGAGCGTGTAGACATGTGAAAACGTTAATCCGAAACAACACGAACGACAGTGTTGATGAGAGTAAAAAAAGTAAGGAAAAGCGAGAGTGAAAATAGTATATGTCGATGATATTAATAATGGCGATAAGTTAGTAATAGTAGCTAATGAATTAAAGAAATATTTTACCGCAAAAGATTTAGGAGCAGCAAAAAATTTTTTCGGAATTAATATTGAAATAATCGATATAATGTGTAATAAACAAGATAATATCCGAAAGTAATTTATACTATTTAAGAGGAAAACGTGCAAAACGAATTTAAAACTATCAAATGTAAAACGTAAATATACGACAATGACGAATTTTAATAAAACATCGAGGAAATCAGTTAATTCCTTTAATTCGAACGATATTTATTGCACGCGCGTAAACTATCGGATATTTCCGATTGGCTGGCGACATTAGTTGTTGAACATCTACCGATAAGTTCGGTCGCAGTGGCCGAGAATTAATCCACAGCCGACGGAGTTTCTTCTCGTCTCGAAATTCACTAGGCTGCCTTCCGTTTCTTCAACTATTGTCCGACTTTTTGATTGGTTTTCCGGTCTTTCAACTGTTGGCAAATTTAGTGCTCCGAGCGAGTTTTGTCTTTATTGTAAAAGGTTTTTCAGAAGGTGATCTCATCTTTGCAATTTTCAGATGGTTTCCTTTAATTGCTCAATTTGCGTTTCTTACAGCGAGCTTCGTAGTTTGTATTTCCCTGATTTTACGATTAATAGAGATAAGTGATAATCCAGTAACAAGGTTTCAATATGTGAGCTTGCGATTGGGCTACCGTCAAAGCTCTTCCATTAAGTAAGTTTTATCGTGATATTTTCCATAGGACCGGTAGCGCTAACAAACAGAACCCGTTGTAAATTACGAAGCTATATCGATTAGATATTTATACAGATTCCTCGAGGGGATCTGCTGTCTAGTTTTTGATTGATTATAGGAAGCGTTTGCTTCTGTATAATACGCCTGGGATAATTGTCTGTCTCCAGTTCGATCTAATTTCCTAATTTTATCGCGGTAACCGGCGGATTCCCGTTAAAAACTGCGCTTCTTTTGATTACTCCTATTTATATAGTGATTTTTCCGTTAATTTAAACTGCTCGATTCATGCGCACGGTTAAATCATCAGCGAATATGTCGTATCGAAGCCGAAATTCGGTATAATAATGCGGAACTCTAAATATTGATCCGTACGAGGCGCCCCGGTTCTTGCGCCGCGGGAATCTGTTAGCCAACTGGCATAAACCCGGAATGTCCGATTAGTCAAATGGCAGTCTTATAAGATTTTTAACCAGGCCGACTTTCTCCAGTTTGGTCGGAGGAGACACCTTTTAGTCGTACGTCGTCATTAATTTTAGTTGCTGCAATAGTCCGCCAAATCATTTTCCTCGATCCTCATGCGATCGAAGACCCATAAAAGACCAAGTTACGTTAGGAAGGAACTTGAGAGAAAGCGAATGCGACGGACAACGAAGAGTCGCAGAAGTGTGTGAAGGAAACGGCGATGAGACGGCCTGAAGCACATCTCCCGAATCAGCAGTTAATTAGGTACTTGTTGAAGTTGGAGAAAGGTCACAGCTAAATAATTCGGCGATATAAATCG
Source organism: Icerya purchasi (assembly GCA_039619475.1). Lineage (NCBI taxonomy): Eukaryota > Metazoa > Arthropoda > Insecta > Hemiptera > Monophlebidae > Icerya > Icerya purchasi. Next base: position 5,547,782 of record CM077116.1, on the reverse strand, counting down.
AGCAAAAGTTGCAAAGTCTAAAACCGGTCGAGAACATTTTTCGATGGTTTTGAACGGAGAGAAACTTTAAAGCAACTTTTTAGTCTCATCGTTGAGGTAAATGTGAAACGGTAAGTTCCGCGTGTACACAGGAAGATTAAAAAACCTGGAAAACACAATGATCATAAAATCTACACGAGATTGCGTCGAAACTTTGAGAAGTTGCAATTTAGTAGTTGCATTATGTTCGGGTGTGAATTAAAAAAGAAAGAGTAACACACGTAATACATTATTATCGATCGAAGGAAGGAAGGAAGAGAGAAGGAAAAAAATCGGTTTAACCGTTAGCAAAAAATAAAACCGTAATAAGTTACCGTCGCTTCGGAGACACACACGGTCTGAAATGTAATTTCGCACCAAAGACGGCACCGGTGAAATAGGCGCGGTAATCAGTTTCAGTGGCTGTGCCAGCCAGAGCTATGCGGCGCATACATTTTTTGATACTTTCTCTGAAACTGTTATTACATTAATGCGTTGCTCTATTAGTTCCAAGTAGCCTAGTTTTTACGTTAGTCGACGTCTAATTAGGCACCACGCACATAGCCGCCTCGTGTATTGTCAACGCGATCGCACGCGCCTCTAGAAACATCATCATCGATATGAGAGACATTTTCACATTTTTATACGCACCATTAGTTTAATAACGTTACCTTACAATCGGCACGAATTGCGTAACGTGCGAAACGAAACGCGAATGAACGAAACTAAGAATAAAACCAAATGTTCTTCGACGACTTTACCTACACTGCCCGCCACGCAAAACGCTCTGTTGCCTTAATTAAGGATAACGAGATAAGCACTGCTAATTTTAACATGTTCCTTTTTCATGTTCCGCGTTGTATTCAAAGTTTCGGATGAAATCATTTTTAATAAATGCTACATTAGAGTGGGCTAAATTTCTAACCACTTGAAAATCTCCCAAATTCCGGAAGACATACAGGTTGCGAAATTCTTTGGGGCCGCATGCAAAACCGGATTCGGTGTTTTAATCAAGAAAACGCTATCGCCGGTGTGTATCATCTTCAGTTATATGTAATACCTGTACTTCTATCTTTCCCATGCGCTATCTCTAATCGTCTCTCGATTTAACCACCTATTTTAACTTTTCTAAAGCCGCTGGCGCGCCAAAAAAATGAAAAACACTACATTATTATTATTCAAAAAAATAAATAAATAAATAAAACTATTATTATTGTCCTTTTCTTCACTTCCGCTTAATTAATTTTGGCCTTTTCAATATGTTCGTCCGCCTATATTCAGAGTGCCCCTCCTCTATTCGCAATTTCTCGAAGGCGTAACAATAATAAATGTAAAAAAAATATGTTTTTTTTTTCAGATGAAATAAAAATAATTTTAAAAATTGCACGACAGAAAAAAAAATGATATTTGAAGTTATTCAAATTTGGCTTCTTTATTCAAAATTTTTACTGGAATATCTTAAGTGCAAATTTCGCAGACGATGCTTATTTTTTTTGTAAATGTGAAAAATACAAAAAAAAAATGAAACGCGGTCAAACGGCATTCTATTACTTGGTCTAACGATAATTCTAAAAAATCACTCTGGGAAATTTAAATTAGCCCCCTCCAAAGATTGCCCAAGTTCGTTATCTGCAAATAAATCTCAGTCCTCGAGAAAATGTACAAGTAAAACTGAAAAACTTTTTAAACTTTAGAATATTTTTTTTAACTTTTTCAAAATTGCAACAATAAACGTATTTGAATGATTAGATTTTGAATGTTAATGTGTTAGCGAATGTTTCTTTGCATTGTTTATCAGGTAACAATTGTGCTGCGATAACGTCGCCTTCGATTTTTTCGGCACTGTTCGAGATAGTCGTAGCTGATAAAACCGGTGCGATTGTTCCGATTTATCTTCAATATCAATAAAAGTAATAACAATAACAATAACAATAATAATAATAATAATAATAATAATAATAATAATAATAATAATCAAATTAAGTTTATTATTATTGTTATTATTATACATATTCCATCTATACGCAAATTTGCGCGAGCGATGGCTATTACAAACAATAAAAATTTCTTGAACAAAACAATATTAAAAAAATTATTCATAGATTTATCGAATGTATGATATATGATCGTTAAACAAAATAAATACACACCCACATATAGTGTAAATTAAGAAGTAATTAAATATCCGGGCAACTCCAGATACATATGTAACACAAATGCACAAACATGTAGTCAGGCACACATGCACACTTATACACTCATACACATATATAAACCCTCATTGATTACCTATATAAAAATATAGAGATACAAAAACTACACCTGCCAACATGGTCAATAGTAAAAGGGAAATAAAATAAAACAAATCAAAATTTGGCGACCTATTTTTTTTTCCTTTACTCTTCTCTCTCTTCTCTATTTATTTTTCCTTATTTGTGCTATAGTTAAGGTAATAAGTATGATACAAGATTTTTACGGCCCTTTTTGCAATTTTTCAAATCTATTTTTAAAGAAGAGAGTAAAGAATTAAAAAGTTTAGGACCCCCGTATATATATATATATATATATATATATATATATATAGATTGATTTCGGATATGGTGTTTGTTAATATTGGTAATATTGGTAATACTGCTAATTCTTCAACCACTAATCTAGTAATACCCTGAGTAAAAGAAATGTTAAATTTTGTTCTATTCTTAAGAAAAAACATAAGACTGCTATAATGACACTATTAATATTAAGCGTGAATAATTAAATTTCTGAACTCATGATTAAAATATATAAATAATGTAGTATCACGCAAGTATTTAGAAGTCGAAGCGTAAATATGAAATTAATTACAGCGAAATTGACAACCACATACAAGCCAAATAATAACAAGAAAAAAAAACGAAAGAATTTGAAATAATTAATTTGAACCTGTAAGCATATACAACTATTAATGATATTATAGAAGCACCAACATAAAGTTAGTACAAGTATCCCCATAAAACCAAACCAAAATCCAGAAATAGTTAAAGAAGAAAATATGAATGTTAGGATTAGTGACAGCGAAGAAACAAACAGCAAAGATAATACGCCATAGCGTGAAATAAGTCTAACAGAAACAGAAGAACAAAAACAAACATGCATTAACACCACCGAAATGCATGCACAGAAAAATATACAAGCACTCATACTCATATACACACATGTACCAGTAAATGAACTTGGAGCAAAAAATACACGTATAGGCAAACATTTAAGTATAAATAAACTGGAAGAAAGTTCTATGGTAACACACAAAAGAAATACGAATATATCTGAATAACGACATTAAATGATACGTCACGTAGAAGCAGATTTGAGGTCTGCTATTTGCTCCATTGAGAAGATTTTAATAACTGGTGCACCTTCACTGCGACTACCGAAAATTTAGCCGTTTCGTACCCATATGTAAATCCAGTTCGCAGTGATCGCACTGATCTAGCAGAGTTACGAGCTAGCCGCGGTCAGATGTTCCGAGAGAAACTAATGCTGTCTGGATAAAGGTCCGGAGATATCAGCGAGAGTCGGCCTTTTATTGCGACAGTTCCAAAGCAATTCAAATTTCTTATTGTGACGACAAAGATGCACGACAATATCCACATGCTGCTGTCGTACCGACTTAGGCAACCGATGAGCGACGTCGATGTCGGCGTCATGTAAGTTAGTGCCGGTTGTTTGAACGATCTGTAATACGATCTGATTGACGTCTTTTTTTGGCGTCCTCGGTATATTCGATAAGAGGATGTCGTTCTTGCGGCTGTACTGCTCCAAATGTTCGACTCGCACTTGCAGTTGATTATTTTGTTCGATCAAAGTTGCGCTATCACTCTTTACGCTGTCCAACATGCGTACCGCATCAGCAAGTTGTTGCTACGACATCCATCTACTGTAATTGATTGAGCTTATCACACAACTGATCAACACGGTCGAATAGCGGGGCAATTTCGCTTCTAATCGCCACTATTAAGTCAGCTGCTTTCGCCGTTTTCCTGCTCGGACTATGATTCACAGCCGGTTGCTCTCTAACCCGGCAAACGAGACATCTCCACGCCTGCCGAGCTGATGTTGGAATTCCTTTGTATATATGTTCACCGTGATACACTACTGTACTCAAAATGCAAAGTACCACCGCACACACCGCAAGTAATATAGTCATCGTTAGCAGGCAGAGATTTAAGACATTTCGTACAGTTAATCGGCATTATGTACGTTTATTTGATAACACAGATAGGCAAATTGTTTTTATTACCTCGGTGCCGACACACACAATTAGTACAGAGATTAATGTCGCTTCAATTACGATAATTGTAAGTAACGGAAACTTTTAATGAATATATCGCAATTTTTATTTAATAATAAGGAACAACGTACCTATATGAGTTATTTTGCTATACATTTAGAACCAATAAGTTTATTATACAAACTAAAAAAATACTGGAAACACAGAGGAAATAAAACACGTCCGTTCACAACGATAATGATAATGGTAATAATAATAACAGTAATAATAATAATAATAACAATAATAACAATAACACTAGCAAATATAGTTTTGCTAACAAAGAGAATTTAATGTTTTCTCTTGATCATCCGGGGCCTTTCACCGCCCACGCTGAAAGTTACTCTATGGAGAGAAACCTAGGTCATCTACATTCTCTGGCCCCTGCCAAGCTAATCAGTTCCGTTTCCTCGTCACATTCATGCATTGTCCCTTAGGGTAGGGATCGTGTCGCAATGAAATTTTCATCTGTTGCTTCCGCTAACGCCTTTCTTGCCCATCTTAGTTTCTTCGCACAACATAACATCATAACATATATCCCCAATAGCATTTTATTCATCTCCGGCGTGCATCCGTCCTTTTCCGAAGATGAAATCTTGAAAGGAATCGAATCGCTAATCCCCATTGTCTGAAATCTGCCGTATATTCCGTTCTTCGGATAGCGTTAAAATTCCTACTCGTTCAGTCGAACTCAGATTTCATAGTACCACTCTCCCGGAATTCGTTTCGATTTTCAAGATGCGATTTTTTGTTTGTCCGATTGCCTACGCAGTGTTCCAAATGTTTTCTTTTTTGATATATCGCAAAGCACTGTTCTAGTTCTTCTAACGTCTATTCGCACTGTGCTTTTAAGTACCCAGTTGCAGAATGCAGCAACCTACAGGAACCGCACATCTGTCGCAATTGCAAAGGCACACACTATCAGGCAGAAGGATATAAAACGCATTATGGCATTTGAGAATATTTCATTCCAGGAGGCCTTCCATTTTAAAAGCAACAATTTAGTATTTCGTACTTTTTCATATGCCGACCGAGCCTCAATGTCTAGCTTCTTCTCCTAGTAATTCTTCTAAGTCTCCTTTGTCACCTCTCTCTCTTCTCTCCATTTCTTTCCCGCATCCTAAATCTCCTATCTTCCATAAAATCTGTAACTTCAAAGCGCCTTATAAGCCCTCTCCGCAGTTTCGTCCTCTTCCATCTAACCGTATCCCATCTCCCTCTAATGGATGGGCTTTCAACAAATCTACTCGTCTTCTGTCTAACTCTACTTCAATTAATAGTATTCTCCCAAATCATGATAATGACAATCCTGCCTCTTTGGTCACTCCTAATTCCTCTTCTCCATTTCTTCTCCTTTTATTGAAAATATTTCTTCAGCCATCGTGGAAATACTCTCTTCTAATAACATTGCTTCTTCTTCTTGTTTTGTTGATTCTTTATCTCGTTTTCTTTCCATTAACGTACAGATAAATTAATTCCTCTTTCTACGATTAAGAAAATAGAAAGCAAAGTAAGAAGATTCGGAGCTGAATTTTCTTCTTTCTGTTCTCGTTCTTATACCCTAAATTCTCATTACTTCATTCTTATCTAATCTTTCTGCTAACCTACAAAATAAGATATTTAAATCAGTTGTATAACTGTTTAATTTTAGTATTCAATGTCTTCTCCTTTACTTCTTCCTTATCTGTACAGTCGCTGAAGTGTTCAAGAGCACTGTCGGACTTCCGTACATTTATTACGTCTTTTTCTTTTTCGAACGCATTGACGTCAAGATAACTTGCTCAGTACTTAAACTCGGTTGCATTCGAATTATTTCTGTTTTCTCTCACATTTGCTGCTTTACACTGGTTCAGCGGTGAGATTGGCCAGCGCATATAGCAAGAAGCTTTGCGCAGCGGTATCATTTCATCTATGCAAAGGTTTCAAAACCTGTTTGCTCTAGGCAGATATTTTTTTTTGTTTGCCTCTTACGATTTCCTACACAAATGCCCTTTTTCTTCCTTCTTTTCATTACTCTTAGAATTCCCTTCTAATTTGTTAGCCACAATTTACTTCCTCCGGATTTTTAATGGTTACAATTTACTTTTCTCCGTTTCTCTTTCAACCTATTTCAATCCCATTAATACTAATGTTTTTGCTTTTCTTTTTACCTTATATCAACTACTGTGCCTTCTTACTGTTTTTGTCTTCTCTTTTCTCATCCCGAATTCAAGTCGCTCCCAAGTTTACCCAGACTGAAATAATTGGGTACCAGAGAAATCTGGAAAAGTAAAGGCAGTCGAGAGAAAGAAACTGGCCCTAATATTCTCATTAGATTCATTAGGCTTAGTACATTGTAAGCCTTATCTTCACAATAATCGACGCCCTGTTAAAGGGTATGGGACTTACTTTACTTTATACTTCTAATACGTTCTCTGTTTCACCGTGATGGCTGCGATCAATATACTACAGTGGAATTTTCGTAGCCTCAGAGCCAGTGAATATTCATTAGAGGAGTCTATTGAATATTCATAAGGTTAGTGTTGCTCTCATCTCAGAAATGTGGCTTCGGTCGGGCACGAACTTTAATATTAGAGGTTATAAAATAATTACATGTAACCGGAATGACGGGTATGGTAGTTTTGCAATATTCGTTGAAAATGGGTTTATTTTCCGCTCTCGCATGTTTCTCTAAACCTCTTTCTTATTCCTAACCAACCTAACATAGTCCACATCTCTATCCGTACTACCCTTCCGCATCCTATTGACATTGTCTCCATTTACGTTCCCCCTAATTATGATCTTCGTCAGTTTCCTCTTTCCACTTTTTTCAACTCTATCCCGCAACCATTTATTACCGGGAGTGACTGGGATGCTCATTCGCCCTTGTGGGGTTGCACATACTACAATTCCAACGGTTCCATCCTTTAGAATGGTATTCTTTCCGATAATTTAATTCCCCTTAATGATCATTCCCCAACCTATTTCAGAAATCCATCTATTTCCGGTTCTCTTGATTTGACCTTTGCTTCTTCCACTATTGGCCGTAATTATAACTGGAAAACTTTTACGGGTTCTTACAACAATGACCATGTTCCTACTCTAATAACTCCTGTTAACTTTTCTTCTTCGACTTGCTTCAGGCCTCTATATTCTCCTCGGTCGAACTTCTCCAGAGTAAATTGGTCTCCGTTTCGTTCTCGTCGTCACTTCCTAGTACTCAACTCGACTCCGATTCCATACTTCTATATAATTCCTTTTTAAACTCCGTTACGTCTGCTCTTTCTCTATCTTCCCCTACCAGTCATCAGATATCTAATAGCCGCAATAAAGCCTCATCTCTTTGTTTTCTTACTAAGCGTCTCCCACCCACGTCCTCTACTCTTATCCATCCCTACCTTTCCATTTCTGGAAACTGGCGTTTCATACCTGGGGAACCCCCTATTTTATCTCTCATCTCCCTTCGGTTCAGTTCGGGTTTGTCCTTACATAATGTTCTTTGTCAATCTCCCTTATTTCACTTTTAATTTCGTCGATCTCTGTCATCCTCCAAATATGTTTACTGTAGGTACGCTTTCCAAGTTTCTTCCACAACAGACAGGAATTTTACAGTACTATTAATTGTCAATTTCCTTTGCATGCAATCGTGTTTACAGATGGTTCGAAAAGACCGGGTGTTGTCGGAGCTTCTTTTATCCTCCCAGATTTTGGCTTTTCAGAATCTTTTCGTCTGCATCCTTTCTGTTCTAGATTCATAAAAGTAATTAATAACTATCCCATGTCCCATTATTTTTATTTCCTCCGATCACCTTCCCTATGATTATATCTGACTCCATGACCGCCCTTTAATTCATTCTCTCCTACCTGATCATTCCTGTGATTTTATCATACTCCTCATATGCTCACTTATCCTCGTTCTTTCTTCCCTTGGTTCCACTCAAATTGATTTGCTACGGACTCCTAGTGATTCGAAAATCTTCGGTAATGAAGTGGCGGACTCCTTGGCTTGGGTTGCTGCCTCCTTCTATTTCTTCTTTTAAAAAGTCCCATCGTCTAATCTCCTTCCGCTGTGCAAAGGTTTTCATCTCAGACTTTGGTATCAGATGTATACGTTTCCTCTTTCTCTAACAATTGTTCTTTTTATCTATCTGTTAAAAACCAAATTATAAGAACATTTTATAATATCAAAAATTTGGGGGAAACGCATATGCATATTTGCAAAATTTTCTTTTTTTACTCTTATACATTCGTTCATTGTGTATCTGAGAACATACACTTTTACACGTACTTACAATACAGAACCGTTCGGTACCATTATAATTGAATAAAAAATAAATTCAATAAAACAACAGTAAATCACAATATAAAAACCCTGCTTTAATTGATATTAAATGACACCTTAAGATTTAGTACACTGTAAAAAAGCCAATAATGATGATTATTAAGAAAGAAGTAAAACATTTTAATAAGAACAGATTTACTGACTATAGCGATTTCTTTTTTCATTTTTTGTATTAATTTATTTAAATAAGACAAAAAAAAAAAAAACTGTTTCCAAAATGTTTGTACTTAAACAAAAAAGAAAAAGAAAATCGGTTAATAAACAGAGGAGAAAAAGGTACTGAACTGTATTTTGTCTTTGCCTATTTATATATAGATTATTAAAAATTAAATTAGAATGGAAATATCTTAAAGGGAAGAGGAAAAATTTGTTCTAGAAAAAAGTAAAATGGGTTTAATTACGTTTACTGTTTTCTTAAACAACTCTCTTCTCCCTTTGAGAGATATCTGCTTTCTAATTTGACTTTTAATATTGTATCGTGTTCTTACAACTTGTTCTTTTAATTACATACCGATCAAAAATAAAACTAGAACGCATTAAGCGAAATTTAAAATGTTCCCCGACTTCAAAAACAAACAGCCGCTTATTAGAAAACGCTAGCGGAAAGTCGTGGCTTTCGGTGTAACGGCGAACTGTGGGACATGCTATAAACACACATATTCCGGACGATTCGACTGAAAACTTTTAAAGTGCGAAAATCAGCTTGCACTAGACATCAAACGAATTATGAAATTAAATAGTACACGTCAAAATATTCGTACCAGTTTTTAACTCTTCCGGTTCAGATGCGGGGGTCACGTCTCCGCTGCAATTCGTGGTTCCGACTGTAAAAAAGGAATAATAAAATTAGAATTCCGCGTTGAATATCACGATGATAATGGAAATGTAGTAATAACTTAATGACAGTAAAATGATAATGGCGCTATTTGAAATTACGTAATCGTCTCTGTAATTTATCATTATGCAGATACCTAGATGATTTGCGTTTCCGTTTAATTTATCAGTAGTCAAAGGTAACGGTGGATTAACCGCGTACGTGTAATTATCGTATTTGTACTTGGTCTGCATTTTACGTATTAAGGTATTTCTGTTTCGGCGACGCTCCTCCATCAACAAGTCGAGCACTGTGCCCACCAGCAACAAGCCGCCAGCTACGATGCAGCATAACCTAAAGAAATGAAGAACGAAAAATGTTAACAAAATATAGCAGCCACACGCGTACACATACTAAATTGCTAGCAGAAGTGTAACAAGGAGAAATAAATAATAAACACTAAATGGCGAATTCAGGTGTGATGGATATATCGATTCTGAAATTATTTCGTAAATTTCTTCTTTTGTCGATACGTAATATTACAAGAACATTGAAAACTGACGAAAACATTAAACATCACGAGCGGAGAAAACATTGAACAGGAAATCCTTCCTTAATGGAACTAATTTTCGCCACTTTAAGTATTTATCTTCATTATTATTCGTTTTTGTTTTTTTTTGCCGTTTCGAATCAAGCTCATAAGAGATTAACTTTTGGAAGAAGTTAATTAAGTTTATCGTAACGTTTACATCATCCGTGCGGGGGAAATTTGAATAGCGAACAGTGTTTATAATCAAAAGTAGAAATTAGAATTCAGATTGCGATAGAATCTTTTCAAAATTCACGTTGCAATAATAATCTGATAAAAAGATATATCTATATATGTATATGTGCGTATATGTCTATGTAATCAGCGTAAACTGAATTATTTTTAAGAGCATTATTTATTAAATACATTTTACACGTATTATTTAATTAATTCATACGTCAATAAATACAACTTAATAATGAAATGCGCGATAAAAATGTTTTTGGTACTTTTTACATGTTTTTATTTAAGATTATTTATTCCACTAAAAATTTCTCAATTACCACCAGCCAGACTACCGTGCCATTTCGAGATATTTACACAAGGCTTATAATTATTCTGTTTGGGGATGTTGACGTTTATCATTGCTTCATCAAACCTTGAAGCATTTCATGTTTTGTAGCGCTCTTTTACGGGACAGTTAAAATTACGGGTAGTTTCGATTATCTGAAATGCTCGCAAAAGAAATTGAATTCACTCGGATCACGTTAGAGATATTTCCGAAAGTGGTGCGCTCTTTCATTAATCGAAAGTGGCTTTAAAAAGCGTAATGAATAATTTCGGGGCGAAGATAAACATTAGTCTGAAATACGCAATTAGAATAAGACTTCTTTATAAGAGACGCCGCATTTCGATAATAAAATATTGTTCAATTCTAATATCGGTAAATTAAAACAGTATATCGATCAAACCAGTTTTAATCAATTTTAATTGAAAATTTCAGGCAACACTACTTCCATCATGAGGTATCGAGATTAATGTGGAATCGGCTTTGTTATACGTGTACGTACGTATTCACGATCACAAATTTACCTCTGACTTCATTTTCGTGAAGTATTCTTAAAAATTAGCGCGATCGGCAATCGCCTTTTGGTTTTGGCTGCCGGCGGCGAAATACCTGTACTACGGTGAATGTTTTGGAAAAAACGAATATAACGTAAAAATAAGTGTCATCGTAAGATACGCACAAAATAATCCAGAATGTTTTATCTTGATACATATTATAGTAATCGTGCGGCGACTTCACTCTGACTATTTCAACATGTCGATCTTTCTGCGCAACCGCACTGGATATTGACCGTTCGGCTAACAGTTGAACGTCCATCTTCGAACAGCTATGCGGCAAGCAGAGCCCCACATACTGACTTTTCATCTGGAAAAATAAAAAAATATCTGCAGTACGTACGTAATGTTTTTCACAGCGGCATGCTTGCGCTATAGATAATTGCGTTAGTCACATACGGGTTTCATTACACAACAGGTGCGTTTGCGTTGCGCGGTACCCATGGAAAAAAAAACTAATACTCTTCTAGCCGTGTTTACGACGTAAATTTTAATCTGATACAGTGGTCTTGCGTTCACCCGCGCTTTCCATTCAATTCACACTACCACCACACCGATAAATATTTCGAAATTTTTCTGCTTTTCGTTACCTTTTTCATTAATGAACTCCGTATAATTTCTACCCAAAGATTATCTTACAACAGTTATACGTCGGCAGTGTGGAAGAATTTTTCGAGAATTTTTTTGCTTAATACACATTTTTATTAATCACGCGCGCAGCTGAATATAAGCCCGAGGGAAAATTCAGGTTAAAATGTTTTACCGGGAAAATTACTACTGGAAAAATAGAGAAAGAATAGATATTCCAAAATCAAATCAAATGATATATTTGGAATATGTACAACGGTAATTATATGTACTAAGTAATAATTGAAGTCGCAAATGCGCTCCTTTAGCGCGAGCGTTTATTTAAATAATAAACGCTACCGAATTTATCTGACAACCGAACAGAGTTTGTTTTCCTTAAACGTATTTTTCAACACTTATTAGACAAAACAATTAGAAAATTTTGCCTCGATCGGATACTGCCGATATGAAAGATCGGTAGAAGGAGTAGACAACCCACGCCTCAGCAATCGCAATATCAGGCTCGAAGAATACATAATCAGCGTTGTAGTATATCGTTCGGATGTTTTGTTGTTGTTTCATTAAATTTTTTCATCTAAAGTGTCATTTGCAGAATTCCTGCGAGCCCCCGTTGGTATCATCGGCAAACTGAAGCCAGCTTGAAATACGACTTTTTCGCTCCTATTTCAAATTTCCCGGTCGCTTTACTAACAATTCCTTAATCGTGCATAATTAATAAGAATTAAATTCACTCAAAAAACGTTTAAATTTTAATGATCATCAAAGAGAAATAAGTGTAGGGAGACGAAAACTACGACTATTGAAATCTTAAGAAAACTTAAAATCAAATAAAAAAAAAACTTATTTCAATAACATGCAAACAATTTGACACTAGTACGTGATAAGGTTCACAATGTACTTAAGGACACCTAATGGATCTGATGAGAATACTGGGGCCAGTTCCTTTCTCTCGACCGCCTTTACTTTTCCAGATTTCTTTAGTACCCAATTCAATTTCAGATTAGGTATAAACCTGGAAGCGATTGATTTAGTAGTCAAACACCTTAAACACTCGTTAAATGTAATATAATCTGTTTAATTCCTTAGCGGAATTTTTAATTAATTCTTTCCTTAATTAGGAATTCCAACTGAAAGTAAAAAGGCTTGAACGGTAAAATGATAGGGGAGATAAAAAATTACATCTTAATATGTATGCCAAGTTCTAAGCGAATAAACAGGAACTATTCCACCACTCCCATAAACATTCGCTAATAATAATCTTTTTTATAAGGGGGCTATATTTTGGCATGCCCCCCCCCTGTGGTTTTTCTTTTTTTTACTGCAATTAATAATTATTGAATATTCCATATAAATAGGGAATGACTAGTTTTGAGCATCGTTTTAGCTCAATGGAAAATCGAAATACGCAACTTTAAAATAACACTTTCGAACAAAACAACGTACTTACCCTTCCCGTGTTAATATAATTCAAACTTAAATTCGTCCATAGCACGAAAAATCCGAGATTAAACGGTACATCTGGATCACTTTTCGAAATTTCACCGCACAACGTCCTTGATCCCATCCAGTATGGATTTCCCCAAAAGTAGCTTCCACTGTAATGGCCGCTTGCATCCCACACTGGAACAAAAACAAATGTAAAATGTAAGTGTAGATCTCTTTAAATAACGAAAAACGTGGCATGTTCAAAAATAATAATTTAAAACTTACAAAAAGATGTATAAAAGAAACGTGACTTGCTTAAGGATTCACTTCTATTTACTGAAATCCGTGTTCACGGATACTTATTTTTAAATAATCTTAGCGTAATTTTGAGATTATTGCTTTTTAATTGTCAATTTATTTTCCAAAATTTGAAATATTTTTTATCCAAAAAACGAAAAAAAAAAAGAAACATTATTATTTTAGCTTCAAACATGAGCGCATCTAAAAAAAAAAAATCACCATCTGTATCTTTTTGAACAGATTTTATTTCCGTGGTGAAACAATAAAAAGTTACTTTAAATGTCAATATATCGTCTATATGATATTTATTATTAGCGCGGATGCAAACGACTGGTGTTGTACTTCTGGATAAACCAGGAAAGCGAGCAATGTAAAATAAAAAAATTAAATTTAAATTTTAACCTTTATACAGTCTGTGAAAGGGAGATTTTGTTGTTTTTGTGGATAATTTTAAGATGTTTATTAAGAAATATAGTAAAAAACTATTAAAATGATTTCTCACAGATATCTGAGGTAGTAGCTTATTTATTTAATTTTTACCACTAGCGTATAAAAGATGTTTTTTGGGAAAGGCGCATTAACTGTTGAAATTTTTTTTTTTGGGGGGGCTCGCCTTAGCTTTAACCCAACCCCACTTGAATGTATTATGTTGATAATTTATAGTCTGAGGTGATGGGAGATGGAAAGAACAAAGGATTGAATTAGGGGAATTAATTATAGCTAGAGATGGGAAGGAAAAGATAAAAGAAGCACTCTAAAGGAGCCGGAAGACCTAGAGCCAAAATTTTCGAATGCCAAAAGGGAACACGTTCGCTAAGAACAGCGGAGCATTCGAAGAAAACATGGTTTACGTAGTATTCAAAAGGACAATCAGTGCCACGGAGAAGGGTCGGTAAGAAGAAGGAGATAGAAGAGAATAATCAATTCTTAATCTGATTAAATAATAGAACAACGGCCGAAAGAAATGGAAAGAAACCAAAGCCGAGGACTGGGAGCCGGCTGTATGAGAAGATGATGCGATTAGACAAATAAGGACGCGGGTATTCATCCGACCAAAGTCTGGAATGATCGATTGAGGAAAGAAAGCTTAAAATTATTATTCAGAAAAACAATGCATTAAATCTTCAGCAGTGCGTGTTAATAAGCTAATGTTTTTATTCCACTTGGTAATTTTTCCTTAACTGAGCCGCCTCCTCAGGGAACTCGTTTATAATCATAGAAGTGCAGACTTGAAAAAGAAAAACCGGAGCATAACGACAGTGTACATTCTGAAAATAATGGGCAAATAGTAGAATAGGGGAAAATCAAACTAACACGAATGATTATGTGACTTTAGAAACATGCGTCTTGGAGACGCGTCTTTATTTATTTAGTATTTAGTATTCGCATTAGAAGACTTTCTCAAAATTCCCTTCGCGGATTTTTGCATTGATTACATTGCATTGAAGGAGACAAATTCACGCACATTTCGATTTTTATTAATATTTTTAGTTATGCGATATTTTAAAAAATGTAAAATTAAATATTCCGAATAAATTTGAAACTTTCACAAAATAAAAGGTTGCAAATATTCTTGATTTCAATACGTTATAAAGTATATTTAAAATTAAATAAATGAACAACATACAATTTCGTTTACACCGGTATCAAACGGTTACTCACCAGATAGCTCGATATTAAGCCCGTTTCTCTTTAAACGCACTCTTACCAATCTGGGGTAATTCTGTTATAAATAGAACCACTAGTTATCATACCTCACTGAATTACAAATTATTCGAATGACCTTGATCCAAAACTTTTTCCCCTATGTCGTATTTTTTCCTTCCGCAACTTCGTTATTATTATAATTATTAATAATGAAATACATATTATATCGAAAAATTAAGTATAAGCTAAATATAGTAAATACAATTTTAGAACAGATTAAATTTACAATGAAACTTTTATTTATTGCTGCGCAGCAACGAATAAGTTTTTGACAACATTATAATAACAGTTGCACAGTTAGCATGAAGAATAATTAAAGTTACGAAAAATTTAATTAAATGAATTTTGTAAAAATATATTTTAGGGAAAGTACGTTCAAAGCATTTAAGATTTTTGAACAAAATAACAAAAAAAAACACCGAAAAAATATAGTAGTTTCTTTTGCACAAAAGTAGACTATGACACATAGATATATAGTATGTCTTTCGCATGATACGTAAAGTATCATACGGTTATTTCGTTTCAGTATGAATCAAAGCGTTGATGACAAATTGAATAGAATGTTGTTTACTACTGTGTAAATACAAATTTCCACAGCAACCTCGATTGGGGCTGTAAGTAAAAATCTTTATAAGACTTCGTGATAGACAAACATTTCTTCGAGATAGAAAAAATTTTAGATTAAACCCAGCCCCACTAAGGCATATTCATATACACGCGTGATTTTATATGACACAGAATATAATCTTATTTAAATGATTATTTTTGCAGTTTCGTATTTCCAACTTCACGTTATTTTCGCCTTCTTCCCATTTCTTGGGCTCATTAAAAAAAAAATAAATAAATATCAAAGACATTTTAAAAAAGTGTAAAAATATTTTCTTAATCTATAAAAACCTAAAAAATTATCAAAGGGTCCTACCGGTTGAGATAGTAAAAAGTGCTTCAAGATGATCGTCATAAAAAAAAAATGTCCTTTCATAAGGCATAATAAAGGAAATCTTTTCTGAAAGTTTTAGTTTCTTAGCACTTGTGTGATTTTTTCCTTTTTTTTAAGATATCTCACTCGCGTTTTTAAACTGATTATAACCTTCCTTTTTTTTTTCTTCTTAGATAACAGATAATCCAAAATGCCGTAAATGTTCGATGCCCCATATACGAAATTCTAGAAACATTTAAAATTTTCAATGTGCTGCAAAACAAATAAAAAACATAACGAAATGACAAAAACAATTTGTACTGAATATTGTTGTTAAAAAAATTACTATGCAGTTTCCCAGATTTTTACAAATGGCAAAACGTGATTTAAACGAAATGAACCTCGGGTTTTTATGCATTTTCAGCGTAATTATGACTTAATGTACCGTTAGAAAATAGGGGAAAAATATTTCTATTATGTATACGAATTTTTTCAGATTTTTTAGGATCTAGAGCAAAAGAAATATCAAACCCCCCCCCCCCTTTTTTTTTAGCAATTTTCAATATCAACACGCGCACTAATAATTAAAATATATTTGACGTATTTTGGCATAAAAAATTACTTCGAACACTATCGCCTTGAAACACTTTAAAAACATCTTTTTTGGTACATTTTTTTTTTTTTCTTTTTTTAGCGACTAAGCCCATTTGGTCACAATCACAGATTAAACCATGAAATGTAGCAAGAACATTCGCCGCTACATAAATTCTTTCGAATACGGCTTGCGCTGAAGAAACGCTGATCACAGTATAAGATTTCCGAATAGCACCAGTGGACATCACTTTCGTCGTATTTCCTTTTCTCATAGAGATTTCATAGATCGCAGTAATCGTGAACTACATGTCCAACATACACACCCCAGCGGAGAAGCGAATTTTGCAGACATCCGTCTTCACCGGTTTTTCGACTTCCCTAAAACCCATTTTGCTGCTATTACAAAACTCCACATCGGACATATGACTTTGACACGCAGCCACATTTCCCTTTAATTTAGAACCTCTTGCTGCATGTCCCTTTTACTCCCTCTCCGCTGCTCGCTCAATGTCCTACCGTGCTAGTGTTGTGATAGCCCTGGTAGAGCTACACACGGTACCCACCGCACGAAGGAGTTAAGTTAATAACGAAATAACTGCAAAACCGCTCGACAAAGAATGATCGACGACAGTTATTTTCCGAATGCGTGGGATTTTGATTGTAATAACAACGCGTTTGCCGAGGTACCTCTTTATAGATTCGCAGAACTCTCTTCGGAGCCACGTAACTGCGGCACATTGAATGAATGTCAAAGGTTACAATGAGGCGCAGTATTTAAAAAAAATGCACTACCCATACATGACGAAAACCAACAAGAAATTATTGAGCAAACAAAAACTATATCATAACGAAAATAATATCGGGTAAAAATTTATTTCGTAAAAAAATGGTTTTTCTTTTTTTTGGCCTGGTATTTTGCCACTATTAAACAATATAATAGGTTACGACAGTTCAGATTTATTAAATAAATTAGAGATAGAACATCAAAGAAGCGAGAGAAAAACAAAAGTAAGGCAGCCAGCAAAGCTCGATAGTTCTATCGCGCCGTGTGATACTCAAGTATTTATTCCTAATTTCAAATATTAACGGGGGTGAATTGTATAATGAAAATGAGAAGCTTTAATAGCCAAAAGCGAACTGAGGCTACTAGAGCATATAATAAATATCCCATCGGAATGAATAACATTTCAAATAACTGAAGATATGGGAGTACATATCAGCAGAAAAGAAAATTAAATTGGAGGAAAGAATAAAAACAGAATACGAGTTGAGGGAAAAACTTTCGTTCCAACTGCCATTAACAAGAACATAGATTAGCAAACGGATAAATATATTATAACTCAGATGTTGAATAAAATACCCAAAGAAATAATAGAGAAGGAAAAAAAAAAGGAAAATAAAGGAATGGCTTCAGGAAGAAGAAAATATAAAAAAAATAATAAACATAAAATAAAAGGACAAAGCGCAACAAAAAAACTAGAAAAAAAACAACTTTGAATATATAAAATAGAAATAGATTAGTAATTATTGGTAAGTAAAATAGATAGATTAAGTAAATATTACACGAACATGTATATGTATAAGTTAATTTAAGATGGTAAAATGTCAAATAGGATAATTCGTCGACAAGCGTTTTAGCTTGACGAAAATTTTTGTATGTAAAAAATTATAAATACATATTTTTCAAAAAAAAAAAAATATATATATTCACAGGACTTTTCACTTGCCAAGAATTCCGCCGCGTAAACATTATGCCCCCCCGGGGGGGGGGGCAGCTTAAACCTTTGCGCAAAAACATTAAAGATGATGAACACAGAACCCACATCCTTATTGGGTTCTGAAAATTTGGCACCGTCAACGAAGATCTGCAGATAGTGAGGATGTTGAATTTCCATAGTGTTTAAAAAGTAGGAGTTAATTAAGTTTATTTAATTCTAGAAAGGAATGTTTATATCAATGTTGATTAAGTTAATGTCATACAGTAGATTTACATGAATGGAAAAACGGATACCAAGGTTGTGTCATTTGTTTAATATATTTGGTTATTCTTTTAATAAAAAAAAAACACTTTTTTATGAAAAAATGTCCGCTTTTTATGCCAGTCAGCGAGCGGTTAAGGAAATTACAGTATTTAATCTTTAATGGTTGAGTGCCCATCTGAAAACTAACTATAGAACATGAGTCCTTAGGTTACAGTATTCTGTAGGGATTCCAACCTCCCAAGAAGAGTAGCTGAACCTGTGAACCATGAAAAATCGAACCGTAATCTGATCTCGCTATAAACTTATACACTAATGTTAAGGTTTCACGGGATCCCAAGAGAATTACTAATAGCTTTTAAGGGACTACACATATTCATAAGCTGATTGCTTGACCTGTGTTATGAGAGAAGTGCATTGATTATAGGTATATATTGGAAAATTCATTCAGTTGAATTAACGGAGTGTGAAGATTAAAAATGATGACTTAGAAGAAGATAAGTCCAGACAAATATTTGAAACGAATTACAAACCGTATTGATAAAATTCTGAAAGTTTGTAATGGCCTCTGGCAGATATTTGTAGTTACATGTGTATAAGTCGCGATAGCCTCTGGAGCGCTTGACATCCGTTACAGAAGTTTTAAATTCGATCTCAAGCAACGGTAGAAATTACAAATTAAATAATTAAATTAACCGCTAATAATCACATGGAAGTCAATAGCAAACACGTACATATATGCGCGCTAATTAATGTGTAGTAGGGACTGCATTTGTATATCAATAAATCAAACAATCACAACACCAGTTCTGAATGCTTTGCCAGATTGAGAAAAAGCTATCGACTTAGCTTATAACATCATATTGTTTTCTTTCTCTTTAATATGGTGGTTATATATTTTATGGTCTTAATAGCATTATTTTTATTCTTGAACCAGTTGTAGTTTTCTCCGGTGTTGTGTTCAGCTCTTATGTGCTCGAATTTTGAACAATATAGAAAAGTATGATCCGGTGAATCTGTTTCGATATTGCATTCTCTGCATTTATTTATCATCATTTATTATCCGTATTTTTTTTTTTAGATACTCAGCGAAATTACCATGTCCCGATAAAAATAGGGTTAAAAAGAAATCTGGATTGAGTAGTTTGTTCTTCGACCTATCCTCGATTCTGGTTAATAATCCATACATTCGTCTCCCTGTTAATTCTTGCTCATAAGTGTTTTGCCATTCGTCCAGGTATTTCGACTTTACTTTTACGCACGAATGTGACCTTCGATACTGAGTTTTCCAGAGGTATCACGGTATCCAGCGTATTAGCAGAAGATGGTAACGTGCGAAACTGTATTAGTTTATAATCCGTTTGCAGCGGTGCAGACGACCTAAATAATTTATCGCTATTACAGATATTTACGTAACGAGCGTATTTATAGCGATAATTATTTTCAGCGAATAATGGTATCATTAACAGAGTGCGCGGTGCGAGCTTTACACACATAAACGATCTGTCCCCCATCGATAATATAATTCTCTATCGACAATTCGGTCTCTCATCACCAACGGCACACTCCAGTATTGTGTGATTTTTCCCGCTGCGTCGATGCGTCGAACCCGTATCGGCTGAGCATATCGGTCTTTGCTAGTTCGAGTGGAAGAAACAAAGTTATCTATCGCTGGACGCTTGCATAACGCGAGAAAAAAGAACTGACGAACGGAAGTATTGCACGGAATGTGTATTGTAATGTTTAAGTCGCGGTATCTATTGTATTCTTAAATGACGCAATACAAATAATCAATCAAAAGTGAAAGTACTCTAAGCGTCGTAAGTATGTGTTTTTTCGTGCCGTTAATGATGTGTGCCCACAACATCCCTGTCGGTCGATAACTTTATAATTCGTTTTTGATTAGTTTTAATCACGTAACTGCGTTCGAATTTCGAGACGAAGCGACGCCTTATGGGTGCAGAGATAAAATTTTCAGATTACGATTAAAAATTGCAAACTGTAAATGTATCATGCATATAAATGTTTTTGCGCACATATGTACACATGTACATGTTTAATCAAGCTAGAGTTTCACTATTAAGGTAGAACTTTTTTATTACTGAAGATTAATAACCGATAGAGCCGCGAGAATCAGTTTAGGAACCGAAATCAGTCTATTCGCATCCATCGGAATATTACTTAATGCAAACCTTGCGGAAAAACGTAACAGTGACCTAGGCAATTTTCGACAATGCCATGCGATGAGATTTTTATCGAAACCACTTTCCCATCTTGCAAAATAGTTCAAACATTTTCGTATCTCTACGCTATCTTAATAATCTGTTCAGACCGTCACCGTTCGAAAGAACCTTCCGCAGAGAGGTGGTACTAGTTAGATATTTTACCGAACTCAAATTAAGATTAATTTACGACAATTTATCACCTAAAGTGATATTTTTCACTTCAACCTATTAGAACTTCTGCCGTTGATTAAGCAACATGCAAAGTGAATGTGCTATTCCCGTTAATTATTTACGACTACTGCAACTACACACCTTTTTTTCTACACACGTTATAGACATGAGACGGTTGCCTAAAATTATAACAAAACTGTGTCAAATAAACAAACAGTAATTCCGCTATTAAATCATTTTCTCCGTTCTTTTTTAATTAATCTAAATAGCAGAATCAAAAATGTTATTCGATTTTTTCATAATTATAAAATCAATTTTCCGTTACTCAATTTTTTTTTCCCTTCTTCATTTCACAAAAAGTTGAATCGCAGCTTTAGCTGTTTGTTGCGATCCTTGTAGGTACAAATCAAGTGCACTTTTTCAGGAAGTTGCTTCCTATTGATTTCTCTCGACGTCAAGGATTTTTTTCAGGGCGCTTTTTGTTCTTATTGACTGACCGCGACACCTTTTAATAGCCTTCTTAGTTTATTCGTACTGAATTCGTTACTTTTTTAACTACTGCAGAACTTTAATTCAGGAACACAGTCAGAACTTTCTTCACTCGTATTTAAATTTTAAACAAATTCCCGTGCTTGTTCATCTTTTATGAAAACTCACTTTACGGAGATATTAAAATGTAACTGATTCTAAATATTTAAAGCTTTCACAGTGAATAATCATAATAAATAATTTTCGGATACAACTGTCGAAACGTTAAACGAATAAAATTCTTTTTAAACACAGTTGTATCCGAAAATTATTTATTATGTGTAATTGATTCTGTTGAGGATTTAGTGAATATATTATATTATTGTTTACTTAATAACTCATGTTCCTGAATTGTACTGTTCAGTCGCGTTACAGTGACTATTGTACTGATTTTCTACTCATTTTGTTTTATTCGTGAATATCATGGCAGCCACGTTTGCTTAAAATAAGTTGCAAACGAATATAAACTTGTAGCATTATTTCAGCAAGCCTCCGTGATTGTTGATCAACGTGAGCTCTTACATTTTTCTGAATAAGATGACAGCAAAGAAATGTCTCTGTAAAGAAAACGGTCTGCATACAACTTCTATGTCATCTAATACCCCCCCCCCCCAAAGATTTTAAGATTACAAATACTTTTACAAAGACCTATTAAAACACCACAATTTTCTTGAATGTTCAACAAAAAATATTAAACTTCTTATCAGTCCAATATCTTCCCCAAATGTACCATCGAACCATCGATTTTACCACCGTGATTAAAATTTTCAATACATCCAGACCTGTTCTTCCTGGAAGTAGATATATACGCTCCGCCCAGCATAATAAAGAGTGCATAATATCGACAACATCCGTGCCACTATAAGAACCAAAGAAAAATCCTTACCGAGGACTCAAAGACAGACATAGTTTCGGTTGTACTATTTCGATAGACTGGGAAAAATTAATTATACCATATGCCACTAAACTTTCTGTATATTTCGTAGTAAATTTAAATCTCGTTCTTACATTTAATTCCACGATAGGTACCAGAATACAGCGGGCCATAGAGGTGTAACTGGAAACGAAATGGTCGATCAGACGGCAAAAGAGACCGTCCTTTTGTTTTCTCACACCGACTATACCTGCATCGTTCTTTTTGTCAAGCATGCGGCAGCGACTATCGAAAAAAAAGTAGAAGAAATTGTAGCGAAAAGTATTCCTGCAATCAACAGTTCGACACAGAACACTGAACCGTTAAAAACGTCTTAATTGACAGAAGAGACACCGTGTCTCAGCATTGTCCATTTAAAAACTTTAAAATTTTTCCTCATTGGCAGAGAGGATTTTTGCTCAAAACCGTATAATATGCTTACTACTGGTTACAGTATCCTTTTAGAATGCACTCAATGCAGTCCTCAATCAGATTCCCCGACAAATTACCTCTCTTCTCGATTTCTAATTTCTCAAGGATTATGAAATAAATCATAAAAATCTTCGCATATCTAAAATCTATTTGTATTTATTCAAAACTCCTTCCGTTCATGTCCCTGGCCTGGTGCACGTAAATGCAAGAACGGACTGAAAAAATCATAAAAAGCAACTGATAAATCAGTATAGTTCCTAGGAAAAATTATTCTCCTTCATAACACGGATAATTTGCTAACGGAAGATATAGAAAATGTTTTAACATCGTAACAAAAAAAGGAGACATACTAACAAATTATTCATCGGCGAGATTCCGTTATTATCGAGATCGAAATACGACACACACACAAATAACAGTGATATTTACACATTCCAACGGAGACAAGGATATAATGAAGAATTAATTCCAAAGGTAAGTTGACGTATTAAAAATACTGAGACTAGGCGCTACAAATTAAATAATTCGACGTTAAAAAATTTAAATAAATTTCGCGTAATGCGTTTTAAAAGTTTTTTTCTAACTGCTCCGGTTACAATAATTAACGTAATTAACGTAAGGAATGTAATATCCAAAGTCTGTCTACTGATCGTAAAAAAATTCACGACCTCCCACACGTACGGAAGAATTCGACAAATTTATCGACTCGAATAACTTTGTGTACAATGAATGTAAAGTTAAAACATTTTTTGTCAACGCCAATGGAGTAGTATGATTATAATCTATCGTCCGCTTGATAACAAAAAAATCCAGTTTTAACCGATGACATTGAGACCGCATAAAATTCTTTATCCTATATCTATCAGAAGGATCGGTTATATACATCACAAACATCTATCTAAACGACCCGTAAAGCTATAAAATAACACATTTATCATATCTTAGTTCGCGCACATTGCGACAAAACATTCTTTGACATTTTTATTTAACAAAAAGAAAATTATGGTGGAATGTACAACAGTTGAAACTTAATCAAAGGAAGATAATTAATCCAAGATAATGCTAATGTGAAAAAAAGAGCGAATTCGTTTCCTCACAGAAAACACCAAAGTTATTAAACCTTATCCGATTTCGGGAAAAAAATTCTCTACTCCTAATAGATTGTGAATAGAACTCAAATTTGTGACTTAAAGCCACGTCTTTAGAGCTGTCATAACTATATACCTTTTCTATAATGCGTTCGTTAAAACTGTTCCAGACTACTTTTTACCCCGACGAATATCAAATTTTAAAAGTACACCTATTCCATCTGTCGGACTAAATTAAATCATTCCAATACACTCCTTCATACTAGTCTATATATAAATAGACTTAAAAAAAATGTAGCTGATCACAGTTTTTGATCAAAATTACCTTGGCTGAAATAGAAGTAATCAATGGGATATGTACAACGAAATAAAAATTCAAATCGAAAAAGCTCGAAGTGCATTTCTAAAATTAAAAATTATGTGGCGGAAACGGAAAACTGGATCGGAAAATAAGACTAATAAAATGCTATATATTCTCAGTATTACTGTATGGGACGGAAAGCTGGGTAATTAGGAAAATAGTAGAACGAAAACTGGATGCCTTCGAGATGTGGCTGTACCGTGGAGTTCTTCGCGTAAAGTGCACAGATGAATTAGGCAATTCGGAAGTATTACAACGTAAGAGTGAAGACAAGGAAACAGTAAAAAAAAATGAAGTGTCACAAACTGAAGTACGTTGGCTACATAATACAGCACCTAGAACAATATAGCCTGCTACATAATGCGGGGGAAGATTACAGGGAAGAGGAGACCGCGAAGAGGAAGAAAGACAGGCTAGTTACAGAATTTGTCGGATTAGTTCGATTTTCCGGTTATCAATTTGTTCCGAACGGTTCGAGATAGACGATTTCCAGCGTGGTAGCCAACGTTCGATGACGGACATGGCACCTTGATGATGATGATCGCTGTTTTAACCGATCTGAATGAATTTCTTTTGAACGGTTAATACAGAAGAGCAGCAGTACAGAGTGTATTGTTTGTTAAGATGAAGGCGAGCAAAAATAGGTTAACTTCGTTTAACGCTCATTTATATTTATCTTTAAGAGGGACATTATTTTCTTTTTAATAAGTTTTCTTCATTTTATTCGCTGTTTTTAATCTTTTTTTTTTAAATAAATAAGTTGTGGGTCTCATTGGGCGAGTATGCCCGTTGCGTGAGTGCTTGACAATGTTATTATCGTTTATTCTAAGTAAACAAAATTACAATTAATCATTCTTACTACATAAGTCGAACATATTAAAGCAAAAAAATATCTGTCAAAGTAAGTATAAATATATAAAAAGCACAATAACACACCAATACATAAGGGCCGCTCACATATTGAACGTTGCATACATTAACATGCAGGATAGAAAAAGGAAAGGAAACAGAGAAATAAAAGGTTTACAAGAACCCCCTCCCCCCCAAAAAAATACAACAATAAGGGAAAAAAGGGGCGCAACAGAATTCCTTCATCTTTACTCCATTCTTCCAACCACTTCCACACTTCCCTCTTCCATAAACCATTTTTTTTTTCATCCATTATGTGGCTGGGAGAAGTACTCACTTAATTAGAACTAAATCATCTGTATTGTCGATTCGTAGATTTATCCCTCTAGGATGAATGTAATCGATGTTACTTTGATTCCCCTTGTTTTGGTCTGGAAGATAACTTAATGTTATTGTGTTTAAATTCAAGTAGTATGTAATAATAATAGTGCATCTTGGGAGACATTTCATTATTTTCCTTCCACCAGGTTGATGTAGTATCACTTCGCTTCCAATGTGATAGTGCAAGTTTCAAACACCTTTTCTGAATTTTACCTATTTAATTGATTTCCGTTTTTTTAGTCTCGCCTCATATTTGGATCCCATATAAAATTCTAGACATTATTATTTCATTAAAATGTATGTCCGTAACGTTCCATATGAAAGAACCGGCTTCAATTGATATAACGCTGGAATTGACTGTCTTATTTTCGAATTTAATTTTTGTATGTGATTTTTCCAGTTCAATGATTTATCGATATATATTCCTAGATATTTAAAATCTGTTACATTCACTAGAGGTGGACATGAACATAGGTGAGTGATATTATTTCCGTAGCGTTCATGTAAGCATTCATTATTATGTATGCTGATTCGCAGGTGATGACGTAATGAGTAAAAATCTGTCCGTACTACTTTCGCCCTACTTAGATCTCCATCACGTAGTCTCTTCATAGCCAGTGCCAGTTTTCGACTGAGAAAGATACTTGAGTCTATAATTGACTTGGGAAACTCAAATTGTCTTTCAAGCCCATAACGTAATGCAATATTTCAAAGTGAAGTTGAATATAAGCGACCCATCTACTATCATACGACCCATTTAGATGCGTGGGATACAGATATATACCAGGACGTACCAAAGCGTCAAACAGAAAAACTATTCAAACAGTCCTAAACGAATTCCTTCGTACGATGACTAATGCCCGATCAGATTTAAAGATCAAAGAGGCCATTAAGGATTTAACACTTCATATTCATCCGTTGAAAAATCAAGGCTCCTTAAACGTTCTAAACAGAACGACCTAACCGGACTATAAAATACTTACTCTATATATGTGTATATGTAAATAGGAAAAAACAGACACGCCTGTTAACTTAATCTTAGTTATAAATATTACTTATTTAAAGACGATTATAAAATTATAATAGCCAAATACAGATTTTTTAAAAGTCTGATTTTTAAGAAAAAGAAAGAAAAAACATATATTTATTTACTCACTCAATATTACCGCATTATGATTGGAACGGGCACTCTATCGGCCTCCTGCTTAATCTGGCTAAGAAAAACGAGAAGTTTGTCACTACATTTCAGAATAATGTCAACCCGAAACTTACCGTTCTCTTGGCGTTATGCCAGGAAAAATAAATCAATCCGAGCTTCTCTAAAAGTTTTCCTTCTCGGACTACGCGATCCTTACCCTCCGCCTACAAATGGTGCTGTCTCCCGACCACAGCACTTAAAGAATATTAATATACCACTTTCTCTCCCACCCTGGGCTACCCTATCAGCCGAGATAGATTATTTCCTTGCCCAGTTCTCCAGGAAACATGTTTCCCTTTGCTCCCCTCCTACCATGATTTTCTCGACTCCACAGAGTTTTCAAATTATCAGTCCTACTATACTGATAGTGCGAAATCGTGCCATAGTTTCGAATCGTCCCAGCTCCATGACCATTGTTCCGTTCTCGATGCCGAACTTTATAGTACACTGCTAGCCCTTGAATCTATAATTAAATCCCCTCCGCTCAGCAGTCGCATTCTGATTGTATCTGATTCGTGCGCAGCTTTAAATACCCTTTCCCAACAAACCCTATTTAACCGTTCCACTATTTTAATCCAATCCGTAATCCTAAAGCTGATATCATTCTCCTACCAGATTAGTTTTCTTTGAATACCGGGCCATTCTGGATTCATGGGTAATTTGTTAGCTGACATTGCTGCTTAGTCGGCTCAGTAGTGTCCAATGCCTTGTTCTCCCTCCTCCCTCTGACATGCAAAATTTTATAAAAATTTTTGTAGAATCCGGATGGAAGCAAGATTGGCTCTCTTAACAAGTTTACTTTCTCAGGTAGATAGAACACGATATTGACTCCTGGTTCCCTCCTTCTGATCTTCCTAGAACCATTTTGTTGCTTTTACAAGGCTCCGCATCGGACATATTTCTCCGACACACAATCATCTTTTACTTATCTGCGAGCCTCTTGTTGAATGACCCTTTTATTTCCTCCCCCTGCTTCCTCAATAAAACACCTACTCCTGGAGTGCTCTTCTTTTGCCCTTCAAAGTTCTAATTTCCGCAATTGTGTCCTTGCAGTCATCTCTGGCTAACTCGTCCTTGAATATCACACGCACACACACACTACCCAATCTCTCTATACAACTGGTTTGTTCTATATCATTTAACAATCCTACCGCTATAGTGTGGTAATAGCCCAGGTAGCTACACACGGCACTCAAAATAAAAAAAAAGTGGAAAGAAAATCCTCTCTGTCTTTTGCGACATCAATGGTATTTCAAGTAGATTTTCTTCCGATCTCTTTTCTTTTTCCCATTCAATTTTGCTAGAGGTTTGGGTCGACATTTAAAACAGCTTAAATTCTCGATTTCAGCCGCGTACATCCGTTCTTCGGAAAGTATCAAAAAAATACCTGTCAAGTCTGTTGAGCTGAAATTCTATAAAAGTTGTCTCTGCCTTTAAATTTCATTCACCGAGTACCTGGTTAGCTGCATAGCGCCCAAAGTGTTTCGTCCTTTTTAGGCATCCTGTGAAGCAACTGTGTAGTGCGTAGACTATTTGCGCTTTTTATACTTTCAACCATTTTTTTTTTTTTTTGAAATTTAATAATCTCCAAATAATGCCTTCATTTTATATGGAAATTGTAAAGACCTCCGCTGTGCTCGAGTGCTACCCTGAAGGGAAAATGAAATGAAACAATTACAGTCTTCGAAAATATATCTTTTCATCAGGCATACAATTTGTCTACTAAGACTTCTCGGAGACTAATTAGTCCTACAGTTTGCTTTACCCCCGCATAAGGTTCCCTTTAAAATTTCAACTTATTACTTCTCTCTCAATCTTTTAAATCCGTCACTTACGTGAAATCCACTACTTTTCACGAACCTAATAACCGTAAAACCTTCGGCAAACTATTTCTCCATTTCTCTCTTATGTATCACCTGATCGTTTTCTGTTACTTTTTAACGGATGAACTCCCAATAATTCTATTTCAAACTCTATTAATTCTTCTTCAAACAACTGAGTTTTACTTTAATCCCAATGCTACTAACTCTGCTTTCTTTACTGCTCGCAGTTTGAACTTCTTCTTCTTAAATTTTCTTCATACAACATTGCTTCCTCTTCCTATTTTATCGACGTTCTTTCCTATAACATGTAATGAAAATAAAACTTTTTTCTTTCTTCCCTTCGATTTGTTTTTCTCTCACTTTTTTCCTTGTGAAAATTATTTTCTATTTCTTTCACAGTTAGTAAATATATCTTTGTTAATATGCTTAATATACCAGGCAGCCTTATGCTCAACGTCTTACCTTCTTGTATCATATCTGAAGCATTCTTGGATCGAAATGCATCTCTTCTTACGCATTTGTTTTACTTTATTTCCCAAAATATCGTGCGCCACTTGAATAATCTTTAACAAACCATTTGTAATATTTTTTTCACTGATTACTTGACCCTCATTCGGCTTTGTACGGAATTTTTCCACATGA
Organism: Icerya purchasi; assembly: GCA_039619475.1. NCBI lineage: Eukaryota > Metazoa > Arthropoda > Insecta > Hemiptera > Monophlebidae > Icerya > Icerya purchasi. The sequence continues at coordinate 5,518,546 of CM077116.1, read as the reverse complement.
AGTTCTTTCATATATTTAATCAGTTGGTAGTAATGTATTCAAGCTCGCGAAATTTCGCCCTCGTCAGTCTTTTCCGAAATGTATTCTCGTTAAATTGACTGAATCGCTTTTGAGTATCGCTACATTACCAACAACCGTTTTCAACTAAATCTTCTCATCTACTTCTCGGTTCTTTAATTTAGTCCTTTTTTTACATCTGCATCTTTCACTATCACTATTCTCTACATCAAATTAGTTTCACTCGTTCAATTAAAACTTATTTTTCGAAATTTTTTTTCGCTTCCAATCTTCCTGACACTGTTCACGCGTATTCGCACTCTAGTCGCCTTCTTCGCATAATCCATGTCTCATCTAATTGCGGTATTCGTAATTTTCCTTTACTTATTTTCCTAATTTCATCCCTCGTCCAATTACCATCAGAGGTAATAATTGGCACTTTTTTCCCTTTACGGAGAATATCAACGGCACTATCATAACAACGATCGGCTTCCCTTAATCGCTTCTACCTACCCCACCTGTCTATCTTAAGCTTTTTTCTTTTGGTCTTTATACTCGTAACAGTATGCTCCTATTTAATAACATAACAATTTTCCACAATCCTTATTTGCGACAGACTAGAATTAAATCTATTCTTACACCAATTTCTGTTATTTCATTCCATTATAATTCCTGTAAAGTCCCCTTCGTTGCTGGCCCTTATTTTAAAAATTAAGCGTCTGTTTCGATGTTGACCTTACTTCGCGGTATAGATGCGAATCACAGCGCATATATTTCGATTTTGGCGGCGAATCGGGTACTTTTGTAGCGTTTTAAGAAAATGAGTTCTTTCAATTGAAACTAACCAGCGTATTTTTCTAGATTCTATTAGAAAAGTGTACTTACGAAAATAAAAATAGTTTTGCTCTATTGAAACTTTAAATCGTTACAAACCAATTCATCAACTCAGTCTCTGGGAAAGGTAATTCGTACAAGCGCGATACATTTTTAAAAAAGATTCATTTGCGGTCGATTCTAAATAATTCTTTCCTTTAACGCTCTTTTTATACACGCATACGTTATTAACGAAAGAAATCGCAGATGAACATGTACGGGGACATTCATTGCGAACTATTTATTGTACATTTGTTTAATTTTGAAATGGCCTGTAACGTGCGAGTAAAAATAAATGATATAGTAATTCTGAATGAACTAAACATCAATGCTTATAAACACTACAGGGGAACGTGTTTAAAATTTTTGGTAGCGTCATAAGGTCTGACGGAATAGAACAATTTTTATCATTCGAGGCAAATTTAATAAAAGGTTTCTTTTTCAGAGGGGAGGGGGCGTCAACTATGGACATTAACCTAGCGCAAATGAAATTTTTGGGAGTTTCAATGTGTGGCAGCGGAATACTATACAACGAAACACAATTAACTAACCAACTTCGTCACGGTCGTTAATGAAAGCCTTCATCAGTGTCCGACGCAGTATATGGATTAAATTGAACAGATTTCGAGCCTGGCTGTCGGGGAACTATGATAAAAAGTATTTTTAGAGATAGATGTTTATAAAATCGAAAGCTCATTAAAGATACAGAAGTGATGAATTTTAAGATAACCAGTTGAAAATTAAAAACAAAATAGTTTCCGGGTTCGGCTACTTTAACCGGAATTCGTTCGATTTACATCTTGCGCTGAAATCGAGAACTCGCAGAGAAATGAAATGACCGACAAAGTTATTAAACGCCGGGGCTAGATCACAATGGTACGACGACTATCGGTGAATCATTTTGTGAAAGCTCAAATATAACTTACGGTAAGTATGACGGCAACAAGTGCGATTCAGCTTTTATCAGCTAAATATCGATTCCGCGCCAATTCTAACGAATAATAATATAGCGGGAAAAGGTTCGATTTAAGAGAATTATATTTTGTTTGCCGTCGCAATTCTTTATCGCAAACATCATTTCCCACTAATTGACTTCAACAATATTTTCAAGTGCCGAAAATGGAAACTGCAACATTCCCGTCATGTTCGTATTGTTTTTTTTTCCCCCATATTGTATAGTGTGTAGTTAGCGCCAGGAACTTCCTCGAAATTAATTTGCCGGTCTGGTATTACTTTCCATATCAATTTCTGGCTGCATGTCGCGAAGCAGCTGCCAATGTACACTTGTAGTGAGTGTTGGTGTGCGCTATGACTGGTTCATCAAACGATATTAAACCGTATTCGAGCATCGCGAGTGGATAAGCTGTACTAGAGCAACAGGCATGCATAGGGAATAGAAAGCGAGAGTGACACTAAAAGATACAAAGGAAACGCTGAGTAATAGAAGCAAGCCGCTTATAAAAAGAATACTTCTTTATCGCAGATTCGACGAACAGTTAACAGTTACCTATAATAATAAAGGTGTATAAGAGTACTGCGATTCCTGTCGTTTAATTAATATCAGCTGCCGAAGTAATGTTTACGTCCCGGTATGGAGAGATAACCAAAAAAAAAAAAAAAATACACGCATGCGGTAAAGATTGAAAGATTCTCGATGAGATAAGTTTTAATTATTAACCCCCAAACTACTATCGCTATTTCAGAGACATATAAGTTCTATCGTTTGATTTTAAATACGTATCTGTAATTCATATAATTTTTTTAAAAAAACACACATTTCGAATACATATGTTTTAAAGACATTTATTTTGTTCCCATAATGATCGAGAATAAATTTTACATTAAACAAAATATCTGTAAATGCATACTTTTTTCTGCTTAAAATTTAAGAACATTGTAAGTTCAGAAATAATTATATTAATATTTATCATAAAAATGTGAGTATTTTTAAATTAACAATAGTCAATTACAATGGCGCAAAAAATAGCAGTATCTTCAAAATCATCTGAAACAACATTTTACAATTTTGAACACTAAAAAGTAAATCACTTACGTCATACAAATATGATTTTTTTGTTAATAATCGTTTATTATTGTTTAAAACGTAATCGGCTGTTTAGTTTAACTAAACCGGGGGCTAAGTAAACCAAGGCTAACGCTGCTGTTCTCAGTACTAACGCTGAAGCGGAGAACAATGTGCCAGTGAGTTTCTGTACGACACTGTTTCTAGTTTTGACCTTTGCTGTTTTGATTTCTAAATGCTTGCCGGTCCAAAATGATACCGAGGTATTCTACGGTTAATACTTTAATGGTTCCGCATTAGAATACTCAACTGCATATCCGTAAGTTTTGTCGCCAAGTAGAAACATGTAGTAACAGTTTTGGTTATTTTCATTTGAAGTCACCATTGCTGAAAATACTGTTGAAGATTTTCGAGTCGACTTTTAACGTATTCTCAAGATAACTTCCTTACTTTGAACTGACAGTGCAATATTGTTAATGTAGATAAATTTGTTTGCTTCAGACTTGCAATAACTGATGAATTTTTAAAGAGTTACAGGAACTTTCTGGACTTTAAAGTAAAATTAAACGAATATAAAAGCCAGCTCCTAATCTTTAATTCAAAGTACTTCATGATTACGAAATAGTACCAACGTTACCAGCCGCTTTTTTCAACTTAATCGACTTGATATCAATTTTTCTCATAATCTGATAATTCTTTCCTAATTTTTGAGCTAAAACATTTTTAGTCATGCAATTTGCAATAGCATCTAGGAAAAACACTATATTAACGTTCCACCTTCAGTTGATTGCCTTATTTGAAAGTTAATTCAACAATCTCCATGCTTTTCTACCGGAGCGTATAAAAATAGTATTAGCGACAATGTCTACCCATTTATCTTTGCAAACTACATCTAGTTCGTTCTAGTTCGTTGATTAAATCGTTCCTGCCATCTGTTGTCTTGTACAGATTATAAAGCTTAGTACACTTAGCATTCCAATCTGCACGTATGATTTTTGAAATCCGCGAGAGATGTTCTTTTTGGCTGCGCCAATTATAGTTCACAGAACTGGACCGATAGAACGAACGTTACTCTCTAGCACCTTCTTAAAAGCCTCCCAGTCAGTTTTTCTGAAATTCCAGCGTCGCACTGAATTTGATGCAATCGTTTTTAATTCAGAATCAACATTGATAATGGGAGGTTGGTGTTGGCTATTACGAAATGCTCTCAAAACTGTTCTATTATTAGGAATAGGACATTAATTCTGGTCTAAAAGAATAAAGCACGGTGCTGGATTAGTATCGGTCTTCGATCTTGCTGAAGAAAAAGTTCCACGTTATTTAAGATCATCATATATCAGAATGAATGAGATCTATCCAGTTGGTCAAGGCTGCTCCGGTAGCATCATTTTTGCTAATATTCGCACAATGTATGCTGACCATTAAAGTCACCCGCTACTATTGTAGGGCTAGTGTTACACTAGGAAGCGCATAACCAAGCTATTCCCACATCACATACAGGGCCGTATTTAAACCAAAATTTCCGGAGGCGGGTTACGAAAATATTTTTATAATTATACATATATATATATATATATATATATATATATATATATATATATGTATATGTATATATATATATATATATGTATATATATATATATATATATACATATAGATATACATGTGTGTGGGGGGAAGGGGGTGTTATCATGAAATATAATCATTTATAAATGGTACACTAAAGCCTTGTAGTCAATTATTGTATATGCAGTATTTTAACACTGCAATAAAAACAAATAACAAAATAGTCGTTTCCATAAAATTCATAAAAATTTTAATTTTCTTTTCTTTTGTCAAAAATTGAAAAGAAATAAATTTATTCGGAATTTCGGTCCATTTGATTCAAGCAGTTATTATTTCGCTGAACCCCCTGCTCAGGTAGGGCCCTAATCACATATGTTCCAGTCATCCACACTATACTTGTGAATGAGATTCTCTCTTTCTCCTTGACTTCTAGGAATTGATATTTTATACCAACTTTTACATACGCAGTAATTCCACGTTGCTTACTGCAAATATAAGCTATCGTAAATCTTGGTACTTTTCTCGTTAGCGTGGGTTTTTTGCACAAGTATACATCGACTTCGTCTACTGTCAATCTGTAAAGAACCCCGCATTTAACTTACGTCATTCGTTCTACATTGGTCTGTATGATACAAGTAAGATTTTCCGGTCATCTTTGGATATGGCTGCTGTTGCAACCCTGAAAAGAGCTATTTTATGTTTTTGCAAAGTTCTGCATCCCAAATAGCGTGAGGTATTTAACAGAACGTTTCCGAACGATTTAAGCGCTATAAATAATAACGACGCTCGCGATATACGACAAGAACGCGCATTTGGGTTTCACCCCAGCGATAAAAGTTAAGGGTTAAAAGGTAAAGAAAAATGTATCAACCGAATGAAATAGCGAATTACGGAAGATGTTTGTAAGTTTATAGAGGTATAACCTAGAGTTTCAAAATTTCAGAGTTTCCCAAATTTATTAACTGTGTACAAAAGAAAAACAATACTCGTGCTACAAAAAAAAAAAAAAAACAACAAAAAAAAACATAATATTAAAGCAATCTCACACTTTTTTCAGTTTAGATAACGCCATAATGAAAAATAAAAGCGGTGTACTACCTACTTTTTCAAGAAAATGATCAACAAAGTTTACATTAATATAAAAAGATGAAAGATAAAACGGCGGAATGTAATTCTGGTGGAAGTTTTGAGGATGATGCCTGCCATGATGAAATTTGAACAAATTTGAGTGATAATTCTGAATCTGCTAAGACCGACAAAAGGCCTACTTAATCTGCAATTATTTACAATAATAGCGCACGAGGATGGTTAGAGCAATTTGTTCTGCAAACATTCTACTGCTTGTACACATCGAATCGTATCGATAATATGCCTCTTCGGTACTAGCACTAATACAAGGCAGTGCGAAGTATAATCTCATTTGATCGGCCGAATGTAGATCACAACAATATGCCCGAAGAAATATATTCGAAATTTTATAATTGGTATGTAAACCGTCAACATTATCTTCCAAATTTTCTTCGCAAATGTTAAATCGTCGAATAATGACCGAGACACAAAAAGAAAAAGTAATTGAGCACATATAATTCTGTAGATGTGACAAAAGTGAAACTTGATAGTGTCTCGGGTATCAGAATAATTTTAAGTAAGCCTTCATCTCCTTTCTAATTTAATTAATTTTCTTTCTCAAAAAAGGAAATGAGAAAATACCTTATTTCATATTAAACCAAAAATGTGAATGAATGAATTGAAAAGGCACATATTTCCGCACAGAAAATTCGACAATTTTCCGGTCCAGTAATTATTGTTACTCATTTAGATGTCACTTTTTTTTTTTTCAAACTTTCACTCGATGTAACGCGTGGTATGTAACTATGAAAAGCGGAAATGTATCAAAAAATAAAATATATACATATAACTAGTCGGCATATAAAATAAATTGTTTTATTATTAATTACTCTTTTTCTCTGTGTGTCTATTAAAAATTTAATACAAAAACGTTCCCAATTCGCGCTTGAAATTTAATCAGTTTATAAGAACCATCCGAAATTAGTTTTCAAAAATGAGAAAAAAACAATTAAATTGAACCGAGTTTTTTCGTAATACGAATAATATAAATTAACTAAAAGTACGCGTGAAAATAAGTTTAGGATAATCATATTCATCGATTTTGTAAAATGCACTGATACTTTTTTATGCTGCTGTTGTAAAAAACTTAGCTGCCTATTAACTAATTTGATCATCGCGTTAATAAACCGAGAATTTTAAATAATTGTTTTGTTTAAAGTTATTATTTGTTGCAATTTAAGAAAGCCTTAAACCTCAATATAGATTTTATCGAACCACGCACATATATCTATCTTCAGAATTCGAACTAGTTATTGTCGTTTTCGTTCGCGGATGTTTAAAATCTATTGAGTTTTTTAAAAAGATGTAAATAAAAAAAAAAAAACTTTTTAAAAGGAAGCTTTTATTTTTAAAAAATATACTAAAAAGAATAAAATAAGCAACGTTTTGACAGTGATAACTCTGAATAAACAAAACCCAGCCTGGTAGCGTAATGTACATGGATGAATTCTAATAAAGCTATTGCCAAAATTACCTCTTACAAATAACGTTATTCATATGTAATAATTATATTAAATTAGTATAAAACCTTGTCTTAGTAAAACGTTTAAAGAAGTAATTTTTTTTTCATTATATATACACTTGAAAAAAGTTGTCATATTTATTAAATTAATATATCCTTAATCAGACTAAGACTTGGCCATTCTCTCCTTCCCTCTTCTCGTTTATCTTTTTCTCTTTCACCTTCTCCCTTTTGCCCTCTCCACTCTACCGATCCTCCCTCCATATGCGACCCCAACCACATTCTTTTTGAATGTCCTGCTCTTTTTCCTGAGTGCTCTCATCTATACGCCGAACTCTTGACATTGGATCTTCTTATCCCTTTCAATGCTTCCTTTATCCTTTCCTTCCCATCTCTAGCCGTTATTCCCCTCCTACTTTCCTTTATACTCTCTATCTCCGATCGCCTGAGAATCTGAATAGGTAATCCAAGCTCATGTAGTTGGGTCAGTGCTGGCACCGAACCCATTTGAAAAAAAGAAAATTAAATTAATATAATTATTATACATGCAGGATCTGAATGATATATTCTAGAAATAATTTTAGTATTACCTTTATTATATTTATGTAAACTAGATAACTAATTGTAAGTAGGTTTTAAACGCTGTTGTTTACCTTTTTTCCTTTTTTTTTCAAAATAAAAGCTTGTTTCTGTAAATTTTTTTACTTGTATTTATTATTATTTGATGAAATTATAAATTTCTATTGGCTAATGAAAATAAAAAGAGGAAAATATGTCGTTACGGAAAAAAAGTTGATACCTAAAATCAATTAATTTTGATTGAAATTTATAATAAGAGTTCCCTAGTAATTATGTATTAATCTATTTATATATACATATACGAGGTGTGGCTATTAAGTAGACAAATGTTGTAAAACATTCTAAATTTGTAAATATTTAGTTATTATTCTCTTTTATTATATACCCCTGCTCTATCCTTACAACTCGTACGTGTGAATTTTTCATTATCTGAAATAGCGCTGGAAATCTTTTGCTGTGAGCTCCTTCATGACGCGTACCACGTTTCCTCTCACAGCTTCAGTGGTCTGAAATTTTATTCCTTTTAATGCAGATGTGACCATGGGGAACAGATAAAAGTCACGTCGTGCCAGCTCAGGCAAATATGGCGAATGGTCCTGACAGTCGACTAAAAACGTCTTTAAAGATAATGCAGTATGAACCAGTGCATTGTCATGGTAAATACAGCCCGTGACTTGCGCTTTCACAATTCGAGCCATTTCTTTCTTATTTTTTCACGGAGTTGAGCAAGAACCCCAGGGTAGTAATGTTGATTAATATTCTAGCCTTCGGGAACTCAGATAAAGTATATAAACCCATGAGTATCGAAAAATAACAATCATCATCGCGTCGAATTTTGATTTTTTAGCTTTCGGTGAATTGAGTCTTTCTAATGCATCGACTGACATTTAGCTTCCCGATTATAAGTGAAAAACCGAGATTCATTACGTATCACTTTCCAAGAAGTTTGGGTCATTTTTAATGTCATTGAAATTGTCGGTACAAACATTTTCATGAGCTTTTTTTTGTTCGATTGTGAGAATTTTAGGCACCATTTTCATGCACACTTTTCGCATGTGAAAATCATTATGTAAAATTTGCCTCACGCATTCTTTGTTAATTCCGATAGTTTCAGCAGACGTACGAACAGCTAACCGATGGTAGATCGGATCAGATTTGCGATTTTTTCAATACTTTCATCCGTTTTTGGAGTAAAAGAGCGACCCGAGCGTGCATAATCTTCAGTGTCTTCTTAGCATCTTGGAAATGCTCAAACCACTCAGAAACTTGGGCACGTGCTAAACATGCATTGCCATATACAATTTCTTTTAATAAAAAATAAGTTTCTATAGCCGTTTTTCTATGTTTCATATGAAATGTCACGATAATTCGTTGCTCTATTAAAATACTTATCATTTTTTCGGCGAAACGAAAAAACATCTGTTACATAAACAAAGGCCACGGCTAGATTAATATGTCTACAGACATGGCCAATCGAAAAAAAAGACTCGACGCTACACAACTGTCAGTCCTACGAATTTGGTGCAATGCATAGTTTTTCTATAGAAGCAGCAATCTTGTTATTTTATAGCCACACGTTGTATATATATATATATATATATATATATATATATATATACTTAACTCGGTCATTTTGGCCTTGCAAGGGGTTATGCCCCTTGACCCCTCTTGCTTTCATTTATGCCTCTGTCTCTTCCATACTTTATATAAAATGATCAAAATTTGCAACGTAATTCTTACTGGCATCAACACCAAAAAAAGTAACATAATCACAAAAATACTATCCTAACAATTAACTTTCATTATATATAATTGAGACATTTTTTCGTTACATAAAATTGGGACATTTTTTGGAACATTTTTTCTAATGGAGTGTAGCCTAAGAATTACTTTGTAATTTTTATATATATATATATATATGTGTGTATAAATAAATATAAATCGAAAAATTTGTCTGTCTGTCTTTCGCTGGTGCATGCTAACTTCATGGACTACTCAATCGATTTTGTTCTGGTTTTCATCAATGAAAAGATAGAATTTAACGGATCTCTAGGGGTTTTTGTCAATGAAGTGCGGAAAATAGATAAAATGTACTCGATAAAATAAAACAAAGAAATGAATAAAACATTTACCATGATAAATATTTTAAATATAATCATTACAGTGGTAAATATAAGGTATACGTACAAATTTAAATATAATTATTGGTATTGTACAAATGAATGTAAGTTAACGTTTTATTAATTTCTAGCGCAGAGGAAGATCACCGTGTTCTATCTGCCCCCCCCCCCAGCTCTAAAATTTCCACCCAGAACTTTATACAAGGTGTTTAATAATGCAGCAATTTAATAGGAAATAAAGTTCTTATTATTCGCTTTGTTTACAGTTATGTCAGAAGTTGCTTCCAAAACATTTTGAAATGGTTCAGTTAGTCGTATATTTTTAAATTACAAAATTACGGGATTTATTTTTGACGGAAAAATGAAACTTCATAAAATAACAATAAAAAAAAAAATCACCTTTTAAAATTTGACTTTGACGTTTGCTTGTATTCTATGAAAAAACCGATATGCTTTCATTGCAAATGTGCGAAAGATGTAAAATACTGACTAGCTAAAAAAAGATATCAGCAGCTGTTGGTATTTTCTGTCGGCGTAACTGGAACTATCAATTGTAATAATCACGATATCAATTTCGAAGTACATCGTACTTTTACGCTTTGCAAATTTTTCTCCGTGTGACATTTAAATGATTCTTGTAGAGGGGGCAACGAGTTTTCTAGGGTGGACAGCACATGATCACGGCGTATTCGTTTATTATAAAAAGATAATGGAACCCGTTAGAATATTTTTACAATATGTTCTTTAATGCTACAATTAGAATTAATAATTTTAAAACCAATTGAGAAAACATTGTTGTTTATAATCCGTTATTTTACTTGAAATTTATCGTTCGCAGTTGCTTTTTCATTATCTTAAATTACATAATAAATCATTTTTTACATATTTGGTTTTATTCATGAATATCTCAAAAAAATTTTCTCAGTAAAAATATAAAAAAAATCTCTGCCCCTCCAAAGTTGTTTCGGTAGTTTAATAAAATTTATTTATTTTTTTATTACATAGAATTGGGACATTTTTTCGTTATAAAATCTAATGGGAACCGGCCTAAGAATTACGTTGTAAATTTTGATCATTTTATACGAACTATAGAAGGGAAAGAGACAGAAATGTAAGCAAGAGGGGTCAAAAATGGCCGAGTTTATATATATATATATATATTGACCCGGCGAACTTCGTACCGCCACAGAAATAATAAATTTTGTGTTAACTTATTAGCTGAGTTAAATTTAGTTTTTATTAATACTCAAAAAGGAATTAAGTTCAATAAATGTGCAAAAACCAAAAAGACAAATATTTTAATTACATTGAAATGAATATAATTCACGGCAGCAAGGCATTAGTAACAAAAATCAGTATAAATTTATATTAAAAATTTAAAGTAAATAATTAATTTATATACTTTTTAATAAAGTTTGTACTCTATGCAGTTAGCTGATGACGGGCTATACACGAAAAACGTGTTTCTAATGATCTCTAATTTCTTAAAGTAAATTTATACCGGTTTTTAAGATTCCGTACAAACTATAAAATACGGAATCTCAATAAGATAGTTTAGAAACGACAAAAATATTTATGTCCACAATAGTTTGGAAACGGTTTGACTTATCGCAATTGGATTATAAATTACAATTAAACTTCTATCTGTGACAATTTACAACTTTAAACTGAGCGATTATCCTAGCCGGCAAAAAACCGTCTAAAATATATAATATGGAATTTAGAACGACCTCAAAAATACCCTTAAAAAAATCATAATTCGTCACCAGATAACTCTTTAAAAGCGAAATTCAAAATATAAAACAAAACGCAGGAGCCCTTTATGGAAATTTAAAAATTACGGTTAAAAAATTATTTAAACCCCTCTTTTGGACCAAAAACAGCAAGAAAAAAAAAATTTTCTTCATAAATATTTTTTTTTACTTTGTACTCTGCTATTCGGAGCGGAGACAAATTCAACAAATTAAAGATCCTAAAAATCTGTCCAGCCATCCTTGAGTTATAAGTGGTATAACTAATCTGACTTTGCTTTATATATATGTAATATGGAATTCAGAACTATCTCAAAAATCACCCTTTAAAATTCATAACTCATCACCCGATAACACTTTAAAAGCTAAATTCAAAATATAAAACAAAACACAAGAGCCCTTTTATGAAATTCAAAAATTACGGATAAAGAATTATTTAAACCCTCCATTTGGACCAAAAACGGCAAAAATAAAATAAATTTTCTTCATAAATTCGTCTTAAATCCGAAAATTTCAAACTTTTTTGAACAAATTGTAACAATCTGGACCGTTTTGACGGAAATTTTTATAAAAAAAGCTATTACAATACCTGACGTCATAACGTGTACAGTTATCACAATTCGACTTATCGATTGCGTGTGAGCATGTGTATACTACGAGCTAAGTTGAATATAGAAGCTATAACTAAAAAACTTGTTTTAATTAAAGGGTAAAAAAGATAAAACTCAAGCTATTTTCATAACAGGTATATTTTTTAATGTACAAAAAATAAAATTATCGTAATGCTATTGGATGCACAATATTTTTAGTAATCCTTGAGGGGTATAAACAAACAAATTCGATGGTTTGCCAACCCCCGAACACGCAACATATAATTGGCCGTGCGAAAAGGAAGGATTTTCTAAATCTAAGCCACAAATTGTCATTGTTTGACCTTGTTACTTATTAATAGTCATAGCAAATGCCAAGCGAATTGAAAATTGCAAACGTTTGAATGGGATAGGTGAGTCTGAAGGAATCATTGGGATAAAATAACTGGCTCGCTAATAGCAGAGTAAAGTTTATTATATTATTTTTTTCAAAGTAAAACCATCATTTTAAAAGCAGATCACCCGATAGTTGGCGCTGGGAAAATGCGTGCTAATTGAAATATTGCATTCAGATGTAATTAGTGTGTGAAGGGTTTTGAAGTGTAGAAAAAATTATACATTGTGCAAATACGGTGCGGTATTGAAGTGAGTATTTTACATGATTTTCTATAACGTTCCCGGTAGTAAATTCCGTTGCAGGATATTTTAGAAAACACCACTTTTTTTTAAACTCTCCGTAATGAGTACAGCAGCTAGCTAGGAGCGCGCGACTTGGAAGTTTAATGATTTCAATAACGCAAAAAGTGAAGTAACAGAAGCGGCGTATTTACTTACACCAGAAACTAATAAAATAACCATAGTAATCATTTTATTTAAATTTTTAGGTTTAGTTTATTTTTACCGTGGTAATCATTTTATTTTAAAATTAATTTTTTGTTAATTTCTTTTTATTCGTCCCATATACATTTCTGTGCCCCTGGTCTCATCTCAACTATTTAAAACCCTCATATTTCGTGTAGTGGACCGAATTGTGAATCTAAACCATTCTTGAATACACTTGAACACACACAAAAAAATTTCATCAAAATCGGTCCAGCCGTTTAGGATGAGTTCAATTACAAACACACGCACAGAAGAATTATATATATAAAGATGACAAAAAAAAATTTCAATAATTTCTAAACACAGTTTTAAACGGAAATTAATTTACCGGGGTAGCCGTGGCTAACAACTCAGATGAATACTAGTAAACGGAAAATGAGTAGTCATCAAGCCCAATCACTATAATTTGATGTATTTAATTACTATATTAGTAATATTCCCGCAAAAAAAGAAAAAAGAAGAAAAATTAAAGATTTAAACGGGTGTTAATATGCGAGAACTATGGGGCAAGGAACTGCTGAACGATTTTGTTTCGTTTTTTATCAATAATGCTTAAGGAAGATTTTAGGAAATAATTTATATAATTTTTTTGTGAGTCAGACTACTCACACGTATTTTGATCAATGCAGTGGATAAAAAAGCGCCATAAAATAAAATAAAGATTTTAAAAAATGTTTAATATAATATATATAATAGATAAAGTAAAAAAAATGTTAATAATTTCTAGATATAGATTTAAAACAATAAACATGAGTAACATTAATCTATATATACTTGTATGTGTATATATGTATATATTATTACAGGAGTCCCTGATTTCGGATGCTATTTTATACGAACAACGTTGTTTGATGTGAATTTGGACCTTAAGATTTATCGGGAAACCCCTTTACGAGCATTAGGCTTTTATTTTTTATTTTTTATTATTATTGTCACTAATATTCGAAGTAAAAGAAACAACGAAACAAAAAAAAATCACCGGAATAGCGGCAGTTTCTCCGGCAGGAGAATTCACGAAGCCCTTTCTTTCACCACGTGTCCAAAAAGAAAACCTTTTATTAAAAAAGAACGTAAGTATTCAGAAAAATCACAGACAAGCGGCGCAACCGCGTAATAAATGCGTACGAGAAAAGAAATGCGGTTTAGACTAGTAAACACAAAGAAATTTATACAAAAAAAAACGAAATTTCGGTCGACTACGTTGAATGCACGCCGAATTTTCACAATGACTGGGCTAAACGGTTACACGTCACGGCGACGACAAAATTACAACGAAAGTCCTTTTTCGAGCCACGAGAAAACACGACTCGCTCGCGTCAACAATTAATCTGACTATCGATTTTATAGTGCAAGATGCACGAACGAAGATTTTTCGGTACACGATGGGCTATTCCAAACGATATAGTCGAATCGCTGAAATTACCCCGTACCTTATCAATTAATATAATAACCGCCGAATTTTCTAGAACATTTCTTAAATTACTACCGTGTAAATTACCCTGCCTTTTATAATGTTCTCTCGGCTCGACATTACTCGGCACATCTTATTCTGCGCTTCTTGCCGCACGCGCATATCATTGTCTTGGCCACTGACCACTACCACTCAGACACTATTGCGTCTCTACCCCAGCGCGACCGTGTACTTGTCGATCACGCCACTGATCTCGGGGATTTTTGGTATCGGGCAGATAAGCTACCAAGACAAGACAAAACGGCGATGTAAAATATATCGACGTTCGAGAAACCGAGAATTAATGAATACATCGAAGAATAATTTCTAGCTCGAACGTCGAATAACAGATAGCGCCAAAAGTACCGAATCCGTATCAATATATATATATATATATATATATATATATATATATATACATAAATCAAAATCAGAAAATATATCTGTTTTTCTATCTGTGCGCGCTAACATTGAATTTTCACCAGTGTATAGACTGATTATTCCTGTCGAAGATTTGGGTGCTTAATTTATAAGTTTCTGATGTGATCCAACCGAGCTATAAAGGTTTTTGTCAATGAAGGTGGGAAGTAGAAAGGTAAATCACTCGATAAAATAAAAAAATTAAATGAAATGATTATTATGTTAAACATAAATTAAACACAAAAATTTTAATAAAATGATTACCACGGTAAATAGAAGTTAACCGTAAAAATTGACATAAAAATATAAACATAAATTATAGATAACATTTGATTAATTTCTGGCACAAGTAAAAAAGGAATGATGCGTTCTTTATTAATTAGGTAAAACACTTTATTAAAGTATTATGCCAAAAACTTTACATGCAATAAATTCATTTTTATAAAATGCTCGACAGAGAGGTCATCAGAACAATACGGGAATGTGGATGGAGAAGATGTTTTCTTGAATATAGAATTCTAAGAGACTACTGTATGACTAATTCGCAACCGGTTTATAACGGAGTATTCTATAAACGTAAGGTGAAAAGGAGAGAACTATGTGTCAGTTGCAGATTTTATATATTTCTAAAATAATGCCTGTGTTTGTTCTTTAGTTTAACGAAACTTATTATTAACATAGATTACAGGAAGACAAGAATCTTCAGTTGAACTTAAGGACCGTTTATTGTTGCACAGTTATAGACACGTTTCCCACAGAGAGAAAGAGAGAGAGAAAGAGAGAGAGAAAGAGAGAGAGAAAGAGAGAGAGAGAGAGAGAGAGAGAGAGAGAGAGAGAATGAATCTTTAAATAAATATGTTAATTAAAAAATTTAAAAAAAAATAAATAAAAATTATTCACATTTAAAGCTCAAGGAAGCTATGAGTAAGTAGACAGGCAGTTCAACGAATTATTGCAGTGACGAAAGCAATGTGATTTTCGAAAATGAATCTAAGTTGACTGTAACAAAAACATTTCATTAAAGAAGGCAAAGTTACGGGAAGCAACTTTATAGCGTAGACACAGTATGGAATTACCGTATAGTCATAAGCATTATTTAAGTAAGGCACTTTTATAATAATCGTTATTAATTTCCTTAAATAATTCAGTAACTATGTAATGTTTCAAATTCCTAATGCTGTTATATGAAAAATGTAACGAAGCAAAGGTGAAAAGTACTCGAAGTAACAACAGAGATTAACGTAAGACGAGAAGGGACTTGATCCGGATGGGGAAGGGGACGGATTCCGAGTTTTTACATTGATTAGTCTACCACAATCGAGGACGATCGTGTACTAATAATTAAATTTAAAATGCACGTACAGTACAGAACTGAATGACGTTATGTGAGAACCGTTTACGCTTTTCATAGGTGACCAACGGAAAAGATTCACTGACTCGAGATATCCGTGAGAACACATTCCTCGGTTCAAACGAATTATTAAAAATAAGAAATAGACTGTATTGTCGTCGTAGTTATCGATGAGACAGTCTCACATAGCACGACCTTCTCGCCACAGTTGCGACCAATCGACAGACTGCGTCTCGCGAATCACATGTTTCGACTGCCACCGTGACTACATTTCGCAACAAATCCGGCCGAATAAAGAAGACAACAAAAAACAAAACAAAACAAAACAAAACAAACAATGTAGAAACTGTGACAAATGTTAGGTTAATTTTTTTTCTTTTCTTTTCGGTACTCGTACGACGTCTGAAATTCTTTCATTTAAAGAAAGAAAGAACGGCGTTTAAATTTATCGTAGATATAATGATAATTATAAGCGTAAATAAACACATTTCGAAGCAACAGCCAGACAGATTTGTCACTCTAATCATAGGCATTATCCAAGAGCATAACTCTGCTCATTGCCGTCCTTTAGCACGCAATCGCTTAATCGGATAATTACCGCGCCACCGGTAAATGACAATAGGAAAATTTCCCTAGAATAGTAGCCAAATTAGCGGGCAACTCCGGTCCTTTGAAGGATCATACGTGCATTCATCGGACAGTCGAAACAAAAAAAAAACAAAAAACAAAAAACAGACATTTATTGAAACTTATGTAGTTGAATTTTCATCTCACAATCATCGACAACGAAACTAAAAAACTGTTTATTACATATAAATATATATTTTAAAAAATGACTTGAAATTCTAAAAATTGAATGAAAATACGCAAAAAAACAAAGCAATAATTTTATAAAACTTAATATATTTTACAAAAAAGTTGACCTTAAGCGGATGATTATTCCTAAACAAGATATTAATACTTCGGAGAGTAAGTAATCAGTAGCAAATTCAAACTATAACAATTTTAGCGTCTGTAACGGTACGATCACTCTGCCAAATATTGAAAATATCAGAAATATCCGATTATGGTTGACATTTTGAAATATCGCGACTCTAATTAAAGTATTAATGTTGTTTAAGAATAATCACAATATCGTCCCGTTTAAGGTACATTTTACTGCAAAATATGTTATTATCTTCTTAGCGAATAGTTTTATTTTTACTTTTCGAAATATTAAAATTTTTAGAGTAAATCGAGAAGTCGCATGTTTAAAAAAAGGAGAAAAAAAAACAATTTAATTTCACAATTATTAGTGTAAATGTTTTTTGAGCGACAATGGACGAACTGGAAATAATGCTGCACTCTACTTTGTAAAGGCTTTTGTGATGTTCAGACGTAAACATTTGTGCGATAAGGCTATAATAAATGACGCTATATGAAGGTTTTAAATTCATAGAAAATTAACGACTTTAAATCACTCTCATCGTCCCTTTAATTTTAAAATTTTGGTCTTAAAAATTTTCGGAGGTTCATATTTTCACCATACTCCGAGAAAAACGTTTCAACTATTTTCGGCCATTTTTTGGCCACAGTAGGTAAATACTAAGAGAACTCCGTTTTTTTTTTTTTTGAAACATTATTCGATGACATCAGCATTGTTAAGCTGAAAGCTGCTCTTGCGTCTGAAAATTTAAAATCGATTGTAAAAGAAATTTTCAAGAGAACTTATTTTAAATTATTTAGTTGTTTTTTTTTTTCTCTAAATCTCGTCAAATTCGGTTTTAAAACGCGCCTTTTTTCAGTTCTCCTTCACCCGATTGGAGATTAAAATTTTCTCATGGTGACGTCATGGCTGCATCGCATATAGGTGAAAAATAATTTTTTCCCAGCAAAATGGTTTGAGGCTCGAGAGTGTTCGATGCAAAAGAGAGTTAATCTGCGACAAAAAAATAACCGTCAATCTAGAATTGAGAAACTAATTTCTACAGTTGTAATCCGATCATAAAATAGACAATTTTAATAAGTAAAGGGTTTTAACACAAATTGTATTCCTATTACATTCGCTACTCGCGCTGAAGGATCGCATTTGCGACTTCAATTATTATTTAGTATATATAATTACCGTTGTACATATTCCAAATATATGATTTGATTTGTAGTAACGTCCGAATTAAGCTGCCAGAAAATAATTTGATAACGGTCCCCAATTACTCTGGCGCTGAAATTTAAATGCTTTAAACTGCTTCAAATGCTACAAATGTTTTAAATGTTTCAACTAATTCAACTACTTTGCTTTCAACTTTGAACTGTTCAATAATATCTATTAGCTTATTAAAAATTGAAGTGCGCTAAAAATCGCTTAATTTTAAAGGTTTTATTCGATTCATCGTGAATCGATATTTCATGGCACTGATAAGAAAAAATTAGAAAAATTTACAAAACTAGATTAATCGGTACAAACGAGGTCTTCCGGGTGATAACAAAATGAATTTCTCAACGCGTAAATACAAGAAATAAAGTACGAAGGAATTTCCCTTTTCAGAAGGCAATTTTTATTTTTTCACAATTAATAGAGACGCGTTCGAATAAAGATTTGTAAAAGTTTTACTAATTACTATTTCACGCAATATTGCAGGAAAGATATCGTTCAAAACGTACTATCAGATGACGCTGAAGAGGTCCGCTCACGGCGAGGTCCGAACTTTAGCAAAACTGAAGCGAAAATATAAATGGATTAACTTCTACCCGAACGTCTCTGTGATTCCAGATAAAACGTATAAAAACAGTGCTTCTTTAAATGTGGAGACTTTCTTAGTTTTTAACGCGTGAACAGAAATAAAAGCACCGATTCGTCTGTTTCGGTGAAATACGAGAATAGACCACTGCGCTGGACTTTTAATTAATAACGCGGTAAATTCATTTCGCATTAAAGGAAAAAGTAAAAAGTAGATAACTAGCCGCGATAAAGGAAAAAATGATAACACGGCGTTACAATTTAGCGACGAAACTGTGAAATAAATTTTATCGCTGCCAAAGGCGGGTCTGTCGACGATTTACATCAACTATTTAGAGCATACTGTTGAAACGAAGAATTTATTAAGCAGTAATGAGTGTGGATCCTAACGATAATGCAAATCGTGTTCATTTTTCTTATCAGCGAACAAGACCCTAACGTGCAAATAGCGACCTTGTAAGATTTTTAAAACTGGTAGTATCGGTCATCTTGAAAATTGCGAAGAAACGGAAGTCGTAATTAATATATGGATACCTCGTCAGCATTAGCTCAAAATTGAAATCTGAAAATATAATAAACTGGAAGTACTTCGGAGTACTTCACAAGTACTTCAGAGCTTTGCTCGTTGTATTAACCGAAAATAAGTAATACTATGTCGACACTTTCAGTTGTAACGATAAAAATAGCATTGCCGAAGAAGGTGAAAAAAAAGAACCAAAGCGGAGAAAATTCTATAATCGGTTGAAGTGTAATCTAAACATTTGGACGCTGAAGGCTTCCGAATAAATAAGACTAATACAAAAAATATAATTATTGCATCGCAAAAAAGAAAAAGGAAATACTTTAATTATACATATAGTATGCGTATGATTTAATGTAGTTTTATCTTTCTTTATTTTTCTATTCATCGATTCATGGTAGACAACCGTGACAATTGGGAACTTGGAAAAAGCACTTTAGAAAACGAAATATATCGAATTTATGTCGAAATTGGGAAAAATGCCTTAATTCGTTCAATTTTAACATTGAATAGTTGTGCCCGGGCGAACGCCCACTTTGTCTTTTAAACTAAAAAATTCAACTTTCGCAAACAGAGGCTCTTTCCAAATTTTTAATTATTCCGCCCTGAGATCCTTCTTTAGTCTTCCTTCTTTTCGCTCTTCATCAGTCTCGTTTTTCTTCCTCTTATTCATTTACGTTCGAGATTTTTTTTATTCTACCTCCTTTCATTTTTTCTTTTCGTTATTATATGTCTTCCGTCGCGTGCGCCTGTCTAATTTCCCGACCAATGAAAGCAGCAAAGAACAACAGTATTCCAGCGTATCGCGCGTGTCTTTAAAAATAAATTAAAAATAAAAAACACACGGATATCAATTTTTCGAATATTTTGCTTGATCGATTTTTTCATCGATTTTTGTTATGCTCCATTCGAAAAGGTGATTAAATGTTCAACGTTTCACTCGCTTACACTATATGTACTTTTAGCGCTGTAAGTAAATGTTCCACATCTGATACGTATTAAAATCACGGATATCAATCGAACTTTTAGGCTTTTTCGTTTCTGAAATATCTTTAGAAAAATTAAAAAGGCGGCAAACTTTGCTTTCAGTTAATTTGAATTTTCGGCCTCTTGGTATAAAAACTGTATTTATTTTAAGTCGATATAATTGACGAAAAAGAAACGACATCCACTTTTAACTCAGCTCGGGCTTGACGGAGACAGATACGATGATGACATAATTACGTATCAAAAAGAATATATTGGAAAAAATATCGGCCCGTTCTGGGTAACTGTCTAGAGGTTTTTTTTTTTATAAATTCTTCTAATGTATAAGATGACTGCAGGTATCATCTGATATTACTTCGTGTTATATTTAATATTTGGGCATTTGAGAATAAAAATCATTAAATGTTTGGAAAGAAAATTTTACACGTTATTAATCAGACTAAATATTTAACTTGGACGACGGGAAATAATTTAAAATTTTGCAATCATTCATAATCATTTTACGTAAATGTTCGGATTTCGAGCGTTCATTTTGCTTTTCTCGTTATTTTCATTTGACTACTTTCGTTCATATCGATGCGTTCGTTTCTAATTCAATTTGTTATAATATAAGAATTACGTGTCCGGTAGAAAATTAATTAATAACATTCTACATTTTTAACAATTTAAATTATTTTTAAATACGCGTATAATTTTAAAAAAACTTTTAAGTTTCTGGTTCAGTTTTTTTTTAATAATTTTTTTTCGCAGAAGCAAATTACTGTGTATTTGTAAGGGTGTCGTGTTCAGAGCGACCCACTAATAATGGTGTTCAGAGCGACCCACTAATAATGGTGTTCAGAGCGACCCAATAATAATGGTGTTCAGAGCGACCATCGGATTCTTTTTATTATTATTATTATGTTCGACTCTGCTGTTCACAACTACTTTGAAAGTTATAAACTTCCTCCAACTTGCTCTATTTTCTTTGCAGCATCGGTTGCGATATTAAGAGCCATTCTTTACATATCCTTAATACGAGACAATAATAAATTCCTAATTATCTCTGATGCTAAAAGTGTTTTACAAACTATCTCATCTGTTTTTCCTCATCCTTCTTGTGATCCAGTCATTCTTCGTATTCGCTCGATTATCCATAACCTCTTCCAAACTTACCACATTCAGATCGAGTTCCTTTGGATTCCAGGCCATGTTGGTATAGAAGGAAACGAAAGAGTTGATCGGTTGTCTCGCGGTGCAGCTGTTAATGGACTCCCCATTAATAAGTTCACTGCTAATAACTTTTATTTGTATTGTCTAAAAAATTCCATTATAGGTTTTGGTCAGACTCATATCCTTCCTCCTTTTCTAACCAGTTTTCCCTTTATCTTTCTATTCAGCCATATATTCCAGTTAATCCTTGGTTCCATGAATTTCCGTCTTTGCAGCAGCGCTATTTTATTTCCTCTTTATGTCGATTGCGTTTCGATCATAGTTTGCTTCCTTCATCTCGCTATCGATTTTCAGACTCTCCCCTTACTGTCCGCTACATCCTCCAAATGATGCCCACGAATGTAATTCTAACCACATTCTTTTCGAATGTTCCACACTGTCGTCTGAACGTTTCCTTCTTTACTCTCAACTTCTGAGACGTAATATTCCTGCTCCCTATAGTGCTGCATCTGTTCTCTCCCTTCCTTCGTTAACTGTTGTCGCTCCCCTTGTATCCTTCATTGATGCGATATCTGACCGCGTACGAATCTGAATAATTAATTCAGCAATGCTTTCCTTTCTTGTCGAACATGGGTCAATGCTCTTTGTCAGCGAGTCCAGAGAAAGAAAAAAAAAAGACTTGGACGACTGTGTTCAGACATTTTTATTATTATTATTATTATTATTATTGTTATTATTATTATTGTTATTATTATTATTATTATATGCGACTTGAGCGGCCAAGTTATTTTGTTAAAACTGTTAGAAATGATAATATATGAATAGAAGCGTTAGACAACGGTGCGTTTTATTAAAAAAATTAAACCGGATGGGAATATGCCTCCATTCATCTATTATCATTTTACAGTAACAAAAATTATATACATTGCCTAGGCATTTTGCATTAAATTACGTTTTTATAATATTGTATACCGTTAAATGTTAACATAGAAATATCAAGTTTAAAGTAAATAATAACGAATTTAGAAATTACACAATTTATAAGAGAACCCTAACAGAATATGTTCGTAGTTCATTGTAGTAGTGTACCAGACATTTCCAGGAAATTACCTCTCCCCTCCCTTTTAGATGCCGGCTTTAAATGTGGTCGCTTTGAACACGGTCGCCCCCAACACTAACCATTTGCAAGTAAGTGCAGGTTAAAATTTTTAAATAACAAGCAGTTTCTGGCTACCTTTTTAACGGGAAGTTAAATTGAAATCACAAGAACAAAGCGACCAATTCGACCGCTTATCAATAAAACGATTAAAACTTTTCGAAAAGCTACATAGCGACAAAAATTAATTCTGTCCTATAAAAAGTCATCAGTATTCAGAGAACCGTATTAAGGCGTATTTTTAAAGCGGTACAACTGTAAATAAAATGAATTCTAAAAAAACAAACAAAAGACATAAAAGAAAGGCCACAGAAAACGAGTGTCTAGCAAAAGTACAATAAGGATTGGATTTTATGCCAAAATTGGACAGACATTTTCGTCGGATGAAATCGCGGAGAAAGTTAACGACAAAGTTGGTGTATCTTTACGCTAATTGAATCGGTAAATTATTCTTATCGTGACACATGTACTGGCCGAAGCGATAATGAACGTGCTAAACAATTGTCCAGTTTTCATAGTGAAATGCCACCATGCAGCAGCCTGATAAAGTCGTCGAAATAAATAGAATAAAATTAAATTTACCGAAACCCATTATTATAACAACACGTTCAATCGTAGAACAGAACGTGAAATTGCTGCTGTTCATCCGATAGCGAAAATTTTCACGTACCAGGTAGAATAACTTGACCAATATCGAGCAATTTATCAAAGGCCGCCTGTTGAGAACTCGAATTGCGCACCGCTTTAAAAAACAAAACTCCACGGATTTCATAAAATCGACGAAGGAATTAAAAAATGAGTAGAAGCCGCTCTTTCAGTGACTTCCAAAATGTCTTATCGCATCTCGATGAGGAACGTTTGCTATTTGGAATAACATTTCGGTTACTTAGAAAAATCCTCCTTAAAGGTTTGCGAAAAATAGGCTATTTTTTGAAATACGATGCGTAAAAATGTTGAAAGCCACTCTGAACATTCAAATGTTATACGATAAAGCGGCCATCAGTTTTGGAGTCCAACAAATATCATAGTCCCGGTGCCGTTTTCGTTCGTTTTTTTATATTTCATACCGGCAAACTTCCGGTGCGCAATTCGAGTGTGATTAGATTATTAAACCTTTTTTAGCTGTCGGCCAGGTAAACAACGGTGCGCAATTCGAGTGTCGCCGATTATAAGTGCTTGTTATTTCAATATAAAATTAAAATTAGAACCGGAAAGGAATTTAACCGTGGAAATGAAAAACCATGAATGCAACGAAAATTAGCGCAGTTAAGATCGGTGAAATTTTATTACATAAAGAAACAAAATGAAGGTGCATCAATACATAAAAAGTAGGACTTCTTAAAATGAAAGGTGGAAAAATATTATAAAGATTTTTCATCTGAAAAAAATTTTAAAGCTTATGGACGGAAGCGCAAATTTTTCAGAGAAGGCTAATTTAAGATTATTGGAGGTTACAAAATTATAGAATCAGTCAACAGCAAAAGAAAGGCGAGCTATTCAGACAAATAGTGTCTCGTACGAAATCCAGTAGCATCTGCATTCCATGTTAGGAACAGCTTGTTGGTCAGCGTCTGTTCTCCAGGTTAGAAGCTGATAGGATAAAACCTATAATGATACAGTAAGCAAGGAAAAACTATACTGTAGTATATTCCCGCGTGTATTATGAAATGTCCAAACAAGTAACTGATGTGTCACATGATCCGACGTTTGGACTCTCTACCGATTGGCAACGGAATAGAATCGCTACATCCTTAGAGAAACTAGAAAACTTCACATTGTACAACAGAAACTGATCCGTAACAGAATAAAAATTTGTAGTTCACTGAAATACTTTGATCATCATATAATAAAAGCAAATTGATTTGAGACGTTGAAGGAAAAGTAGATGGAAAAAGAAGGCGTGGCCGCGTTCCAACGAAATAATCAGACATGATCATCCGGATAGCTATAGGAAAAAGTTTCGAAGAAAATATGTTCGACTGGGGCTCACAACGAAGATCACTGGCGACTCCTATATATATCAGACGGCCAGCTCATAATCACGACATCTCCACGAGAGATTCACGAGATTCAATGATGATGAATTTGAGATTACTGAAATCCTTCAATTACTCTTTTCCTTTCCATGTTTTAATCTTCACTGATAGTTCCAAGAATGATGGTGGCGCGGATGGTGCGTTTACCTCCCCTTCGCTCTATCACTTTCGAATCCTTCAGACTTCCTTCCTTCTGCCTCTATCTTCTCAACCGAATCGATCTTCATTCTTCGTGCTATCTCTTTTAATTCCTCTACAAGTGGGTTTTGAAAAATTCCTGATCGTTTCCGACTCTAAAGTAGGCTTGAGCAATGTATCGATACATCGGGAAAAACCGGTGTGGAATCAACATCGTCGAAACGGTTTCGCGAATTTTTGAAAACCGATGTATCACGGATCGTGGTGTTGTCGAACCTTCACGATGTATCGCGGTGTTGGATGTTGTTGATTCAAGTAATTAATCTGAAAGAGTTAATAATGAACTCAATAATTACTTACTGATGACTAAAGTTAGTTTAGAGAAAAATTCATTGACATAGGGGAAAATTTACGAGGATTCTTTTCCTTGCATGAAAAATCTTGCCAAAAGATACACTTGGCAATTCAAGGTCCCAGTGTACCTTCAGAAAGGGTTTTCAGCACAGGGAGAAATGTAATAACACGTTAAAGAGTAGCATTACTCCCGACAAATGCAGAAATGCAAACTGTTTTGGCTCAAAATATAAAAAATGCATAAATTTCTACGTTTTACATCAATTACTTTATTTTCCATTATTTCATTAATGTTCATATATTTTGTTAAAAGTTAAGGAAGAAAATTTATTGAACGCCTTTATTTTTTTTTAACTGAAAGCAAGAATTACCTTAAATATTACCTTAAGTGCAAGCTAAATTATTTATTAATGAAAACTATATATACTAATATCTCCTTAATCTTAAGCATCTAGTTGTGTAATATAATTAAGCTGTACTGTTTTTTTGTTTTTTGGAAACATAAAAATCGTGATACATCGTGACATCGCGATGTGTGCTTCCCGATGTATCGTGATGCAGAAATATAGACATCGCCCAAGCCTACTCTAAAGGTGCCCTTTAAGACATCTCCTCTCCTCCTTCCCATCCATCTGATAATATCGTTCTCTTAGTTCGATCTCTCATCCCTACTTTGTTCTCGTCCTGCTCTATCGTCATCGATTTTCTATGGGTTCTTAGTCATTTCAGTATGTAATGACTCAGCTTTACTCCTTAATTCAGTCGCCCGCAGTAATTTATTCCTCAGCTCTTTCCCCTCGTCAAACATCATTTTCCTATCCACCTCCGATCATTCCGGACTTTGGCTGAACATTTGTCCATCTTTATTCTCTAATCGTTATTCGAAAGACCGTCTTATTCAATCGGTTCCACTCATTCTCTACCCTAGTTCCATCCTATTCCGGTCTGCCGTCATTCCACTCTCTTCTCGTTTTCGATTCGCTCCATCGCCTTCTCCTCACTGCTCTCTTTACGTTACCAACCCTCCTCGTATTTGTGATTCTAATCACATTTTTTCGACTGTTCTGCTCTCCTCAACGAACGCTCCCTTCTATACGCCCAACTTTTAGTTATAGGTCTTCCTATTCTCTATAACGTAAACCTATAACCTTTCCTCTCTATTGTCTTCTGTTGTTCCTTTGCTACCGTCCTTTGTGTCTTCCATCTCTAACCGGCTATTAAGTTTTCTAATATTTAGTTTATCGCGTTGTCGGGTCGCTGGTGCGCTCAAGGACAAATAAAAAACATTTCGGATCTAATTTGTAAAACTAAAAACAAAAATCAAAAAAAAAAAACAACAACAAAGGGAGTGGAATTACGAATTATAAAAAAAATTCCGCCCTACTTGGCGCCAGTTTTAAAAATGCCAACATGGCGGATACAGCCGAAATATCTATAAACCGGCAGCTAAAAGCAAACACATCATTGCAACCGGTTCCTTCTCCTTGTAACGTGAAAAGAAACTGTTACCTAAAAATAGAGCGCCTGTAAAATTTGCATCGGTGTATTAGGCAATTCGTATTTTTATCTTAGTCCGCTGCGCACTATCGATAATTGCCTCGGTACACGCTTGTTTTTAACAACACAAGTCGCTAGCATTACGGTTATCGATGGTAGGACGCTAATGTATCGCTTCGCGGCCCGCGAAATATCATTTAATAACCACATCGAATATAGGGAAAACGATGTCGGTATAAAATTAACGCTTTGACAAGAACGACAGATTTTCCACCCACGTTCTACCTTGGGCTGCTTTGCCGAATAGTCGCACAGGACAAAATTCTTCATAAATCGCAATTTAGCAGCCATCGACACTATATACCAGCAACGAACTCGTAGCTTATTATCGATTTATCGTGCGTTCTATTTTACTGCTACTCCTCTTCCCGCCAGTGAAAATGATCGCCATCTATTTGATTATTTAAACAGCCACACGAATAATACGGAGCCCCAATTTCCTTCTAATATATTATGTAAATCCGTTATGTCGGCATATCGGTTAGATAATGATTTACCTTTTTCTCCTATATGAACGTCTCTTTAATCGTAGACACATATGCAATGAAATTTTCCCTCTTACTATCGTTTAATCATAAGTCCTGCAATTACGTCCTCTTCTCGAACATAAAAATATTCTATCTGATCAGATTGTCTGTTGGTCTCCACCGTTTAAAGTCAATATTTGTGAAAGAAAAATATCAAGAACAACTTTATTTCAACAATAACCAACGAAATGTCCGACCGTGAAGGACGTTTTGACTGCAGCTGCAATTTATCGTAAAGTCTTTAAAAAGTCGAAGATATTTTTAGATGAAATTACACTTGTGTACACATATATATAAATTCAATGCATTAAACATATAAGCCTCGACAGGTCGCGATTTGTTTGTTTCTTTGGGGGAAAAGAGAAGTGCCAGCCAAATGATCCAGAAACTTAGTTTAAAAGACAAGTGCCTAAAGAAACAGAAAAGAGATCGGATTGTTGTATAGTTTTGGCAGTGGGCAAATGAATTCGGCTAAAGTAGGGGCAACATCGAAGGAAAGAAGCGAAAGTGTATAAAAGATGGACAATAAAGATTGGGAAAGTCGTAAAAATTTGAATGACAGAAGAAAGCGCCGTTGCGAAAGAATATTAAACGAGAGCATGACGTCGCAAACAAATTCATGGGGATCAAGAAAGTAATGAGAAGAAGAAATAATAAACAAATCGAAAAAAAATAAATTAAAGACGCATACGATTAAAGCGAAGAATGGAATAAATAACGGAGAAAATATAAGCCAAGGTAAGGGGAGAGTGTCAATTAGACGGTAAAATAAGTGAGGACTGAAAAAGAATAACGAATAATAGTAGTATACGCGTGCTTTGACGGAAAAGGAATATTACGAACAGGAAGTTTATCGATTAATTCAACTGTTAGAGGGAGCAGCGCGAAGGAACCAGTAAACTAAATTATCTGCACTGCCGTAATAACTGGGAATACAGATCGATGAAAAATTGAAAATCAGATAGCGATATAGTGCACTCAAATGAAGAGAATAGAAAAAAGGTGGTGCGCACAGCTTGATACACACTTTAGGAGTCAGAATAAATGAGGAATTTGTTAGCACAAGCGGTCCAAATGAAAAGAATGACAGGAAATTATTCAGCTGTAAGAATTGAACACACGGATGGAAGTTTTGAACTTATTATTTAGTTTAGAAAAGGTATGGAAAAAGCGAAGATTGGAGATACCTTCACCGCTGAACCATTACATATTGAATGAAGGAAATAGTTTAAAATTTTAATTACATTTCCTTTCCTTAAACGGGTAGCCTAGCAGTTAAGATGCTCGACTTCCAAGCCGGAGGTCATGAGTTCAAAACGTCTCTCATTAGTTGCTCTCACGTTGACCTAGCCTGAAATAATTGGATCCAGAGAAAGATCTGAGAAGGTAAAGGACTGGCCCTAATATTCTCTTCAGATCTGCCAGGCTTAGTACATTGTAAATCTTAACTTCACACAATCCCCGACACTCTGACGACTCATTTTACTTTGTTTACACTTGAGGATGAAAACTTTAAAAACCGACACTCTAAAGGATTTTTTAACTTTAAAAAAATACCTAAAAGTAGTTGCGAATATAATTTTATTAAACAACAAACGATGCATTTCAGTTCGACGCACCAAATAATTACTCCGTTAAGTATAGGGACACGTCTTTCATTACACTGCAAATATTTCGATTGCTAAAACTGCTATTGGATACTTCTTAAAAAGAACCTAATCATCGCGACTTTCATTGAAATCATCGTCATCTGTAAAGAGTAGCACGACTATTCGACATTAAAACTGTTTTCCGAAAAATTCACCAACCAGTAGAGTAGAAATAGTGTTAACATCTTAAGACCATCAGTTTATTCTAATTGTAAAAATTTAATCTCTCTCTCCACTGCTAACGAGGATGATCGAATATAAAGAAATTATCCGATTAAATGTACTCTATGCATTTGTCAAAGTGAACATTTTTGGTATCAGTTTTGGTTTCGCGGTAACGCAGCTCTGCTTTTTAATATAAACTGGTCACCAATGAGGTTTTACGCATTAGGCAGAATAATAGCAGTGTATAAATACCGATAACCAGAGTCTATGATCGATGCCTGTATATGACGGCATAGACTGGTAAGAAATAGGCTGGAAATTAATGGAAAATATGGAACTCAATATAGGAAGGGTTGTCCATCCGGAAGAGTAAATACAGGAAAATCAGAACACAACAAATTAAGATACCAACACGGTCTGGAACAGAATATACAAAGCAGGCCAGAAAAGCAAATTGAAGAAGAAACTAAATTCATAATGACATCTGCAGTGAAGACAGCTGTGGTAGAGAAAAAAATAACAAGAAACCTAAGTGAAGATCTGCTGAAACAGAGGTGAGAACTGAAGCTGGATAAAAATAAAAACCTGATCGAATAGGCAGAACTAAATAAACTATAATAATAAGAAAACAGATGCGAAGCGATATTCGAAAATGTAACACTAATCTAATAGAGAAAACAGTCTTTTTTTTGTTTTCTTTATGGCCCGGCTTTAGTTAACTATCAAGCCATTTGGCCAGAGAGAAAACAGTTGAAGCGAATAAAGGCCCAAAAGTCTTTAGAAAAATACTATCTTTGGTAAAAAATTGTCATCAAACATAAAAGTCGAAAATGGAACAGTGATAACAGGTAAACAAAAAATAACAGAAGAAGTTGAAAACTACTTTACTGAAGTGCATAATACAAAAATAGGGTCTGATACATCGTCGAATAACCAAAACCAAGGTAGAAATAAAAGAACGGAAAGCATCCTAAAAATAACTAAACAGGAGGTTTATAAAGCGCTTCGATCCTTAAAAAATAACAAAGCACCCGGTCCAGACATGAACCGAAATGATTAAACACGGTTGAAGCACATTAGTAAATAGAATATGTAATTTATTTAATAAATACCTAAAAAGAAAAATTATTCCGCAAAAATGAACGGAAGCGGAAATAGTTTTAATACATAAGAAAGGAGACATACAAAATCTAAGAAACGACAGGCCGATAAGTTTACTATCTGAGTTGTATAAATTATTTACTCGAATAATATAAAGCTGATATAAAAATGAGAAAAATATAATATAAAACTTTATGTTAGGTGTCGAAAAGGCATTTAATTCAATGGAGGTATAGGCTATAATGGATTCGTTACGTAGCTATGGAATTAGCGAGGACTATATACAGCTAATTAAGAACATCTACCAGTCTGCGACGATGTAGATTTATGGAATAATACTAAAAAGATACCAATGGAAAGAGGTATAAGACAAGAAGATACATAATCACCGAAATTGTTTATTGCTGCTTTGAAAGGCATATTCAGGAAATTAGACTGGAGCCCTGTGGGTATAAGAATCGATGGAAAATATTTAAACCATTTAAGATTTGCAGATGATGTAGCACTACTAAGCACCAGCGCAAAAGAGCTCCAAATGATGTTAATTAAACATACAATCAAATTAAACTTACATAAGACAAAAGTAATGACAAATACTCGAGAAAGTGTACGAATGGAAATAGATAATACAGAAGTGGGAACAGTCAAAGTGTATCTCGGACAAAAAATTACGACTGATAAGAAAATGATGATGCAGGCAGAAGTAAATCGCAGAGTATCACTAGCATGGGTAGCTTTCGGGATTCTAAGTTACGTATTTAAAAACGAGGAAATGCTAATAGGCTTGGAAACTATACAATCAGTGTGTTCTGCCGGTTTTTACATATGGCTCACAAACATGGACATTCACAAAAGCAAATATCAGAAAGATAAGAAGGACTCGAAAAGCGTATAAAAGATTAATGTTAAATATAAGGCGGCCGTCCGACCGAAAGCGAAACACCTGGATACCGGAGAATAACAAACTTAGTGACGTGACGGAGCTAATGGCCGAACTGAAGTGCACCTGGGCAGGGTACATAGCCAGGGGAAAGGATAATAGATGGATAAAACCAGTGTTGGAATCGTGGTCACTGCATAAGAGAAGAAATATTGGTAAACTCGTTGGTATAACGATATAGTTCAGGTAGCGGGAAACAATTGGATTCAGGAAGCTTAAGACCGAAACGAATGGAAGAAATTGAGAAAAACCTACGTCCAGTATCGCACTGAATATCAACACATGTCCTTTCTTCTATTTTACCATGTTATCTTTTCATACTCATCTTGTGGTGTACTCCCCCGATAAATATGTCCACGCAATTCGCGATATTTGACTCGAATCTCTTAAACAACCGTTAGGCACACGGTGCCCTGGATTGGAAGCAATAACCCAAGTGTTGAATTTTTTCAAAAATGCTGGAACGATTCCCGCCCTCTGAGGCTATTCATGATAAAATGTGCAGGCTTTCTTTAATTTTCATCGTAACGTGATCCCCAACGTTAGAAAAACGTCGCGGTAATGACATTGTAGAGCTTATATATTTTCTCGCGATAATCGAAAAATGCAATCAACAACATTTTTTTCGCGGCAATAGCTTGCGCAACCTTTTTAATCTTCAAAAAATATAGCGCACGTAATTTTTGTCAAGAACGGTCAACATTTTTTAGAAAATTCGATTTTTCCGCATCAATTTAAGCCGTTCGCTGCAAATTTGCACACGTCTTTCTAAACCCCATGTAAAGGAATTCCGGGCCAAAATCGAACGCACACAGTTCAAACTCGTCCTTCAAAATTCGATGTATCGAAAACTTTTTGGGATGTCAATGATTTCCGGGAGCTTTCTGCGCACGATAAATGCCGCAAATAATAATCGATAATACTGTATTTACATTTTCTTCAGAACGCGCCGTTACGTTTGCTCTGTGGAATAAGTGCTGCCGACTCATCAATCCATGCTGAATGTGCCAGCGAAAAATGATCGACGGCGCTGTAGGCTTAACATTACCATTCTTTTCAGCTGTACACAAAATAAAAACAAAAAAAAAACGAAAAACATACAGTTACTCTTTAATCCCTTTATTTACTCCGTTTAAAGTCGAGGCTTCCTGCTCCCTACTGTGCTCCCTATATCCTCTCCATTCCGTCTCAGTCTGTTGTTCCTGCCATTTCCGATCGAATTAAGTTTTAATTAGTTAACTCTTCTTCCTATTGTTTCTGGACGAGGTCCCTGGTTGACGAGTCCAAAAATAAAAAAATTAATCGATCACGTTCAGCTTTATTGCTAGATGCGCAATCACCAACTTGCTAACTCGCATTTTGGCCGGTGATTCTAAATGATTAAAAGTTGCAGGCTTAAAAATTCCTGCCTTTATTTAACCAATTACAGCAAAGTAAGAAATTCGCTTACGCACAACGAGTTTTCTATTAATACCTATTTATTTTACAATCCTATGTCATCGGCGGACCGGCAGCTTCGTCCACCGTATCAAAGTGAACCCTTTCTGGTATTTTTGGGGCAACCGTTGTATTTACGTGAGTACCTAGTATATTTCTGACTATATGAAATTTCTTTAAAAAAAAACTCGGAACAAGTAAAATTTAAAAATATTGCGATTATTAATAAAAAAAAAATAAAAAACAAGGGAAGTAACGTAATTTCTATTCAAATAAATAGGCCGTTTCGTAAAAAGTGATTACAAAATAAAGTTATAACAGCAAAAAAACATACATCTGATACGCACCAATAAAAAAAAAAATCAATAAAGCTTAAATGACAAAAAGTGTATTTCTCACAATAACAGTGTGACTTCACAACGAAAAAGAGCGTTTACAGTCTCATACTAAACCTCATTTCCAAGTCACGAGGCTTTCTTCGCTAAGTAAAAATGATGATGTAATATTTGCACTATGAAATATGATTTGCATTTAAATTATTTTGTAATATTTCATATATCGAAATGACTATCTATGTAGCGATATTAAACGGTAAGGATACAATGTGAAATTTGAATTTTTACTGAGTACATTACATTTTTATACGAATGAATTATATCCGTTTTTATTATTTTTCAATTATATTTATATTAATAAATTTACCATTTAAAAATAATAATAATTATAATAATAATAATAATAATAATAATAAAACTAAAAATATACTGCTATCTAATTTTTCTGTGAAATAACTATTTTTCAGTCAACTGTCTAACACGAACGGTATTACATAATTACAAAGTTCTTAAAAATGTTAATAGCATATATGTATTATACACAATTTGGCATTTAAGCGTTAAACAATTCCATACGATTTTCTAAAATGTTATTTTAATCGATTATTATTTAACAGCTGCGTCAAATGGATATTTAAATGTGTACAATTTGCGATATTATATAACAACCAAAATACTATTCTTCATCTTGTTAAACAATTCTCCAGAAATTACCGAGTAATATCAATCATACAAATATGTGTAATTTACGTATATTTACATGGGCGGCAGTAATTAATACAATTTGCAGCACAAAGAAACAGAGGTGTTTTGTAATCATTTTACCTAGATTTGTTGTTCTACCGATATGCCCTTGTCGGTAAAGCGGAAAGATTTTCATCGGTTTATTAAAATCAAATGAACCATACATAGAGAATTGTAAAAATGAAAGCTAAATAATTTAGTAGAACTAAACAAAAGCCGGCGCGGTCAATTATACGACAATGGAGAAATGCCAACGAGTGAACATAAGCTAGAGCACGGGGCGAGATTTAATGTGTCCGTAAGATAATACGGGAAAAATGGACTGTCGGATTAGATTTAGGATTTTTTTTTTTTTAATACAAGATAGCGTTGGCCAGTACTTTTCTTTTTAAATTCTTTCCAATCTCTTTTACGGCATACCGTATTATTCTGAAAATATGTCAACAAATCTTGTAAACACTACAAATATTTCCATTTTATTCGATTCTTGTATTATACAAGCGCTATTTTCAATCAGTTAAGGTTCTTTTTAGTGTAAAATGGATAACCGAGAACGATTATAATTAACGAATGTCGGTTCTTTCCTATAATAGTTTCTACGAATTCCTCTGCCATTAACATTACTAACCTGTCAACAGCTTCTCTTCCAGGTTACTTTGATATATGTATATTATTACGCAACAATAGATGCAGAGTAGTCAACTGTGACAGTTCCTTGAAAAGTGTACAATTCTGCGTCAAAATTAATCTTGGAGAAAATCAAGCGATCATAAAGTGGACTAAAAACCTATTCCATTTCCACCGATTAAGACGCAATGTCGATTTCTACGTTGCGCCTGGTTCACGCAGTTCTGTAATTTTTAACAATTGCCTAAATTAATCGGAAATTGAATGGTAAAATTATTAAAACGCACTCCGTTGAGAGAATGGCGTGTTTTTTTTTTAAGTGACTTTAAACGACATATGTCGGACTTTCACTGTCGGTAGCGGACGAAATGATATTATTCGACTGACGTATTGAACACTATTTTCATTGCCGCATCTATCTATCTATCTCTTTCTCTCTCTCTCTATGCGTTTCTAAATAATCTAACAAATAATATTAATAATAACAATAAGCAATGTAATAATAATGAATAACGATAAATAATAATAATAGCAGTAACAATAACGCGATAACAATAATAATAATTACTAAATAATACTTTCGAAAGAAGCGATGATCTAACGTGTGTTAAATAACACCTGGGGTTGCAACCAAATCCTCCTTTAAATAAAAATATGATGAATATGAGGAGTTTAACGTGCTGAATCCAGATTTACTTTCCATTTTTTGCTATCACGTAAATATTTATTTAAACGGTTTTTTTTCTTAATAGCTCAAAATTATACATATTTTGTCTGTCGTTCTTGCATTAATGGAGCTCTATTCAGTTCAGATACTATTTGTACACACAAAAACGACTCGCACTGATAGAAAGAAATAGAACGATATCAGAGACGCTTATCCTGCACTTAGTCAATCGAGTATTTCCTCTGCTTCTTCATCATTATATACAGACTTAACAAAACCTCTTCTTCTTACGCCATCTGATTTGAATCAGTTTGTTCGCGATTTAGGGCTCTCAAAATCTAAGGATCAACTTCTTGGATCAAGATTACAACAACGGAATTTGTTAGATAAAAATACAAAAGTCTCATATGTTCGTAACGGACAAGAAGATTTTATGAGTTATTTCACCAAAAAGGGGGTGATTTGGTATTTTGTAATAATTCTAAAGAACTTCTACAAGAAATGGGTTTTCCCGAAGGATGGGTGGAATGGCGACTTTTTATTGATTCGTCCATAATCAGTTTAAAAGCTGTATTACTTCACAATGGTAATAAATATCCTTCAATTCTCCTAGCACATGCAACAAACATGACAGAAAATTATGGAAATATGAAGTTGTTATTGGAAAAAATTCAATATTTACAGTAGTACACATGGAACATCCGTGCTGATCAGTAGTAGCAATGTTAACTGGATTGCAAGGAGGGTACAAAAAATTCTGTTGTTTTTTATACGAGTGGGACAGTCGCGCAAGAGATAAGCACTACGCAGTGAAAAATTGGCCAAAAAGAGCGAGTTTGATGCCTAGAGTCAAGCATGTAAAAGAAGAACCTTTAGTTCAAAGTGAAAAATATTTTTTACCACCGCTCCATATAAAGCTGAGTCTTGTGAAAAATTTTGTAAAAGCCACGAACAGAGATGGTGAAGGCTTTCAATACCTCAAAACCAAATTCCCTCGAATCAACAAGGTGATATTGAAAGAAGTAATCTTTGTAGGTCCCCAAATACGAGAGCTTATGAAGGACTCAAATTTTTTAAGTACGTTGAATAAAGCTGAAAAAGGACCGCTTTCGTAGAAGTGTGTCATAACTTTTTTTGGAAACAAAAAAAATGAAAACTACCAGGAAATCATCCGAGAACTTCTTTCTGTATATAAAGCTCTGAAATGCAACATGGCCCTTAAAATTCATTTTTTAGACTCTCACTTAGATTTCTTCCCCGCAAATCTTGGAGCAATATGAGATAAACATGGTTAAAGGTTTCATTAAGACATGGTGCACATAGAGAGGCGCTACAACGGGAAATGGTTAGAAGCAATGTTTTTCGATTTTTGTTGGTCGATTCGTTGCGAAACTTCAATAGAAAATATGAAAAGGAAGAAAACTACAAAGTGAAATACTATTAACAGCAAGTAATTACATCATTATCTAATGGTTTTTGATGTTTTGTAACAAATTTTATCTAATATTGCATCAGTTATAAAATATATAATTTAAATTTGAAGCAAAAAAAAAAAGAGTTTTATAGAAAAATTACATTAAAAAAAAATTATAGTGATTTGTAATTTTTTATAATATATATTTGTATTCAGAAATATTAAATTTGTGATAATTATGCATAAAAATCATGAAAGAAAAATTTTTTTTTTTTTGCAGACCAGTGTGTAATTAGTATAAATAGCGTGGTACGCGATACGATTGAGCCAAAATATTTCTAAGAATTTATAAAAACCCTATTCCCTCTGTTAATACTACAAGAAAATTCCGTATCGCAGGGAATAATTTTATTCTTTATTCACTCTGTCTGCTAAACTGTTTTGTTGCATAATTTGTTTCGGTAAAATAAACGGAAATTTATTTTAAGAAAATATTCGAATTGGGATTGTTTTGTTTTTTTTGTTTTTAAATAATCTGATCGTTTTAATCGGTTCGCTGTTACATCCGATATCGGATAAAATATTATAATTTTTTTACGCTTAAGATTTACCAAAACAGTTAATCCGGAAATATTTTGCGGAATAACTTTTAACTCCATTTATTTATAATCAAGGTACAAATATTTTTTAAAAATATGAAAACCTAAAGCAGTGGAGAAGGGGGATAAAATGACTGTGTAAAAACGGCAGTGGTTCAGTTTTTTCTTACTTACGAAGAAATTGGTAATTTTTATTCGTCCGCTTTTTGTAATAATTTTTATAATGACTCTACGGGTATTTTTTATCGATTTCGTCAAATTTACAATAAGCATTTAACAATGTTAAATTTGTTTCGTTCTCTGTGGACGTTTTTTGTTTTTTGTTTTTTTATACAGAAATTAATGGATGGTTTATTTTCTTTTTCTTAAATTCATCTAAAAAAACCTTTCCAAATTAAATTTTCTGCCGCTGTCTCGGCATAAACAATAAATTTTCTATTTGCATGCCGAAATTGTGATCGAAATAACAGATTTTTACTGTACAACTGCTTAATTCTTCATGCTATTCTTTTAATCGCTGTCTTAATATATCAGTCATCTCTGATTGTAAAATTGTTTCACATGCGCTCCTTAATTTCGCATCTATTTCATTCCCGCTCTGTTCATATTGATCTATTGTGGATTCCTAGTCATTGTGGAATTTCGGACAACGAGTTAGTTAACTCGTTGGCACGTTCAGCTGTTGCAGACGGTCGCTTCATTAGTCATGTTCCAGCCCAAAGTCTTCTTCCTCTTTCCTTTCGTTGCCACCGCGACTGTTGATCTGATCTCTATCCTTCTGCATTTTCCAATCCTGCTTCTTTTTGTTTAGCCATACAGCCCATTCCTCCTCATTTTTCGCGGTTTCCTAATTTCCCTAACATGAAGCGGTCAACTATCTCATCTATAATTAGACTGCGGTTAAATCACAGCTTGCTTCCTGCTTCGCTCTTCCGTTTTGTCCATTACTTAGTCTACTCTTTGCCCGTTTGATCCGTCAGAAGCAAACTTCACTTGTGATGCGAATTACATTTTACTTGAATGTTCTTTCATTTCTTCAGAACGCGCGATATTGTATTCCGGTCTTTTGCGTCTTGGCCTCCCTACGCCTTACAGTGCTCGCAGCATCCTTTCTTTTTCTTCTCTCTTGGTTATTTCTTTGTTAGCTTCATTCATATGTTCTATTTCTAATATTTTTCCTATATAATCATTAGTACTATCATACCTGTGAATTGGGTAATGTGCTTAGCCAACATGCTCAAAAAAAAAAAAAATTTTAAAATTACACTTCAAGCCATTTTTGTGTACTCCTGTGATTTCAGCGTTATTTGATCTACAAGCTCTTTCCGTATGGCTCCTATTCCAGATGATCTTCTGCAGATTACTGGTCATCGCGAGTTCTCTAGTCCAAGTATCCATTTTTTTGATCGATATGTTAAGAAAAAAAAGAGCAGTTCTATTTTTTTTAAAAAAATGAATTACGGAAGATTTCCGTACTAGCAAGGGGCAACTACTTTTAAACGGAGTATTCTATGCGCGTAATGTAAGGAGGAAAAAACGGCGCGTCAGTTGTTGATTTTATCTATTTTTAAAATGATAGCTTTAATGCCCTTTAGTTGAGCGGAACTTTATGTTCAATCGCAGCAGGCATAAATTTATGGAACACTAAAAATCTCTAGCTGAACGTAAAAACCGTGTTTGTTGTACGGTTATAAACTTGTTTCCTAGAAAGAAAAAGAATCTTCACACAAATATATTTATAAAAAACCAGAAAAAAATAATTCAGGCGGGTAAGTAGATGGACACTTTGTAGAATAATATAGTCTAAGGAAAATTAAATGGTCCAGAAGCAGTTAAAAACAAACGATTATGACAATTAAAAACAATCCAATATACAAAAATCAAACTCAGATGATTATAATAAATATTTCAGCAGTGAAGGTGAAGTCACGAGAAGAAGCTTTATTAGAACGTAGACATAGTATTGAAAAGCAGATCACAAAGAAGCTGAAATGAAGGATGTTGACCAGATTTTTTTATGTATATATATTAAGGAATAGTTTAGAAAGTATTAATTACGCAAAAATATTACATTATAAATAATTCTTTATAATAATATCTTCTAATTTTTATTAAATATTTGAATAGACAATTTAGTAACTATGCAGTGTTTTAGTAAAAGTAAAGTAAGTCCTATACTCTTTAGCAAGGTGTCGAGGGTTGTGAAGTTAAGATTCACAGTGTACTAATCGCAACGGCACAAATGGAGAGTAGGGGGGCCAGTTCCTCCCCAGATTTCTCTGGTACCCAATTATTTCAGGCTCGGTAAGCTTGGGAGCGATTCAGATCCGGAACGAGACAAGTCGTGCCCACTGATTTAGTAGTCAAGCGCCTTAACCACTAGGCTACCGAGTGCATTAGTAATGTTTTATAAAATCATATATTGAAATTACAGAAAAAGTAATAAAGAATTCTGCAACAAGAGTTTTATTAGTTACTACTGGAAATGTTATTTACAATCAAATCTCAAACCTTTGACCATTTTGTCTGCACTTTGTCTTCCTATATATATATAATAATATATATATATATATCTATAAAGCATGTCACGTTTTGGAACAAATTTTCGTTACAGTTTTTGTGACAGAAAAAAATGTTGGGGGTCAAGCTAAGAATGACGTTGTCATTAGTATAAAACCGAGAGAGAGGGGGAGAAAATTGCCCAGGATTCATTAAAGCTCACGTATAAGTAACCAAAAACTTCAGACTGCTTTTCCTAACGCTGACGAATGTGTGAACGTAGGAAAGAAAAAAAGATATTCACGTACGAAACTAATTTAGAGACGGTTCACTAAACCCCGTTACTAAATGATGGGGATAATTTATTTTAAGCGAACTTGTGAGGAGTATACGTGAAATTTGACGATTCTGAAATTATTAAAATCTCTCTGTACTCTTTGTACAATCATTAAAAATTGAATACTAAATTGTTAAACATTCAAAATCCTTTGATTACGTTTATTCAGTTGGCAGCATACGTTGAAAGGTTTGTAAAAAATCAAAATAGCCGATGCTTAACTGTGCTAACTATAGAATAATTAAATTTGAAAATTTTACGCAATTAATTTTAAAAAATTATTTAATTTTAATTGAATGAAAATATATATTATATATCAGCCAACAGGCAACAAAATATAATTATTCGATCAAAACGATCAATTTTTACCAAACATTTTATAGTACTAAACTCTTAAAATTTTAACCTTGAATGCCTGCTACGGCCAATTGAAAACCCATCACGAAGAAACACAGGATAGCGTTAAATTATGGCATGCAACCATAAAATTTTCACGGATATGTTGATTTCAACGTTATTTAAAAAAACCATTCAAATTTCAACATTTACTTTCGGTACGTTGAAAAAAGAAACGGAGACCCTTCCGTTGCCGTAATCGGCTCTACTCTGAATGTTAACTGTTTAAAAATTTCAGGATCACTGTAAGTGTTCCCTAATCAATACTCGTAATGTTCAACTTCCTCAGCTGCATCCAACAGACGTGGTCTAATACTTGCCCTGATGAAAGAACCCGTACTACTGCAGCAAACTGTTTACCTGTGTTTCGAACACAGTAACAGTGTAGGTACGATTCCACCACTCGAATGTGATAGTATCAAGGGAAAATAAGTCTGGGAAAACTTTGATTTCTACATACAGGTATATATGAGTCGGCATTAAAATGGCGATGGGCGGGTAAGACAACGCACGGAACCGACAGCAGGCATACAAATATTACTCAAAAGCAATAAAAACATCAGATAGAACGACGAGGTTGCAATGCTGGCTGGAGTTCTACAGGTTAAATTAGAGCATGATAGAAGATCTTAGAAAACAACAGAAAGCCGTTACCAAAATACCGTGTATGGTTAAGGAGTTCCACCTTACTGTATCGGGTTGAAAACATGACAGAGTCAATAAATACACCTACTTTTTTTAAATAAAGAAAGCGCAATTCATACACAAGGGAATGCTTTGAAGATTAGTACCCCGGTCTTTAATAAAAGGATTCTTGAAAAATGTTTGTAAGACTATTTAAAAAGATGCAAAATAATATTATTAAGGTTTTCTTTTCTTTTTTTTCTTTTTTTTAAATAAAATTCCGGTATAAAATGTTAAATGTATTTATAGATGCATAAGTTTTATTTGTAAACTTCTTATTACACACACATTATATAAGTATGCCAGATAAGCACCTTCATATTTTATGATTAAAACCCGTTGATTGGTTTATCCTTGATAGGTTACTAAGGGTAACGTGAACATTAAACGAATTGTAGAAAACTTGGACCATCGATTCAACGATTTGAGAAACCCTTCTTTTATAGCGATTACAAACTTACGTGAAGTCGTGAAAGTGTGCAACAGCATTTTTACAAATTTTGTTATTATTGGATCGTGTTACTTACTCTTTAACGCCCACGGCGTAGCTTTCTGCAGAGAACTCAAAAAGGTTTCCATTTGAACCTTGCAGGCGGAAGATAAGAGCGAAAGATGAAAACCACCGGGCCATAATTGCCACAGCCGATACGGATTGTATAAATCGAACAACTCCTCCAGTCTGCTGACGTTGTAGGTGTCGTCGAAGTGAGAAAATTCCACCGTATCATCCGTTTCTTCATTACTCTCACGAGACTCAACTAATCGTTGCGACCTCGTAACGGACGATTTGCTGTCTGCATCGCCGTCGTGCCCCAGTTGACGAATGTAAGCGGCACTCTCCTCGCCGTAGGGTTCATTTTGTTGCCGAATGCTGCTTTTCAGAATTGTATCTTCGCTTGACGCAGGAACCGCGGCTCGACCGCTGTATTTCAGAATTTCCGGTAGTATTTTACTCATCAGATCGGCTGAAATGTTTACATTAGCTAATGCTTCAGCATTTTCGGTGTTCTCGAGATCAGCTTTCTCGGCTGATTGATTTTTCTGTTCTTCTTCCCCAACGTTAGCGTTGTCCTCGGACGAAGAATTTATTTCGAATATTTCGATCGATTCTGCCGCGGGCTTACTTGAATTTTTGGCGAAAGTTGCAGTAGGCTTTTGTTGCAGACTGGCCAGACTCATAATAGAAGAAATCGCCTTCAAGGTGCTATTCTTTCTGCTAGAAAGAGCCATCGAATTTTCACCGCTGTCATCGAACACTTGGACATTTTCCAGCGGGTCATTATCAGTCTCTTTGGATTTGATCGAACAAATGTTAAACACGAAAATTCCGAGAATCAAACAAGTAATGCACGCGTAATTCATGATTAATCTGAGCTATCGTGCATGTAATACCCGAATGTGGCCAACTTGATTGTACAAACACTGAGCCGTTTCTATCTGAACATAGTTAAAATTACACAGCAGATGAATCCTAGAGGAGAATCAAAAACAGAAAATAGTATCACGAATGCGAACAGTATAAAATAGCGTTAATAACAGTATAATATAAAATAATAATAATAATAATAACAAGCAGTGGCGTATTTAAAATGGCGGGAGGGTCCAAAATTGTTTGCGTATAAACTCATTTTAATTTAATAGAAATAATATTTTAAAAAATAACAAACATTTCATTCTTAACCTAATAACTATTAAAATAAAAAAATATAATATAAATTTTTATAATACAAAATTAGAATTTCTGTATCATCTTGTTCAGCTCATTTAAAACTACTTTCGTGTTTATTTTTGAGAGATCGCGGTAACTTTCCTAATCCACTCAGTCTCCCGTGCAGTGTGTGAACATAAAAAAATTATCATGGATAAAGTTAAGTCATAGTTGAAAATTTACCCTTTTTTGGTTTAATGACGAAGCGTATCTATTTATAGCTGAATTAGCCAATGCGATTTTTTGAAAAAATTTTTTGAAAAGTAACATTAA
The DNA here is from genome assembly GCA_039619475.1 of Icerya purchasi. Taxonomy (NCBI): domain Eukaryota; kingdom Metazoa; phylum Arthropoda; class Insecta; order Hemiptera; family Monophlebidae; genus Icerya; species Icerya purchasi. The sequence continues at coordinate 5,475,636 of CM077116.1, read as the reverse complement.
TTTAAATCGGATTTATTTGTTGCTAGCTAATTTTGAAAGTATATATGGTATGAATGCAATAAATAAATACGAAAAAAGGATTTCGAAAAAAATTCCTTCATATTTTCACATCAGCAATGGTCGTCAGGAGGGACAACTTGTTTATTCTCTCTAAGGATAACACATTTTTTTTGTGTAATCATACTACAATTTACGTTTATTGTACTTTCTGCTCGTATTTGCAAACTTTTCAATGTAAAACCTATTTTGAATTTAATTATAATCTAGTGAAGCGGGAAAACTTTAATTTAATCTTAAAATTTATACAAAAGTTCATCTAATAATTATTCCTAAACTCTATTATTTATTTTTTTTTATTATTTATCCGAGCACATTGACAACGGACCTCCGCTCAGAAACAATATGAAAGAGGAATGGTTAATTAAATACGGATACGATCAGAGATTGACAAAATGAATGTAAAAAGAATTGAAACAATGAACAACGACGGAAATTACAGGATATAAGAAAGCGCGAGAAATAATAAATTAAAATAAAAGATAGCACGTTCCACCGAGATGGACGGACATTCAAAAAAGATACGATTAGGATCACAAATAACTTCGTAAGTAGGGTGAAGAGAACAGTTTGGGGAGGGAGTCAAAAAAAAAACGAATACGTGAAGAAGGTAGAAGACTGTGGTTAAGGCGCAAACGAACAACAGACACAACAGCGGAATGACGAAATGAAGGGAAATCGTAAAATCAAGGGTGAGCAGGAAGATTCGGCTAGATGGACTAAATATCTGACTAGAGTCTAGAATGGAAAATTTTACATAGAAGAAGCAGGTTGGAAGCAGGAATTTTAGCAAGAAAAAGGCGGGAGGGTAGAACAACCCGAGCCAAGGGGTCTGCCAATTCCGTACCTATTATTCCCGAGCAGATCGATACGAATGGAATGATTTGCAAGAAGATTATAGATGAGGGAATGTATGCGAAGAGAGTGACAAAGTCGCAGGAATGAGCAAGAATATTTGAAGAAATGGCATCTTTTATTTCATTATTTAATAAATGTTATATTACGGAATTATAGTTTGTTTTGTTTTTATTTCTATTATTTTTTATATTTCTGTTCCAAAATCACTTTTTTTGTGTACAATTATTACAACTTTTTTGTTTTATTCTCTAAAAAAATTCGACCGTTTTTGTTAAAAAAAACTTTGACAGTTCGCTGTTAACTTTTCAGTCTTTAAAAATGCGGTATTGCATATAACCTACAATTGACATAGTTTCATTCAGATTAATGGCTGTGATAAAGTTTACTCGCATCGCGTTTATTTATTCTTAAAGAAATTGGTGAGATCGTTACATTTATTTATATTATTAATAAATACACTACATTGTCGAAAGCATTCACTGATGGATTCAAAGCTGATAAGTGCAAGGTTTCCCCAGCTGCATGCGCTTTCGAAATAGACAGAATCACAGAGAACATACGGTTAAACAACGTTGTATCGATTGCGGAAGCCGAAATGTATGCTGTGTTGTTTTATCTTCAGGCATATTTAGAACTGAGACCCCAACCGCTCGGAATCTTACTGGTGACTGATTCCTTGCAGTCCATACGTGCTTTGCAGTCGGATCACCCTGAATCACCAACAGTTCTAGAAGTTCTGGCTACCTTATCCAGCTGAGACGAAGAGGATGCCGAGTTGTTTTCTTTATGGGTCCCTAGTCATGCCGGAATTCCGAGGAATTAGCGGGTGGACCTGGTCGTTCGGTCATCCATGATGTGTCCAATGCCGCTATTTGCTTACCGTCCATTATCCCTGAGAAGTTTTCTGTCGGATGCAATCTTTGCACAGTGGAATCATGACTGGATGTCTTAATCGACCTTTCTTGTGAGAATTGAAACCTAAGACGGAGCCGTGGTGGCCTCCAGTCGGAACGGAACGCAGAGTGTTCTTGGCAGTCAATCGCCTGAGAACGGAACATACGTCTTTTTCCCACGACTACATCTTCAAACAAGCTCCAAAGCCAAATACCTTTGTTTTATCGATGAATACCCATCAGTTTCGCACATCTTGCTGAAATGCACAGGTATTAATGGGTTGCGGCGTGGCTACATTACACCACTTGCAGACATCCTCTCAAATACCCCTAACGCTTTGAACAACTTCATGACTTTCGTTCAGTTTAACGAGCTGCGGAGTCTGATTTAGAACGTGGGTTCATTCACTGCGATAACCTAGGTTGATTTTTTTTTTTGTTTTTTTTAAGATCCCCCCTTTAGGCTCGTCAGCTAAGGACCTACACCCAGAAACAACAAGAAAGAAAAGAGCCGTTAGTTAAATTTTGATTCAGTCAGATATGGACAATATAAAATAACTAACGGATGAAATAATAGATGGCGAGGAGAAAGACAAATTATAAGATGCACAATAAGGAGCAAGGAGCTTGAGTTTCAGCAAACAAGAATATAGAATACAACGTTTAACAGAAAGGAATGGACATTCAAAAAAGATGTGATTGGCGTCGCAAATCGTCGCTTCATTTAGGTGGAGAGAATAATTTGGAGAGGAGACAAGGGAAAGGCGAAAACGAGAAGAAGGAAGAGCAGAATGGCCAAAACGCAAGCAAATCATAGAAATGATAACAGAACAGGGAAGTTAAAGTAACTCCAAGAACACCAGGAATCAAAAGGAAAATTAGGTTGTACAGACAGATAAAAAGGATTGATCGTTACGAAAGAAGGAAGGGTAAATATCTGACCAAAGTTTGCGATGAAATTTAGTACATGGGGAATTCAAGTTGGGGGATGGAACTTTTTTAAAGAAGGAACGAAAGGAGGCAGCAATTCGAGCCAAGGAATCCGCCATCTCATTACCTTTAACGCCCATATAGCTAGGAATCCACTGAAAATCAATACAGATGGAGTAGTGAGAAGAAAGAAGATGGACGACAGCGTATGCGAAGAATGATGAAATCGGAAGAGTGATCAGGAAAAGGGGAGCTGATCGCTTGAAGAACACTCATGGAGCCTGAAATAATCAAATAATTAGAAAACCGACGACTGGAAGAAATGAACCTAGGTACTTACATGCAGTGTGTGGAATAGTACCCACCAAAAAAAAAAAAAAAAAATTATCTTCATCTGTTATCTCTATTACCTGCTTTTATTTTTATTTCTATAATTTTATTTTATTTCACGCGTTCATTTCTCGCTCCGTCATTATCTGAATTTTGTATTCATTTTATTTTTTTAATTTATATTAATGACTGATTCGTCTGATGGGGGAAGTAAACCTCCCCCCAAAATTCTCTTCGCTCTGCTACTAAGAGTGTCAGTAATTTAGGTTTGCACTTAGACAGCCGATTGACATGGAAACACCATATACAGGTTAAAAAGAAAGAATTAGATATCCGGGTTAAAAAAATGTACTGGCTGATAGGGAGAAACAGTGTACTGACAACGGACAACAAACGTCTAATATACACAACTATTTTGAAACCCATCTGGACATACGGGGTTCAACTTTGGGGTTGCGCTAAACCGTCAAACCTGAAGGTAATACAGACTTCCCAGAATAAGATCCTTCGGTTGATAACCAAGGCACCCTGGTATGTTACTAATCTAACCTTACATCGAGATTTGTGTGTAGATTATGTGGCTGATGTCATCAAAGTTCATGCTAAAAGACACGCAGACAGACTCGATTCTCATCCGAACACTCTTGCTAGAGGATTGCTCGATGTTACCGATAATGTAAGAAGACTGAAACGCCAGAAACCGCAGGACCTTGTTGAAGGTAGGGGTAATCGGGTAGGTGCCATCGGGTACTCCTCCCTTCATGTTTAAGTTCATTCACACGTATTACTAAATGTCCTTGATGGACAGCTCGTAATAGTGTATAAATAAAAAAAAAAAAAAAAGTAATTCGGCTGCACACGTTAAAACCACTCACAAAGTAAATAAAACTTCACAACAATTATCTTCTCTATTCGTGTCTATTTTATCTGCCTCGAAAGACAATAATGTTGTGCTATATAATATTAATGGGTTCGTCACCATGGATCTTTTCGCTCGCTTCAACAATAATTCAATAACGTAATTCCTCCGATGTACTTAACTTTACTACTGCCATTTTTCTTGAGCCTACCTTGTTTAAATCGTCGTCTTAGTAGAAAATTTGAAAAAAAAACATCGCCTATCTGCATTCCATGTCCTTAGCTAAAAAATTTCATAACAGTGGTATATTTCTTATCTTCCGCTTCAGTAGAAACTTGAATTTAATTTTATATTAACAGCGGCAGCTAATAATTTTTCACTCTCCGACTACGTCCATAAAAAACTCAATATTCGATCTTTTGTTCCTCGATCCTTTTTATCCGACATGGTGTAGTTTGGGATATCCCTATGAATCTTTCGGTTAAGGATACTGTTCTTCCAATATCCCAATATCCAATATTCGTCATCTGCACAAACATACAGCTATCTCATTCCCATTCAAGTTGTCGAATTCAAATTTACGAGCTCCATTCTTCCATCCTGTATTCTCTAAACTCTTCTTAAAATTCACAAAATAATAAGTCTACAAAATGTCTCCCACTCCAACAGAAACATCAGTCTCGATAATTTCCCCTGCCTTCACCTTTTCTGAGGTTTCAAACTCCACTAATTTCCCGGCCTTACCTAATTCTTCTTCCACTACAAAGAGGAAACGTCAAAACTATTTCAGCAGTTCTTCTTAGTCTTATGCTAGAATTCGGTCTCGAAAACACCATTCTAACTGGAAATCACCCAATCCCCTCAATTCTTACCACTACAATTTAATTCTAAATGCTGACACTAAAGGCTACTGTTCCCTTCTTCCTATTCACATTTCAAATTCTTCCATAGTCCTATTTTAAAATACCTATAAATGCCGAATCAGCTCCAGTCATTAATAACGTTTCTCCTAATAACTTCTTTCCTACCCTCTAACAATATCTTAACCACTACTTTGTTATTCGCTCTCAGTAGATTTAATATTCTTAAATTGGAGAATAAAATATTATTTACAATCTTAGATATGGTGGATGTCGCAGTTACTTCTATTCAAATTTTTACTTTATTCATTCTTATCCTTTTTCCTCTTCTTCAATTGCTCTTTTCCGTTTTCGTCTCATTTTGTTATCAACGTCACTATTTGTCTTCTTAGTCCCTATTTTGGTATAATGCTGCCCCTTTTACTGTTTTAAAGGCGCTCCTTCGGTGTTGCTTAGTTTCCTTTAACAAGGTTGGTTGATAGCGTACGGGGAGACTCAGTCGCGATGATTGTTTACAAAGTATTTGGCTACATATACCTTTTTTATTTACTTTTTATTACTGTCTTATTTCCATTTTTTTTTTTTACTTTCCTTCTCAAGCATGCCAGTGTTGTTTTCTGCCTTTAACTAGGTTGGTTGTAAGCATACCACAACCCTCGCAATTTATCTGAGACGAGGGAGCTATATTCTTTCGTCAATTTCCCTATCTTGTTCTTTTCTACCATTCGTTCTTTGCTCATTCATTTTTTTTATATTACGCTGGATTGTGGAAATGGTATAGTTATTATTTTCTCGTTTTCTTTTCTCTATCTTCTTACCTGTGTTTTTTCAAACTTTGCCTATTCTACTTCTTCTTCCAACTACCACCTATCTAAGAATTCGCTATACCCTGCCAACATAAGGTCCTACAAGGGAACTGCCGCAGCATTAAGACCAAAATAAATATCCTTAAAACGGCTGTTAGACAAATATGATATTAATATTGCACTGCTTTTTTAAACCTGGTTAAAAAGCTCTTCTGACATCAATTTCAGTTGGTTCTCTCTTATCAGTTTTAACCCGTAACGATGACTACGGTGGTTCAGCTCTTTTGTAAGAAATAACGTCCAGTTTTTAGTACATGTATCCTTTGTTTTCTCCTAATCCTACTTATCGTAGCTTAGATCACATCTCTATTTCTAATCATTCTTCCAAGCTCTTTCATTTCACTTCTGCTTACATCACTTCGAATTTCGATATCCGTTATTTTCCTTTTCTAACTTTAATCAATTCCCTCTCCCCTCCTTTTCTCATAGGTGGTGATTGGAATGCCCGCTCTCCTCTTTGAGGTTGTTATAATTACAATATTAATGTGACGATCTTAGAAAATTTTATTCCTCAGAATGATTTATTCCTCCTCAATGATGGTTCTCCTACGTGCATCAGAAGTCTCCTCTCTTAGCTCTATTGATCTATCTCTTACCTCTCCTAATTTTGGCTTCAGTAACAGATGGCACCTTTAGAAGTGACCACCTTTCTATTATTATTATTTCTGTTAACGAAATCCCCTCTCGTCCTTCCCTACTTCTTCTAAAGCTTCGAAATTGGTTCTTTCTAAGGTTGATTGGCCTAAATTTCATTTCTCCGTTGATTCCTCACTCTTTCTTACCCTCACTGACTTCAGTTCTTCTTCCCAATACGAATTCTTCATAGGTTTTATCTCTTTTGCCTTGACTTGCTTGTGGTAGAATAAGTCTGCTTTTGATTTTAGTTTAACTACTTTCAGATCTTTTCGTTCTAGTACAACGCTTAGCAACCTTCTTTCTCCAAAAAAAGTCAATGCGAAAGCCAAATTTATCCCCTAAACGGCGAAACAAAATACACAGAATAGCTTACATTTCTTCTTCTCACGCTCTACTCCTATTTATTAGGTTTGGAGAATGGCCAAAGCTTTTAAGTTCCCCCTTTTCCATTATTCTTTTTGTTGATAAATTAATCTCTTTTATTGACTCTATAGCTCCGCGTTACATTCCTAACTTTAATAATGTCTTATTCCGTCTTATTCCACCTCCTCGCATTTCCTGGTCGCTCCTTTTATCTGCACGGAATTAGAAACATCCTTACGTAATTATTCAGATTTTTTGTCCCGGAGTAAATGATATTTCCTTTTCTATTCTCAACATTTTTTTTGAATTTTCTCTTCGGTTTCTTCTAAACTTGTTTAATTCCTTTCTTCGTTGTGGTTGTACTTCTTCTTTTTGGAATACCTTCGTCATTATCCCTACCCCTAAATCCAACTCTTCCTCTCTTCGTCCGATTTCTCTTGCTTCCTTTATCAGAAATCTTTTTGAAAACTTAATCAACAGGTGTCTCGTTTGGTGGCTCGAACATCATAACTTGTTACCTAGTAACATATTTGCTTTCCGCCCTAATCGCGGCCCTTCCGACTGTATTAGTGCATTCCTGGCAGATGTGTACGCGTCATTCATTGACAACAAATTCCTTATTGATTCCTTTCTTGATATCTCGGCAGTCTTTGACAATGTCCATCACCCCAATTTTGTTAATTTAATGTTTTCCTTTAACATTCTAGCTTACTTTTCTTCTCTTGTTAATAATCGTTTCCTTTGTAGAACTGTGGAATCTTTCGTCTCCCCTTTATACTGCCACTAGACTAATCTTTCGTGGATTACCGCAAGGATTCTGCCTTAGCCTAACTTTATTCAACATCCACTTTATCAAAATTGCTTTTTTGCCTCTGAATTCCTTCTCCCTCTTTTTTATAGGCGACATCCTCAATTATCCCTCTTATCGCAATATCTCGCTGGTTAACTCTCAGTTTAAAAACTTCTTAATTTCATTGGAAAACGCTTTACCCAATCACCATCTTTTCATCTCTCCTACTAAATCTTATTACGACCATTTAACCCTTCCTTAATTGATCTCTTTTTAAATAATGACTCAGACACTCTTATTTCCTCTTTTCGTTATTTGGGTGTTTTTCTGAATAGTCGTCTTTCACTCCATGATCAAATCAACCATCCATACTTGTCCTCCCGGAAAAGGCTCAACCTCATTAAATCCCTTTCTCACGCTGATTGAGGAGATGATCTCGTGATTTTGCCTGTGTTTTTTAAATTTTTTATCCGTTCTGTTCTTGATCACTGTTACTAAATTTTTCTAGATCCCTTCTGTTTAAACTCGATCGAAATCCAAAACATCTCTCCGCCTCTACCTTCGAACTAAAAATCTATTATTTCGGCTTTGCATACTGAATCTTACAACCCTCCTCTTTTTTTTCGGCGTTCTTACTTAAGTAATCGTTTCGGTTGCCAATTTTCTTATCCTCTCTTATTTCTACTTATTCTTCCATCTTACATTACTGGCGTTTTTCTAACAACAAAACTCCAATTCTATCTCTTATCGCTACGCGTCTCGTTTAGTTTTCTGCATATATCTACACTCACGATAAACTACCTTACTTCTCCTTCAATTTTTCCTCTTTCCTTCATCCAGTTAGCTGCTTTTATTCTATCCTGTTTCTCCTAAATCTGTTCTACGTCATGCCGTTAGACCGGAATTTCTACAGAATCTAAACTCCTTTTTCCCTAACCATTTTTCGACCTTCACTAATGGCTCCAAGGGACCCAATGAAGTGGCGCAGTTTTTTTTATTTTTCTTTAAATTACTTCGAATTAAACATCCTTATTTTTTCGAATACTCAAAACATGCTGCAGGCTACCGCATCTCTTCTTTCTTATTACTCAACCGACAATGTTATCCTTATTCGCTTCTCGATTTATGACCTCTTTCTATTTTAATCCAAACTGATCTCTTTTGGATTCCTGGTCGTAATCGAGGGAAATAAGTTAGTCTGATTCACTCGGTTATCTTTTTCTTCTGCTGAACTTTTTTCCGTTTTCTCTTCCTTCAATATTACTCTTCTATTCTTACCGCTCATTCAAAACTTTGGTTTAATTCTTACGCCTCCTTATGCTCTAACCCGGATTCCTTTTTCTCGTCTGTGCGGCCTTCCCTCCCTCGCCTTTTCTGGTTTTTTACTTTCTTTCTATGCATTAGTTTACTCTGCGATCTGCCGCCTGCGTGTTGGGCACAGTTTGCTTCCTTCTTTGCTTTTCCGTTTTTCCGTCGTACCGTCTCCTTATTATACATTGCACTCCTCCAACATGTACCTTATTCGTGGCTCATATCACATAATGTTCGATTTTTCGTCACTTTCAACTAAATAAACTTATTTTTACTTCTCTCTTTCATTTCTCTGTTATTATCACGAGTGATAAAGTTAATTTATCTGTGTTGGGCTCAGCCATCGAATAATCAGTGAAATCGTTTGATTTATCTCTCGTATCTATTCGTTTATCGCAGTAGTTTAATTAACTTAATTCATTTGGCGTTTTACTCCCAACAGAATTCCAATTTTATTTTTCATTTCTGTTCGTCTTGCCAATTTTTCTCCCTATATTTTCTCCTATGATAAATCTCCGTACTTTTCTCTTAATTATTACAGTCTCTTACATTCTCCCCACGTATTTCATTTGTCAAGTTCTGTTAAATTTCTTCCTCACTCTATAGTTAGATCGGAATTTTACATGGTTTTAAGTTCTTTATATCTCAATCATTCCGTTATTTTTACTGATGAGTCCAAGAGGGCTAACGGAATTGGTGCCGCCTTTATTTTTCCTTCTCATAACTACTCGGAATCCTATAAACTTCCTTCCTACTGTTCTATAATTACTGCTGAATCTGCTGTCATACTTCGTGCAATTCTTTTTATCTTTTCCTCTTTTATCCTCTCGGATAAATTTCTTTTAATAGCTGACTCTGAAAGTGCAGGCCATTTCTTCTCCCTTACCGTTGCCCTCTTTTGAACCTTTCATTCTCCTTATTCGCAATCTAATTCACGAATTATTCCTGTTCCGTTCGGTCCAAATTTGAGGGTAATGAGTTGGCTGATTCCTTTGCTCGCTCAGGAACTTCCAATGGACGTCCTCTTCATAAATTTCCTGCTCGCAGTATTAATCACATTTCCAAACAGTTTCACCTTAGATTATGGAAAGATATTTATTTTTCCCTTTTCTCCAATCCGAATTCCTTTTATCTTTCCGTCCAGCCTTTACCTTCTCTGATCAGCTGGTTTGACATGTTTCCTTCTCTTTGTCGTCTCCTGATTACTGTCGTATGTCGTCTTCGTTTCGCTCATACCTTTCTCCCTTTCTTTTATCTCTCGTCTCTTCTTTGCGGTGCCTTCTTCACCCAGAAGATTCCTTTTTTCTGTGTGATGTCAACCGTGTCTTCTTCGAATGTTCCTTACTTTCTTCAGAACGTTCTCTCTTCTATTCTCAGCTTTTGGATCTTGGTCTTCCTACTCCATACAATGACTCTTATGTTCTCTCATTTCCTTCCCTGTAAATTGTTTCTATTCTAGCTTCTTTCCATCAATCAATCTCGCACCAGCTTAAAATCTAATATGTTATGCTCCTTTTGAGCTATTACTTACGATTCCTTGGTTGATTGGGTTGTTGCTCTTCGTTGGCGTACACATAAAAAAAAAACAAACTAGCATGTGCGTATAACATATATTCAAAGTATTTTTTTTTTTTTTTGGCTTCGAAAATTTAACCCATCGACAGTGTAATATAATTAATTAACTGATTAACGTTACACAGTAATATTGCATTGAACTACATAATTAAACAATAACCTGTATATTGCAGCACTCCCGGTGGCCAGGAGAGAATTGACACTACATGACAGAGGGATTTGGAAATTTATTATCGAGTTATACAAAATAATTCTTTGCGCCGTGTGCAAATTACATTCGAAGATGAGGTGATCACCGTCCGCCACTTTGTCCGAGTCAAGTGGATGTTGGCAATAGGAAGAAGGGATCAAACCCATATTGTACAAAGAAGCAGGGAGGCGGTTTACCCCCAGGCGGACATAAGGTAACGATAAACGATCTGGTATTCATCGAAACAGTTGTAATGTAGTTAAACCAAGGAACGGTAGGAATATTGGGTTTAACTATTTTGTACTGTTGCGCGCAAAATGGATTTGCCCGTGTAGCTTCCCAATATTCTTTATGAGCATATCTAATGAGCTCAAATAGTCTTTGTTTGGAAAGTGTGGGACTAAACAACCATTCATTCATGCATCTTTGGCAGCCATGTCTGCCACTTTGTTATTATAGATATCCGCATGCCCTGGTATCCAAACAAAGTTAACTATTGCATCAGATTCAGCAAGGGACACTACTTCTTCTTTACAGCGCCATAGTCAGCTTCTGAGCGTCAGCGACTACCTATTCGTACATCTCAGCTGTATAGATGTAGGTAGTGTACTAGGCAATTGTTATATGCAATGCGAGTGTACACGTGCAAGACTTCATTCGGAACTGATTAGTAGTCATTTGATTTATCGATATACAAGTGCAGTCCCATGTATGTCTGCTGTGTATTAACTAGCGCGCATATGATGGTATACGTGCTGATGCTGGTTTTCTATTGCCTTTTACGTGATTATTAGCGAGTATTTAATTTAATTCTTTGTAATAAGTTCTGTCGTCGCCCGGGATCGAACCCGTGATCTCCGTAATGAAAGTCAAGCGCTCTAGCAACTAGACTATCGCGAAGGGACACTACTAGGCTTCTGATTTTATAGAGGCATGGATGGGATTTTGTGTAGAACGATAAGAGTTTCAAAGCTGATATGCAGCTCATAGAATCTGACAGAATAATGATATTTTCAGAAAAGATATGTGAATTTAAAAAGGACAAAGCCTTGAAAATCACAACACATTCGGCACTAAATACAGAGATGAAACGGGGAAGAGAGAACTTTTTGGTTAAGTTAAGATATGTTATGCTCCTTTTGAGCTATTACTTACGATTCCTTGGTTGATTGGGCTGTTGCTCTTCGTTGGCGTACCCATAAAAAAAAAAAACTTAATTTAGTCTTATCGACTATCAGCTAAGTATTGTCGCTTGTCATTGGCAATTATAGCGTAAATCCATTTCGATCGGAACCAACGGTGTTACCATTTAACCATTATTAAAATTTCGTATCGTACCTTTCTTGAAAATTATAATTCAATCATGCGCTATGAATACGGTTGAAGAGCTATTGAAGAAAGTCGAGGAACTGTTAGCAGAAGTTGCTCTGCTAAAGGATGAAAATTCTCTACTTCGTTTAAGCTGCAAATCAGATCAAACTCTTGCTTTTGATCCGAGCAAGGCAGATAAAAATATCAAATCCAAGAATAAAGGCAAGGAAGGACAATCTCTGTCTTTTAGACCCCAACCTATTTTTACTAGTGGTATTCAAAACATTTCTGCATTCGATAATCTTTTGAAAGAAAATTGTCTTAAATGTGAACGAAAAGCACTTGCAAATAACGTGTTAAAAATTCAACCTAAGTCTCCTGATGAATGTCGTAAGCTTAGAAAGTTACTTGATGAGTTATCTAACTCCGACTCTCATGTTCAAGTAGGAACAATATCCCATCATACTTACCAATTGAAGGAAGAAAACCCTTTCGTGTTATTTATTCGTTATTTATACCCAACAACTAATGTCGCTGACATTGCTTCTGAATTATTGAAAGTTGGACATGAAGCCAGACGTATTAAAGTAAAGTAAGTACTATACCCTTGATAGGGCGTCGGGATTGTGAAGTCATGGTTCACAATGTACTAAACCCAACGGCACTAATGAGAGTAGGGGGGCCAGTTCTTTTCACTTGGCCGCCTTCACTTTTCCAGATTTCTCTGGTATCCAATTATTATAAGCTGGGTAAACTTGGGATTTACTTAGATCCAGGATATTACTAACATTCGAATAAAAAAAAATTCATTGATTAACCTTAACAACAGTGAGGCATTGGACGTCACTCATATGCTGTACGTCAAAGTTAAGACCGAGCTTCCTAGGAAAATAGTTACTCAGTGCAAGCGCTGCCAAGCTATCGGCCATTCTAAAAATGATTGTTCTAAGACACCATGGTGCGTCAAATGTGCCGAAAATCATTTAACTTTTCTGCATCATAAGAATATTGACATTGCGTTAGTTTCTGAAACGAACTTTACCAATAAAATTCACTTGAAGAAAATCAGGGGTTACTCGACTCACCATTACAATCATCCGTGTGGTAAAGCTCGTGACGGCAGTGCTATTTTCGTTAAAAATTCTATTACGTTTGCTGAAGGAATAAATATATGCTCTGACCTCTTTCAAGCTACTTGCATCAGCGTTCAGCTACACCATACGAAAACTGTAGTTTCCTCAATCTACTGTCCGCTTAATCAAGCAATTAACGCTGCTGATTTTAACGAATTATTTGCTAAACTGGGTACAAAATGGATTTTCGGAGGCGATTTCAACGCAAAAAATATACATTGGGGATCCAGAGCTACAAATCAAAGGAGAAGAGAACTTCTCAAATCAGTGCACAAAATCAATGGATCGTTATCTGCGTAGCAACCTACCTACTGGCCTTCAGACCCTAACAGAATTCCGATTAAACTTCTTTATTGCACGAAACGTATCTACTAACTACATGGATCTTAGAAATATTGCGGATCTCTCTTCCGATCATTCTCCCGTAATCTTATGCTTAAATAATACTTTTTTGTTCAAACAAGGAGTACGCGAAGGACCAACTAGTAAACATACCGACTGGAATAAAATGCGAGTCACCATTGAAAATTCCATAAACCTTAAAGTAAGAATCAAATCACCGGATGAATTAGAATTAGCCGCGCATCATTTTAAATCTCTTGTCACCAATTCTGCTATAGCAGCTACTCCTGTGCATAAGGTTGCTTGCAACATGGAATTATTGTAGCCTCGGTTGGTACACGACTTAGTTCTGAGAACCTAAATAAAACTTCGAATTTTCTCTGACTCAGTTTTTGCTTCCTCGCGGGCTTTCTTTTCTAATATCCCAATTCGGACCTCCTTACCTTTTTGCACACAAATCAATTCTGGCACCACCGCACATGTATAATCACAGAGCCGTATTTTACGTCATTTTATTAAATTATTAATTTCTCTAAAATATTTTTAACCTATTTTCGTTTTTTTGGAATTCCGTCTTGTAATATACAATATTCTAATAAGATAGATTAGAAATGATAAAAATATTAAATTAAAATATGCAATAACGCAGGAATGGTTTGATATATAAACCACAAAATTTGAAGATATATCACAACTAAAATTTGCTTCAAGACTATCTATAACTATAGAATAACCGATTACCCTGGACAATAAAAAACGCAAAATAAACCGTTATGAATATGTAATATAGAATTCAAAATGAGCTCAAGAATTACTTAAAAATTCATAACGCACCACCACAAATAACCACTTAAAAATGAAATTCGAAATATAAAAAAAAAAAGCGAAATCATTTTTATGCCTGAGTGGAAGAGTTTAAGAAGCCAAAATATCTTTCAAATATGAACATAAAACAGCACATTAGAGGAAAAACATATCTGAACTTACAAATTCATACTAAACTCGAAATTTTTTGGTTTAACTTTGACTAATTCCTTTTTTGTAATGTTATTAACTGGTACCAAACACAAGATATGCACCAGACAAACATAACTATTATAACCAACTCCATGCTCGCTATGAAAGATATAGAAAACAAAAACCGCAACCACATAAAAGCGTCCATCTATGAGGTCCTTGCACAAAGCTGATCTCTCATTCCGTTACTTACATGGATACCGTGACATTCGAACATTTTGGAAAACACAATTGCTGACAGAGCAGCAAAGAAAGCAGCAGTGATGCAACCTGCTCCGAATATAAGGAGCCCACTATCAGACGTTAAATATCTACACGACAAAAATAAATTGTTAACACTTAATTAAACAATTATATATATAATGTTTTAATTGAGTGTTAAAAATTTACTTTTGTCGTGAATATGTCCAAATAATGAATACAGTTAAATATCTAATCAAAAAACTTTTCTAGATCCTGTGGCAAAGCAAGTGGACTAACTCTAGACCATTACACCTTCGCTTCATTAAAGAAAACGTCTGTCCATGAAATCGCTTTCCTTCGCAGAGTAAGGACCAGGCCGCTCTGTGTCGGCTTCGCATCGGGCACGCAAGATATTCACATAGCCACATTTTGTCTGGACTCTCCGCTTCCTCATGCAACGACTCTATCGCTGTTACTCATTTTCTTATCCTATGTCTATTACTTCAAAGCCTGCGGCTCAAGCACAAACTACCTCCCAACCTTAAATCCCAACTACAAGACGATCCTATAACTATCATACCCCTTCTATCCCTTCTTAAAGAGTCTGGGCTAATTAAAAAATCTAATGCACAATTTTCCGTACTTCTAGCCAAATTTGCATGGCGCGGTAGATACAAGAAAATAATAAAAATAAAATTAACATAGTCGACTAAGCAATACATTTTCAACGGAATAAGTGCAAATTTTTGAAATCTCATTCCGTATTGGTTTTTTTTACAATTTTTACGAAAATAAGTTAATCAGCTGCGTTAAGCAGTGGTATTTCAAAGACTGAAAATTATCTCTTGCTCTGGATTTCCTAAATGAACTTAAAAAAAAAGAACGAAAATAGGTTGGTAATATTTAGAAAAAATAAATAATCTAATAAAATTAAGTAAAGTGTGTATTTTGCAAAAATACATATATATATATATACACGTATGTACACATATTGAACATGCAGCAAAACTGAATTGTAAAAGAAAAACGGGATTTTTTGAGCGAAACTACTGATTTGAATAGATATTTTATAGCGATTTAGGAATAAATTTGGTAGCACGTTTCTCATTAACACAAATGATAACGTTCAGCAGATGCTATCTGAAAAACACCGCGGGGAATTTGCGTAAAAAGGTCTGAGTAAAAATCCTCGCTCGCCACAGCCAAAACGAATCACAGTGAAAAAATATAGATAAGTCCATATCTGTTTGTTAGTATTTATAAACTAAAATAAATTAATATCTCTTAATAACAGACAAAATTATTATTAAATAATTTACATTAATGAATTAAAATAAATACCTCAATTTAAGGGAACGCATGCGGGCTATACCATCAGTTAACAATACAGAGTACACTCAGATAAAACTAAAACTGAAGAAATTTCCGCCAAAACCAATCATACCGAAAAAATTCCAGTCGAAAAGAAGGTAACCTTCACATATAATCAAGAATCTCCTCCTGATCATACTTTTCCATTTTATAGCCTGCCCCGAATTGTTTCAACTCAAAATTGTTACTTTCCGCATTCCAGTTCTTAACAGTTCCTTAATAGCCGTTTCTCTAATCAATCATTTTTATCGGCTAGTGCGAAAAACCAAAATCAAATTTAATTTTGATTCAAAAAAAACCCTAATGACTGAAAATCTCTTAAGGACTTCCCTTTAGGGTAATTTTTACCCTATACCGAATGTAATAGTGTCTGAGCCAAATGAAAATTCAAAATGTCGCTAGAAACGAAATAAATACAAACGGACGAAACGCAGAATTCAGAGATTTAGAAATCATTTCGCACTTTTGCAGCAATTTTTAGAACACGATTTAATTATTTTATTAAAATAACCGATCTTCTTTTTTATTCTTAATTCAGGATTGCACAAAAATAATCTCAAACGGTTCTGATCTTCAAATATTTTCGACTATTCTAGTAAGTCTTCTCTTTTCTTTTTAGGCCAGTCAACCGTCGGAAGCCCGTTGAATTTTTAAATGTCTTAAGCATTATTTTCCCAAAAAAAAACACTTTACAATCTTCACCGACTGCTGTAGGGGATTCTGTGGAGTTGGTTCAGCCTTTTTTTCGTCCTTTGCTAAACTGTTCTGACTCTTTTAAACTCCCTTTCTTCTATTTGGAGTTCTACACGAAGTCTATTTTTATTTTAGTGGGTTATTCTCTTCATTTCTTCTTACCTCTGGTCCTTCTTGTATCAAATTTCGAAAGTGCCCGGCAAGCCATCTCATCTCCTCTTCCCTCTAATATTCTCATATATTCTTTATTTCATAATATTTTCCTCCGAACCCCAATTTAAATTGATTGTTCATATAGATAACTGGGCACTCAAAGATTGAAGGCAATGACTTAGCTGATCGGCAAGCTTGTTTAACTTCTCCTACCGAGAGATTTCTTAACGTTTTCGAATCCAGCAACATCTCATTTCTCTTTCCAGCTGCTAGATTATGGAATAACTATTATTTCTTTCTTCATTTTAAAATTCTGATTCCATTTATCTATTCAGCTAGAACTTCCACCTCATCCTCTGTTTTTCAACTTTCTTCTTTGCAGCGTTCAGCTCTCACTGGAATCTGTCATATGCGCTTTGGACGCGATTTTTTGCTTCACTCGTCGCTTTTCCGTTTCTCACTTATATCTTCTTCATTTTTTCATCTACATCCTTCTACTTCTTATTCTATACATGACGTACTGACCATATCTTTGATTGGATGATCTTCCATCGTTGCTGAATGTTCCTCTTTTTTCTTGTCGTTTTTACTAAGGAATCTACGCTTTATGGCGCGTTCTTCATCCTCTCATTTTCTTTTCCTTATGTTATACCGGCTCTTATATCCTTTCTGTTCGCGATCTTTGATCTCTCCAATGGAAAAAAAAGGAATTATGTGCAAAAAAGGATATTGATTAGGAACAGCTGTGTATGCATCAAATACATCGGTAATGAGCAAATGAACTACACCAGTGTACTTACCGATGCCATTTTTAAATTCTCGTAATGAAGATATGTAAACGAGGATATTTTTTAATGTAGCTGTCAAAAGTTGGTGATTTTTTTCAAAATGGTTTGCATTTCCGCAAGAAGTACTGAATTCCACTGTCAAATTTTATTTTCGCTTTGTTCATGCTATTCTGCTACCGCATTTGTTTCGTCCGAACAACTGTACACTACAGTGCGGTAATGGCTACATATACGCAACTGATAGGCATCAGATCCTCAGAAGGTAAAGGAAAACCATTCCGAATTCTCGCCTTCCTCATAATCGAACATATTTTACCCTTTCTATTCGATCACATTGTACCATTATTAGTAAGATATGTATAACCGTCAGCTATTGAACTATCGGGATCCAAAATGCATTTTCTAAAAGCGCCAGACTATAACTACGGTGCACTAGCTCTCGGTCGAGAAAAATTCCGATTAATGTTATACATTCGTAGACTTTTCCACTTACTCGATATACTTGAAAATATAAATCAAATATCATTAGATAGAAAAAAGTCAATACCTCACGGAATCGTAACCGACTTAATATGACTACGTTTCATTAAAAATTTTGTAGATCTTTTTAAAATTATCCTGAAAATATTTCACGTACGAGTACAATCAAATTGAAAATTTTCTGAAAAAGGAAACAAAAATATTTTTTTTCAATTTCTGTTTACGGAATAGGTCACAAAAAAGAAAATTGTTTGCATCCGTGTACAACAGATTAATCTGAAAAGAATGTTCAAATAAAAACCGAGTTTTATGGTATGGAAATTAGTTATCCCATTTCATCTAATAATGAGCTACGAGCTACTCCTTTTTTTTCAAATCGCATTCAATAATGAAATAACAAAAAAGTAACGAAGAAAAAAAATAACAGTAATTAATCGAATTCGTATAGAAAAACTACACTAGCAACTGTTATTTATGATTTAATGAAGTACGTAGGAAAAATAGTTAATTAATAATTAGTAAAAATACGCTGACATATTTTTTCATGTCGGTGTATTTTTATTAATTATTAATTAACTATTTTTCCTACGTACTTTATTAAATATATTAAATAACAGTTACTATAGAAAATGAGTCTAATTATAATTGTGTTATTAATAACCGTCAACTACACTAATTTTAAAACTATTTTATCCGTCAATTTTAATTGTTGCTTAATTTCGATTTTTTGTTTTGTTTGCCTACTTACAGGATTGTGTACTATTTGGAATGAAATCAGTGATGTGCTACACAAAGTGTTTGTAGAAAAACAAAACACGAGGTAATTAATATAGGTTTGATAAGTAACCCATATGGGCGAAACAAAAGAAACCAGCTAGTGGCGCAGTTCGCTAAATAGCATTTCTTTTCTCCTCCATCAAAACCCTTTCTCATTCTCTTTCTTTTTCACTTGTCCCTTTATCACTTCCGGCTTTTCTGCTTCATCTTCGCCTGATCACGTATTCTCTTATCTTTTTCGTACAAGATACATTATCACGGACGCAAGATTCAATAAAACGCTAACCGAAATTCTACGAGAGAATAATTAAGACTGAGCTCCAGTCACCCGCCGGAATCGTATGTGTGTTTTCATCGGAAATATGTATAAACAATGATGTGGCCGGTAATACCGACTACTCCAATAATACTATTCAATATCGTCTCGTGTGCGCCAATGAATTCAAATCGATTTGTTTTCATCTCGAACCTTGTACCCGATTTTTTTATCGATGTCGGTGTCCGCAAATGCTTAATGGGGAATAAATAAAATAATATGTTTATTTTTTCGCGCACAGTGGAAAAGCTTTTTTAAGTGCTGCAGTAGTTATACAGGAACGCAGTGGTGTAACTAAAACTTTCCGAGAGAATTTTATTTTAGGCTGGTTTTTAGAAATAAACAAAAAAAAATAAAGCAAAAATTAGGCACTAATAAATTATTTTATTCGTTTGCTCAAGCAGTTATTGTTTAAAAAAGTATGAATGTGATAATTAAACAGCGATTGATTAATTTAAAAAAAAAAAATAGAATTAGAGGTGAATCTCTGCCGAATTTCTGTCGGAATATTTTTTGTTAAACTGAGGGGAGGATTACATCTTAAAAAAATCTCCATGAACAGAATATTATTTCGTTTTTTTTTTGTAATAAACATTAACCATTATTTACGCAGCATTTCCTTTTCTTGATGACAACAACATTAGAAACAAAAATTATTTGGCTTACTAATTAAGAACGTACACACACTATAGACAATCGATTATTCGCAAAATCGATAGCTTTCGACCAGAAATATTTTCAACAAGACGTAAACAACTTGATAACGATAGCGACGAAAATATAGTTGAGACCGCAGTTAAATCAACGGCTCAGTAGAAAAACTAGACATGGCAAATTTTGCTTCAAAATTTGGAATGTCCCTGTTTTGAAGCAAAATTTTCCATGCCTAGTTTTTTCACTGAACTGTCCAAATGGAAAACGTGAACAATCATGAAAACACATTACACATGAAACGCTGTTTTTGAGGAACTTAAGAAAAATAAATAAAAATAGGAGATCTAAGTATTAAAAAAAAAAAAACTTGGAGAAAACGGAGCGACCGTGCAAAAAAGGCATATTAACTTTATGTTCGGAACCTCATTTAAAATATCCGAATGTCGCAGAATAAAATGAATACGATAATAATTTTTCTCGATTTTTATCAACTAATGGCGATTACAATAAAATTAGAATTTATCAACACTTCTTGTACGACTTCTCTTCGTGCATTATCAGAGTTCGTTTTCTAATAAGCTATCCGCGTTAATTAATTGAAACCATTTTTTCATGAACGAAAAAAATCTAGCCATTCTTAGATATTTAAATAAAAGAAAACCTTCACTTTACCGAAAATGCAATTCGTGAAAACGTAGAAAATTATTTTTTGCATATTGACGCGAATAAAATTCGCTGGTTTTATTTATTTAGGCTCGTCACCTGCGGGCATGAAACGAAGGCAATGATAATTTTTTTAGCTTTCAGTATACGGCAGTGGGATTCGAGCCAAATCTTACCCGGAACGGAACACCGTCAATCTCTGCAAGCTATTCGCTACGAGCATTAGCATAAAAGGAAACCAGAACGGGAAAAAATATTAGCCACATATCCGACAAATTTCCGGAGAATATATTAAAGAGATAGTGCAATGCACGAATGCTACTTATAAAATTCGAAAAATTAATGGTACCAATAGAATTCCGAAAAAATTAAAATAACGAATAATTTTTTTTTTCTGTTCTTCTTCCTTCAAACTTTTCATATCGAGAATACGCGAAGTTTTTTAAAGATTTAGATACAGCAAATTAACGGTATTTTGAAGATCAAATGACTGAATCACGTCTAGCTTGTTCAAAAAGTGGATCTACATTACGTACGGTTTTCGGTCAAACTAACCCTCTTCTTTCCTCCTATTTGCTCATCTCTTCGAGACTAGTGAAAAAAATTGAATAAGAAACGTAGATAAGTGCGCATTTGTCTATTACTTATACATATATCAGTCAGCTGGAGCGTAAGCATGCGTCGATGATGAAAAGGAACTGATTAAAACATACATATGTGACAAATTATTTTTTGCAACAAAAATCGATGAAAACGTCCCCTAGAAAAACCCCCAAAAAAAAGGAAATTCTCTTACAAAAAAAATTAAATAACCCGAACTACAGGATTCGTAAATAATGGAGCCATGGCAAAAAATTACGCTTAAAATCAGTATGATTAGTAGAAATTTTTATTTTAACTATTATATGAGAAAGTACCTGAAAAATTATTCGGGCGCGTTCGAAATTTCAACAAAAACGTAACGAACTGGAATAAAAAAAATAAAAATTAAAAGAGAACGACTAAAAACGCATAAATCGAATTAATTGTACTAAAAATTACGAATTAAAAAAAAATACATTGACCACAAAATGATCGTACGAACTAACGCGCCCGGGAGAAGTATGAATCTGGTGCTCGCTTGCGAGAGAACGATTGAGATCGCGTGAACGGAGAAAACATCGATGTTTTAACCAGTAACGCCGGTAAATAGGATCCGCGACAACACGTCCAGCACTAACTCTACTTCAAACGATGCAGAAAGGGTAAATGTACGCAAGCGCGGGCACGCGCACGAACAGCGTGCCGAATGAAGAGAGAAATTTGAATTATTTACACAAAATAAATAACGAATAACGTTAATCGTTCGTGAAATTCCAACTGCGAATTAAAGTAACGTGAAAATCGCTTAAGATATTTCGGCAAGGTCAATTCCACTTTAATATTAATTAAACCCGTCAAAAAGGTCCGTCCGCGATTTTAGATACACGGCAGGTTCCGTTTTAACATATCATCGCTGCGACATTTACCTTCTAATTCGGATATCGCGCAGATCGCAAAATACAATTACCGCTTTACAATATCAATCGGTTAACCTTAATTATGAAATATCGACTACGCAACAATAGAAGATAATTTCTTTATTTTGAATCTAGAAAGGTCAAAACTCGCAGTTAATTAAGAATATATAACATAAGAAGCTGAATAACACAAACATGTTTGTTGTTTTTTTTTTGGATTTTTGTCCACGGCAATACACAATCCTCTTGAATAAAAAATAACAAAAAAAAAACGCCTTATTCAAACCTAATTAATAATAATTTCATCGCGACGGAACTGACAATGATTATTTCAAAAAGGCTAACTGTTAGAACCTTTTTATTATTAAAGGGTTTCAGGATGGGAATAAAAAATTAAAAAATAAGAACCGAATTTTATTCGCACGTGTACATTTTTTTCTATCTTCGTTTATCTTTTAACCATTTACTACTTTTAACGTACTAGACTAAAAACGTATTTATGGAATATTTTTAATTATTCTTCGGCCATTAAGAGTCCAATTAAAAAGAAAGTCCGATAACTCTATTGCTGCCCAATTTTTCCTTAGAAATGTAGCATTCACCGTTCAATAGTACACAGCACTAGCGATCGAATGTGTTTAAATCGAGATTGTCTGTACGTTTAATTTTTACCGCGTTCAATAACTTATACGGATTTAATCGGTTAGACTGTTCCTTTTATTTATATCATGAACGGCTTTCGAGTATTTTCGTTAATTTTATATGCAAAGTTGATTTTATTTCATACAGTAATTCCATCATAGCAGTATAGCCTCGTTTCTTTGGTGCATTAAGTAATATGCAACGCCGCATTTAATCATAGTCGTACCACTTTTAGAACCTTCCGTTCAAATCCTACAACCGAAAATTTCACGGCTCATAAACCAGCTAAAAGCGACCTGAATTTTTAAACCCCTAAAAAAATAGTCCTCTTAAAAGAATTCCTTTTTCTCTAGAATTAGCCTCCTTTCACATATTTAGAAAATTGCTAGAGCTTTTAAATTCCCACATTCCGGTTGATAGTCTAACACCTTTTATTGATTTTGCAGCTCCTGCTAACTAACATAAAAACCGGACACATATCTTTCTTCGATTATGCCAAAAATAACGATCTGAAAGTTTTATACAAATTGAAAAGAAAAAGTAAAAGGTGGAAGGTTAAAATTTCTTTGTTTTTTAAAAACAATATCGTTGTTCAAACGGTAGTTGTTATTTAAAATACAATTTTCTTGTCTTTTTCCAAAATTAGCGTACAACCTCACCGTTGTTACTCGTTCAGAATGAAGCGATTTCTCCAATATTACGTGCAAGTTCGTGTTAGAATAATACTGACAGTTCTGTTTATTAACTCTCCCGTCTAAATGGAAGTGTGTCTCATTCCCGGAACAGTGTGCAGTCTCGTTGAATGTCTCCGGTTTCGAACATCTCTGTCATTCGCTGTGCGAAACATAATCGCGCTTGATAATTAGTAGCCGTTAATTGTTGATTACTTTATACTGATGAAATGATAAATCTTTTACCATTCGACCAAGTGAGCGACGAGTTATTCCCAAAGCTAAGGCGTGTTTCCTTTCAGATCGGTATGGCTTCTCCGTAGCGTAGCACGCATACGTTCCGTATTTTCGGGAGTTCCGACAGTTTTTCATTATCGAACCTGTGACATCAAAACTTTCCATCCACAATTTCTCACTGAGTTTCTCGAACGCACCACCAGTCCTTCGGAAACATAATTTATATTCCATGCGGAACATACACGAGTTGATTCGAAAAAAGTGCTTAATTCTGAACCTCACTTATCCACATTGACGAACTACTAACTACAAAATAAACCTTCAGCCTTCTACTTTCCGATTCCAGTTTCTAAAAACTCCTCCCCTTGATAGTTTCACTATTACCGGAAAAAGAAATGGGTCAAGTTTTTATGCGCCACCTAGTATTTTTATCAATTCCCCTTAATTGCCCCTCCTTAATCTCTAATATTTGTCTTCAATATTAACGAATTAAGTCTGTTCTTTCAGAATCTTTCAGTTTCACTCCAGGTATATATTAACAATATAGTCTATCCGGTTCTTAAAATCCCATCTGAAAAATTCCCTAAGTTGCTTCGAAATCTTTTTAACTATTTACTTTCGAGGAGTGAGGTGGGGGACCTCTTTTCCTTGAGCTTTTTTATTATTATTCCCATTCTTAAAAAATGTTCTTTCTTTTGCCCGACTTCTTTAACATTTTGCATACTGTACTGAAAAATTATTCGAAGGTATGCTAAACAAACGACTTATTTGGTAGCAGGAACACAACTTTGAACCATGACACCTCTAGCAGGTCTGAATCTAACCCAAAAATCGGTGTGCGGAGTGCAGAAATTAATCGAAGTATTTTCTATCCAGCAGGCAAAAAGTAACAAATTTCATGTACCGGAGCTCGGAAACAAATTCAAATTTCCCCTAAACCTCCTCTTTCCCACAGTTCCAATATTCTAAAAAGAATTTTTCAAAAAAAACTAACCCAAACTATAGTCCCCGGGAGCCCTGAAATTCACTGCGGTCCGAAGTCCCAGGTTGTATGCAATCGGTAATCCGAACGTAAGCCTTGGGAATGGGCCTCAACCTTCGCCCCTTAGGCTGATCCCGTCCAATTATCTAAACCGTTTTAAAAATTAACCAATAATTTATATGAACAGTCTGAAATTAACCGAAGGCCCCGCCTACTCCACCCAATCACAGCCCACCGCCGTGAAAGCGCACCGTCCATTCCCGCGCATGCATTAGCCGTTACCGTGATAGGTGCCGCGAAAGAGCACTGTCCGTTCTCGCGCGTATACATCTGCTGCCGCTAATTTTTCCCTATTGTTCGTAATAATTTTTTCCGGGCCAAGAATTATAGAGCTTAAGGGGATTATTCTGTTCTGGAGGCATAAATTTTGGGAAGTTTGTCGAGCTCGACAAAAAAAAAACAAGACAAAAAATATTTTTACTATTTTATTGGTATTTTAAAAATATACAAAAAAACATTTAGGACAAAAATAATTAAAATCAAAAAAGTTATAAGTTGGTAAAGTCAGAGGTAAAAAGAAAAGAAAAGAGGTTTTCTGGTTGACACAATTACAACCCTCCTGTACATCTAAAATAAAATTTAAAACAAAAGTCTTTATTAGTAAGAATGTCTTTATAGTCCCTACCTAAGAGAAAGCGGATTTTTTTTTTTTTGAAAAATGGCGGCTGTCTGAGGAAAAAACTACATTTTACGACCACCTTTTTTTATAATTCTCAATTTTTTAAAATATGCTGAAAAAAAAACATAATTTTGATACAAAAATGTTAGAGGCGATAGAAGGTTCTATATTGAAGGTTGGTACAAAATTTGGAGATATCATATCAATCATGTTGAAAAAAGTAATATTGAGAAAAACGCCCTCAAAGTTTTGAGCAAGTTTCAGGCAGCCGCAGCAATCCAAGTCATAGAATACTTAAATTTTGTTAATCGGCGATTCCATGGAGTGTGCCCTCTTCGACTTCAAAATTAATGTTTTCGCGAGCTCGTTCTGATTTATGAGCGGTTCTAGCTTCTTTAGAAGCATCAGAAGCTCGTTACTCGGAGCGCTCAATTCGACTATCGTCCCTGTTTAGTAGCGAACGCACAAGCTTCGAGACCTATAGTAATTCCCATGACAATGATAATCATTAAAATTACATTAAACATCCTTGACGGAACCATATAGCGACGGCAAATTATAAAAATGTGTGAGAGATAGTGGATTAATGAAATATATATCACGGGAATGTTCTAAAAGTACCAACTTCGTCACATATTTTACACATAAAAATTAAAATTAACACTCAAAACGATTTAATTTCAAACTGTGAGCAGCGTGCATCTACATTTTGTGGAGACTGAAGCTAAACTGGGCTGAACTGAACACTGAAAACCAAAAGATTTTCGAAAAAGTGCATTATTACGACTTTTGGTTAATCGATTTTTAAGTGTTTGTGCTCCCCTATATTTTTAAATTTATATAATGTCATCATGCCAAAAATGGTCAACTCCGACGTGATGGGCTTAATTGCTGAACCACTAAAATAGCTATAACTCCGTAAATTATTGGAATTTTAAAATTATCTCTCGAGAATATATTTTTAAAGGTCTAAAGTTTAGGAATATGCAGAAATAGAATAGATTTTTTCAAAATTCTAGACCAAAATACTTCCAAAAGCATATTTTTACTTTTTTCGCTTCAGATCATTTTACCAGCCGTACATAATATTTTTTATTTTCTCCAAGCGTAAGTATTCAAAAATTAATGCCAGCATATTTTTTTATTTTTCCATTGTTCCAAAAATTTATTCTCCCTTCACAGTCCAAAATTTCCGATCTTTCGTATTTTTTTTTTATTTTCTAAGCACTCCTACCCGCGGCCGCCGCAAAAGCATATCACCCGTTCTCGCGCACACACGAACCGCGCACGTTATACATATACATATCCTATTATGAATTTTCAAAATTAATAAACGTACACTTTGTTTTCCAAACTGAAAAATTTTTACGCTCCCTTCGTTATACTTTTTTAAATTATTTTTTTGTTTCCGAATACACCGTAACAGTAAAAATGTTCCACTCATTTCGTTATATACAATCGTCGTCGCGTTATATTATTTTATTTGATATAGAGTTTTATTTTTCTATTAATATATTATTTTTTATTATAAATCTATTCACATAAATATACAGTCAAGCAAGGCGTGTCCACGGGAGGGGGTACCCCCCTCCCATAAGAACTGAAATAGTTATTATGAATATACAAAAATCTGAAAAAAATCACAAAATAAATATTGATGATAAAATGTTTTATTACGAGTATAATTAATAACATATGTAATTTTTATTAATGTTCATATACGGGGTAATTCATTTATGTGAATTATTAATATATAAATCAAAATGATGGAAATTAGTAATGGTACGAATATTAGTGAAAAATGTATTGTTAGTTATATAATAAATATGCGAATAAAATTTTCACCCCCGCCCCCTCCAAAATTCTGGGCACGGGCCTACAATCAAGTATCGGACTGATAAAGAAAAAATAGGTCTAGAAATCGCTTGTATGATAACGAGGGGAATAGAATGAAAATTTTCCCCAGAATTCTAAAATAAAACAATCATAAAGTTAGGCTCACGCATTATTATTTTCTTTCGTAAGTATTTTCGCAGTATATGTGATGCCATTTATGATTCTTCTTTGTCAATTGTATAGAGAGACAGGTAGAAAAACGCATTAGTTTTACAAGACACGACGTGTTCAATGAAAACGCGCTAACATAGTCAGTGATGGAACGAGCGAGAGGGAGCACATGTGTGCGCATGTGTATGTGCAAGTTAGAGGAATATGAATCCCAATGGGCAGCAGGTTAACTGTAAGAAAACGTCGAAGATAGCTGCAACTAACCCTGCACAAGTGACATATCGAGCAAAAATTGTCGTCTAAGAGACGAGAACGTTTTTTTCTATTATCTTTTCGCCGGTTCTAAAAATTAATCTGCCAATTGCCACGATCATTGCGGAAGTACATCCCCACACACATGTGTTACCGCACCGCAACCATCGATCGCGCGCCAATGTCACAGTACACAGCACTGACGTCACCGACACTAATTTCCCTATTGATCGTAATAATTTTTCCTACGTTAGGATTAGCCTAAGTATATTTTTATTCTTTCGCATCTCAAATTTTTTTACAGTTTTTATTAATGTACATATATTTTTCCGAGTACGCCGCAGCCATCGCGAAAGCACACCATCCGTTTCCAACGTGCAACATCATTGAAACCAAATCTTAAGGTCATATATGTATTTTCTATTTCAGCGTATATCTTTCGCAGGAACACACCTCGCACATAAATATACGGCGCAGCCACTTGTCGCCTCGTTTATCATTCTGATCATAACCTAGTTTTGCCAGAAATCGCGGAGAAATTCTCTTCATTAGGTACTTATCAGCTGTGACGTATGCAAGTGTTACAGAATTTAACCTATTATATTTTACCATCTTCCTAAATGAACCGTCTTCTTATTATTCATCGACTCTTTTTTGTGATCGCACATATTTTTTAATTTTTTTTCCCCCGTGTGAATTCTGTATATTAATTGTACCAATTTTTGAGCCACACACTCTGCCTATCTGGCCATTTTTTTCCGAAAAAATATTATAAATAAATTAATGTGTACTATCTCAATATTAACAACTTTGCACTTATGTCTCATTCACCATTTTTTTCCATTTTGCCTTTTTTTATCATTTAACGTTTTCCCCCCCAGTTCGATGAGGGTCTTAACATGCGAAAAATATAACGTTAACTACATGTATGACGAATCCAATCCTTATGATTGCACTATGAAATAATTTTTTTTCTTTAATTATTTTTTATTATTAAACGAGCAATATATTAGTATTTTTCATAGTAACCCATTACGAATTTTCAAAATTAGTCCAAGCATGCTACTACAGTACGAAAAAGTAACTAATCTCTCATATCACTTTTCCGATCGTACGTAATTTTTTCTATATTATCAATATTCTATGAAAGCACTTCTTCGGTTTTCAATCATAACGAACTCACTATTTCTTTCCCTTTCAAAATTTAATACTTTGATACGAAATTTTAATATCAGATTATCTGAAATTTAAGAAACAAGAGTCCCTTACTGATAGCTACTTGTTGCAGTACAAGGCGCAGTGTTGGAAAAGTTTTGTTTGTAATATCAATCGAAATGCGCCTATTTAGTTGATTTGGTCAAAAATTTAAAAAATGAAAAGATCTGAAGGTAACGGGTCATTTGTCTTATGCAGATGACATTGTTCTCTGCAGTCGCAGTAGAAGCCTATCTGAAGCTTCCACCTTGCTTAATTGCAATATCATACGGGTTTGCAATATCCTAAATGATCTTAGTTTGTCTGTTACTTCTTCAAAATGTTCAGCAGTAGTGTTCTCATGTCGTTCAATTAACCCAACTCGCGGTTTTATTTCTACTGCCGGTTCTACTGTCCCCCGTTTGTTGGCACATAAGTACTTAAGTTTTATTCTTGATTCTAAATTAAACTGGATTGGGTGGAATTTTTGATCGCAATATTTGGTAACTCGTGTTTCTCACTAACACAGATGATAACGTTTAACAGATGATACTTGAAAATCACCGCAGATAGTGTGTAAAAAAGTCTGAGTTCGCTCGCTCCCGAAAGAGGGTGACCCTCTTTTTCTCTCTTACAGTAACATCACACTGCATTCATCCTTTACTCTAACACAGAACTTCAGTTACATATTCTCAATATTGCTAGCATAACCAGATCCTAAACATAAACATGTTACAAAGAATGGTTAAGAATAATTGCTACTTACAGTTTAGGAGAGACAGACGGAATGTAACGGACACGCTCAAAATAATCTATTGGAAAATAAATTGTCGAAAATATACCAAAAACAAAAAAATTGATGGAAAATGTAACATGCGGTTGGTGGGCAGACCTTGATGATGGCTTCAGTGCAAAGCGAAAGAACTGTTCAGCATGGCGGACAATAAAACCTGAGTAACCATGTTAATCATCAAACTCTAATTCAAGAAAGCATTTTAAGAAGCCCAAAATGCTCCAAGCTCACAAATTTTACAATCAATTTTGGATTTCAATTTGTGTATTAGAAATAATCATTTTAAGAATCGACATTAGTAAAGTATAGCTGGGATACGTAAATGAAATTGTTTTAAAGCATATTTTTTTATTTTATTTATACCCGAGCTGCATGCAACTGCCTGTCATTACAGCATATGGTAACCAGACTAAAAGTTAAATAACTAAGGAGATGTAATTGACAGTAATGATGTGTTAACATTAACGCGGTTTACTAGGACTGTTGTGTGAACAACAGTTACTATGCCATTACTAACTCTAAGACCTTTTCACTATCATGTCGGAAAATTACATAGCTTTTTAATGAAGGGTTGTAAGTCATCATCTGACGTATACTTGCTCTCTTGTTTTAAAGTGCTAAATTTTTTAATGATTCAAGAACAGCAGTTTTTAATCTTCTGACCTCTTAGTAAAGGTTTAAGAGATGACAAGGTATGCTATAAACCCTCCTTACTGCTTGTCTTTCTACAGCATAATTAATAAAGTCTAACTTTGCAGCTATATTACTAACCAAATTAATAAATCCGCTGCATGTTCGTGCAAAAGGTCGAGTTTCAATCTCGAACCAGTATCTAAATTTCTCAGTTATGAAAAAAAGACGCTTTATTTTCTGGTATAATGTCATTGGTGTTATTGGTTTGGCTTATGATTGCTGCTCCATTCGCTGCAGTAGATATTAGAGACCATTTAATCTGCGGTTTGTTCAAAAGCTTCGCTTTTCATTGCAGGTAAGGCTACTCGGCGTAATGGGTTATGACCGCTTTTGCTTTGCGTTTTGTTGGTCGACTTCTTTTTCCATCTAAACCTCGGGAGGTGGAACACTCACTTCAAACTGTTTTACTTCTGCTGCTTTAGCTTTATTAAAGTTCGGGCACACACGGTTTTTCAGTTGCAAAAAGATTTAATAATCAACTTCATTACGTCTTATTAGGAAAGATTCTAATAGATCTGGTAGATTAGAGCAGCTAATTTGTTCAATGTACAGTTGTCTTCGCCAACTGACTATGTGGCTAAATTTTCCGTCTACTGGTTAATTTGTAAGATGCACAAGAAAATACAAATTATAAGGATAATACAGACATAATTTGTTATTTGAGATGTGGCCGATTAATTTATTAGACATACTTTTGATTTGCTGCACTTTAACTGCTTGGTCGCCCAAATTAATCTCAGCGCCATTGGCGAAAAATGTGTCTATTAGCTCTTCAATTTTAAGAAAAATTACTATTCTGTTTTTAGATATAAAAGAATCAGCATCCGATTAGAACTTTTAGTGCAGTAAACTAATCGAGGACATTGTGGTTCATTAGGAAAGGAAAGAATACGTCTTGTTGTTCAGATGAATAGTTAAAATCATGCAGTGAACTAATTCTTCTATTAGATTTTATTTTTGTTGAGAAAAGGGCTTATGAAGTGTTTGTATTTATCGGCATTACAACATTTTGTATAATGAATTTGTTATCAGTGGTATTGGACATTGAGTTGATAGTATTAAATAGCGAGTGAACATTTATTGTTTGTGAGGTTGATGCAGATCATACAGTAGTGTACATAACGGCATTGCTGGTAACCGCATTAGTGATTGGCAGGTTTGTAAGTGTATTCTGTGTGTATGTGTGAACGTCTTACCTGGGTATGTGCTTATACTACTGGTCTGTGCGATCAATTGTTACAGTTTCATTGGATTTTGTAATGGAGGATAGTTTGCCATTCTTTTTTTGGTTGGTATAGGAGAAAGATCAAGGCATTATTTAATTTAACGTAATTTATTTAGCAAATAAACTCTGAAAAGATAACACGTAACTCAGTTAACCTGACTTGTATGAGATTAAACGATTTTAAGAAATGCGATATTTTATTTACATCTGTTTTTTTTGTTTATCTAAAATTATAAAATAAACCTTACTCTTCTCTTTCGTTTAATTCATTTAATCACCAGTATCTAAATATATTTAAGCTCTCGCGCTCACTGACCCTTTGCTATATTGTTATTTTTTAAAAATTAATATTAGTACCATTTTCCAATCAGAAGCTAATTCTTAACTTTGACTACGAAAGTCATCTGTGAACAGTCTGGTTGAAAAATTAAATAAACCCGGTTTTGACTTTTTCCACCACAGTGGCATCCACAAAATAAAATGCCATCAATTAACATTTATTTTTAAGGATGTAATTACAAAACCAAATGAAATATAACAGAACAAAATACTAACATACATATATTTATACATACACATAATCTTTTTACAAAAGGAACATATACACTCAAATAATTTTCTTATTCATATTACGGAATGTATTGGTACATTATATAAAACAATAAAAATGCCGTTTACAAAAATAAATAAAAAAATTAAGTACAATTACTATCACCGAGTAAATTTCAGGTATTATATAATTCAGTTTTTTTTCTTAATATAAATTAATATGATATATATATATATATATATGAGATGTACAATAATACTGATGATGCTTGGTCCACATAATTTACAAATAGGAAATTCAATTTTAACAAAACATACGGTATATAATTACAGTCACGATGAGCATGTGTACATATAGTTTAATGCATATTTTTAAAGAAATAAATAATCGAAAAATTTACTAATAGCAGTGTTTATTTCACAAAAGAATAAATTATGTATAACGCCGTAACTAAAGTTTTGGCTTTACTCTCTGAGACTAAAAGTTACTGAAGTCAAATGGCGCTCTCACTAACTATTTTATTAAAAGTTTAATTAAAACAATTATAATTTAAAACATATGCGTCGTACCCGCACACGATGCAAAATAAATAATCCGCTTTATTAGACTGCGTAAAAAACTAAACGATTAATTTTTTATCAACTAAAAATTAATACAGAAAAAAAAGTTATTAAAGATCATACGAAGGTTTTATACATTATTAGATAATTACACATTTATCTATATAGAAAAAATCGTGATGCTAGCCAACAAAACGTTTAGAACTGACAATTTTCAGGAAGACAATAAAAGTTCGTCAGAATTCTTTTCAGTTTTTGTATTATGTAAGATAATTTTTTTTTCTGCATTAGCTACGCTATTAATTATGTACAAAACGTTTTTATGTTTTAAACAGTACACACGCCCGAATGAATAAATATATCCGTTAACCCGATTACAAAAATAAAAATACAATTTGGGAAGTGACCATATAAACAGAAATTCAAATCACACAATTATACACAAATAAAAATGGATAATGATAATTATAATCAAATTAAAACAAACGGTAATCATTTAATTGTTACTTAGTGAATTTTACGCGTATTATATTTTTTATTTTGGAATAAACATTTCCTACAAGAAAAGTATATTTTCTGCCATGATAAAAATAATAGATAAACAACTCTAATCTAAGATTTTATCTGCTAAAATTTAAAATATTACACTTAAATATCACATCAGTTAAACAGTATTACGAATTAAAACGGGAATGAGAAAATTATTTTAATGTAATTTTAAAATATTTAAATCCGTTAAAAACTGCAAACTAAAAGTGATGTAAAAACAATACAAAATCGTAATAGCTATAAAAGATGAATAGAGTCCACCTACGGTTGATATGAAAAAAAGGCTGGTATGATTATATAAACTAATTTAACGAGCATGTTTGGAGCAATAATGAAATATGCTCCAACATTTTAATGTTTTACTCAACAGACTAAAAAAGAAAATCTAAAAATAAACGAACTATTTTTTTGTAACTGATAAAAAACAAACGCAAGAAAACAAATCATCATTTTTCCGTTAAAATTAATAAACAAATTTACACAATGATGAAACAATTCCTTTAATATTATTAACGCAAATTTAGTTGCGTTCGTAACAAGTATACAATAATTTAATAACAGTCTGTAATTCTGAAATACAAATTTAATAGAAATAAAAAGATTAAATATGGAATGTCATAAAATACACATTGACAGTACAAATTTTAAATTCATAAAAAATTACACAAATTAACGATAATACGTGTTTCAAGAAGTCATTAATTTATAAAAATAATATTAAAAAAAATAAATAAAATAAAAATAAATAACTTAAATAAATTATTGTCCAAATATATGCGAAATTTCGAATATAATACTGATCAGGTTCTTAAATAAAATATTCAGTGCACAGACCCACGCGGTACGATAACGTTTCATCACGGACGCTAGTCAGTCAGTCAGTTTTAATTATCGAGTATGCAATATCAAATGGTTGCATTCGGCACCATGAATTGTTACAACATTGATCACCTATAAATACCGTCATTTAAAATAATGGCTGTTGCAGATTAAAAAATCCATACAGATAAGAAAGAAGATAAGAATTTATTACTCTCAAATACGCGCATATATTATAATTTAGTTATAACAAAACGTAAAACAACATGATTGTTTACGAAATAAATTAGTACAATTAAAGAAATTATTGTTCAATCATATATCAACGGAAAACCCGAAAATAATAACATTTTATTACCAAAAACCAAATTACGTTCACAACTTTAACACAAAAAGTACACAGAATTAATATTTCTAATCGAACATGTCATTATCAAATTTCAAAAATTTGTAAATAAGAAAAAAATCGTTCATTATATTAACTTTAAATTATTTTCAACTATTTAGACTTGATAATTTCCTAATATTAAGAATGATTTTAAGTTCAAATTCAACAAAGGCTGTTTTTTTATTTTACTTTATAAATTGTGATTTTTTAAATTTTATACCATTTATCAAATTTAATCTTTTTTTCTTTTTTTTGCGTAAGAAGTTTCCCGGTCGCATATAGAATATACACCAAGTTTAGAACTAATGTCAATCGTTAAATTGAAATATAAAAAAAAAATTATAAATTAAAATTTCATTTCTCGTAAATTCAATTGATGAATTTAACTAGCGAGATAAAGTATAAAAGAATATTTGGACTTTTTTTTTACGAATTATTACAGTACGCGAGGAAATAGATATTTTTAAGCCCTAATTATTTCATCTTATTGCGCATGTAGTAAATTATTTTTATATTTTAACAGTTATTAATACATAAATATAGTTTAGTCGTAGGATCGGTTATTTACATTTTAATAACAACTTATGAACACAGTTATATCAGTTACTTTTATTAACTCATTCAAATCGCAGAATAAACTTTAATTAAGCATACTATAGGAGATACATTTATTTTTAATTAAAGTGGTAAATATCGCACTTTTTGACGATATATAAAGAACGAGAAAAATTTATAAATCGGCGAAATTAACAATGGGAATGAATAATTTTATACATATATATATATATATACACACATACTGTAAATATCATCAAAAAAGTGCTTAAAAATAACGGTATTAAAAAATGTTACCATTATTCATATAGCTAGCAATTTTCACAAACAACGGGTAATTTGGAATAAATAAAAATTTTTTTGATTATAAAGCAGCCCGTATAAAGACAATCTTAAAAGTACGAATAAATTTAACGTGAAAATACAAAACAATTTACTTTAAAACAAAACAATTTTAATCAATTTCTCCGTAATAAGAAATCAAAATCACCGTTATTAATTTTAAAAATAAAAATTGCAACTGTTTTTAAACAAACGAAAAAACACAGGACTAAAAATTGATAAATTATATATTCTATATATTTTTAATATAGCACTGTATGATGGGGTATAGCGTCCTTATGATTGTCATACATGTATGACGAATACTTAAAATACACACCGGATTTTAATAAACAAATCGTGCTTTGTTTTTCCAGTACTCACGGATGCTAAAGAGCAACGTTATAATTTTAAATTTTTTACTAAATGCATCACTTCTTCTTATTCACGTTTATTGATGATTTAACGTTAATTTGTATTTTTTGGCTTATTTACGCTACATATTTACTATTAAAACTGTTTTTCGTTCTCAAATTGTGGAGAAAACGACGCTATTAAATCCGCAAATAATAATAAAATGAACAAAAAACCGAGAACAAAAAAAGTTGCGTTATAATTTTTAAAATTTTAAAACCAATATCGAAAATTAATATTTTCAGTTACCCGTAATTAAATCATTTTGTATAATGCAATTCGCCGTTCTTTTTTTTTTTTTTTTTTTTGTAATTGGTCCACTCTAAATTAGATTTTTAAACAATGGTACACTTTTTGAATTTCGGCATTTATTTAAAAGTACACTTTAAATTATTTTCCATTTAAATACTGAAGCGATTTTTACACTTCGCTAATATTGGAGCATTTGAAAATATTGCAAACATTGTTTTTATAATTACTCTATAAAAATTAAATACAATTTAACGAGATGCTTATCAAATGAATTATTTTATTTAAAATAAGAACGCGAAATTTAAAAGCGTGTATTTATTATGCAGAGTAGGTAACTTTTCATTAAAACTAAATCTTCTTTCAGGTTTTTGAATATAATTCACAAATTAAATTTCCCTGTATATACATGACTATGTAGGACAGTTTATAGGAAACCATGACTGATGCATGTTGTACATGTACGGTCGTGCAGCTCTCCACACCTTTCACATTACTGAACAACTTTAAAAAGCAAATTTATATTAATAAAGTTTTTCAATTTTAACATATTTTTATTATAATATGTGCGCGATATTTTTAATTTTTCTTTGTGTACTAATCCTGTACAAAGTGAAAAAAATAATCACTGCCTCAATCGAATTTTTATTATTGATTTTATGCGAATTCCAATAATTTTAGAGAAGACGTGCGAGTTATAAATCATTTAAGTTTAGAAATTACTGGGTATTTATCATTATTCGATACAGTAGTGTACATATCATGTTTATTTGGCTTTAACGCAACACGACATATAATAGTACAAAAAATTTAAAAATATGAATTAACAGGTATTAACTTTATTCAGGAGGAATTCTATCATCTTTAACACTAAATATTGTGCATACCACTGCATCAAAATAAATATGAAACCTAATTTATAGGTTCGTTTTTTGAAACTTTAAAAAAAAATACGAAGACCCAGTTTCACATAAAAATTTTTCCCGAACAAAGTTAGCTTTGGACAGTTTTACTTTATATCAATTTTAAAGACTATTTCTGATTTGTGGAGTTTTTCTGGTACTATACTTTTGCTAAACTCTTTTGAACTGTGCAAAGTACTGATTTTAAAAGAAACTTTTAGGGGTAGTAATGGTAAACCTGGATATAAAACAGGTTTAACCTTCTCTCGCTAAAGTCTCATTTACTTTTCAATTCATTAAATTATTGATAAAATCGCAACACCCACAAAAACCGTATTTAATAATTTATTGGGAAACCGAAAAAATACATCATTGCAGTAATTTATTTTAAAGATGAATACGCCGGAAACACATACTCCTAAATTGCGGTTAAGGACAATTTTATCTCGGCAAAAGAACCTGATTTATTTCAAAAAAATATTTCAGAACATGCGTTTACTGAACAATGCACTTTTTAATCGTATTTTTCAAAAATTATTAATACGAAACTTTAGGAGTGCAAAATTAAAATTAATATGCATAAATAATTTTTTTTTTTTTTTTTTAAGTACCAACTTTAAGATTTATTTTGAAAATTGAATATTAAAAAACAATATATTTTAGAGTAATATACATAAGGATGTTATAATAATTCTTAAACAACATTAACACTTTTTATAGTCGATACCAAATTCAAATTACAATAAAAAGGAACAGTTGAACGTAATAACAAAATCGCTCGTTTTCTTCACGCTAAGTATTGAAATCATCAAACAAATTTTGTAATATGGTTTTTAATTTTTTGTTGCATTTATGAATTTTGTATCGACACAAAAGTTAATGTTGTTTAAGAATCATGATAATTATTTGAAAAAATGTATATACCAAACTAGCAAACCAATAAATAGAAATATATTTATCTTCAGAAACAATTTCGGACAAAGCCCATCTTCAGCTGGAAAAAATAGAAATTACAACACGAACACGAGGGTAATAAACTATAAAAATTTAAAACGAGAACGTAGCTTTCAAATGTGCCGCGAAGGAAAAGCAAAATCATACTGAAAATTAGTAAGCAGACTATACGATATTTATAAAGGAAAAATTTGAAAAAATTTAAAAAGCGAATTACACGACGATTGTTAAGAACAGAGGAAACCAAAAAATACTGGTAAAAATAGAGAAATACGTAAAAAAGCGCAATAAAAATATGAACAAAAACTAATAAAAATCGACAGTAACGATATTATAACAACGATAGAGATAAAAAGTGAAGGAGATATAGAAATTGCCATATTTTGCTCTCTCTCATACACTTCAATTTTATGTTTTCTCGTTTTAAATTTGTTCGTAACATTTATTTGCTTAGTGTTGTAATTTTATATTTTTTCAGCTGAAGATAGTCTTTGCCGGAAAACGTTTCTCAGGAAAAATATATTGCTATTTATTGATTTGTTTGCTATTTGGTATATTCATTATTTCAGCGAACAGGTATGAAATCACATTATTACTTTTAATTATTATAATATCCTTACGTGTATCATTCTAAAATATATTATTTTTTACCGAATAATTATTTTTTACTTTTTAGTGCATTTTTATTAAACTTTTGAAGTCAAGTATCGGTTTGTTTTTTGTTTTTGTTTTTGAAAAAATTTTTCATTTTACCATTTTTAGTGTAAATATTTTTGGACCGATAAACGGATAGATTAACATAAAATGATGCTACACTTTCGGTACTGTATAAAGTTAAGTATTAATTCAGGAAGAATGTTCAAATTCTGTCAGTGATGAACTGCTTTCGGCTAATTCTTGTCTGGTTATATTAAGCACAGAAAGTATATCTCAATACTCACTGTTACCGATATATTCACATAGGACCACCGCTGGCACTTCCTAGTAAATAACGGGTATCATTGGAGTCAATCCAGAAGGAAAAATGTAATATTTCCATCGGCGGTGAACTTGAAAATGGCGCTATAGCGGGTTCAAATTTGTTTTCTTTATTCGAATCTATCTTTATCCGTGATAATTATCACTGACAATACTTTAATTTTTTCTTTTAGTAAAAATTAGCTTTCTTTCAAATTACGTTCTCTGATAAATTAGGTTATATTACTAAAAACTTATCTAAAGGACTAATCTTCTCACGTTTTTTGATGACTACTGAGTATCTATGTTTACCGATAATTAATGGTGTACGTGCATGGTACCACCGCTAATCGAGGCCCTTTCAAATGATCCAAAAATCGTTAAAATCGGTTAACACGGGTATACGTTATGCGCGAACAAACATTAAAAAAAAAACATACGTAACGAACATATAACTTCTTCTACCTTTTGAAGTCTATAAAAATATTAACTATGGCGGAATTTAAATACTTATTGTAATACTTCTACACTAAATTTAATTACACCATAATATATAGGGTGGGCCAAAAGAACATCCCG
Organism: Icerya purchasi; assembly: GCA_039619475.1. NCBI lineage: Eukaryota > Metazoa > Arthropoda > Insecta > Hemiptera > Monophlebidae > Icerya > Icerya purchasi. The sequence goes on along the minus strand of CM077116.1, from coordinate 5,436,566 downwards.
AATTTCAAACGCTCGTCAAAATCATACACTGTGAGTTAGCGTGGCGATTGCAACGTCATCTGGCGCTAAATAATATGCCGTTTAATATAAATATAGTTGGTTAGTAGTCATGATGTCGTAAACAACGCTCTTTCGTTGTCGAGTACTTTGTGAAAAACGGTGAAAGTGTAATCGCGGTACAACGCGCGTTTAAAAAACAATTTGATTTAAAACGTCATGACAATCCCCCCGACCGTAAAAGTATCCTCAAATGGGTAAAAAATTTCCGAGAATACGGTAGTGTGGAGGCGGTCAACCATCAAGGTCGCCGTCGATCGTCTAGAACCCCGACAAACATCGAAAAAGTGCGCGTAGCATTGTCGCGAAGTCCGCGCAGATCCGTTCGTCGCCAGGCTTCCGCCTTGAAAATTCCCCGTACTTCACTCAGAAGAATAATTCGAAACGACCTCAATATGCACCCATACAAGATACAACTAACCCAAGAATTGATACCAACAGATAAGCCAAGAAGGTTAGAATTTTGTAATAAATTTTTGGATATGCTGGAGGAAGAAGACGTCGATTTGGATTATGTTTTTTTTAGCGACGAGGCGCATTTCGATTTAAATGGTAACGTTAATAAACAAAACATGCGGTATTATGCTACTGAGAACCCTCGAATCGTTCACCCGGCACCCTTGCACTCCCCTCGTATCCCGGTATGGTGCATCGGTCCCTACTTCTTCGAGGAGGACGGAGCGAATGTTACTGTGAACGGCGACCGCTACATCCAAATGTTAAACGAGTTTTTTCTACCGGAGCTCAGACGGAAGAGGATTGCATTATCTAAAACGTGGTTTCAACAAGACGGGGCAACACCACATATTCGTAACGATGTTTTGCGGTTATTAAGAGAGAAGTTTCAGGACCGCTTGATTTCGCGAAACTGTGAGCTGTTTTGGCGGCCGCGCAGTCCGGATTTAACACCGACAGATTTTTACCTATGGGGCTACTTGAAAAGCAAGGTGTACGAGGGTAAACCAGCAACAACCGACGAGATGAAATTGGCCATTCAGAAGGAAATTGCGGCGATTAAAAAACCAACTCTTGAAAAAGTAATGCATAATTTTGAGGAAAGATTGCAACAATGTAAAAATCAAAATGGTGACTATTAATACGGAGTATTGTTCAAAACTAATAGTGTACAATAAATGACGTTCTTTTTGAAGTATTTCAACGTTTGTTTCATTTCTGTAAGTATATTAGTCTTTATTTGACGAGCATTTAAAATTCGGGATGTTCTTTTGGCCCACTACAAAAATATAAAAAGTGTTTTAATAAGACCACCGAACATTATTAAACCTGCAACTCTATAGTCGTATTCAGAAATTTAAAAAGGCAGAATCGGGCACACACACAAAATGATAATACTATTTTTTACAAGCGGGTTTTGCGAAACTTTTATTTGATTCAGTATAGAACATCGACGACTTTATTCATAATACAATTGATTTGAATAAACGAAAACACCTACAAAGTGATACTGAAACTAGCAACAACTTAAGAAAAGTATATGTAGAAATAATTAAGAATACGATTCAAAGAAAAAAAATCTTTGCCTCGCATAAACGTAATTCAGTTACAACAAACTCTATTAAATGAGAATTTTTCGTTGACTAGGACAATGGCTGCATTACGCACACACAAAAGGGGCTAAAATATTGTTCGCTACATCCATATTAATGAAAATAAAAATTAATATTCGGTCGATTAAAAGAAACGATTTCGCTGCAACATTGCTATAAAGCTTACCCCACCGCCTGTTAGAGGTATACTTCAAAAACACCTTAATATTGCATGTTTTTCCTAAATTTAGAATAGGATGTTCTCTTTAATTAGATTAACACGTTGATTTTATCTTATTGTTAGTATACAAATACATTTATTTCATCATGACTAGAAATTTATAGTGTTGTACATACAATTGTTTTGGGCGAAAAGAAAAAAAAATTGAACGGAAATGGAATAATAAAAAGAAATAAAATAACAGGACAGAATTCACGATACTGTAAACAATCCTTTTAAAAATTCAGTTAAAAAAAAGCTAAATAATTTAATTAGATCAAAGCATATTTTTTAGTTTCAATAAAACAATTAAAACACAGAAAATTATAAATAAGTTTGGTCTTTGTTTACAACTGTAATGGAACTAGATATATCTGAGATTTATCAAATAATTTTTTGATATAAAAAAAAAACCATTAATTTTGGAAAATAAATATTTTGGTAATGGTGGATACTGCATGACCGTAATGCTCCATTAAAAGTAATTTTTGAATAAAATATAATTTAAAAATAATTATTTCAGTTCGCTGTTTCTTTTTCACGGTCAGAAAATATCAGAAATACAAAGACGCATATTACATTCTATAAAATCTATTACTGTAATCTAAACTAATTTTACCTTTTGTTAAAAATTCGAATGAAATTTATTTGTTTCATTTCATTTTGATGACCTCCAAACATTAGGTAAAACTTACTACTTCATCTTTATCTTCTTCTTCCGACGTATTTACAGTGGTAGCTGCGCTTTGAGCAGATCCCGCGGACAGCTGAGACGTTCTTGAAATGGAACCACGACGGGGCATTTGTAGTTTCTGAAATCAATCAATATATTTTAATATATTATTAGTTTCATAAAACCAGTAAATTATAGACTATATCTATTTTTATAAGTAAATGAGAAATTTTAGTTAAATATTGTGTTGCTTAGCTGAAGTGTTTCGTACTTTCAAGTTATTTAGTTCCCCCGTAGCGTTTATTTAATCATTTTTATCAATTACGGCGGAGACGATAACCAGCAAGGTAAGCTATTATCAATTATATTTACAATAAATTCTCAAACCATAAAAATTTCTTTGTCAGTAATGTTACTATTTTAACTATACCAAATCTTTTTATGCAGATTAAAACGAAATGAAAATGGATGAAGAGCAATTTAAAAATCCGGTTAATTTTTACTCGCATATTGTTTTATTAGTTATTTAGTTGGTTTTATTAATAATTCTAAAAATGAAACGAAATTAAGTCGACAAAACAGAAAATACATTCGTTGGCTTTGGAAAGTAAAATAATAGATTCAAAAATTTTTAAATTAAAATTAGAAATAAAACTCTAGAGGAAAACGAAAGAAGGAAGAATATTACGATATAATAAGAAAGAGTGAGACTTCTGGTTAACAAAAGATGCTATTTTATATAACGGTGTATTCTACCGAAACTGACCTGCTTTGTTCACGGAATAATTGAAAACTGATCAGAAACAACAACACTTGCGCAGTATTACAAAGTGTTCATGGTAAATTATTTTCAAACCACTGACTACTAAAAATATGCTGTTTGCTAGAAATTTCAAACCGATCATGGACTGCTTATAAACCGTCAGAATAATTCGTTAATTGTAATCCGATTATTTTCTAATTTATAATGGCCAAACTAAGCGCAAAATAATAATAAACTTATAATATTCAAATAAGACTTATTTAAATTAGTTTTTATATACTTTTTGTAACTTCCATAAATCAGTAGTACAATACAAGGTAATAAAATGAGCCCTTATTTATCTTAAGTTTATAAATGAAAACTTTAAAACTTTACGTTGTAATGTTACAGATTAATTTAATACCTCTATAGAGATACCAAATATAACATTTAGTTTGGTTTGTTCTCAGAGATGCCACTACGGCTTCTAAATCCGTGGAGTCACATTTGTTTAATTTTATTTATTTTATCTCATACTATTATAGTTATAGTTATACTTATTATTTTTATTATTATCCGAAATCGGAGTCGGTCTGCTTTTTTAACGAATTAATTTAACTTACACAAACCTTGTCTATATCTACGAACCGCTAATGAACGACGACAATACTTTCCATAACTTCGTGTTCGTGTTAATTTAGCTAAATATTGAGATAACAAAAACAAGGTAAAACATGTTCCTCGTTGTTCTATAAGCACTTCTTCAAATATTTCATTTTTCTTCCGTTTCTCCTTTCCTCCCCTTACTACCGAGATTGACTAATATCTACTTTCTGCTTTGATCTACGATCATGCGTATTTCTCTCAACTTCAATGCAAACTAAATTATCAATTACTAGCCAACAACAGGTTCTCATACAGGCTAGCCCACCTTCTCACCATACTCTAATTTTACTTAATATTGTATTTTAATCTTTTATATATATTTATATATATTTATATATATTTATATATATTTATATATATATATATATATATATATATATATATATATATATATTTCAATGTAATATACACATTACAACATATCTATTTGATATTGAAAATAATTTGACCGCTCAGATCTAACTGATATGTTATAAATAATATTATGGCTAACCCTAAAGTTTTCTACAAATTCATAATCAATATAGTTAATTTCAGTATTTATCGAATTTTGTTTTTTACTTTCTTTCTTTTATAAAATTCAAAATAAAATAAACCATGTTCTGCTGGTACCTCAAACTACTTATATCAAATAATATTTTAACCTTAGATACCAACGAACATAAATCACACATGTACGACATTCTTTTCCCGCTAGCTAAAATTTGTAAGAGAGCTTACATAACATTAATTTCCCAGTGAAACTTATTTCAGATTAGATATTTACTTACATATTAATATCATTGTATTTTTTTATTCGTACTACTTTAATTGCTTATTTTTAATTTCAATATCCTTTTCTTAATAATAAAATGTTTTGTTTAACTTACATGTATCAAATAAAAATACTTATTCCATATAATAAACGTATGCTGTAGTTCTATAATTGAAGGGTTACTTAAACTTAAGAATTAATTATAATTAATTATATCGCAATACCTAAAATATTAAAATACTTTAAAAATAAAATTAAAATTACAGTATCAAAATTAATCTTTGTAAATACTCATTCGATATTTGACACATTTGCATTCGGAAAAATAATCACTGACTAGTTTCAAATCAATCCCTTATTGCGCACGAAAAAATCACTGGTCAGTTAAAAATTGTTATCCGCGAACAAAGAGATTATATGAGATTGGGGGAAAGAAGCAATTAAAAACGATAGTGTTAATTGTAGCTTTTGCCACAATTAACAGAATTAAGAGAAAAACAGGAAAAAACAAAACTACAGATAAAATAAAAATAAATAGCGAAGAAGTTAATTATTCGAAGAAGGCGAACCTCAGCTCCCTTCTCTTAATAGGATTATTCTCCGTAGAGGACAAACCGTATCTGCGTCAAAGTATCATTCTATTTATTGATAGTATTACAAAAAGCGAAAACCACCCGTTGATAGTGATTGTATAACTGACATTTAAAATATTAAAAGATGGAAAAAAACTAATTAAAAATAATAAAATGGCACGTAATTGGTTTAGCGAATATTAGAATAGAAAAAATAACAGAACAAAGAAATGTATTGTTAACTTACATAGCAAAAAAAAAAAAAAAAAAAAAAGTAATTTCTATTTAAAGTTTCAGTTGAAGAATTCAAAGAAATTAATGAAACAGCAATAACATTAAGACTATGCGTTTACAAAAATGAAGTTGGTACGGAGTTTCGTGTCTACAGCTATTGAAAGTTAAGACGAAAAAAATAATTTCTACGATTCACTTTAAAAAGTTACCGAAAAGACAATAATGAAAAAGAAATAATTGTAAAGAAGATTTTAAGAGAAAAACAGATAAACGACAACAAAACGAAGAAACGTAATTATACAAATATATGGGAATAACATTACTGGAGATAGAAATGAAGGTCTAAACGGCTGCAAGGTATTGTAGAGAATAATTTACGATTAAAAAACGCGTTCAACAAATGAGAAACTATTAAGGAAATGCAGCCGCATCTACAAAAAATCAATCATTTGAATTGGATTTTATTATACTAATTAACGATAAAATTATGTTTCACAAGTTTGAAATTATTAAAAGTTAAAACAAAAAAAACAACTTTACATTATCGTTTACTAAAATTGAAAACTAAATTCTAAAGTTTCATTATAAAGATAAACTTCTAATTAAAGAATACTGATGTAATAACTGAATCCAGAAAAGTGTTAGGAAGAGTTGATTTCAATTAAAATGGATAAGAATATCAATAAATCATGTAAAGAAGAAGAAAAAAAACTAACAATAATGACAAGTGCACAAAATTATGCTATCAATGATTTTAAAAAAATGACTAACTTTCTGAATTAACAATAAGAATAATAAACAAAAGAGAAAGACGGAAATACTGATGAATATAAATGGAAAATATTGTAAAGTTTAAAAAAACTGTATAGAAAAAGAATTCGGAAAGATATTAGCATGTATTTTTAAAAAATTTTAGGATAGCTGTCGTCATTTGTTATGAAAAAATGAATAAAAGACCGCTTAAAAATTTTAAAAATGGATATTACAAGTACAAACCAAAGGAAAATGAATGTAACTTAAATAAAATTATCGAGCTGGGAGCATGATATTATGAAAAATGACATAGAGCTGATAAAACTAAATGATTCTGTCGATAACCGTGCTATAGACTAACATAGTTCACCAAATTTTAAATAGTGAAGTGCGTTAATTAAAAAATAGACGGAACAACATTTTACGGATGAATAACACCTAGCGAAAATGGATGGAAAATTCTATAATAATATTAGATGTACTGAAAACAATTCATTTAGGCTAATGTATTTCATTCGATTACTGGACAGTTAAAGAACTAACAAGGAGAATTACCGAAGCTTGGGCCAAATTTTGGAGTCTAAAAATAATTTAAAAAAAAACAAAGGTTAAAAAATCAACTTACAAACGAAAGAGAATATCGTCAAAAGATGCAGTGTACCATCTCTGCTAAGTTAATCGATGAAAGTTATATGCATTCTAATAGGAAGATCGTCAAGATATAAAGAGCAACCTGGGAAGATCAGTTTTTGAAATTAATATAAATTGCAATCGCAAGAAATCAGGTTAAAAACGAAAATGAAGAATGCTACTAGGAAGACAAATAATATCAAATAGAAATGGACTGGTCACGTAATCAGTCAGAATGATTTAGCTGTAAATATAAAAAGATGAATTCCGCTCAGCCGGAAAGGATAGACAACTAATCTGATGGGCAGATGATTTTAAGCGACAGTTGGCTTTGTGCGTAGTTTGCAATTGAGCTCCAATAGAACTGTTTGGCAGAAGATTTGCAAATTGTATGAAATAGGTGTTAATGATTAAAGATTTAAACGTTACTTGTAATATACCTTTCATTAATAGTAGATAAATTATGATTCACATATGGGTGGGAGATCATCGGCCAATATTCAGCAAAATGAAGACTTATTATTGTTATCTAGTTTCATTACGGTTCTAATAATACCTGATTCGCGGGTTTAACTGTTATGATTAGATTATAGCTGTTTGCCACCATCATATCAGTTACTTGATCCAATGTTTTTCCCGTAACTTCTATTCCGTTTACTTCCAATACTTCGTCGTTAACAGCCAAAAGACCAGTGCTTTCAGCTAATCCACCTGGAACTAATCTGGATATGAATATACTCGGGACTTTTTCCATTCCTGATGGAGTTAAGCGAACGCTCGTTCCGTCGCGAATATAAAATCCTAAAGGTCTGTCTGAGCCATTTTTTAATAATCGGACTCGTCTGCAAGTCTCCGGCACAATATCAACATCTATTATGGCAGACACTTGCCTAAAATCCTGCGGATTCGATATCCATGGATGGTGGGATTTCGATTTTCCCGGCGTACCTCCCAATATAGTGGATATAATGTTACGATATTTGTACGAATTGTAACCGTTTACTTCTTCAATGCATTCTCCTTTCCTCTGAATAATTATCCGTAAAAGTGGACGTGCAGTCAACACGGCTCGCGCGAAATTATCGTCATTATTTATTGGTAACATATCTCCATCCTTGGGATCGGTGTAATATATCAAGAACGGCACATCATTTAGTCTATGCAATTTTTCCACTAACGCTCTAAAATTATCGTACGTCGTTAATTCACTTTTATTTATTCCGAATCTTCGGAATTCTGCTTCGAATTTTGATTTCACCTCCACTAACGAAACGTCTTTCACCTGTTTTATGAGAAAAAAAAAAGAAAACAATGTAATTTTACAGAAGAAACCAAATAACAAATAAAATATTCGATCGCAAATATCTTTAAAATTATTGTTAAAATGAAATTCGAAAAAAGTAAATACTTTTTCTTTAAAATAAACTGCAATTTGGGTATATTACTACATCAAAACCAAAGTCGAATAAATAAAAAAAAACGAGAAAAAAAAGAAAAATAAATAACAGTAAATTAGCAATAATAATGAATGATAAACCAGCCGCACTTTACATTTAAATTCACTAATTGCTTTTTCAACGAAAGTCGTTCTTATACCAGAAATTCTTTTTTACATTTAAAACGTCAATATTCAGAACCACTAATACAATATCACACAGTTGTATTCGAAAGTCATTTAGCTTTCACAGCAATTATTTTAAAAAATCCGAAGTATATTTTTACAGTTCAAATAGTTTTCCATTTTAAAACATATTTTAGACCATACTTTTTAATGTGTCGGGTGATCTCTTAAAAATTTTTCTCACCGCAGTCACCAAAACAATGGTTTTAATGAAAATGTACGAAATATGGAGAAATATACACGTATAAATTCCTCAAAAATGGAATTATTCACCTTGTATACTCCTTATTATTGTTTCGTTGAAATGCTTTTAAAATATATTCTGCACTCTTTTACATTATTAAATATAATTAACGTTGTTTTTTAACTGTCCCTCTTAAATGTTGGTCCATCATTACTCCCAAATATTTATACTGAGTTACTATCTCCAACTTTTGACAATTTTTCATTTCACATTCGAGTCTTTCCCCCATCCAGTGTACACATTCGTTTGAGTGCATTATTATATTTGGACAATAAAAATCGCAGCTGTCTCTTTTTTTCCGCAGTGCCGTTGCTTTAGTCTTTTTTACATTAATTCTTAGATTTAAATCGTGTGCCCAATTACTTATTGTTATTAAATCTTTTTGTATCCTTATTTCTGCCTCTTTAACATCTTTATGTGACGTAATTGTTGCTATGTAATCCGCGAATGAGACTACCTCACTATAACTTAATTCCTTATATAGACCATTTGTATGAATAATAAACAGTATCGGCGGCAAATTGCTACCCTGCGGAACTCCTACATTCATCTCCTCTTTTACACTTTGCACATTTAAGATATTTACACTAGTTTTCCTCTGGTTTAAATAACTTTGAAACCATTTTTTTAAACTATTCGTTATTCCTATTTCCTCTGTGTTTATGAGTATTTTATGATCAACTGCTTCAAATGTTCTAGTAAGATCTATAAACGTTATCAACACCTTCTTTCCCTCTTCAAAGCTATCCCCTATTTTTTCGGTAAGCTCACCGATTACTTTCGATGTGGATTTTCCCTTTTGAAACCCGTATTGTGTTTTGTCTATTATCGTATTTTCTTGTAAATACTTCGTTAGATTATTTACTACGTACTTATCTAATATTGTTGAAATCACGTTGTTTACAGCAAATGGCCTATAGTTTTCATATTCGCTGTATTTCCCTTTTTTATATATTGGTCTCGTTTTCGATATTTTTAATCCATTTGGTATTTTCCTTTCTTTTAATGTCTGATTAATTAGCTGAGTAATTTCATTCACTATATATATTTTTACTGTTTTTATGCTTTATTCTTATTCCACCGATTCCGATGGTCTTTGTTTCCTTTCAGTCTAGCTTAGGCCATTTTTCTCTTTTTACAAAACATTACTGAAGATTCTTGTCAAAAGGTTGTTTTTTAAAAATAATTTTAGAAAATTACTTAACACATTCAAAACCATCGATCGATTATTTTGTCTTTAAAACAACTAAGGAATTTCAAATACCGATCAAAAACTCCGATTTCAAAATAATGTACTGTTATATTCAAAATTATTCCAAACATTTCTTTTTTTCTCTTTGCAAAAATATTCTATAAATCTAACACAAAATTTATTTTGTTGTGGCACTAATAAGTAATTCACGCTAGCCATATTTCACTAAACAGTTTTTGGAAAATCTTGAATACATGTTTGGTCCATCTTACATACAAATAAGGAAACTATCCCTAGTTATAGCAAATAAATTTATTAGAATTACCAAGATCATAGGAACCCGTTTCCGTTTAAATAAAATGAATTTACCGATAAAAATTAGTAATTAGCTATTTGTTCAAAATTAACTGTTTCTGCATACACAAAAAAAAAAAAGAAAACGTATTAATCAATCTTCAAACATGTTATCAATTTGATCCGCCTAATTACATTTCTACTAAAACTTCCTTAAGTTTTATCTATAACCAGCATGTAGTATACACACAATATTTCTCACGATAACACGTCGTTTAATAACGCACTGTTTTACAATTCCTCCTTTACATTCTGCCTAATTAAACATAATACTACTAATCGGGCACTAATCATTAAAAAAGTAGATTCCCTTTTATTACACTAATTTAGTGTTCACATAACGGTTTTACTTGTATATTCAATTAAACTTCTTACTTTACAGAACGAACATTTTTAATATTGAATACTTACTGTTTTAAACAATGCCTCTCGTGACATGACGTACAGGACTAAAATACACAATCAATTACATGAAAATCTGTACATTATCGCGATCGTTCTAACTGTATTTTTTTCTACGTAATTTTAAACACATTACGTACCACCCGTTAATCTCCCATCTGAGTCACATAATCGTCTAAAATGTGCGTAAATTTTTATTGTAACCAAAATGAGCAGAGGTAGAGATCAAACCAATCGGAAAGTCATATGCATTTGCGAATCACAATTGATTCATCAAGTCTTTTAAAAGGAATTCTTTATCGTGTTTCTAAATAAAATTAAAATTTTAATACGAAATTAAACTATACTTTTTATTGTAAAAATTTAAATATACTTTTATAACAATTTAAAAATAGGTATTGTTATTCTTTAAAAATTAATATGTTTTACAAGAAAATGCTTTATACCGCATTCTTAATATTTATATGTATATTACTAGTAAATAGTAATATGTAAAATTCATAATTTTGTATAATGTGTAGACTTTTGAAAAAGGCCATACATTATACAAAATTATGAATGTCACAAATTACTAATAACCAAAGCTTGAAATGCTAAATAAAAATTTTATCCATTAAACGATGCTGTATGCTTATTTCAGAAATGATAAACTAGAAGAGATAGAAGTTTGAGCCAATTAATTCTCAAAATAAACGTATAGCGTTGTCAAATAGAGCAAGTTTTCATTTAATTTTTTAATCCCTGCAATAAAATACACATAAATATCAACTTTTATGGAAAATACATTCATTTTTAAAGAATAACAATACATATTTTTTAATTACTATAAAAGTATATTTAAATTTTTACAATAAAAATTATGGTTTAATTTCGTATTGAGGTTTTAATTTTATTTAGAAACACAATATTGAATTATTTTTAAAAGATTTGGTAAATCAATCGATATGACTTTCTAATTGGTTCAATCTCCCATATCTGCTTCTTTTTAGTTACAGAAAGAAATATAGACGGATAAATGTAAGGGAGAGCGCCCATCTAAGCGATACGATTCCGATACGACAGCGATTTTAAATCGTAAGCGATAGCAACACGATTCCGATACGACGTAACGCCCATTGAAGCAACGCGATTTATCCGCTGGAGAAGCAACTTAATTTATGATGTGGTGTGATAGTGCAAAAAATGTCATATTTTTCTTCGTTTTCCTGTTCTTTTTTTAGTGAAGAAGCAATGTATCGTTAGTAAATCTTAACAATTTAAATCAAAAAAGAAAACAACGTTATTGAGTACATCCATTTTTTCAAAAGAGTAACAAAATAAACGCTTTAATGTTTATAAAAAACTGAATATATACTCGGAAAAGTTCTAAAGTTTTTATGGAATGAATAAGGAAACGTTTAATTGGTTAGTAGAGAAAATTGGCCAAAAATTGTAAAAAAAAAACACCCATTTTAGAACATTTATACACTGCAGAAACGTATTTTAATCACATTATGGGAAATACATTTGTTAATTATGTATACCTAATGTTTGGAAACATTTTCTATACCCCATATGTACATATATATTGCTGTTAATTTATATTACATAACAAAATAAGAAAATGTAAATATTAATATTTATTTCATAAATATGAATTGTTTTTAAAAATATTCTGAAATAAATTTAAAACACCGATTTTAAATTGTTATTTTTGCCGATTATTCATATTACGCATAAAAATTCAGAATGTAAACAAACAATCGCTTGCTCAAGCAACTAAATATAAAACATGTAGCACTCGAGCGACGGCGATACGATAGTTGCTCATCGGTTGCTTGTCGCATCGCGTCAGTGGGCGCTAACTCATATAATAACGTGGGTTATATTCTGAACTACATTTAGTTGCTATCGTATCGGAATCGTATCGCTTCGGTGGGCGCTCTCCCTTAGACTATTAAGCATTAAAGTTAAAACTTCAGTTTTTTTTTAACATATATATGTTTTATGGTTGGATATTATTCCAAAAATGTATCCACCAAAGTCATGTCACAAAAAATGTTACCACACACACGAATAGCACCGCCAGCCGATGACCGGGGAGGGGGGGGGGTGAGTTTCTAGCTGTGGAGGGGAGCGATGATAAAAAGGGGATATGAGTTATAGGAAAAATAAAATTTATAATTTGTAAAGACATAATATTTTATTAAACCTGAATAAAATCTTAATTAAAACATAATTTTTGTGGGTTTCTGGCAAATTGTTCTACTGCTGTATTATAAAAGTCTTCCAAATTGCCCATGATTACGCGCCTAGGAATACTCATAGTAAATTAATTAAAAAGTTTCAAGGCTCCAGGGGGGCAGCCCCCCCCCGACGATGCCCATGCACACATGCACATGTGTAATATATACAAGTATATATATATATATATATATATATATATATATATATATATATTGCATATAGTGCATATATTATATATATTTATATATAAATAGTTATATCTTGTCACACATTCCCATAGCTCAATCTTGTTAAATTGAAAAAAAAGAAAAATCCACATCTTTAATATGGTTAATTTTTCAATCCTTGTGGGTATGGGATATTTTTTATTTCTCCATTGTCTATGCAGATGTAAGAATTTTTTGGTTTGCCAACTCTAAGAGATCAAACATATAATAGCCCACATGAGAAACAATCTGTCTGTATCTAAATCGCACAATTTTGAAGGTTGGTCCTGAGCTTTGTTGATGATAATTGCAAACACCAATTGAATTGGGAATTGCAATCTCTTAAATTGAAATGGCATATCTGTTGGAATCATAGAAATGCATGGAATGATGACATCTTCACTTCTGCATTGTCCTGTCAAGATTGTTGCTTTTATATTGCTAATTAATTTTTTTACTGCTAATTGTGGTCTGTTGCGAAGTTTTAGTTGGTTGATATTTCGCAACATGATGATAGGTATGCCGATTGTCAATTGTATTATGTGCAGTGGAGTCCCTGTCAGAATATAGTGTTGGCAGACTTGTATAGATGACTTCCTTTGATTGTCAGACTAAATAATACTGTTAAGTTCATGGATATCTTTGTTCTGGGCAGTGAGAATTTCCCATTCATTCAACCAGTTTTAATCCTTATAATTGGTTTGAATATTGGGAAATACCTTTTTAACCAATTTTTATTTTGACATCACTAAACTGCAGAAGTTATGAAGTATAGAAATTTGTTCTGAGGTCAAATGAACTAGCACTTTTCTATTCCCAATTTCCAGCAATTGAAATGAGAATATCTTAGCTGATCGATCATACACACACATTTGTAGTTAATTTCAATGTCTTTGCATATTGCCACAAAGTGAAGTATTTCATGTAAACATTTATTTTGTCTACTGGTATCAATCAAGGAATTACAGGTGATGTTTGTCTGCAATATTAATGCGCTCCCAAATGGTTTGATGTTTCTATGCACATCTTGCAATGATTGATCAAGAGCCTCAAACGATTTGTTGTGTGCCGCTGTGCATTCATCCCAAATAATAAGTTTGTATTTCCACAATACTTTTCCCATACCAGGTGCCTTGGAAATGTTACATGTAGGAGTTCCAAAGAATTGCATTTTCAATGGCAGCTTCAAAGCAGGATGAGCGGTGCTTCCACCTGGTAGCAATGTCACAGATAAGGCCATATTATTCTGGGATTAAATTTCTGCCAGAATCAATCTAATTAGAAACGTTTTATTAGTTCCTGCTGGTGCATCAAAGAAGAAGATTACTTTAACCCTTTTATTAACAGTTTGCATTATTTGATTGTAAATACCTTTTTGCTCAAGCATTATCTTAAGAATATTTGTTTGCACATACAACAAAAGATTACCTGGTTGGGAATTCTGTTCATGACACAATTTTACATGAAGCAACATAAAATCAATTTGGTGGTGGTATTCCCAATTGATTGAGAACTTTGTTTGCAATTTCTAAGCATAAATCTTCATCTCCTAAACAGGCTTTACTGACTTTGAATTTTAAGTGTGCTAAATTATTCTTACCAATATTATAAGAAAAAATGTCTTTGTCATATTTTCTAATTTTCTTTTATTGTAATATACATATATGTATTATTCAATTTTTTTTTTGTTTTCTTTTTTTTACTTAATCATGATATAACAAAACAGTTTTCAGACCAACTACTTATTTTCTCCTTTAATTTAGAGTATAATATGTATGTACATAAGTATATATAAATAAAGTACCAATTGCCAAAAAATCATTTTTTCTTCTTTCCATAATAATTTTTTTTGGATACTGTCTATGTTTAAAGTAATATTATATGGTTAATTTAAAGTATCATAATTTCAGTAACTTGATTTATTCTTAAACAATGATTTTAAAAAAAAATGAGATTTACAATCACAGCCATTGTAAGGGGTTTATTTTTAGAGCGTCCTTAGTGATGCCTAGAATTGCAGGCAATGAAAAGGTGGATTATTTTGCTTGTTTGACTATTTCTTCTGGGCGCCCAGTTGGGGATTTCCTTCTCACAAATTAATAAATATTGCAAAAAGTAACCAAAATACAATTGGAAATCTTTTTATAGATCATCCTTCTCCAATTCTAATTTACAATATTTTTCCATTCACCCCAATCCACCTGCTCAACCATGATACTTACATTTTTTGCATCTTCCCTGTTCCATCATGTCCACTATCTGTCGTCTTCGATCTGGCCACAATCGTCTTCCTGCTTCATTGTACCATTTCTCCATAGTGTCCTCTCCTATTTATCCACTGTGTATAGATAACATAGTTATATGTGACTCTGATCATGTCTTCTTTGAGTGCTCATCTTTATAATCTGAAAGGGCAGCTCTATACATGGAGCTGCTCTCACATGATGTTCCAACTCTATATTGTGTGTCCTTTATTCTCTCTCTACAGCCAACGTTGATCATCCTAAATGTAACAAAATTCCTATCTTCTATACTTCATCATATTAAGATCTAATCCCTTCAGTAGTTCCCTTTCACTTTGGCATTCTTATCTTATCATGTCTAATTACTTTTAATGAACTTCTCTTTGAATGAGGAACATGTACTGATGCTGCAGTTGCAGTTATAAACATTCACAGCTCACGGTTAATAATGCAGGCCTGCTGTCACATTTGCGGTACTAATTTTAGATATTGAACTGCTTGTCAGCCAGAACCATGGGTGCTGCTATTGTAGTATGGCAATAGTGTTGGGTGTAAATTCTATTTGTTTCCTCTTGACAGGATGGTAGGCGCTGTTTTCAAAGTCGTCGCCATAATTACTTTTCATAATTAAAAATTATACATTTTGATTTATAGTGATGGAGACAGTTGTAAAACTTTTGTATCACTCTTTACAGCATGCTCAGTGTTGTGTTCTGTATAGCTTTGGTGGTTGACGGCTCTAACTGTTTTTCAAACATCCCACGTTTCTTCTTCTTCCTTAATTGTAAGCTGATTTCTTTGTCTGTTGGTACTGTGGACTCTATAATTGCAGATGTGGCCATGATATGGGACAGCTAACTCCTTTTGCTAATACCTTCGGCAATGCCATTCTTTCTCTTATTAACATGCATATGTTTTATATTTATCAACATTGATAGTCATTGTTTTTCTATCCTTAGTATAGGGTTCTTAGTCAGCTTTCATTCCTTGTAACTCCTAATTGCTACTATTTACACTTGTTGATAAGTAATCGTCCATTGCTGACAAGCCCAGGGAAAAACCAAAACAAGGGGAAAAAAAGAATATTTTTAGAGTGTGTTAAATTTGCTCATTTCACTTATTGACTTTCTTTAAATTTACTAATTGAGTTTTATAATTTGTATTACTTAATATTTTTATACTTAAGCTGAAACTGTAACTGAAATTCTGTATTTTCAATTTTACTCTAAAAGTATTGGTTGATAGTGACTTTTTTGAATAGTTGTTATAGTTGCTTTTAATTCTTATAAAATTTGGCGCTCATGATAATTAATCATCCTCAAGTTATATATTGTCTTAAAGAAAATTTTAATTGTAATTTATGTAAATAATTTCACAATTATTAATTAACTCTTTCAAGGATATGGACACTAAATTTGTACTATATTTTTAACTATAATGGCTGCATAGTGGTACAATTTGTGGATCATCAATATGTTTTCTCCTACAAAGCAAGTTTGTTAAATATAGAAATATAAAAAGTTAATAAAGTTCTAACTTGTCTCTGATCACATACAGTGAATTGTGTTTTAGTTGATGATGGGTTGTGCCATTAAGACATTTATTTTGTTCTTATATTGTTTGTTATAATTGTTTATTATATCAATTATTATTAACTTTATATATGTAGATATAAAATTTGTGTTAACTATGTCACATACTTCCTTCTGCAGAAAAAGTTATTGGGAAACAATAAATTGGAAATTTTATATGAATTTCTTGTTTAAATTATTATTAAAATATGATATAGTTGTAAACTTAAAAAAAAAAAAAAAAAAATCTTATTCATGATGGGTCAATACTCTACTGTCCATTTTGGTATTGGAAAGAGTTAAGCCATTCCTGAGTTACAAATTTTATTTGATAGCTTTTTCATTTGTAAACTATCTAATCAAGATTCTATACATCACATTTACATGAAATCTTAATCAGGAATTTAATGATACAGCATGTTTTTACAAATATGGGTCAAACAAATTTATGATTGTGTGACTCAAAAATATAGAAACAGAAAAACAAAAAGAATACAAAATTAAAGTAACAATGAACTGGTAGGTAGGATCATTTTACTGCCTTTATTAATAAACATGTGTTTATGCAAATACTCTGCCTTGTTATATCTAGATGTAAGAAAATGTACCTACTAACATAACCATTAACAATAATTACTTCAGAAATAATCATATCTTTCTTATTTTATATAGCAAAAGTTATCACAAAATTGTCAGTTTCCTGTAAAATTTTAAAATGTAAAGAGGAGTCTAAAATTTACTATTAATTATATATACATTTCTATATAAAAATCAATTTGTGGACAACACGTGAAATAAATCTTTATTTAGGCAACAAACATCTTTCTACTTTAAATTGATCTAAGAAATGGCACTACAAACTACAATCTTTATTCTATTTATTATTATTATAAAAAAGCTTAAGCTAACATATAGCTTAATTCGGCGTTTTTAAAAATACAGCTTAAGCTTTCGTCTTTTGGCTGCTTAAATTTTGAATATAGCTTAAGCTTTAGTCTTTTAACTCATGGGAACTCAAATATAACTTTTGGATTAAGCTTATAACATCTAAAAAATGATTAGTATTCAGCTTTTAGCTGTTGACTTTCGGCTGGCTTTCAAGCCCTGGCATTGACGGCTAATATTTGTTTTTATACTGGAACTTTGAGAGTAATGCCTAACTGTATCACATAAACTGAACAAAATATTATTATCATTCCCCGATCTAATATATATTTCAAAATTTTACAAATATTGTGCCAATATTTAAATTTACTTTACATTATAATCTGATTTACATATACATTTTTTATTTTTTAATAAATTTCAAAATATTAAATTATGGCATAATAATTTTAACAGAAAATTTTTGTGACAAAGTTGTAAAGGCAATTTATACAATTTATTAACAAAAATAAGTATTTATATTTTCATTAACCAACAAATATAAAAACATAAATTACAATTTTAAGCGAAGAAAATATTCCAAATATTATTGTATTTAGGACTGCACATTAAATGTTTATCAAATTATTAATAATTGAAATAATTTAATAAGTGTAAATGTTCATAACTATAGATGAAATTATCTTAATCGATATTAACAAAATTTCTCGGCAGGGTTCGATTTTAAACAAAACTGTATTATTATCACTCTTGTGTTTATGAACAGGTGATTACCTGAGGAATCTATCTAATCGGTGGAAATTCAAATTTTAAAGATTATTATTACTTTAATTTTAATTATTTAAATTAAAGTTAACGTACTTTGTTAGGAACTTGACATTGTTTGTTGCAACATTAAACGAGTAATGGTACTATCTATGTTATTGTTTCTTAATATAATATTAAAGTATTGATCTTTATAGTATTAAAAATTTTATTTTTTTATATCGTATGTAATTGTGGTTATTTTTGGTACAAGTGTTTTTGATGTATAGATTTCTATATAACTTACTGCTCTAAATTGATAAATTGCTTTTATATCGAGTAATATAATTTTTGTTTCATAAGGAAATTCGCAGATATTTTTTGCAACAAATATGGTTTTTTCGATTTGATCAAACCTGCGATGTGAGAACTGTTGTTTTTTTTAATTTTTGAAGAACACGGATTGAAATTAATTTCTATATGGAATTTCATTTAAAAATCGTTTAAATCGATCAGTCATTTAAAGCGTAATTTTAATTGCTAGCGAAATCCTAGTAACATTTATAAATGAAATTTTTTATACTGTTTAAGAGCTTACGTCATTAAAGGTAATATACGTAATTGGAGTTTAGACCGAATGATTTTGAATATATTTTAGCGATTTTTTCATAAGATTTATGATGAAAAAATGATAAATCATTTTATTAGTCCTAAAAGTTGCGGTTAAATATTAAAAGTGAAATTAAATTTATTTTATTTCAGTTAGTTTTGAAGTTCATATTTTTTAAGAAAAATGTTTTGTTTTTCCAGAGTTGGAATTTAAGCGTTAATATGTCGTTTGATTTTTGACGTTTTTTTTTTAAACTATGATTTTTTATTATTTTAAAAAAACTTTTTATTTCAAGTAAAAAGAGTATGTGCTTTACTGGTAAAGATAAAGCAAAATTGTAAGTTTCCGAACTTTGTGAAAAGCTTGTTCAACTTTTAATTTTCATGTCTTTTCTAAAAAGTTTACATTTTCTTTTATTTCGTTACATTAGTGGCTACAAAATTTGAATTCCTTATATACATATATATATATACTTTTTTTTTTAAAGTACAATTTGTTTCTAACAGTATTTCGCGAAAAAAAGTTAGGGAAATTTATCGGGATTTGCGAACAATAATGTTATATATTAAGCAAACTTTTTCAGCTTCTCATTTTTTACATATTTTTCAGTAAAAAGTTCTTATTCAGTTTCAACTTTTTAGAAAAAAACTTGAACTGAAATACATGCGTATTACGGTGTATAAATTATTTCTTCAATGTATTAATTACACACTTACACGTTGCTTGTTTAAAAGTATTTTGTTCATTCTATTTAAAATTATAAAAATGGAAATGGTTTATGAGCTGTGAAATTGTACTTTTTTGTCGCCCATGCTTGTAATTTCTAAACGAAAACTAGGTTTATAGCTGTCTACTACGCTGAAAAAACTTGCAGAGTGGCCACCCAACCGGAATAAGCCGGGAATTTTGTCGTAAAACCGGGAAAAAAGGAAAAATAGTCAAAAACGATATTTTTAATAAGATAAAATCATTTGAAGCGAAAAATAAATGCATTTTTTAATATACTTTACTTAAAATAAATTACGAAATTCTATTTTATTCATATAAAATATGCTGCGGTGGTCAAATATTATCAATATTAACAAAAAAAAGAAAAAAGTCCATTCTTCTTTTTATACAATTCTAGTAATTCGGAAATTGGGAGGATTTGGACCAGGAATAAACTGGGAATTTAAAAATTGTATTTGAGTGGCCACGTGACTTGCAAAATATCAAATTCTTATGTAATGTTCTGGTGATAGTTATAAATTGTTTACTCGTCAGTGATCTGATACGGGTTCTCATTGTTGAATTAATATTATCAACCGTAATGGTTATATGTAAAGAGTAATAGAGTTTTAGTAATACTTTGTTATTCACTAAATAAAGAAAGCGTTTCAAAATTTTTCAACGTATTAAAAAGAACGTATGTCTTCTAGATAATAATTTAAATTGATCTTTAATTTTTTGGAGAACTTCATCAATTTAAAATATCCGGGTTGCATTTAATATAGGAAGAAGCGAGATTAAAAAAAAATTAGTTCCCCAGCAGTGCGCGTAAATTTTAATTTTCGGTAGGCCTTCGACTTATAATGAAGAATAATATTCACAATTTTTTAGATTTACAGATGTCCTCGTCTGACAAGATTTTAGTTTCTGCCATAGCTTTATAAAACTTCATTCTTCTTTTTTTAAAAAAATACGTTCGTCACGAGTAAAAGCTTGTGTGTTATTAGAAGTATAAGTTTTTCATTAAATATTCGTGATTTGTTAGCTGTGAAGTTAAAGTGTCAATTATAGTGAAGTAAATGTGAGTAATCGTAAATTTTTAGCGCGATTCAAAAAATAACAAAAATAAAGTTTGGTGGTTATCGTAAATACAAATTATTAATGGTTGCGAATCTGCAGCAGCCATTTATATTTAGATTATGGGAGTACGGTATTTTTGTTTTATTTTTCTTGAAGTATAGTTTATTCTAATGTGTTAGTTGTACTGGTAATTTATGAAATTGCCCCGATTCAGAGTTTATATATTTTTTTGTTTATGTTTTGCAGAAAATAAAGATGGAAGTATGGACACTGAACTTATGGGTATATTATTAGTTAAAAGTGATAGCAAAGGAGATCGATTATTATTTAAATATCCGTACGTATCCGGTGTTGAATTAAATGCTGTGGATAAATTAAAGAAAAATCCATACGCTTTATTGGTAACAGAAGATTCGTTGTATGGACCACCGATTACTGATGACAAAGAGGAGGGACAGTTATCGGCGTTCTCGGATGATGCTTTGACAGCTTTATTTGCTGTAAAGCCAGACCTTTCTGGTTATAAGTTTGAAATAAAAGTAAATGGAATTCGATTTGTTAGTCATCCAAGGTCAATTGAAACGTGGGTTAAAACTGAGTCCACCAAAGAAACAAAGAAACCGAAAAAGAAGCAGAGGAGAATAGTCAGCAGTCCGACTTATATTCTGGTCAATGTTGTTTTCGCGGTGAAAGCGTTAACCGATTATTCGTTAGTGAAATGCTATCACGATCTGAGCAAACGAATCGGAATCTGTATTAGACATGAAGAGAAACGATGCGGTTATTTTGTTGATCAAATGAAGCTCATGATGAATGAACACGATATGATAACTACTAGGTAATCGTCTTGAATTTATTTTATTAATAAATTTTTTTTGGGATCTAAGTCCGCTCCGTGCACTTTCGGCGTTTGTTTTGGAACCGGGAAGTATTAAAAAATTCTGTTGAAGGTCGGCGAATTTATGAAAGGTAAATATGAACCGAATGCAGAAATCTGATTATCTGAATCCCAATTAATGGAATCCCCAATTATCCGAATCGAAACCAAGAAAATAAAATTTTGAAGCGAGAGCTTTAGCAGATGTGGTAGAGAGGTCCCGGGGCAGTGTGCATGTACCGTTACTATGGTAAGTGGAGTTTATAGCGGCGAAGCAATGAGTCACTGCCCTCTTCTGCTGTGCACGTCGCTGTTTTTTTGTCAGTTTGATTCGGGCTCTATTCAGTTTGCACTGTGTTTACTGTTTCGTTGTTTAGTATTATTTTTTTTCATAACTAGATTAAGTGCAATGTGTACAAAACGTAAACGTGTTCTTTTGTCGCTTAGTGATAAAGTGGAAATTATTAATCAGTTAAATAAAGGCGTGTCTGGAATTTGGCGTGGGTGCGGCTACGATCTCTGATATTAAAACTAACAGTGAAAAAATTTTAAGCTATGCGAGTGCATTGCAAACAGAATATGGATGTTCATCTAGAAAAGTGATGAAAAAGGCTAAAAGTGAATATATGAGAACGCTGTTTTCACTTGGTTTTTGCAACAAAGATCGATTAGACAGCTGATTTCAGGACCAATTTTATGTAAAACAGCACTGATGTTTAGTGAAAAAATGGGTGTGACTGATTTTAAAGTAAGCCCCAGGGTTGCCTGCGGAATTTCAAATCTGGGCATGGAATCCGTCAGTTAGATGTAGCGGGAGAAAAACTTTCTGTCGATAACGAAGCTGCTAATAGCTTTCTGGAAACTTTTAAAAAGGAAACTGAACACTACGACCCTGAACTGTTGTATAATGCCGATGACACTGGTTTGAACTGGAAGGTTTTGTCGAGAAAAACTTTGGCATCTAAAAGAGAACAAAGTGCTCCGGGTTACAAGGTTAGTAAGGAACGCGTCACAATCCTCGTATGTGCTAACGCTACAGGCAACCATCGGCTGCCTTTGCTAATGATTGGCAAAGCGAAGAATCCAAGAGCTTTCAGAAGTGTAAATTTACCAGTGAACTACCCGAACCAAAAGAATGCATGGATGCAGACCGATATATTTTTGGAGTGGTATAACAAAACTTTTATCCCTGAAGTGAACAAGTTTGAAAATGAAACTGAACAAACGGGAAAAGTTCTGTTCATCATTGACAATGCACCAACTCATCCATTCCTTGAGCTTGTTGAACAAGAAGATAAACATTTTAAATATCTGTTCTTGCCGCCTAATGTTACAAGTCACCTACAGCCCGTGGATAAGAGTGTTATTGAGTGCATCAAGCGACATTACAGGCGTCAATTGTTCCGTAAACTGCTGGTGGCTGAACAAAACAGTGAAGAAAGAGTTCTGAAGTCGTATAAACAAATAAATTTGAAAGACTGCTGCTACATGATTCCAGATTCCTGGAATATGGTTAAAAGCCTTGCACTTAAACGAGCATGGAGCAGGATAAACGGCAGATCAACCAAAGAACGTCTTGAACTAGAAAAGCAAGGGAAACAACAACAAACAATAGCCGTATTACCTAATGAACAAGAACAGGAATTGTTCGTTGAATAAATTGTGAATACTGTCAAGGGTTGCTCAGAATGCGACGTTGATGACGTGAAGAAGTGGTTGTTGTGTGATAAAAACCGTCAAGGGTTTGAGATGGCAGATGATGGGATCGCTAAGGGTGTCATGGATGAACAACAAGGTGATAACAAAGACAATGATGACACCTGGGGGAAGACAGAAGATGAAAATATTCCTACATATGGGGAAGCTTTTATGTGCTTCGACAACGCTTTAAGGTGGATGGAGCGGCAACCGGTATGCGACACTGTGCAACTTCTTTCTATTAGGCGCCTGCGGGACCTTGCCGCTCGGAAACGTGCTACTACGTCAAGACAGCGCACTCTACTCGAGATGTTCAAGGGAGATATACATGTTATGTACTTTATTTGCAATAAGTATGTAGTTGCTTACACATTACTGTACTTTTATCAATCCAATTCCGTTCATTTCAATGTATGATTGTACATATGTATATATGTACACTGCTTTGCTTCATTCCTGAACTACATCCAATTATCCAAATTTTCTATTATCGGAATCGGCCTGATTCCCAATTAATTCAGATAATACGATTTCTACTGTACCTATTTTTTTTTCTATCCGATTAAAGAAGTTCTCCACTTTATAGAATGAGAATATCGGTAGAATTTTAAATATATGTGCCGATGAAAAATAAAAATATTTTTAGTAACCTAGATTTTCTTTTTGGAATTTTTTTTTCTTTGGCCCCCATTCTCACTACTTGACCAGTTAGCTGTTTATCAATAGTACTCCTTGCCTCTATCTTCATTAATCATAGCTACATAAGATCTTAATCATGTAAATATTTTGATTCAACGGAAAATAGATTTATTATTATTTGTTAAAATTTAAGTGGAAGGGTACGCATTGCAGGTAAGTTACTGTTAATAAAAAATCCTCTCTCTACTCTCTCTTGTAGTCGTCGAATTGCTAACAATGTGTTCTATGGTTTTCTCCATGTCGCATTTGGGACTTGATTCACTATCTATTATATCCTTTCCAGCTCAGTGAGCGAGCATGCGACGGTGACCTGTTCTTAATCTACATGTCATTCGTATGAAATTTCTAGTCATTTTCTTCTTTATGAACCAGGTATCCTGACCAATATTTTTTGTTAATAAATAATATGTTTTTCCTTTCTCCTGACTAATATGTTGGGAGTTTCCATTCTACTTGATGTATAGATTGTTTTTAATTGAGGCTATATATTATTCCTCCCAGTTTAATTTTACGAGTTTGTTTTTTCGTTATGATTTTTTGATATCGTATCGTAAGTGAAGAGAAGAGCCGCGATTTCAGTTCAGTAAAAGAAGTATCGCTGCCTCCGTTTCATATTTAATTTTTAATTTTTAGGGCGGACAACGTGATAATGGAGGAATTGGAAAGTAATCCATTTGATGATATTTTGAAAAAAAGCTCATTAGCGCGGGATTTAAAGTTCATGTACGAATCTTTATCTTCTCAAGGCTCTGTTTGTCTGCGAATAAATAACTGGGTAGAATTGAAATTTTGTATACCACAGAGAGTTCATTCCATCGACAGATGCAGCCTTATTATTTACCCGGAAGACATTGAAAGGTACGCATTTTTCTTTTTTCCTAGTAAACAATTTTTTAGAATCAAGACTGTGCTGACGATTTTTGTTCAAAAATATGTAAGAAATCTGTGATTTACTTATTGCGACGGTAACAATATTTTAGTTTGACGTAGGTGTTTGCAAAATATGAAACCGTACCATGGACTGTTACTACTGAAGGATGTATTGCAGATACTGCATTCTTTGTCGCCTGATACTAGTCCATCATTAATTAGACTTATAAAAACGTACAGTCCGATTAAAAACTTCCAGACCCTTGCCTGCGATGCCGATCTAACTCTTGCTCAAGTGAGTCCTTATATTAATTTTTTTTTCCCGCCTACTTATTCATTTATTGATAATCGCTTTAAAAGTATGATTTTTTTTTAGAAAATGTGAATGTTTTATTTTATTTTGTTGTTTTTTGTGATGTAGGTATTTAATTTAACGGGCCATTTATTGTACTGGGGCAAAGCAATTGTGATATATCCGCTTTGTGAAAATAACGTTTACGTCGTAGCACCTTGTGCTAATATTTCATCGACTAAATTAAACGATGAATTCTCCGAAATATTTCCCGATCATCGATTGCACGAAGTAAGTGACATTATTTTTTATTTTGCCGGATAAATACAGTAATTCCCCTTTAAAACAATTTTCTACTAAAAATCCGGTACACGTTTGCAAATACGGAACTGTTTAATTTTAATACGAGAAAAAGGTTTTTGTTTTTTTCTGTACTGTATTAGAATCTTCTTGAGATGATTATTGCTCGGTAATATTTTTATTGCAGTTTTTTTTAAAGTATTCGCTCATGAATAAAAATCGAAATATAATATATATAATAAAATAAACTTTAATAACAAACAATATAGATCAATAAATTAGATAAATACCTATTTAGAAACGTTTTCGGGCATAACCCATCATCAGCTAACACTAACTTAAAGGAAACTTAAAACATACTGAAGTGAATATAGGGAATACATGGGTATATATAGTAGATGTAAAGAGGAATAAACATGGCAGGTATAAAAATCTATATGTTGAAAATGCTAATAACTAATATAAAATATAAAATAAAACAAGAAGACAAAAAGTTAAATTTTTATATTAAACAGTGGATTATTATTATTAGGTGTTTGGTCATTTAAAATATTATTTTTATATTTATTTATATAATAATTTTCTGCAATGTTCATATTATTACCTTTGTGATAAGTGGCCAGGATGGTTACAGTATTTTCTATTGAATTAGGTTTATGTTTATTTTTAATTAGATGTTCTGCATAGGTTGATTTTTCTATTTCATTATTATTAAATGCTTTTATATGTTCTTTATATCTGCAATTGATTTTTCGCCAAGAACATATAAAAGCATTTAATAATAATGAAATAGAAAAATCAACCTATGCAGAACATCTAATTAAAAATAAACATAAACCTAATTCAATAGAAAATACTGTAACCATCCTGGCCACTTATCACAAAGGTAATAATATGAACATTGCAGAAAATTATTATATAAATAAATATAAAAATAATATTTTAAATGACCAAACACCTAATAATAATAATCCACTGTTTAATATAAAAATTTAACTTTTTGTCTTCTTGTTTTATTTTATATTTTATATTAGTTATTAGCATTTTCAACATATAGATTTTTATACCTGCCATGTTTATTCCTCTTTACATCTACTATATATACCCATGTATTCCCTATATTCACTTCAGTATGTTTTAAGTTTCCTTTAAGTTAGTGTTAGCTGATGATGGGTTATGCCCGAAAACGTTTCTAAATAGGTATTTATCTAATTTATTGATCTATATTGTTTGTTATTAAAGTTTATTTTATTATACCATTTTAACAAACAGGATGTATTCACCTACATTTAAAAATCGAAATACATTCACATCGTGCTGCTTACGATACCAGTTACGAAGAAAACGAATATTACAAAAAGCCTAAAATTGTGTGAGAAATGAAGAAAACTATTATTGCTTACGTGATTGGCACGATTAATGTTCATATGTAAGAAGTGAAATACGTCTGGTGTTAATAATTTTTATTAAAAATATTATAAAAAATGTGTACTACAGAAATTATATTTTAAAAATATTAAAAATATAATTTCTGTAGTACACGTTTTTTATAATATTTTTAATAAAGTAATAACAGAAATTGGACAATATTATTTACAACTCAAATATAAATTGTTATTAATTTGCGTTAGTGGTGCGGGCGAGAAAAAGAAAAGAGTATTAAATTATCGAATTTTCTAATAATGTGAATTAGTCGTCTAAAAATGAACGTAAAAATAAATTAAAAATAGTTATATTTCATAAATTTTATTGTTTTTTATGCTGACATTATAAAAAATTTGAAATACCCATGAAATACCTGTAGTTATTTATTTAGAACTCTTTTTTGCTGTAATCTAAAACATGAAAATATGGATTTTACCAAATTAAACAATTACACAAACCATAAATAAAGGAAAATTAAAACAATTAGTAGAGGTGTTTGAAATTTGGTGTTGGAGGAAAATGCAAAAAGTTAAGTGGTTAGATAAAATTAAAAATTAAGAAGTTCTCAAGAATATTAATGAAGAACGCTGCTTAATGAAGATTATAAGTGAAAGGGCTTGTGCAATAGCTCATGTAATAACAGATATTTAACATCAATAATCGAAGCACTAGTAAATGGTAAAAGAACACGGGGAAGACTGCTGCAGAAATTCATTTCACAAGTAATGAAAGAGACACAAAGATGAACAAATACCAGCTAATGAAAGAGAAAGCCCGAATTGGATACTTAAAAGCAAAGCGATTCTAATTTTTTCTTTTTTGATTCCAAGTAATGTACTCTCCAGATGATTGACCACCAATCGAAAGATTGAGGAATAAAAGAGAGAGAAGGAGAGAATCTTTCGTGAACGTTAAAACCGGTCACTATTTTTTCCTTCACGAATGTTAAGGGTTTACTGAGTTCTTTTTGTAACTTTTGATGCCAAAATGCTGACAAATAAGTAGCGGCGTGGAGTGTAACTTGAAATTAATCTTTATAGAACTGTTAATTAACGTGATTAGTTGTAGATTTTTCAAAATCAATTTATTGGGCTTGTATATTTTGTAGGTATTGAGCGAATTTTCGTTACCGACAATTATGTCGCAAAAGTTAAATCCGTTAACTCATTCGGACGAACGTATCGAGCTAGTCCAGATAGTTACTTGGATGTTGCAACACAGATTAATAATGCAGTTGCATACGTATGTTTATTTCATGCCAACTAAAAACGGCCTCTCAACGCTGTATCCGACTGAAGTAAGTAAGTTGAATATTTTTCCCGGATTTCTTTGTTATAATATTCTATTTTTAGGATTCCGCACACATATAATGCACGGAATCCTAATAAGATGGTTCAGAAACGACAAAAATATCAAATAAACATCAATAACTCACGAACGGTTTGACTCATAAACTTCAAATTTGGAACATAAATTACAATTAAAATTCTCTTTAAAACGATCTATAACTTCAAAATGATTGATTACCCTGGGCGGCAAAAAATTCAAAAAAACCTTAAAAAATATATAATGTAGAATATAAAACGATCTCACAAATCACTTAAGAAATCATAATTCACCACCAGACAAACCTTTAAAAGTGAAATTCAAAATATAAAACAAAACGTAGAAGCTCTTTCATAAAAGCAAAAAATTACAGTTAAACCTTTGGGCCCAAAAAGAGCAAAAAAATTATGTTCACGTAAACAATAGCTCAAGTAAAAAAGTAGAGAAAACCAAAATACATATCAAACTTATGCACAAAGGACCGCTTTATAGGAAAATTATAGTCAATCTTACAACTTTATATTCAGACCCTTGGGGCTTCGAAAGTTCAAAAATTTTGAAAAAAATATTTTTTTCCCGGGCATGTGATATATTATTGGAAATATCGCTATTTGGCAGGAACGAAACCATAAGTCATTTTCTTAATGAAACTCAGCGCGAAAGATAACGAATGTCTCTTTCTTAACGACGCGAGTATCATAGTTAATAATTTTGAACAAGGTTAAAAACATGTATATCTCCGTACATTTTTCTAGTTTGGAGCAGCCGGGTTTCGAACGTCAAAATTAGTCCCCGGCGCGCGGAATACTCCTTATTTTTGAAAAATAAATTTTTCTCGGGCATGTGATATATTCATCTAGAGATCGTTATTTGTCGGAAACGAAACCGTATTTCATTTTCTTAACAAAATTTTCGAAATAGCGGTAATTTCAAAAAACCACAAAAAAGTACGTTCCTCTTCCTCTTTGCAGCGGAAAAATCAAATTCCTTTTTTTTTTTGAATTTAGTATTATGTAAATGTAAATTCGTTAACTTACATACGGAATCCTCAGCACATTAAACATCATGCTTGACTGAATTTGTTCTATTCTCGTTGCACATTACACATGGTTCTTTGAACAGTCACAGATGTAGATAGATTAAAATTTACTTGCGAAAGCAAAAAGGAGATAGGAACAAAACCGTGGTTCTATTTTAGAAATAATGTGTACAACGAATGCTACGTGTTTTAAATTCCCGTTGATCTTGTAAATGTAATTATTAGAACTGTACGAAGTAAAAATAATAATGATTGTTGCGAGAAACTTAATTATGACAATTAAAAGAATATATTCAATCCTAAAATCAGTGCTTCAAGTGAAAAATTAAAAAGTCCCATTGCGAGTTTTTGGATGGGTGCATTTTTTCTTGCTCTTTTTCCACTCACTGCAATCTCGTGATAATTTTTTCAAAATTAAGTTATATAATGTAAATTTTATCAACATTCAGCAAACACATTTGTGTATCGGAGAATTTTTCTTTCCATCTTTTTAAAATTTCGTTACGGCAAGACATGCATTGCAAAACGAATATTTCTCATAAAATAAATTCTAGTAAAATAGAGTTCACAGAACTAACACAAGTAACAGCCGCTTAACTGTTTTTCATCAAATTACGACGGTTGATGTTGAATATTGCTGTGTAAAATTTAACTGATGCAGTAAGTAAATAGTGATCAAAGCAAATTAAACCGTTAAAATACCAACTAATAAACCGACCATTATAATATAACAGAACAGAACAGAACGTATATTTAGCTAAGTACAGTAATACAGTATATGTATATACATAAAATGCGTACCAGCTCGAAAGAGACTTAACCGCATTACATTAGTAATAAAAAAAGTAGAACGCTTACATATTGTTAACGAAAATATAAATGCTATACAAAAAACAAAGGGCAAAAAGTATAACAAAAAAAAACCAAGATAATCAAAATTACAGACAATATACCATTAAAAATATTATTTAATAGTTTAGCGGTATCACTGACTAACTAAATTGTGTTTAATCCGACGATGCTTATATTTAATGTACATCCGGGCTAGCTGCTCGGAATTGTACTTGCCTATATTCCTGATAAGCATATTGTCAGCGATGAAATTTTTTTTTTGCTGTGTTAATTATAAAAACTGTTACATAAGGCAACTATAACTAATTATGCATATTATCAATTTTGGTCCAGCGGGGAACGTTTAAAATACACTGATAACACTTATTTTGTAGTATTTTAAAATAATTCAAATTGGAGTTTGAAATCGAGCACCAACCTGGAGCTGAATTAACCAATATTGGTCTAATAATGCTTTTATAGATAATAAGCTTGTTTGTAATGTTTAAGTAAGATCTTCGATTAATAATTGGGTACATGGCTGCAATAGTTCTACTTGTTTTCGCTTCAGCGTGTTTTAAATGTTCCTTAAAAGATAATCTCTTATCTAGAATTACACTCAGATATCGAACATGATCGGCTCACCTAATCCTGGTGCCTTTATTATTCATTGCCTCTGTTTTAGTTGGATTAATTTCGATTTTCCACTTTTCCAAAAATTTTAAAACCCGAGAACTGCAACTACAGACGACTATAAAAATATTAGACGTTTTATATGAGTACAATATTTAGCCGTATCGTCAGCATATAAAGCCATACTCGTGCGTTGCAACTTAGGGAGATCGCACAAGTGGACTGAAAAGAGAAAAGGCCCCAGCACACTACCTTGAGGAACCCCTGCGACGGCAGTTCTGGTCATTGATTTAGCATGTTGTAGTCAAACTTAAAAGATTCTATTGCTTAAATAACTTCTGATTAATTTGATAAACAAGAATAAAAAAAAAAAAAAATTTTGATTAAATATCTTGAAAAATTATATTTTAACATTTTGTAAATCAGCCCGTCGTGCCAGGCCGTGTCGAATGCTTCTGCAATGTCAAATGGAATTAATCCTGCGTGTTTATTTATATTAAAGTTATGCGTGAATCAGCGATCCTAGCAACTTGATGCGTAGTAGAATAACCTGGTTTGAAACCAAACTGCTCCACTGGAAGTGTGTTATTACTATCGGCGAATTTACGAAACCTATGTAATATAACTTTTTTCACTATTTTGCTTAAGTTTGCTAAGCAAACTAATAGGTCGTTTATTATTCACTTGGGAAGATTCTTTTCCTGGTTTAGGTAGTGCAATGATTTTGACTACTTTCCAGGACTTTGAGAAATAGCTGAACCACACTGTAGCATTGATTATGTGCGTTAATTCTAGTACCCCCTTTTGTGAAATGTTATTTAAAATTGTTGCCGGAATATCATCATCACCATAAGAAATTTTTGCTTTAGATTTCTTGAGGTACATTAATGTTTCAGCAGGCGAGGCAGGGCAAAACTCAGAATGGGAAATAGGAGAACATGTGATGCTATTGAAAGCAGAACTAGTTAATAAACGTTTTACTGTAATAGTAATTAAATTATTTTGATATGTAGATGTGAGACGCGTGCTTGTTTTAGACCATTATAAAAATCGGGAAAAGTAATATGTGTATTCGTAGCTTACCGAAAACGGACTCTTTTTTTTTTCTGTTTTTTAACGTTAAAAATTATGTATATCTCGATATAAGTAATAAACGGTAGCTTCCAGTTTATATTTCATGTTTATTTGACAACAGTTTAATCGACGCAATCTGTTACGTAAGTCTTTGACAGTCTACTTATTACGGCGTTGCGCGCGCACTAATGTTTTTCGCGATTAAATTACCAATTTACAGTTTTAGATAATTTAGACATTTATGTATTTTGCTGAATTCGACCAAGTTTATCCACCACACTCTGTAGGCATATTGGTTGTATTTTGACTACGAAATTCAACGTTTTATTATTTATTGGTAACAATTACGAATGTTTTTATTGTAATTATTTTTATTGCTATATATGTGATGATGATTGCGTTTAAATTATGGTAAAATTATATTACAATTCTGTGCGTATACGTAAACAATAAGAAGGGGAGATGGTTAAAATTATAACATTTAAAAAAAAGTAATTCGCATAAAAAAGACAAAAAGTGTATGAAACTATTTAATCGGAGAGAGGTAGATTGTGTAAGGTCTGACCAAACTGAATGTGCGATGCGTGTGTGCGTTTTGAACATAACTTCGTTGCAGCGCGGAATGTTCTGAAAAAACTATATTTCAATGAACTTGTACATCTTAAAGGTAACAATATGAATTGATGAACAGTTTCAAGTGTAAAATACATTTTATTGTAGCGTAGTAACAATTAATTTTTAGCTGTGCTGTAACTCGGTGTGTAATATATTTGGATTAGCGAATGTTAGAAACGTATATTTTTAAATACAGTTCAAATCAATTCAGACGTAACTAAGAATCAAAAATATTTCACCCTAAAGGAAGTACTTTCTAAAAGTTGATACACGTAACTATACAAGAGTTCTGTAATAAAGCGAATAAAAAAATTGAAATATGTATTAATTTACTTAACGACGAGATTAATGTTTCGTTTTTTTTAAAAAGGTCGGTGCATTCCTTGTGCATACTCTTCTGTACTAAGTAAGTTGTTATCTGCAAATTGCTCCAATTAATCTAAATTGTTTTTAAAAATTTTAATTTCCGAATAAAAATATATCATCAATTAAATTCCACGAAAAAGGTTTTTCGTATTAAGCAAATTTTCTGCCGTTTTTTTCCTCCTTTATTAGAATAAAATACCATATAAATATATTGATTTAATTCCAAACTAATTCGAATTTTAGATTTCACTATTCATAATTAGTCCCAGAAATCTAGAATTATGAACACTGTTCATAAAATGGCTTATACAATTATGGGGAAAAAATATTACGGCAGTCGAGATATTTAAAATAAATTAAAATGCAAGAAAACATTCAATATATTATAATTTAACGAATGAAACAAAAGTTAAAAATTCCTTCTTTTTTGTTGTCTTTTTATGTATTTTATTCCATAAAATTGCTAATTTTCAAATTCTGAAATTCTATCATGATTATGAAGTGATACGAAATAATTTGTTTCATCAGTTTTATACCAATATTATTTCAAATCTGCGTGTACATGGATCTAATTAAACGTGCTTTAAAATCCAGCCAGGCAAGCACAGTTACTTCAAGTTAGACGTGCTGCATAGGTTACATTGGTTTAAAAAAAATTCCGCCAAGCACGCACACTTAATCTGGACCCTTCCTAAAAGTTATTAATTTAATTTATATCTGTGCTATGTGAACAAATTTATAATGATACAAGTTAAGGAAGGTATAGAGATGGGCGTGTCAAATCTGCCTTCACGGCGTTTTCTATCGACACTTTGAGATCATTTTGGTAGCAAGTAAAAACAAATCACATCTACTTTCAGCTTTTAATATCAAATATTTTTCTAGTTATTTTTTTTTTTTAAAAAAAACATTTTTTCATTATTTTTTTAATAGTAAAAATGAAAATTAACGAAAACTGACAGTTTCTAATGCAGACGTTTGTAATACAGATATTAACTAGCTGATTGATATTAAATTCAACCTCTAATAATTTTACTGCAATGGTTAAACGAATGATTTCTTTTACTATAAGGATAATTGAAAGATGCCATCAATCTTTTTTTTTCTTTATACATTTATGTCCACATTGATGTCTCCGTATCTTATAATTTTTAGCTTTGTTTAATTTTCTGAAACTAACTTTTGTCTTTTGGGTATGCTTTGGTCCTCGTGTTTTGTTTTGCACGATTTTTCTTAAATGTTCAAAATGCCTTTATTTCAATTTTTGAACTGTTTTAATCAGTTCTTTTTCTGAATTCGCGAATTCGGGCATCTTATACGGTCGCATTCTTTTGTGGTATTATATCAGATCGCATGCTTCCGAGCATGAAGTAGTATACATATCATCGTAGCATTCGTTATGTTTGCTTTGGAGTTAATTGAACGGCTATTCAAATATTTTTTAATTCTTCCGAATACTGACTTGATTTACCTAATATCGCGTCCCATTTTGTCGTACGGTTTCAGTTAATGTTTTATAATGCAGTTGAGATAACTGTCTTATACATGCGTTCTCTAGATTCGTTATTAATTTCGGATCAATTAACTGATAACTTTTTTTTTTTTTTTCGTATTAATTTTCGTACGTTGCTGATTTTGTTATCATTTTTTGTAGTTCTTTGGAATAACAATATTGAAAACCGCTGATTTATTTTGTAAAACATTTTGTTTTTTTTGTCCTGGTAACGTCAATGTGCCATTTTTAACTGCAATGGTTATTACAGCACATGGACTAGGGTGAGGAAGCTACCTCGCATTTTAACTAGTAGATTGTTAACTTTAAGAAACCCAAGTAAAGTTTGTATGCGCGTTGGGTCATTTGCAAGAATAGTTGAAAGTGGAACGCCGGCGAACGCCACACATTGTTGCAACAGATGTTCTACAGAAGGATAGGAAGGATCGGAACAGAAAGAACATGTGGGTGGAGGAAGTGCACCTTCAAGTATATAGTTATGTGAGAGGGTCGTATGCCCAACCTACAACCGATTCAAAACAGCATATTCCCGACGTGCAAAGTAAAGAAGATTAAATCATGGATCGGCTGTAAATGTTATACTTTTTATAAAGTATGGTTTCCTTTGTCACTGGCTGATTTACTCAACCGTCATACGTTGTAGAAATAAACCTTCATTTGTTAGATTGGTGGAGCTGCTAACGGCATTGGCGCGAGCAGTGCCGACTTTGACGTTAAGTCGACTCGCCCGTTTCCTTGGATTCCCATACGATTTCGCACCCATAAAAGCGTTACTTGATTTCTTGTATGATGGAGCAGCTTCAACCCGCAATTAATCTTCAGGGCCCGGATATCCATGCTGTTCTGCGACGAAATCGATTTTAGGGATGCCAATGAATCAGTTACTAAATGTATGCTTCTATCCGTACATCCTGCCTGTAAACAAGCTTCGAGGCTACTGCATATAGCGTACAATTCCGCTTCCCATACTGAGAAATAATCATTTAGACGAACTGGAATGATTTCACTGTCGATGTCATAAGTGCAAGTGGTTGGTGATGAACAAATACGCGGGGCTGCGTTTGCAGCATTACTGATTTTCACGGTGACGCAGTGAGTTATGTTTTCCGCTGATCTGTGAGTGATTGCGTCCAAAAGGGATACGTCTATTATGTCGAAAAATATTGAGAACAGACATTGACCATTACTTCGGGCATAAAGCATTTGCCTTTGAAGACTAATAAGATGAGATAAAGTGGATTTACGTGTACGGCCGCCAGCCTGTGTGGAGAAAATTAAGTTGTTAAATTCGAGACAAAACGGGAGCCGTCTATTAACCATTTTCTCCATTACCTTCGATTTAGGGAAATCGAACAGAAACTATTAGGAAGAAAGGGATTAGCATTAACATTAAGGATAGTAATGTAAGGAAATGAATTATTGATTTTGTCGGTGTTTTTTGTTTTGTTTTTTTTTATCATTTTTTTCGCAATAATTTGTTATTTTAATTCTTTTTTTTTTTTAAGATCTCCCCTTTGGGCATTATTTTAATTCCATGGGGATATTTTATATTAGTTTTGTAAAATATTTTGAGAAAGTTTTGGATTTTGAAAATGTCTTTTGTCTGGGCTATGGAAATTATACGGTAATTTCATATGTAATTTGTCCCGTAATTTGAATTTAGAAAATGTAAGCCTCAAGTTTTCAAAAATGTACAAAATAGAAATTAACAATTTACTTAATGATTTGGGAGTATTTGATAATCACACGTTTAATACTATATTTGCATTCTATTAATGAAACGCGTTGAATATTAGATTAGTTTTATTTTATTTTTTTCAGTAGTTCCAGTCGATATTTTTTCCACTTATTGTTTTTTATTTATTTAAAGTTACATTAGTTTTTTGATTTTGAAACACAGACAAATAATAGGGAAAAAAAAAAATATTTTTTCTATATTGAAAGTAATCCTTTATTTTTATCTGTTTTTCTTACTCAATAGTTGTAACTTGATGCAGTAATTGACAGTTTATG
Organism: Icerya purchasi; assembly: GCA_039619475.1. NCBI lineage: Eukaryota > Metazoa > Arthropoda > Insecta > Hemiptera > Monophlebidae > Icerya > Icerya purchasi. The sequence goes on along the minus strand of CM077116.1, from coordinate 5,400,061 downwards.
AATTCGAATTAAGTGCTAGCACACATTATAGTTGCGTTTTCTATCTTTTTCTTCTTGTTAATTCGATAAAGAAAAAAAGAAAAAAAGAAACTTCATTTAATATTTGAAGTATCTAATACAGAATTAAATGTTAGTTTGATTGCTGATATTTATTTAAAATACTGAAGAGATTGTGACTTTTATTATTTGCCCCGCAGTTTTAGTAGAAAATGTGTAGATATTTAAGATTTACATATATATTATAATGCGTAGACTATATAGTTTTGTTTTAATATGTTTAAGAAGTAGTAATATATGCGATTTTTAAACTACAGAATAGGTATAACGAAGAACTGCACGAATATCTTTCGGATTGTGTTGATAGTAGAAAACATAGTGTCTCGGATACGGATGCTGAAAGCATTCATAGCGGACTTACAGAAGAATGCGATATAATATCTATCAGCAGTAAAGATTATGATAAAGTACCAATGACCACTTTCCAAACTGAACCGAATAGTTGGCTGAATATTTCGCTTTTAGATGGAGAGGAAAAAATTGAAGGTTTTATTATCGATGACGACATTATACTTAATTTTTCAGACGAAGAACGAACTGCGTTACTGAAAGTTCCAGCATCATCGGTTCCAGAAGATTTCCACTTGTTGATACGTTTATTGAAACAGGGTTACCTGCTAGGCTCTCATCATATCGAAGAAATAATGTACCTAGAAAATATAAGAAGAAATCAGTTGATTCGGATACTTGAAAAATTCGGCGACATTTTAGTTACCAGCGAAGCGGAAGATCCGGCAGTGTGTTTATTTTACCCAAATTTACGAGGTAAAATCGTCATTACACATGAAATTTTTTCGTTTTTACCGATATATATATATACATATATGTATATGTATATGTATATGTATATGTATATGTATATGTATATGTATATGTATATGTATATGTATACGTATATGCTGCCCATTTTATGATAGTTTCAAAATCATTAAATTATCGTATAAAAATCGTGTTTTATAAATTAGCGTGGATATTTTTATTGATTTTTTCCTCTCACAAAATCGGTTCAGCATGTTACTTTGGAACTTCTTTTTAGGACACACAAGCTATACTTAGTGTTGCCTCGACGGGAAAAACCAAGATTTTAGCCTTTTATTTTTCCATTTATTTTTCGGTTCAATATTAATTGCATCAATTCGTATGTTTTCGACTCTTCTTCAGTACATCTGAAGAATTCTGACGTTCATCTTTTTATAATGTTAATGATTTTAGAATTTTTATCCAGTTCTTCTAGGACCTATTTGTTGCGACCAAATTTATGCATAAAATATTTAAGGTGCGCATTTAAAGTTTTAATTTAAAATTCTTTTAGATGGGCTGCTTTTGAAAATTCCTAGTCTTAACATTGCAAAGAGAAGTAGCAAATAGGGGACTTTAATTTTTTTAATTGTTTCAATTTTGTATTTACTAAGTCTTTTGACTTAAGCAATGGCTGTATACATTTTGGCAAAAGTATTTTTATCCTTTTGAATCTTACATTCTATTTTAGAAGTGGTATCTAGCTGATTATTAATTGTAATACTTTCGAGTAATTGTGTATATCTTATTTACCGCTTAATATGTTATCACGGTATTTTCTACTGATTTATATGTCAAATTTTGTATTAGTATTAAATATTCAGGTATCATTAGATCGTGAAGAATTTTTTGAAGAGCCATTAAAAATACTATAGTATTAATAGCGCGTGGTAAATTTTTAATATTTCCCCCTTTCCAGGAGGATATTAGGGCTAAAATAAGTTTAACTTAAATGAAAGTAAAATGAATTTTTGTCAGACTTCTCGTTTATGCTTTTGCCATCAAAATAATTTTCTTCTATTTTTTTATCAGCCTTTCCTGTGGCAACTGGTGCAATCTTATTATTAATCTTGACGTAATCAAAGCGTAACATTGCTAGAATTTGTACCACCTTCCTCGTGTTGAACTTTGTTTTTTTTTGTTTTTTTTTCTTTTTAATGGGCTCGTCAACCAAGAACCTTCACTTACAATTAGAAACAATTAGAAATGAAAAGAGAAAGTTATATAATTAGACGATCAGATATCGTTAATAGGAAGGTAATAATAGCAGGGATAATAAATGAAGAAGTAAAAGACAGGATATAACGGACACAATAAGGAGCAGGAAGCTCAAGCTAAGCAAGTGGAAGTACAAAGCCGAATGCCCCACCGAAAGAGTTGAGCATTCAAAGAACACGTGATCAGCGTCATAAACAACCAGGAAGCCAGCAAGGAATGATTAAAACGCAAACGCATAATGGAAACAACAACAAAACGTGAAAGTGACGGAAACAAACGGGAACATAATATGGATTGGAAGGAAGACTAGGTTGAACAGACAGATTAAAGGAATTGTCATTAGGAAAAAAGGAAGTGTATACATCCGACCAAAATCTGAACCATGCCAAAACCGTTAACGTGACCAATTGGTTCATATTAATACACATTGCTTGAAAAAATAATTGAATTAGAAACAATTCGCTTCTCCGGTTCAAAATTAAATGTTAAACATATTTCACCCACCAGTTTAAAAACGCGTTCCGGAATAGTTTTAAAATATTTGAAATAAACGACTTAAGACTAATTGTCCTTGCGTCTTTTTGTGCGAGTTTTTTTTTGGAATAGTTAAAACGATGAACTTTGGCCCAGTGTATATAACTGAATGTGCTCACAAACTATTTAATTTTTTTAACGGCCTGTACTTTTCATAATTCCGCCATTGTTTCATCTAACCTTGCTATTCTTTCATCTTTTGTGCAATAGTATTATAAATTTTATCGATAGTTAATATTGACCGAGTTTGTTTTGTTTTTTGTTTATTTTTTTTTGTTGTGATATTTAATGCTTTTCTATAATTAAACAATGAATTATAAAATAGAAAGTGACGAAGAGATGAAAAGAACAAAAAGTTTGTTTAGCTGTTAACTACGGTACTTCATGAAATAATAGAATATGATTTGACTCCGGAAAAATCTTTAAACTCCTTTGATAAATACCGTGGGAAAATTAACTTTTAAAGATTCGGTACTTTAATGATAAACACACCGTATTCTGCACAGATGTAATATAATATATTCGCATAATTGAGTTGGTTCGGTATGTATTCAGTCAGTTGTTGGTTGTTTTTTAAAATGAAAAGGTAGAATAATTTGTACCGAAGTGATGTAAACGTTAATAAAGGTAAAATTGAATAAAAGGAATAACATTTTTGGTTTTATTGTGTAGTTGACGAGTAAACACAACTTCGAAACACGTTTCGTTAAGTGTCGTATAAATGAACGGATTCAAGCTTTTTTCGTACGAATTCCAGAAATTGTCGCCATCGTTCAAGAAATTGATATCTAAATTACCGAAAAAAATGATGAGAATGTTGTTTAATCGTTATTCATCAGGTTCTTTTAAAATTTTTGTAAGTTTAGCACAAAATTCCAAAAAAATTGTAACGAAAAATGGACGAATTTTACGTACAACAGTGCCGGATATAAGGTATGCGGAAACGAACAGCGCGAGTTTACTGTTGATTGTAATTTGTATCGCGCAGAAATTTCAAGGTTGTGCATTTTCAAAATGTGACATTGCCTCTTTTTGTTTTAATCGATTGGTGTCGTTTATTTTTTTTTTGCTCTCTTTCGTTTGAGATTATTAATTAAATTAACCTTGTGTTGCAGTAACTGCGTACTATTTTCGTTGGTTGTCATTTACGAGAACGGAGTGTCGATAAAAAATTATTCATATTTGGCTTTTTTTTTTTTTTGCGAATTTATTTGGCAACTTTTAGCATTCGAAAACATTACTAAATTTTAATTACATACAACATGAACTTATATAAAGTATATCGAATTATATATGACTAAACAATTGAATATAAGGAACACTCAATATATCAACTTAAAGTTTGAAATATAAAGTTTAAAAAAATGCACGACTAGTTTTGGATATTTGTGCTCATTATTACGTGACTGAAAGCTAGATGATGATGATGATCACAGATTATAATTAAACAAGAATTTATGTACAATGTGTCGCATCAGCTGGAAAAAATTAAATCGCTATGCAATATTCTACTTCATTTATTTTTGTTATTTCTAAATTTAATTTTTAAAACTACTGCGAAAAGTCATATAATGTTAATGTTTAAATTGTTTTTTTGTAAATAATAATTAGCCGGATGTGAATTTAATTTTTAAAATTAATCACACTAAAAATAATTTAAATCAGTCTCACTTGTGAATGTTAATTATTTAAAATTTCAATAATTAATTTTTTGTGTTTTACAAGACGAAGAAAGATCCCGGAATTATTTTCGCAAAAAATATGTACATCTGTAATGTTTTCTATACGTGCATAATAATTTAACCAGGAAAATGAAATGTGTTGCAGTGTATAAAGAAAATGTTTTATTTTGTTTTATTAGTTAAGCGGCAAGATTTTTAATTTCTTTTATCAGTGCAGAAAGTGAGCGTTGGTTTTGAAAAGAGCATTTAATAAATTCTTATCATTTTTTATTTAAAATATTCACATAGAAATTTCTCATTTTTAAAGTTATTTAATAATTCCTTCACGTTAATTTTACTTTAATTTTCTTCTTTTTTTTTTTTTTAATAGACGGTAAACCTATCTACCAAGATATTTTTTCGTAATGTGTCTTCAATAATATTTTTCTTTTTTGTTTTTTTTCCCCTCCATCTTAAATATGCAAATAATAAGTGAAATGGAGTAATTTGTCATTTGAAAGATATAAATAAAACAGCGTAAAAATGATCCAAAGAAGATTTTAACTTTACGTGCTTTCAATACGGTGGAAATATGTATTTAATTAAAGAAGGGAAATTAGCAGATAAATTTGTGGAATATCAAAATTTAGCGCAATTGAAGTCTATTAAAATTTAAAATAACGTAAATTTAAAATTTAGAAATAATATCTGTACAGAAATATGGTTGAACGTATTTTATGAATAACGTTTACTATATACAAAATTAACGACAGACTAATGAAATTCAAAGATAACAGTTTTTTTGGAAAATCACGTAAAATAGTGTGAGAAACTATAGGTTTTAAATGTTACGGAAGTTCTTAAATACATAGTTATCGAATAGAAAAATATTTGCACTGTGAAATATTTCTATTGAAAAAATTTAATATTGTAATAAATTTTAAATACAAAAACAAAACAAAAAAGGTATGATAAATCAAGTGGACCGATTTAGCGTTATATTTTCACGTTAAGTAATATGGTGCTATCTAACAAAAGACGAAATTAAAAATAATTCAATAAAAATAAAAATAAAAATAAAAGACGCATTAAATACTTTTAGAAGGAAAATAGAATTAGACTAGCTCTGTGACAAGAATAAATGTCAATAAACAAGTTCAGTCAAGCATGATGTTTCATGCGCTGAGGATTCCGTATGATAAGTTAACGATAACCATAATATTTATATTCTCATAATACTAAATTCAAATAAATGAATCTGAATTTTTCTGCTGCAAAGAGGGAGAGACGCTACTATTTTGCGATTTTTTGAAACTATCACCATCTCGAAAATTTCGTTAAGAAAATGAAATACGGTTTCGTTACAGACAAATAGCGATCTCTCAATCGATATATCACGTGCCCGAGAAAATTTTTTTTTTTCAAAAATTTCGAGTATTCCGCGCCTCCAGAGCTTAATTTTGACGTTGGAAACCCGGATGCTTCAAACTAAAGAAATAAACGGGAATATACATATTTTTAACCTTGTTCAAAAGTATTAAATATGATACTTGCGTCGGCTAGAAAGAGACATACGTCATTTTTTGCACTTTTTTTAACTTTTCGTCAATTTCAAAAGTTTTGTTAAGGAAACGACTTATGGTTTCGTTCTCGCCAAATAGCGATCTTTCCAACAATATATCACATGCCCGGGAAAAAAAAAAGTTTTCCAAAACTTCGAGCTTTTGGCGCCCCGAGGATCCAATTTTAGAGTTGGAACCCGTATGTTATAAACTAGAGAAGTATACGGGGATGCGTACTTTTTTTAAAATTTTTAGTTATAATACTCGCGTTGCAAAAGGAAGGCTACATATTAGTTCTCGCGTTTTTTTTTTTGAACTTCCCATTAACTTTCAAAAGTTTCGTTAAGAAAATAAAATACGGCTTTGTTCTTTATAAATAGCGATCATTCCATCGATATATCACATTACCGGGGAAAAAAATATATGTTTTTGAAAATTTTTGAGCATTCGGCGCCCCAAGGTTCTGATTATAAAATTGTAAGTTTGATTATATTTTTTGTATGAAGCGGATCTTTATGCAAGTGTTTGAAATACGTTTTGGTTTCTCCAACGTTTTTATTCGGGCTAATACTTACGCGAACTTCCTTTTTTTTCGCCGTTTTTGAAAATAAAAGGCGGGTAAATAATTATTTTACCATAACTTTTTGATTTTATGAAAGGACTCTTGCATTTTATTTTATATTTTAAATTTCAACCTAAAGGTTTATCTCTGGTGATGAGTTATGATTTCTTAAGTGATTTTTGAAGTCGTTTTAAATACCATATTATATATTCTCGACGGTTTTTGTTTTTTTTGAGTTTTTTGCTGCCGAGGGTGATCAATCATTTTGAAGTTATAGATCGTTTTAAAGAGAATTTTAATTGTAATTTATGTTCCAAATTTGAAGTTTGTAAGTCAAACCGTTCGTGAGTTATTGATGTCTATTTGATATTTTTGTCGTTTCTGAACTATCTTATTAGCATTCTGTGCATTATATGTGTTCGGAATCCTAAAAAGGAAAATATATTAGGTAAAATATGGTAACGAAGTTTATATAAACGTTTGGATGAGCTATTAAGAAAGAGAAGAAAAAATTCCTTGATTTTATTTAATGTTCAAATTTTTGCGCAGTATATGTATATAGGAATATCCGTAAAATTTTTAGGTTTTAGATTATTACACTTTTGAGACATTAAAAATTTTAATTAAACTGTAAATTTATGTTTAGATGAAACTAAACTATTGTTCGTAAAATACATGGGTGTAGAGGACATGCAAATAATCATACCCTTTTTTAAATTTTAAGTATTATAAACATTTGAACGTAAGAGGAAGCGAAGTGTTAATTTGTTCACAAATATTTTGCAGTAAAAAAGGTGGAAGTGAAGATAGAAAGTTGTGTCTCTCTTAGGAAACACGCGAAAACTAAAGTAAATTTGGTGTATGGATTTTTAAAGAAATGTAATTTATCTGTTTTTCGATCTACAGTTTTCGAAGTTAACTAAAACCGTAATATCTAACAGGATATGTTTCTGGATTTTCAGCAAACAAAGAGAATTCTAAATCTTCTTCAAGTCCGTCTCCTATCGGAGGTTGATAACCATCTGACAATGTTTTTCTTTTCTTGTACCATCAAATGTGGTCGTGTCAGGTATATCTAAGCAGTCTTTAAAATTTCTCGTCCATGACGTTCTGCGTTCTCGGCTTCTGCTTCTTTCAGTTCTACCTTCTCTTATGTTCTGCAAAGTTGTATATTTACTGTTTTGGATTTTTTCCGACGTATGCTACTTCCCGTTTTCTTATTGACGCCGTGACTTCGCGGGTTTTACCCCTTTGTTTTAGAATGCATTCATTCGGATCTAGCCAAGATACTTTCATGAGCCGACGGTTTAGCCACATTTCAAGGGCCTCTATTTACTTGACTGATTAAAAAGCAAACTGACAATACATAACACTTTACGCCATTTTGTCTCTAGTATAATTTCAAGCGGCAGTTGTTTCATTTTTTGAAATGTACTTCACGCTATTTCTATTCTATTAATTTCATAATCAGGATTCCGATCGGTATTTAAATTTCGTTACTCTTTCTATCTCTTCTCCTATAATGTACAGATGTATGTTCTGTACTCGTGCTTTACTAATAACCATAAATTTAGTTTTTTCTATATTTATCACAAGTCATAGCTCTTTACTTGTTTGATCTGTTTTATTTAAGTGTATTATAGATCTCGCACATTATCAGCGAAAATAACTGCATCGTCGGGATATCTGTTATTTATCCATTTATTTCCTTTTGGATTTCATCCAAAGCATTTTTAAAATTACTCCTGAATACAAATTAAATAATATTGGAGGTAATATACAGCCTCGCTATACGATTTTGAGTATTTTTATCTCTTTAGTTGTTAGCTGATTGACTTTCACGTATGCTGATTGATTCTAATATAACTGTTTGATAATATTCATATCATTGCTATCGAGTCCTAGATGCCGTAGTTGTTCTAACAAAATGTCATGCTTTACATTGTCAAATGCCTCTTCGTAATCAATGAAACAGACAAAACCGTGTTTTGTTGATTTAGCCAGTTTTGAAAGAGAACTTGAATAGCCACTAGTGCTTCGCGAGTTCCAAAATCATTCCTGAAACCAAACTGTGTTTCTCCCAGCGTCTTATCAATTTTAAACCATATACGAGTATATATAATTTTCAAAAATGTTTTCAGCACATAACTCATTAAGCATATGAGTCTCTATGATCGCTACATTTTTTAGATTCTGATTTCTTCGGCAGTGGTATGAAAGTTGATGACAACCAATGCTTTGGAATTTTTTACATATGACATATTTGATTAATTAATTTTAACAGTATATTATTTCTATTAAGATTAATAAGTTTAATCAAGTCTACGCTGATTCCTTCTAATACCTCAAAATTGTAATTCCTTCATTCATCTAGTCTTTCTTTTTTTTACTATTTTCTGATATCCTAATTGTTCTTTTGCTGTGTCTTTGATTATGCCATTCAATTGCGTCCATATATTTTTCATGTATTTTCCGTATTCGTGATGTTACTGATATTATTATTATTATTATTATTATTAAACGTATATGCAAAATTACTTCTTTCTTCTTTATTTTCCAATTTCCCGATATCCACTTTCTTTTGTATTGACTACCTAATTATCCTCTTTAATTTTAAAAACATTTTACTAATCAGAGGGCTACGGTCAGGATTTACATCAGCTCCTGGGCTTTAACACTTAATATATAGCGTTCCGAAATCGAGAGTTTATCGATATATAATCTATTTGGCTCCTGACTATTGAATCTGTTTTTTTTTTTTTTTTTTTGGCGATCCCCAGCTATAGAGCCTTCTTGTACGAAGCTTAAACCATGTATTTTTAATAGTCGATTCGTATTTTTGACAGAACTTCAACAGTTGATCTTCTCTGGAGTTTCCATTTTCTAGCTCATAATCATCGACAACATTTCCTACACGACCTTTCTCTATTTTAGAGTTAAAATCGCCCCTGATAATATTAATCTTCCTTTTTAGTGTTTTGGATAAGATTTTTTAATTCATTGTAAAATTTTTGAGTATCTTTTTCGGCACGTAGACTTGAATTATGCTTATGTTGAAAGAATGTCCATTGATCTGTATTAACGTGTATCTTTTTGAGTAGGGTACGGAACTATTGACATTATTGACGATCTCATTATTTAAAAGAACAGCTACCCTATGTCGGTGCTGAGGATCATTTACTGAACTATCAGAATAGAACATAGTTTTATCTTCATAAGTATACTTTCCATTACCAGACTATCGAATTTTACTTATTCCTGGTATATCAATTTTAAGCCTTTTTATTTCTAGGATGACATTTTTTATTTTATCAGCTTGATATAAAGTGCGTACATTCCATATTGCAATTTTCCTACATGCGTTATTTTTATCCACCAGTCGCATAGTTTCCATGAGAGGTTTGGTTTCCACCATAGCATGGCCGGTCGTATATTTCACACCACCAAGCTCGGAAACCAGATGGCGCCGGTTGCTAGTCGGGTCGTCTGACACAATTATATTTTCTATTTTGCTTGTTATGATGGTTTACTAAAAAGACATAATAAGCTAGTTTCCCCTGGCTTTCCTCATCGCAGTATTATATCCGTTAAAATCGAATACTGATTATCGCCTAAAAATATTCTAATTCAAACCTTGCTAACATCATTTGTTTTCAGCTCTGAAAAGATACTGGTGTCAGTTGCTGCGCTGCACCGAAGCTTTTGAGGATTTAGCAGGGTATAACTTTTACGGCGGCCAAAGGGTTAGATTTTCCTCAGGATTTTGCGGAGTTTTATTAAACAGTTCCTCAAGCTGTTAATTTGCTCCCTCCTAACTTATCTTTCTGTCCCTACCGGAATTATTTGCCTGAAACTTTTCACCAGTAGCCGCTTTTGGTCTGCGACTGATTATTTGACTAATGTCTTATTCGCAACTAGTCTACATATCTGTAATTCTTTCCCCCATCCGCCACCCATGGACGCGCCCGATACCGGTAAAGCTCCGATTCCCTTGGTGTACAAGTACAAAATACTAGTAACCCGACGGGGGAGAATTCTGAATATCACATCATAAATTTTTTTTTGTTAATGCGAGTTTGAATATTAATATTTTCAGTGTAATTCATCTAGAAACTAATCTTTTAAGGTAGAATGTTCACAGAGTATTTTTAAATATCGCCGGTAGCAGTGTGAACGCTTCTTTTGTGTAATTGACAACTTTTTAGCGTACTGTTGGAAAATAAAAAGTTTCATATTACAACAAATCAAATAGCCTCTGGAGAGATGCCAATTTCCTTAATGAATCTGTTAAAATAGTAATTTGGATTCCTCCGTAATTGAAGTCAGTTCATGACAAATTTACGATGTCGTGACTCGACCACTTAACAAAAATGAAAATCATTTATAAAAACAAAATTATTAATGACAAACTTAATTTATTGAATAGAGTTAAACCTGTGGTTGGATTATTAATTTTTGTTCAAAAAAATATGGGGAAAACACATTTTATTATTTGCGTTTCGATTAGAATATAAAATGATGCTTATAAGTGCGTCTCTCAAAGAAGTCTAGCTCGAATACGAAACTTTTATTTTATCTTTTCTACATTTGACGTACTACCGATATCACCGGTATAAAATTGATCCACTTAATTAGGTTTACCGCACCTGATGTTAAAATAATACATTTTCAAAGCAATGGCCTACTGATTCAATATAAAAATAAAACGAATTTTGATCTTTTTCGGGTATCTTTGTCGAAAACTTTAACTACAACGTATAAACTGGAATGTTGCAACACCGGGTTATAGGCAACGCCAGAAAGACCGATAAAGCTCTGTGTGATCGAATTTTTTTTTTTTTTTTTTTTTTGCGAGGATGTTATTTCAGTTAATAATGTGTTTGATATGTCAAAAAATTGTTGATAAACAAAAAGTGGTTTCCACCCAACACTAACATAAGTGTTAAAGCAATTGACGAGGATCGGGATAAAAATGAAATCAGCACCAGGATAAAAAAAATTCTAAAATTATTTGGACTAATCAAAATGAAAATACTGTCATCATCTTTTATACGGAAATTCAAAATGCATTTTAATTTACCTTGTCAACATTTTTCGTTTTCCGATAAAGGTTTTTTTTTTTTTTTTTTTTTGCGGCGCGCCAGCGGCATTGACCCAACAACAACAGAAATTAAGGAAAGGGTTAAAAAAGATACGATTAGAAATAGAGCTTAGGAAAGATTGGAGTACAGGGATTATATCTGGAGATGGAAAGGAAAGGACAAAGGAAGAATTATACGGAGCAGGAAGACGCCAAGATTTTCGAGTACAAAACAAAGCGCTCGGAATCAAGGGCAGGGCATTCAAAGAAGATGTGGTTTGCATCACATATGAGAGGAGAGATGGAATTATGAAGGGGACAATCGGGAGAAGGGGACAGGGAAAAACGAAAACGTGAAGAGGGTAGAAGTGAGTGATTAATACGCAGTCTGATTAAGGAAATGATCGCGGAGCGTTGATAAGAATAGGATTGAAAGATAAAGGTTGACAGTTATCTTCAAGTGAAAAATGATGACCTAAAAAGCGTGTTAAGGAAGTATTAAAAGAATAAAGTGATAACCATCTAAACGGAAAAAATAAAATATCGTTAAACTTTTATAGTTTTTTTATCATTATTATTAATATTATTATTTATGTTGTAAACAGGTTTTATTATTTTGTTGTAAAAAAAATATTATATTTTTAGTGTCATGAAAAATATGTCCCTATATTTATTGAATAAACATTAAAAAAAAATTACTATGTTTTATTTTTATTTGAATCTATTTTAAATAATCTTTTAAATTGATTTATTATTCCTCTTTTTTTTAACAAAAATTAAGATTTACTTCTAAATACAACGAACTTATTGACAAGTAGTTGTAGAACACCTTTTAAACCCCATTTGGAAATCTTTGAGTTTAAATTATTAATTAAAATAAGACTTGAACCAGTGAGAAAAATGGGTATAATTTTTTTTACATTATATTACGTACAAACATGTTTAATAATTTTGTTCAATGGCGTACCTTTGAAATATTTTTTGTTCTTTATTTAATTAAAATCTAATAGCTGTACGGATATGCCTATATTATGTATATTTTTAAATGGAAGGAATCACCGCTATAACTTAGGAGCAGCTGCGCGGTTGATATATTGTAAGCACTTTGACTTCGAATTTAACGATGTCCAATAGCATTAAAGAGAATTAAAGTTTAAATATCGACTGTTAATCTAGGAAAATGCAACTATCGTGCGTATGATTTACAAATTAACGTAACATTAGCTAGCGTTATTCTTCGTGTCTGTATGTATTAGCCGCGTCTACGTATAATAATATTGCCTATTGGAAATTTTTTTATCTGTGCGGTAAAAATGTGTAATGGTAGTTATGTCAGTATGCTAGAACCTTATGCGGTGCCCATGAAAGAAGAAGCTAAAAAAAGCCGAAAAAGTAACCCGTCATGGTATACTCGACGAGCGACTAAAGCCTGACAATCCACTTTCAGAACCGACGTCATTAGCAGAAATTTTGATGTCTGTATACTGTGACGTCATCCGCGGGTTGTAACAAAATGGCATAACAGTTATTGAGGATGAGTTATTTTCACAGAATATTTTACGCGTCTCAAGTATTATGACTTTAAAGTATTTTCAGTGATTTTTCATCATATATTGTATAATAAAATTGTGCTGTAAATTGTATTTTACACTAAGGAATGAAAAAATTAACATTATTTAGAAACAATAAATTAACCACCTGCTTTTCTTACGGTGAAATAAATTAATGTGTTCAATTAAATTTTTTTTCTTGTTGACACACATCACACAATCATTACACTCATATTTTGTTGCTTCATGAGTCTTATAAATCTGATGTATTTCACAACGATGTTTATCTAGTGACGCTTGAGTTTTATATATTCTTGTCAATTTGGATAGCTACATTCAAAATGGCCGAATATTTAGTTAGTGCCATTTTCTTCGAAAATTCCAGTGTGCGTGATCGTCATTGCAGTGACGTCGGTTCGGAGAGTGGATTGACAGGCTTTAGCCGCTCGTGTACATTCGTAGTAGAAAATGTAATTATCAGTTTTTAGTTAGATCTATACAATTGATTTTCTGTATTTAAGATTAACGTTTTAGTCCATGAAGTAATGGAAAATAGATTGAACATAATTTAATCATTTATACGTCTTAATTTTTTCAGATGTGCGGATTTGCAATACAGTGTGAAATTCAAGTGCCATTACCGTTTACGTGTTTATTTCGATATTTCGGTGATTTAATGTGTTTCGATTGTACATTATTACTTAAGTTATTTTTCTGTGATATTTATGTTTTTATATTGAATTTTTGACTATTCACTAAGTCATGATAAATAGTGAATTCTTAGCCAGTGGAACTAAAGGAGCGAGGCGAAATGTTTAATTTAAAAAATGGTTACGCTTAGTTAATTTTCCTCTCAAATTAACAAAAATATAAATTTAACATAAAAAATACTATAATAATATTGTGTTTTCGAAAGAGTATTCTATCCTCCTTTCTCAAATGCTCTAAAAGCAAAAATTAAATGCTCATCGCTGGTCATTCACAGTTGGTCAACGTTGTATATAGGGGGAAAAAAGGAGTATAGTAATGTCTTTTGTTTAAGTGGCTCTAAGAAGGAATTAGCTAAAAATAAATAACCGTTGCCATGTCATCCTTCTACGTGTAAAATTATAAGTATATTAAAAAAGTAACAAACAATAACAAACCATTGAAATGTAATGTATTTTTTAATTGCATATTTCATATCGAAGCTAATCGACATCAAGTTTTTCGGTAAAGTATGCTCTTTGATAAACTGAAAGGAAATATGAACTCGAGAAAGATGTGCAGCATCGGTTTTATATCGATTAGTCGCCAAACTGTATGTGTGATTACTATTTTTCCCTTGAAAACACTAGGTTCATTATAATGTTTAGTTTTGTTATTGTTTGGAAAAATTGTTTTCATTCTATCCGAATTAGATATGCTGGTTAGTTTACGTTTTGTGTAAAATTTAGAAAACCCACTTTTTTAAAATGTATTTCACGATTTCGTCGAATTTTTTTATATGTTTGTATTTTTGTTTTAAGCATAATAAAAAATTGTTTTTGTTTCAGTATTTTTTTTATTATTACCTTTTTATACTCAACGTATATGGAAGAACGTATTACGGTTTAATTATTTTAAACAGATTTTTAGTGAAAAAAAAAAGAAAATTAAAAACACATTTTTTTTTTATCGTAAAAATTTCGGAAAATTTGAGAGAAAATAAGGAATATTTCTAATTGCTTTCAAATTGTAGTAAAAAGTAATATATTTCAGAGTAATACATGTAATGTATGATTATTTTTAAATAACATTAGCTTTTCGGAGTCGGCACCGAATTCAAATTGCAATAATAATCAGAAACAATTCACCGAGTATGAACTATCACTTTTTTTTCCCGCAAGCCAAATAATTGGAAACATCAGGAATATTTAATGCGATTTTTAATTATTATTGCAATTTGAAGTCGATGCCGACCACAAAAAGTTCCTATTGTTTAGAAACAATCATAATACCTTTCGCATATTTTACTCTGAAATTATTATTTTTCATCGAATAATTATTTTTTATTTAGTGTAATTTTGTTGTACTTTCAGAGTAGATTTTGAAGTTAGCATATATGTATATTTTTTTAACATTTTTATTTCATAATTTTTAGTGTAAATATTTTTACGCGGTAATACAGTTAAAAAAAAAAAAAAAAAAAATTAGACCAATTAAAAATTTTGCTGCTTCCTTCCTGTAGTCTATAATTCTTTGATTCAGGAGTAATGTTGAAATCTGATATTTTTGTCAGTGATCAGTTTGTATGCTTTTGAGTTTCAGATTCATTATCTTTATTCGGATCTACATTTTCGTAGCAAATTAACGTTAGTAAAGCTTTGTCATTCGTATTTGTAGCTCTTTTAATTTAAACATTTTTGGAGTACGTATTTTTCCTATATTCTAATAAAAAATTTGTGGCTAATTTTTCGTCTAGCTGTGTTTTGCAAAGGAAGTGATATCCGTAATAGCAC
Organism: Icerya purchasi; assembly: GCA_039619475.1. Classification (NCBI taxonomy): domain Eukaryota; kingdom Metazoa; phylum Arthropoda; class Insecta; order Hemiptera; family Monophlebidae; genus Icerya; species Icerya purchasi. The sequence goes on along the minus strand of CM077116.1, from coordinate 5,384,559 downwards.
CATTGGTCGGTACATTTTCGAATTAAAAAGGAATCATTAAAATTGATCCGCATGATTAAATGCTTTGAGGAACAAGTATTAAAAAAAAATTGCATTCACGACTGATTTTCTTTTTTTAAGACAATAAAAAAAAAAACAAAAAACAATTTATTATAATAAATTCAGTTTTCAGCGAAAATGTAATTTTTACTTGTTTATTGGATATGATAAAGTAAAATTTAGTCCCCTTTGTATTGCACGAAAACCGTAATTTTTTTTTATTTATGGAATTTCGATATTTCGTTAACACTTTGGTTTTTTACACCAGTGAAATAGAATTTGTTTTTTTGCGTTTTTCGTTGACACGGTAGAATTGCGAGTAAGTTTAAATGTCAAAAATTGAAGTTAACATTTAAATTACCGCTAAGTATAACGGGCGCAAGCAGATTCATTTTTCTTCATTACGTCAAATGCTACTGCTTTCGAATTATTATACGTCATCAAATTCGATTCGAAGAAATTTTGAATATCGAATACTTCACTTTACTTATAGTGACTGTAATCCTCGTGAAGGCTAATGTGATTACCGAAAAGTTGAGTCTTAATAATATAAGGTATCATTTCCAGTGGCAGCTAAAAAGAAAAATCTTCAATTCAAAAATACCTGCAATTAATTGTAATAGGAAAACAACTGATATTGTACTTCTGTTGATGCCGTCTTTTTATATAACAAAAAGAAGACAATAAAGAAGATGTTTTTAAAATTTTGAATTAAAAATTAAAAATATCTGTTGTACAAATAAGTTAATATAATTAAAATGTATGCGTTAAATTTATCGTTTTAATTTGTAAATTTGTCGTTCATTGTTTTCGCTATCACTTTTATTTTTTATGAATGAGAGAGAGATTTCATTGGATCTGTTTGTTTTCCGAAGCTTTTTTCTTTTAATAAATCAAATGATATAAATAGTCAGTTTTAACGATTAAATTTTATAAAATAAAACTCGCTATTTTGTTTTCGGGTGTTTTGAATTTTTTCCAATAATGTTTCTTATTGCGATGTTACATTTATAATTTGACTATTGTTGTCGGTAGTTAAAGCTGAGTTAGTGTACCGAAATAATTTTAAGAGCGAGTGATTCTCGTGCACTAGCAGATCGAGTAATCAAGCTGAAAACTATTTAACTCGTACGGACGTCGATGCACGTCGGGTCTCAAAAAAAAAAAAAAAAAACAAAAAGAGGAAAACGGATGCGGAATAAAATAGAATAACAAAAAGGAACGCATGAATATATTACTAACGCAAGCAATTTACAGGCAGCGTTGAGACATTCAGGGATGGCAAAAACACATACACAGTTCTGTTCAAAGGAATATTTTAACACACGCGACATTTGTTGTAAACCAAAAAAGCCATGCAGTTTAAGGCTAACGCCACCCATTTATATTAGAGGTGCTAGTCTATAAACGAATTTGATTTATAACATAACTTTAAACAGTGGCGGATCCACGGTGGTGCGGGGACATACTGTTTTCTAGTAACACTATTAATGTTTCGTTTTTATTCTATTTTAAAGCAACTGTCATCGATCTTTTTCCTTTTTTGTTTAGTTTTAATTTTTATTTTGTAATTCTAATTGAAAATATAGTTCAGTGAGAAATATATATATATATATTCTTTTTACTTGCTCACGGACAGAGAATTCCGATCGGATTACTAACAAAAATAAAAAAGAAATAAAGTCTAATAAGGAATACTACTGTTCTATTGTTTCTAGTAATTTACTATTCAAGTTCTAAACTACTATTTTAGCTATAATTTTATGATTTCGTTTTATTTTTTACTTGAAAATAAAACCAAATTTAAATTAAAAATTGTAATAATTATGTATTTTTAAAACATTTTTGAATTTCTAAAGAGGTCGCTATTTGATTTTCTTAATGAAACAAGGTATTTCTCAAATCTACTGTCTACCGTATAAGATTTTACGTAATTATATAATTTTCCACCCCAAAATGTTTCTTTGGATCCGCTCCTGTTTTAAATATATGTGTATCAAAGATATAAAGTAATTCCTATTTTCCCGAGAGAAACAAAGCGTGTAATTTTTACAGCCGAGAAAAAGTCAACGTAAATTAAGAGCAGGATAAAAGGCAAGCAGTGAAACTGGATTAAAAGTGGAGGCTAAATCGGAACAGCCGACAGAAAGTCTTTAGAAAAATCAACATTTAAATAGTACAGCTAAGAAATTAACGAGTATAGGAAAAAAGGAAAAATATTGTCGACATTAACTGTCATTAATCAAAATTTCGTCTACGCTTTGAGGTTCGTAGAAGCATATGAATTTATCTTCATGGAGTTGTGAAGTTTATAGTTGGCGTGATATTTTTTTTCAATAATTTCTCAATCGAATAATAATAGTACGTTTAAAATATTACGAAATTTAATTATGAGATTAGTATTTTATGTTTGAAAAACCATTATAATAGGTTCCCTTCTTCGAGAAGGAAAGTTAAGCCGCTGTCAAAAGATGTATTAACAAAAATTATTAATAAAGCTATAGCAGAGCCCCCCGACATTTACTACTTTAAAATGTAGACAAATAAAGGGCGAAATGGAAAAATGAAAATTAGCAAAACAACATGGTGAACTATGACCGACCGAACGCGTGACGGGAGAAAATTTGCGTATACGTTTTAACGAACGAATACCTAGTTAAAACTTTTAAATACTATGTTGTTAAGACGAAACCCGAGACTACATTAAATTAAATATAAACATAATTTAAAAGAATCATTACTAATGTTTTAACATTACTGCTCCATCTGTGGGAAAAAGGAACTGATCGCCTGGACGGATTTTTAGAGTACCAACTTCAGCTCTTCCATCGGTCCTCAATAATAGATATTTCCATTAGGTACTGGTAGGGGCGCTGGTTTATAACATATTATATTATTTGGTCCTCTTAATAGAGTGCTTGTAGCCGAATTTTTCGATGGGCTATTTAAATTTATTAATAAGTAACCAACCTTAATTTGCTCGATTAAAAGTGCAGATTTTATCGGGCTGGAATTTTTTCGAATTCTCAGACATATGATAAACTTGAAATAGTAACTACGTTTTTCATTTCTTGGTGGAGGTCCCTAGTTAACCAGCCCAAAATAAACAGAAAAAAAAAAAAAATTGGATGAAGAGGTTTGTCGAGGAGATTCGTTGAAATGTAAAAAGGTATGATGCGTTTTATTACAAAGAGAGGATAACGTACACAATCAAATGTGCTTTAGCGAAACACTTCAAACAACGTTACGGTGAAATTCATTTTTTTTTATATCTATCGCAGTTAATATATATACCGTTACATACTGCCAGTAACCCAGCTTATTCGGAACGAAATTCGATTTTTTAATTGAAACTGGTTAATTTTTTAAACATTTTCCCAACGACACGAACTACGAAAGTCTAATCGTTGCTCGATACGGAATTTTCGAAATCGCTTTTCGATTTACACTTTTTTAGCGGTAAATTGACTCGTGTCATTTAAATCGTGTAACGCGGTTTCGGAAATAATTTTATTTATTGAAAATAAAGTATTTAAACGAGTCGATTGTTCGCATATCGGTGTTTTACGCAAGCTTAATCGTTTTCCAACACAGTTTAATATCTCGCATTAAATTAGGTGCTTTGGCGATCAAACTCTGTCTTGAGTAGTATGGCTTTTGCGCATTTCTCGGACAGAGTTCTCGAAGTGAACTAGATTTATGATTTTGAAATTCATGAATTTTGTTTTTGTTGCCAAATTTTGATTTTTGTCTAAATTGGCAAACGGATTAGAATTTTCTTCGAAACTATTCGACGGAGACGATTTAATAATTGAATTGCGATTAATTTTACTGTCGTACTTAGTGCGAAATTTTACTGATAAATCTGTTGCTTTTTTCTCTTCATTAATCGCATTCAATTTTTCTAGAAATTCCTTCAACGATGTGTCGAATTTAGCTTCCAGTATGGTTAATTCGACATGAAGCTATAAACTTTACCGTCACTATTACCGGAATAAAATTGATCAATTTCTTCGGCAAGTCGTTTTAATTTTTCAAGGCATTCGCAAAATTCTTCGATAATTTCGAAAAGGAATGATGAAAAATAACTCGCGAAACGAATATCCCCGTAACCGCGGAATTTTGTTTAGATATGAAAAAACGTTACGTTAATAACATTTTGCCGGATTTAAATGAAGCTGTTCCAAAAAAATATGTGTAAAACAACACAGCAGCTATACGATATAGTAAAAGTTCCGAAAAGAGCGAACTTTAGAATATAGAAAAATAAAAGATGAAACAAAAGTATAAAAATTAGCAACACGACGAACCATGAAACAAAATTGCACGTACGTTTCAACGATGGAATAGCGCAGGAATTTTTTAAGACTAGTAAGTGTGAAAATATTAAAATAAAAAGCATTTCTGATGCTGACAACTTCCAATACTGATATTTTGAGTTAATAAGAACAAAGCTGTGTGAGCAATCTCCCAGCTTAGCGGGCAAAGCGGTGTTAACAAATTGTTTAGAAACGATGTTGAATCTAAAACGAATTTAATTCGACATAATCGACGACCGCGTGATGTTAAAATAATCAATTTATCCTCATTGATGCCGGTGTTACTTTTCAGTTCGGAAAATTTCGAACTATCATCACACATTTCCCGAACTATTTGTTTCAATAATGCTTGTACTAAATTTAAGTTGCGCTAGCTTCTTACCCTTTCGCATCAAAATTGTTTAGAAATTCGATGGAAAATTGCTTTTTTTTTTCTGAGATTTAAATTTCAGTGTTCGTTGTTTTTCGGCCGGTGGAATAATCGCAGCGGCGGTGTACATTATTTAAAAAGGCCATGGAATTAATAGAAACTTTAACAGCCGATCGATTATTTTTGAAATGTAATTGTTGTCCCGAAACAGATATTAAAATGGCTAAAAAGTGAAGTAAATATCCCGCGTGTGCTTGATATAAGCTGTATCACGGATTGTCGAATTAAGCTTTTTTCTTAGTGAATCCCAGGTGTGTCTAGGATTGCGGGCTAATTGCTTTCTATTTTTTTTTTTTTTTGATGACCCGTCTTTGCTTTTCCAGATATATTCGATTTCACTGGTTTCTAAAACATCCGTATGTGGAAATAAATCGGGAATATCGTAAAGTTTACATATTAGTTACCGATATAATTGTTCATGATAAAATCTACATTAGAGCCAGTTACGGTAGCGGAGTTGTTTGGCGTTTGATCCCTGAACTCGGTTCGAATGTTTCTGTTGAAAATTAAAAATGCTGAAAATTATCGCTTGTGCTAGATTAATGTGAAACGTATTTATACTCCGGATACAAAAAAAAAAAAAAAAAAGTCTTCGCACACCTGTGCCATTTGTTAATAACGTTGCATAGGTGAATTTCATCGCGCTCAATCATTTTTATAATTTTCCGGACCAATAGCAGATTATAAAAATTTCTAAGCATTGTCAATGATTCTAACTGGAATAGCATAGAACTGATTAATGTTTTACTTTAATTCTGGTAAGGAAAGAAGCGGAAAAGAAAAAATACAATTCCGTGCGTATTGTGATTTGAAATGAGAATTCGTAAAAAAATTCGATGCTACTGTGGCAGACAAGATGTTGAATGTTGAAGGAAAAAAACGGATAATAGAAACTATTAAAGGAGGAAACAAATAAAAAAAAAAAAAAAAAAAAGGAAAACATTCCAGATAAGCTTAGAGAATACTACAAAAGGATAATACAAAGCCAGTCGGAAGTCCGTCGTAGAATTCGGCGAAGAAGATTGCATACTCGCCACCGGATCATGGACTGTGAATTTTTCTTTTTTTTTTTTTTTCAGAAGTTCGAGATTAAAAAACACCCTTGATTAGCGCGAGAAGAAGGATGACGATGAGCGAAAGAATTATAATTACGTTAACTTTAACGAATCAATTATTTTTGTTTTTTCCTTAATTAACCGTACGATAAGTGTAACAAAAGGCAAATGTTAAAATGTTGCGGTACCGAAACTCAGTATAAACGAAAACGATTTGGTTGTGACATGTTTTAAAAACCCTCTATCTAAATTGATCTACCGGAAAGTGGTAGCTAAATGTTGCTTCTGAAAGAAATTATACGGAAGAAAGTACTCGATTACGCACGGTTCAGTTGGAAAAATTCGTTCGCATTACGGTCTCTGGTTGTGTATATTATATAGAGACCCTTAAAGTCGGTTTAAAGAATTCGGCATCCGTCATTCGTTTCGATAGGTGTTTTTAAATACATAGAGATGTAAAAAACCAAAAAAAAAGAACGCGTAATTAAATTAAAAGTTTTTAATTGTTTATTTATTTATTTATTTATGTTTGACCGGCGTTAACTGTATTTAAAAGAACTCTCGTAATTATTTAGTAAAATTATCTTTTTAGAAATATAAGGGGAACTTCGGACGCTGACAGATGTCCCGGTCCGTGCGTCCTTCGAATATTTGTAATTCTTTTTAATTGCGGTTCTTGTAGATTTACGATTTCTGCGCTTTACGGAGGGAATTTATAAGGACTATTTCCTGTTGATTGCACTTCTGTTAACCGGCTAACGTTGAATAAAATCAATATAGTTATATTCCTTCGAATTGCCTCGACTGACGCGCGTATTGAACATTTAACGGGAACCGCCCCCCATAAGGCACACTGTTACCGACAAACGTTGTAGTACATCTGTCCGCGACCACGAATGAAGCAAAAATTGAAGTTTTTACGTTCACGAGTAATTCACACGCGTCGTTGGTTAACTGTTATAAATTGTCGAAGTTTTCTCAAGAGCAAGAACGGAAAATAAAGAAATAAAGTATCAGCGCGCATCGTCGCTTTTAACGAGAATTTCAATTTGTCCGCGGACAAACAGCTCGCCTAGTCCGGAATATTAGGAAGAAAGAGAGGCCGGTTATTTAATAATATTTTCGAGAAAATAGCTGCGTGTTAATAGGTTAACAACCATATTAGTGAGCTGATAGCGGCTGCTGCGAAGACGGAGCAAGATGGCGGCCAGGGCCAGAGCAGAGAATAGCTTTGCTGGTGGCAACAATTTAACACCCTGTAAAATAGCCTGGCTAGTGTTCCGTGTGTGTCTTTATAATAGAGGCTGCGCTGGTTATTAGTCGGTATATTTAGGCAGCGTCAAAGTTACGGCCGGGCACCCTGCTTCGATGATTACAAGCTATTCCCGATTATTAGCATATTGAAAATGCCTGGTCGTCCGGTTGTTGTTCGTCCTTTTCTAATTACCATTTGTTTTACCTATATTCATTTAAGCGCTTGTTTATTGTATTCCATTAGGTAGAGTGCTAGACGGGCCGAGATGTATAGGTGTTTGCTGTAGCGTTCTGTAGCACCTCGCGCAAAAGTGAGAAAATGGAAGAGGAAAAAAAAACGACAGAACGAAGACACAGGCACACACGGGCAAAGAACAAAAAGAAGAACGAGCGCCGAGGTAGCCCCGTGTGCGAATGTAACAGGCGGCTCTGGTCGGAATATTTAATAGATGTTTTCGATTTTTCTTCCTTCAACTTTCTAGATTAGTTCTTTTCCGCCGTTGCAGCGCTACTCGGCTGGGAAGGCCGAGCTGCGCGCAGTTGTTAGGGCAATAGTGACAGATGTGCCAGAGGCGGACTACATATAATATCGACAGTTAAGATTAAATCTAAATGGATTCTTCTATTTATATACCGCGTTCGCCGACCATCGTCGGTCCGGACGACGCGGACGGTTGTTGCATTTCGGAATAATTTGAATTTCATTGCCGTAGCGGAGCGGCCGCGTCAGCCCGTTTAAAGGTAATTTGTATCTGTTGCGAGAGACATTTCGCGGGTGTGCAACCTATTCGAAACCGAAGAAGGGTAGACGAAAACGCTCGAACTGGAGCTGTGTGTAGGTCTCTGGTAGCGGCGGTCGGCATAATGCCGGTAGTGCTGCTGGACGTCGTATTAAATTTCTTACACTCATTAGAGGAGCCGAACGGGATGATCTGAGCGCGCTGCGATCGAATGAGTTATTGGCTTGTCCTCCGATTCGGATCACAACGCGCGGCCATATTAATAACGAGCCAGTTCGCTACTGGAACCGGAACCGTAACGATTTCTTTAAAGGCGCAACGGCATATTAAGCGACCGTTCCGACGCGCCTCCTAGCTCGAACGGTCGTCCCCCATTATTTACCGACGCAGCGCTACAGCTGACTGGCCATCATTAAGCTCGGCGCGGGCAGTAACACATTTTTTACCCGACGTTCGCCTCACCGGACGACGCCCGTCCGGGCAACAACAACGGACACTTAGCAGAAAGCTAATCGATTAGTTTACACTGTCGGCCGAGTGATCGACTTGCGCAAATATACTAACATTACCCGAAACGGTAATTAATAATTTCCCGCGTTCGACAACAAGCGAGCTGGTCCTTTCGATGATTTTCCTAATATTACACGTAGCGCGCCGAGTGCGTCCCCCTTTCTTCAGCGTCTTGTTTTTATTCGAATGTATTTATCGAGGCGAGCCTTTTTCAGTTTGTCTTTCGGCTTTTGACTATTATTCATCTTCTACCGCCGGCTTCCTTAAGAATTTTCGTTAATTCTGATCCTGTATAGATTTTTAATTATCGAGATAATCTCGGAAAACTCGAGGAAAAAATTTCCGCCGGCTGTGCAATTTCCCCAAATTTATTTCTCCTTATTTATCTTCTTTTTTTTTTTCAATGTTTATCATTTCGGTCGGCTAATATCCTGTATCGGTCCACTGCTAGACGTGTCGGTTTTTTTCGCAGTCTTTTTCCACTCGTTCCGATTTTTTAAATTCCCTACGACGTTTGTCATTATCCTGTCATCGAAACGGGTTAGTACTCTTTTCGGTTTTCTATCCATCGACCACCACCACTGTAGAATTTTGACTTTCTATCGGTCGCATGTCGGCTGTTCAACTTTACAACCATATTTAATATTTAGTTGTCGGCTGTCTGCTTGTGTTTTGACGCAATACTCGGCGCAGTGTTACTATTTTGCATATTTTCACTGTAAAGTCGAAAACAACGCCGCTTACCTTCTTATTTTTCGCATTTCAGCGTTTTATTTATTTTGTTTAATAATTTCGCGTTTAATACGGCATTATTCCAATCGCATTATTGCTCTTTGCCGTAGCGCGGTAGAATAGATTTTTTTTACGAAAGCGTTATGCATCGGTGGTCCCTCCTGATCGTAGTTCATTTGCGACGCTGCTGATGTCGTACACAGTTACGCGTTACCGAGGGAGGCAGCAAACGAGTGTTTCCAAATAAGCGTTCCAGCTAGAAAAGGCTCCGAACAGCGTCGAACAAAAACTCGCTCACTAACGCGCTCTACCGGACTCGGTATGATTTACATGTACTTCATAAAACGCAGGTAAAAATTTCGGGAAAGATGGAACGGAACCGACAAAAAGTTATTATTATCCGCCGAGACATATACTGCACCGGTATTATTCAATTACAGGGCCCATAGCAGCAAGGTCTCACCGCGGACGTAAAATTATACTATTAAATCATTATTATTATTATTATTTTTAACAAAAGTGGTAGTAATAGTTGTTCTTTTAAAAATATACATAATACACTTGCCTGCACCAAAACCGACCGGTCGCTGAAAATGCACAATTAATGAATTCCTAAGTAAGTCTTGCCTGTGTACATCTTCGTTGCATATAATAATTGCCTGGTACATAACCTATATCGGTACAGCTGAAAGTGTACGAGTAGGTTGCGCCAACGCGCTGTGTAGCGTACGGGACCTTAAGAAGAAGTATGCGAGGATAAAAACGGATCTTATTTAATGCTAACATCAAATTGTATGTATCACTGTTGTCGGCGATGCTCCGTAGTTCGTTGGATGGACGCTCCAATATCCTTCGGGCGGCCGGGACTGCAATCGATAGTAGGTAGAATCCTTTAAATTTGCGTCCAGATATTACCACCTCTGCTGAAGTTCCGCTATGTTCCGTATTCGGGACTTCACGGTTAATAGAATTTTCGAGCGAATCACATGATCAATGCACGACCGTAACATCACTAACTGACCTAATTCGTACTGATATTTTCGTCGCAAACGGGAGAGATATCAAAAAACAACAATTCCAGAGAAAACAGCGACTGACTCATCGACCGCAGGCTCGAAACCATGTCTTTTTCGATCATTTCTTTTCTTTGTTTCTTCTTGACCAGAATCATTTCTGTTAGTGGAGTGGGTCTTTCTCACGGCTGAACCGTCTGCTAACATATTCATCTCTGACCGACAACCTCACACACTCTTTTATTTTCGCTCTCACCACGTTTTCCGAAAATTTATACTTTATTTTACTTATTTCATTTATTTACGGCCTGTACAATGTAATGCATACATTACAATATATACATATATCTGTAACACCCGAAATTAAAGACGAGCAGAGCTTTTTTTTTTTTTTTTTTTTTTTTTTTTTCCATCACAACTGACCGGTTTTAGTGGTCATTTAGCGATTAATTTATTGCGATAAAGAATGTTTTGTGAAGGGGTAGTACTCAGTAGTACTCCCTCTGAACTTTATAATGGCTGGACAAGGTCTAGAGGCTTATTTCGCCACAGTCTACGTATTTCACCGGAGTTATCCAGCAGATTGTTAGCAAGTGGGTTCATATGGATGCTAAGTCGGGCAACATGTTTATTTGCTTGTTTTTTGATTTCATTCTCCACAGACATGACATTCAAGTCATTATGGAGGGTATAATTTGAGATGTACCAGGGGGCTGCAGAAATGGTTCTCAGTACCCTATTTTGATATCGTTGTATTTTCTGTAAATTCGATGTTTTTGCGCAGCCCCACAGCTGTATACCGTACAGCCAGATCGGTTTTAGAGCTATTTTATATAATAGAGTTTTATTGTCTAACGATAAGCCCGATCTCTTAGCCAACAACCACGACATGGTTCTAGTTTTAAACCTCAAATGCTCCATTTTTTTTTGAATGTGAGTACCCCAGGTCAGCCTAGTGTCCAAGTGTATGCCTAAATATTTTACGTTATTGGCATGTGGTATTACGACGTTATTTATTTTGATTGGCAGGCGTTCAATTTTTCGATTTGTGAATGAAATATGCGTCGACTTACTTTCATTGACTACTATGCGCCATCGTTTTAGCCAAGTTTCCACATGCCGAAGTGACTCCTGCAGTTTTTCTGTGGCTCTGTTTTCACACTTATCAACGGCCAGGATGGCTGCGTCATCCGCGTACAAAGCTACTTCTGTATTATCCAGCATCGGGAAGTCGGTCGTGTAGATCAGGTACAATATTGGACCCAGAACGCTCCCCTGTGGAACCCCGGCCCTTACCGGAAAAATATCTGAGTATTCATCGGTTATTTTCACTCGAAAATATCTTTCTTGTATATATGATTTAAATAGTAGATAGAAGGAGTGAGGAAGCAGAAGTTTAATTTTATACAATAATCCTTGATGCCATACCCTATCGAAAGCCTGCTGGACATCCAGAAACGCGGCCGTACAAATATTCTTGTTTTCCAAGCTATTTTCAATAATCTTTGTTAATCTGTGAACCTGTTCTATAGTGTTATGGTTCTTACGAAAGCCAAATTGAAAATCGGGAATAATTGTATTGTTAGATAATATTGGAAATAACCGTTTTAAAATTAATTTTTCCAGTATCTTTGAGAGGACAGGAAGCAACGAGATGGGTCTATATGATGATACCACCTCAGACGGTTTTCCAGGCTTCGGTATAACAATTATCTGTGAGAACTTCCAAGCTAGTGGGAAATATTGATTGCGAAGAACAGCGTTATATATTTGTGTTATAAATACAATACTTTTGCGTGGTAACTCATTTAAAAGCTCTGCTGTGATTAAGTCAAATCCGGGGCACTTTTTCCGTTTCATATTTTTGAAGAGTTGCTGTATCTCACTAGGGGCAACCGGTGTTATAGGTAAACTATTTGCAGCGGTTTATCCAGGTATTCGAGGATATCTGTGGAGTCAGCAGCTTGAGGATTTGGTGTAAATACATCGTAAAGATAATTGGCAAAAAGCGCCGCTTTATCGAAGTTAGTACGAGCCCAGCTACTGTCGGGTTTTTGTATTGGTGGAATACACATAGTTGGCCGTTTAAAACGTTTGGTCACTTTCCACAGTGAGTAATCATCGTTTTTGGTCGGCGACAAACTTGACAGAAATGTTGCAAGCGTTTCGTTTTTATTTTCATGCAGTACTTTACGCAGCTGCTTGGTTTTTCTATTTAGTTGCCTTTTAATAGCCGGATTTCTCGTCGTATTCCAGGTTTTTCGTAATTTCCTCTTTTCACGCACTAGTGTTAGTATATGTTTTGGGATATTATTAGAGGCCTTGGAAGGTTCTACAGTGGGAGTAGCTAGCCACGCAGCATTTTGTATGGTTTCTGTTAAGTTTTGAACTGCTTTATCAATATCGTAATTAGTTTTCAGAGGCATATTTAAACTAACGTTAGTCTCTAGATATTGTTTAAATAAAGGCCAGTTGGTTTTTTTATTGATAAGGTATGGCTCAGGTGTTTTTGTTATTGGCGAAATGCTCACCGTTAATATAACCGAGGAGTGGTCTGACTGTAGATCGAAACAGGAGTCCGCTCTCATATATAAAGATGGGATTCCTTTTGTTACAAAAAAATCGAGTAGATCAGGTTTTTTTCTGTGATCCTGAGGCCAGTAGGTAGGCTCGCCCCCCGAAAAGTAACCTAGATTTTGGATAGAAATTACTTTTTCCAGAATTTTTCCCCTGGGATTATCCAAACGAGAGCCCCATTTGCGACTTTTTGAATTCCAGTCTCCACCGGATATGAATTTTTCTCCCAATGACTTAAAATATTTAACGAATAGGTTTTCATCTAGTCGTTCATTTGGAGAGCAATATACGGCTGAAATAGCAACAGTTCCGTTAAATGAGCATAATTTTACCGTACAAGCCTGCATTCGTATTTCAGAAAATTTTTCCTCCTCGTAGTGTTTGATAGTTTTTTTGATAATAATTGCACTACCGCCGCGAACTTTATTATCTGGCCTAAGAGAAGTGTACACGTCATAGTTGGGAATATTAAAGACTGTTTTATTTGTGAAATGCGTTTCTGAGATGAGCAGTATATCAATGAACTGAGATTTTAAAAATAGCTCTATTTCTAACTTACGTTGTAAAGCGCCATTAGCGTTCCAAAGTGCAATTCGTAATGAAGTAGCCATTATTTACTAGTTTTATTCACGACTGTGGACAATAAATTTAATATCATAGTATTCTGATTCATTAACTGTTGAAACATATTTTTAAATTCATTTAAAAATGTATTTAATATTACATCTATACCGGTAGGCGAGTTAGGTGCGAAGCGGTTATTACTTTCGTTAACGCCACCATTTTGGAAACCAACACCGTTATGAACATTATCACTAAGATTAAGCATTGTATTAGCGCCGTTGGTCCCTAACGTAACTTTCGCATACGATAACTGAGGTTTATGCCCATTTTGATGGATAATATCACGCGTAACATTACTGTAACTTACGGGGAGATTCGATTTGTCAGCGAGCGCCTGCTCTGCGTTGTATTTCGCATTGTATAATTTTTGATACACCTCGCATCCCTTATAATTAGAAGGGTGTTGCTGCGCGCATAACGCACACTTCGGCGGTAAGTCTTTTCCTTTTTTACAGTCAGCTGAGTTATGATTACCCGCGCATTTGACGCATTTATAGGGCCGATTACAAAATGATCGTGTGTGTCCATACTTTTGACATCTAGTACATTGGGCTATGTCTCTTTTTACGTGAGGTGTTTCTACTCTAATTTTTGAATGTAATAATAAGTCGAGATCATATATACGTTTAATTTCATCGGTCGGCTCCAACTCGATGAAATGTAGAGGCAGAGGTTCTTTAGTTTTTTTATTTTTAATATTAAAGACAGACCTGACTTGAAATCTTTGTTCCTCGAGAGCCTGCATAATGTCGCTGTCTGTAAAAGAGGGATGTAAACCCCGAATTACGACTTTATACGCTCTTTCGTGTTTTAGTTGGTAAGTGTGGTAGTTAATGTCTTCTTTTTTGAATGTTTGGATTATTTTTCTGTAATCGTCAGGAGAATGTACGTTGATTTTGACAGCGTTATCTTTCAAGGATTTTGCTCTAAAGTCTTGTTTCCCTAATACGTCTGTAATTTTTTTCAACATTCCCGAATAATTAATTATATCGTGTACAAATATAGGCGGCGGAGAAGGTTCTTTTGTTACATTTTTAGCCGTCTGTGCAATCGAATTCTCATTTTGTGTAACTTCGTCTTCGACTTGCAAGTTTTTGAACCTATTTTGTTTCATACGTAACTGATTTACTTGTTGGTGGTTCAATGGTCTTTTCCTAGCTTTCTTTTTTGGAATCTGCCAGTCGTTCTCCATGTGCTCATCCACCCGCGACGATGTCGATAATGCGTCCTCCGAGTAATTAGATATTGTGTTGTTATCGAAAGACGAGCAGAGCGGTCGGAAAATTTTTCGGATTTAATTATTTATCCTCGTTAGTAAATTTATTTCCCTCGAAAGTAATAATATTTAATATTTATTGATCAGATATCATCTACATCTTGAAAAAGAAAAACCACTGCATTCAAACCTGTGCTCTTAAACTTAAGAAAAAGGTTTTAATATAATTTTTACGTTTCCGGGGGGAGTGAGTTCTCTTATCGGTTCATATACACACACACACACGCGCGCGAATATGTATATATATATAAAACATACATGTGGATACAAATATGTACACACGCACACACTTACGCATATATATTAATTACAACGTAATTTTTAGGCTACGCCCCATTAGAAAAAATGTCCCAAAAAAGTGTCCCAATTATTTATAACGAAAAATGTCCCAATTTTATATAACGTTTGTTATATTTTATAGAATTACGCTATAAATTTTAATCATTTTATACAAAGCATAGAAGAGAAAGAGGCAGAAATGTATGGAAGAAGAGTCAAGGGGCATTTGCGAGATCAAAATGGCCGAGTTATATTTATATATATGGGTGTGTGTGTTGTGTGCCAATTTTACTTTGGGAGTAATACAAAAAACCATTTGACATTTTTGTACTACATTTTTGTATCACATATCCAGTAATGTTTAATTTGTATATTTTTTTATCATGCTGTTTATTTTGTTTTTGCGGAAAATGACATAATCAATTTAAACCGACTTCTCGATAAGAATTACAGAAGACTAAAGGGTTCCTGGGGGAATTTCCATGACGAGGTCCGAAAGTTCAAATTTTTACATTTACCTATAATAAGTTTATAATCTAAAACAGCAGTTCTTATTGCCAGGCCAAAAAAAAAATAATAAATAAAAAACCTCGTTCATTTATGAGCCTCTTTGATGATCAAGTTTTTTTTTATGACCTTAAGGTAATTTTCACTATATCATTTGTTTCTTTGCCAAACAATGTAGGTATGCTCGTACATACAGAAAAAAGTAATTTATAATTTGTTTCGAGAATATAAAAATTTGTAGCTTTCCATCGATTGCGATCCCCTATATATGTATAATGTGTGGTGCCAGTTGAAATACTCAAATAATGAATAACAGAAATAAATTCTGAAAACAAAGGATTAGCAGGAAGGTTAGGTTGAATTGAGAGGTAGAAGGAGCGATCATTGGTAAAGAAGGTAGGGTTCATATCCGACCAAAATTTGAAGTGAAATTTCTTACTTAAGGATAATAGATTAGTACTAAAGCGAGAGCAGGAAGCAACCTGAGCCAAAGCGTCCGCCATTTCGTTACCCTCGATTCCTCTATGGACAGGAATCCATAACAGCTCAACGCGGATAGAGTGATGAAAGGAAAGATTGTGAATGAGAGATCTTATACGAAGAATTATTGGGAGAAGTTACGATTAGAGGAAATATAAATAATTGCACGTAGAGTAGTCATTAATTCATTTGTGAAAATAGGATTCGGAAAAATTTAAATCGGCAAGAATAAAGGAAGCCCCGACACCACCATCCCCCCTAGAGCCACCAGTGAAGATGAATACATGAAAAGGAAAGAGGGAACTGATAGTGCGGTGAAATTTCTGTTTAATAGTCGCCTGAGGCATACAGACCTGGAGGAATTAGAAAGAAAATATACTTTGGGAGGGCATGAGAGATCAAAATAATTAAAGGAAAAGTAAAAGAGATTATTACTGGAAATTATATGAGACGAAAAATAACTAAGACGACGAGATAAAAGGGCTAAGATTGGAATTTTATTAGGAACAAAAAGCCAGTTTCTAGCGATGGAAATGTAGGAAGGGATAAGTTGAGAGGAAATGCAAGGTACACGTTTAGAAAGAAAACGCTAGTACAAATAAGATCTTCGAATTGAAAAAGATGTATTAGATTCAGCAAGTATTGTTATAATTTGAACTCGGTGTAACTCTAATTAATTTGAAGAATAATGATATGAGTTACATCTTATTATGTTCTAAGAAATTATTCTCAATTACAAATTTCGACAGCTTCGGGTTCGATCAGATCAGTCTGAAAAGACGAAGCATTTACACCTTGTGTCAAGAAATGCCATACCCGTAACCGAGCTTTTCATATGGATCCGGTGTTGTTCAACGTATTATAACATTTCCCCGTAAATACGCTACTTGGAAATTACAAAAAGCAGCGTAGAGCTTATATCTTCATTTCGGTATTTTGTAAACACCTGTCGTCTAAATTACCTTATTCTAGAATATTTCCCTGCTTATGTCTTCGTCGTATTGTATATAGTGTGATAAATTCTTCTTCTGTAATTGTTTGCACGCACTATTCTGGCTCCATTAATTTATTTATCGGCTATACGAGCTTTCCTTCAAACTTACTTCAATCTCCAGAGTTTTCCTATTTTGGTACTTATTTTATCCAGTTCTAGTAGACACAGTCTTACATATGCGTTTATAATAGTATTTAGAAGTAATTACTGATATACTTGTCTGAGCGTACACTTCTCGTTAATCGGAATGGTTGTTTACAAGTATTTACATATGTCTATCCCAGCTGAGATATATCGGTTCAAACTATCTTAATTTTCAATTCTCTTCCGACATAATGTAGTTTAGCTTAGTTCGAAAAGATGGAAGCTTTGTTCGTTTTGTTGTATACTCGTATTTTATATTCTAATTTCGTTTCTTATAATCGTTTCCATTTCGCGCGAAAATCATGCGCTTTTGTATTGTTCATTTATTGATACTTTTTTTTTATTATTATTATTATTATATAAATTATCTTCTTTTTAAATTTCAAATAATTCTTAAAATTACAAAACCTTAATAAATAAATAAAAAAAACAAACGATTACAAGGTATAAATTCTTGTAGATGGAGACCGTTTGACCAATGGTTTATCCGTATCTCCTCTACATTACAAGATATCTAAAGAGAAAAAGCTGTCGACTTAGCTTATAACATCATATTCATTTTTTTTCTCTTTAATATGGTGGTTATATATTTTATGGTCTTAATATAGTATTATTTTTATTCTTGAACCAGTTGTAGTTTTCTCCGATGTTGTATTCAGCTCTTATGTGCCCGAATTTGGAACAATATAGAAAAGTATGATCCGGTGAATCTGTTTCGATATTGCATTCTCTGCATTTATCATCATTTGTTATTCCCATTTTTTTTAGATACTCAGCGAAATTACCATGTCTCGACAAAAATAGGGTTAGAAAGAAATCTGGATTGAGTAATTTGTTCTTCAATCTATCCTCGATTCTGGTTAATAATCCATACGTTCGTCTCCCTGTTAATTCTTGCTCATAAGTGTTTTGCCATTCCTCCAGGTATTTCGACTTAATTTCTTTTACTTTCTGTATTACCATTGTCCTATCACTATGGTTGTTTTTGGTTATCTTTATCTCGTTAATCATTTCCAACTATGAAATAAAAATTTAATTTGATTTTATTTCATAATATTCTTATGTATATTATTATGAAATATATAATTTTTTTTATCAGTAGTTATTCTTCATTTTCTGGCGCATTTTTATTAAATTTTTAGAGCAAACCTTACATATATTTTTTATTTTGTTTCTTATTTAAAAACAATATAACAAAAAACACATAACACATAAAACATTCAATAACTAATAATCTGCAGAAGATGTTAAAGTGAGACTACATAATTCTGGAATAGAAAATGAAATTATTCTTCTCAAAAGAAAAAAAAAAAATATATCAACCAAATCCATTTAGTAGGTTTTTCGCGTAAAAACACTATAAATTTGTTACGTCTTTATGTCCATTTAAAGATGTCCGTAAAAATAATTTCGTTGCATTTTCATCAAATGGGAGATTTTGATTTTCCCTTACCGTGCACATAAGAAAGAGCAATAAAAATATACAAAGATAAAAGGAAAATACAGTTCGTTCTCGTCTGAATAGCGTCGGCATGATCACAAAAACACAAGTCTGTCAAGAGAGGTCGAAAAAAATAGTGTGAAATTGGGTTCAAGATTAGATGTAGCAAAACGAGTCTTATTGGTGAGATAGTATGCCATACATCCTCTGGTTTTAAAATAGGAAAGAGCAGAATTTTGAAATTATTTTTTTTTTGCTAAAAGCATAATTTTGTTTTATCGATTTTTTTTCATATCGGAAAATAAAATTTTTAAAATTTTAATAATGGAAATACCACTTTTTTCAGGCTAGAAAACGGTAAAAATTATCCTGCTTAAAAGTTTTATATAGATCTGCAAATATAAAAAGGCAACTGAGGGTAAATGATTGGAATATATATATGTATATATACCTCGCCTTTCGGGCCTCGGAATGGGGCAAGTCCCCTTCACCCCCAGGTCTAGTACTTCTGTAATTCTTATAGAAGAGTAAACTTTTTCATTGGCTAAGCCGTTCGACAGAAACAAATCTTTCATTTCCAATTTTCACCACCAGGGGATGTAGAAGTGCTAATATCGCATTAAAACCGTTTTATCAGTTTTCGTGACGGGACATTTTTGCTGATGAGTTCCAATTTTCACCACCAGGGGATTCAGGAGCGCTAATATCGCATTTT
The DNA here is from genome assembly GCA_039619475.1 of Icerya purchasi. Lineage (NCBI taxonomy): Eukaryota > Metazoa > Arthropoda > Insecta > Hemiptera > Monophlebidae > Icerya > Icerya purchasi. The sequence continues at coordinate 5,365,430 of CM077116.1, read as the reverse complement.
TTTCGTTACACATTTCGTTACATAGAATTGTGACTGGGATAGATTTCGTAACAGCACACTTTATCTGATGACCCTTGGCGTAAAAATGGCATAGCCATTAATATATATATATACACGAAGGATATGGGGGTTTCCAATTGTGTACCTTCAGTTGCTGATGACAGACAGCGCGATTCTGTTGAAACGTTTTAACGAATAATAATTTTCATGTTTGCAAACTGCAAAATTTTAAGTTTTACTTTGGAAAAAGCTGAGCTAGTAGCAGTAGGGAAATTATACAGTTTTGTCAGAAAAAATTTAATAATATACAATATACAGCTTAAACAACCATCACACCATGAAGAGATTCCCACAAAATTTAAAAGGTCATGTAGTTAAAATCAGACTATATAATGATTATTACGAGATTCTGGAATGGATTTAAAAAAATGTTAAAACTCATCCAAGTGTAGATATTATCTCAGTGCATAATTCGGTGAAAGCTGATTTAAGGTTTCATCTAAAATCAACAAGCAAAGGTTAAACAGGAAAAAAATATATATTTCAATAATCTGAGGTATAGCAGAACAAAAAAACAATTTATGGATATAACTTTAACAACGTTGTACAAAATGTATCAAAGAAAGTAATATCAATCCGGAGAACATGGCCAAAAGTGAAAGGGTAAGAAGAAAATCGCAGAGAAATACGTAGGTTTTTATCTTTGACACTCGCACAAGAAAATTGAAGAATTCACTGATACATGTAAGAAGAAAAAAAAGGTTATTTATGTAATATTTTTGCTCCAGTTAATCTTAAGCGATGCATTTTCTTAGAAATTAATTATATTAATGCGTGGTATTTTTTTTCGGTTATTTTCACGTGAAGCAAAAAGTAATTTGAATAAAATTTATAGTTCCTCTTTTAGTCGGATTTCTTATCTCGGTTTGACCAATAAGAAAGTATTTGAAAATATGTGAGCAAAGAGAGCAGGTGTAATGTCTGTGTGTACGTGCGGAATGGAGTTGAAGGTGAAAATTTGTTATCAGGTTACCGCGTTCGCTTCAGGCTGATTGATAGTTTTCTTTTCTTACTGTTCCTTTTTTCTTTATTTTTTCGTTCCGCATCAGGACTATGAACTAACAACTTCCTACGAAGGGCAACAACTAGATCTATAAGATCGATATTTAGATTTATGATAAAATCAGCAGAGCTGCCTGTCTTTGACGCCTGTTTCTGAACTTGTCGCTACCATGCGCACCTTATAATTAGTAGCAATCCGACTAATTGTCTTGTTATAATAAACGTTACATACACTTCGCTCTAGTGCATGTATATATATATATATGTGTGTGTGTGTGTGTGTATGTATACAGTATAAAAATGGTAATTGGTATTACAGATTCTTCTAATCTGTTTTTTTTTCTTTTTCTTTTTGCTGCATTTTTCAAACGTACTTCTAGCTGATTTCGTTGCTGCTTAGTTTTGTATTATCCATCTTTCCCTGGTTAACGTCAAATCAATCATGGAACAATTAAAATACGTTGGTCGTTTAACCGGTATTCGCTATTTACAATATTAATAATTCGAAGATTAGATCAGTTTTCGTTGGCCGGCATATTTGTTGGTAATTGGCATCTTCGCCTCCGATTACATATTTAATTAGCCCGTTTATTTTTTTTACGTAACATCGACCTGTCAAAAAAAGAAAAGTAAAAAAAAAATTGAAGAATTTTTCATACAGATCTGTGTGTGTACGCGTGTGCATTTGCGGTTTTCACCTTTTAATCAATAATAACGCGTTTCTTATGAAATGCTACAGTTTATGAGAATATTGGTTGATTCGTGATCGGCTTCTTGATTACATCGCAACGTAGTTCCCGCCTGGAAACTTTTCAACCATTTTTATACGCATCCAGTACTTTATTTTTCCCCCCCATGCTCTTTATGGCATGTTTCTGTGCACTTTGCCATCCCGAAAATGTGATTAAACCAGCTTTAAATGAGGTTATTTCGTCTGTCACCGCAATTTGCCATTATTTTGGCAACGTTTATTGTCGGACATTTCCAGTTCCTGTTATGGTGATCGGAGCGTATTTCGCTTTCTTAAGTATACTGCCAACATTTTTCGCATCGACTTAAGAAAATGAGGAAGTGTATAATGTTTAATGTTCGTTCCTAAATCAATTTTGCAAACATAAAGGTATTGGAAGTTCTTGGTGAATGCGGAACATGCAAAAATGGGACGGGCAGCAACATAATCCGAGTCACAAACTACCATTCGAGTAGCAATGAAAGGAGCTAAGAAAGTGCGTAAAAAAGGAAGACAATAACATAAGTATTGAGAGTTAAGGAAATAAAGAGAAAGTTACGGTTTAAGCTGGAAATGTAAATAACGCACTAAAATCTGAAATGAAAGTAGGATTTCCTTAACGTAGAAAAAAAAGAAGAGTAAACAGTAACCTAAAAAGCATTAATCGTTTTATTACCTTAAATGTCCGCTTTGAACAGTGTGGAAATATACTCTGCCGCAGTTCTTTCAGAAGCCAACATGATTCCTTTACATATTTGTCGATCTTATCTTGGCTATCGTTTCTTGACAAAGCGACTTCCTACTTCCTCGTCTAATCTTATTAACTCCTACATTTCCGTATATCACGACTGCCGTTTCTCTCCTAGGAAAACCCCTATTCTTTTTCCTATATCCAAACGACTTAATTAACAAACTTCCTTACTTTATGATCAATTATTCCGATATTTTGCATCCTCCCAAATTATTCTTTCTTTCCGCTTTTCACCAGAACCTGCCGGCTCATGTAGTTAGACAAGAATATAACTCTGTCTTCAATACTTATTTCCTTTCCACATTGTTATCTTTCCTAATGGCTCCAAGACATCGGTACGAGAGCTGCATTTTTGGTCTCATCACTCAACTATTTTGGATCTTGTAAACTGCCATCTTTCTGCTCCATATTTTCTGCGGAGCCCACAGCTATCCTTCGTGCTATCCAATATATCACTTCCACAAATGGTTCTAAAAATTTCTGCTAGTCTCGGATTCTAAGGGTGTGCTCTCCTCTCTTCTTCCTCGTAATTCCTCAGACTTCTGACGCAGCCCAATGGAATTCGAACTGTCATCTCTAGTTTATACTTACTAAGAGTTTTTACCGGCTCGGATGTAAAAAAAAAAAAAAAAAAGAGTTTATGTTACGTAGCAGGTCATAGGACAGAAAAAAAGTTGAGAAACACTGGTCGTCACTTTTATAAGATTTGTTGGGTATCTTAGTGGTAGTTACCGGTTGGCCAATATCGGTTGGATTCCGGTTATCAGTTGGCCAATTACTCGGAGATGCATTTTCGTATGTACCCTAAAATAGTTACCAGTTGCTGTTTGCCCGAAAAATCAAACTAACGGTTATTATACTACCTCCTATTTTTTCGCGGTTCCATATAATCAGCTCGCATTGTTATTGGCAGACTAGTGATATGGTTCATTGCGTACTTTTTTTTCTTTTTTTTTTTTTTGGAGACGTCTATGAGGGAAAGGAATCGATTAGATACAGATTCGGTCGAATATTGAAATATTAAAATAACTAAGGATCGGAATAATGGGGATCGACGGAAACGATAAGATATAAGAGACACAATAAGGATTGGGGAACCAACAGACTAGAATAAAGAGCGTTGTCACGTTCATTCAAGAGAAGGATGGGCATTCGAAGAAGATATGGTCAGGATCGCAAACGTCTTCGTCGTTAGAATGAAGAGGATAATTAAGTGCGAAAAGAAAACTAAAACGTGAGGAAGGGAGGACAGTACGAATAAGATAGAAACGAATAATGGAGACAACAGCGGAACGACGAAGTGAAGGGGCAAATCGTAAAACCAAGACCGAGTAGAAAGATTAGGTTGAATAGATAGGTGGAAAGAAATTTAGTGGAAAAAGGAAGAGGCGCAAATATTTGACCCGAATCTAGTATGAAACTTTTTTCATAATGGAAGCAAATCGAAAGCGGGAATTTTAGTGAAATAGAAGCAGGAAGACGCAGCAATCGAGTCAAGGAATCTTTATTTACAATGTGCAAGATTTTCGTTTTTCGTATGCAGAGTTGACTTTATTTCGAACAGTAATTCGTCTTATTTTTTCTTTTTACTTATTTCTTTTCCTTATCCTTTTATTTTTATTTATAGACTTATTTTTATTTCTTTCTCTTTCGGCTGTTAGATGAGTGCGCCTAAAGGGGTCGCTCTGCAGCCTCTTCCTCTTGCTCAACTACGACGAACTTGACTGTTTAATACTGTAATGTGTCCATTACATGATATAAATAAATCTCGGAGATCGCAGCGAGAGGGTGCATGTGTTTGTATTGTGTGGTCCTGTTGTCGGTTGGCAGTGATTGGACCATTCAGCGGCGACGCCGATTGAGTTATGCGTCAGGGAGATCTATGTATGGGCGGGGGGGGGGGGGGGGGGGTCGACAAGAAAGAAATTAAACCCGGAAAAGAAGAAAAGACAATTCGTCGATTTCCGAAGTTTGAGAGAGTCGGATTTCTTTTAGCTCACTGGAGGATAGAAGGTAAAGAAGGACAGTTACCTTGTTTTTGAGTCGTGAATTAAGTTGTATTAAAAATCATTATCGCCAAGTACGAATAAAGTTTTCGATTCTGAGACTCGCCGTAAATTTATATATGTATCACGTTTTACTCTCCTCCGATCGTAAGCAGATTCCAAACATTCATTAAATACCAACTTACGGATACCGGACCACTGCCTACCGACAACTTATATATGTTTGTTTTTGTTTTTAGTGTAATCGTCGTAAATTTTAATTTTGTTTTGTATTATTTGTTAATAACTGTTATTTTTAGCGGTCGACCGACAAAGAAAGATTCGTAATATAATAGATGGGTTGAAGTATTTTAAATTCCGTGTCTTTATTAAAAGAAAAAAGATTTTTTTTTTTTTTAGGGGTGCAGCAATATACGGATCTATCCGTATGATTTGTTCGTTTTGACACATCCCCATAATTCAGTACCATAAGTCTAGATTGGCTTGATGATAATTTGTAGATTAGACACTTATGATATGAGCTTAGCTTCGAATGATGACCCAATAACCCCATATTCCTCCACTTAGACGACCACTCATGCCACAGTTGTACAAATAAAAAAGGAAACACTAGCCAACCAACCATGCTACCTACTCCCCCCCCGCACACAACACCTAGACATCGGCAGAGCAATGGAAGTCGACCAAATAATCCCAAATGCGAAACGCCCCCACCCGGCAACACCAGACTCTTTGCCCGACGATCCCACACTATCAGCGACATCTCAGCCTGCAACAAAGAAAATTAATATCCCGTTACCAGAGGACGACATCAGCCATACTGCACTACTGGAACAAACAGATAGCTCCCCAATCCAATCAGAGCTGAAACATACTTTGAAATCACAGCCAGAAGAGAAGGACTCTTTGCAGCAACAGGCACAACAGAAAACCGATTTAAAAACACCGCCAGACGTGCAGCACATCACTGAGTCAGCTAATCGGAAGCCAAAACAAAAAAAAACATAAACATCCACGAAGCAGTTGAGAAGGTCAGACCGATGTTTGATAACGATCAAGCCAACTTCATCATTAACTTCGACAATTACAAAACCTTCATGAGAAACATAACTATTAAATCTGACTATATAACCTACGCGCACAACTTTACACAGGACAAAGACGGACTGATTCACCTAATTGCAGCAACTAAACCACACCTGAAGAACTCGAGCTTAAAAAATAAATGTACCCGCATACTAAAAAGTCTGAGCTGCCTATCCACAGATGGCAATACGTCAGAAGGGAGCTCTACCCACTAACACACGAACCCCATGTGAACCCCAATATTAAAGACCGACTAACAACAGCCACTGGCTTCACGAAACAACATAGAAACACCCAGCATGGTGAGCAACAATACAATTATGCAGTGGAACTGCAGAGGCTTTATCAATCACCAAGCCGAACTGGAACAACTATTAGCCACATATTCTCCATCGGTAGCCTGCTTGCAGGAGACGCACTTGCGGCCTGGAGACAAACCAAGAATAAAGGACTACAGCCTATTCCGATGCGATAATATTGGTGGCAACCGAGCAAGCGGAGGAGTAGCAATCCTAGTGCATACGTCGGTCTCAGCTGTATCAGCCAGAATAGACACACCTCTTCAGATAGTAGCGATATCTGTATTCTTACACGGTCCTCCGAGACTTTCATTAACGATCTGCAACTGCTACCTTCCCCCCAACACTATGGTACATTTGGTAGACCTTCAAAACGCCATATCCCAAATAGTAAGCCCAATGGTCATACTTGGAGATTTCAACGCTCACTCCCCACTATGGGGAGCGGCGTCAACCAACAGACATTGATCAATCATCACTAATATATTAATAGAGTACGATTTGTGTACCCTGGTCCCACCTGACCACACACATTTCAACCTCTCCCATAGCACCTTCTCGACTATTGACTTAGCACTGGTATCCCCATTACTCCTCCCGAAACTTAAGTCTTTTATCCATGACGACCTTTGCTCCAGTGATCATTTCCCAGTATTCCTACAGTTCGCGGGATACCATCCATCACCGCTAATTCCAAGACCGCCACGATTTTTGTTCCACAAGGCGGACTGGGCGGCATACGAGGCCGGAATCAAAATCCCAGCTCCTAGCGAGTCCCTATCAGACAATTTAAGCACGTTTCTTAATGCCATTCTACACACCGCCTGCTTATCAATACCCATCTCTCACAATTCCCGAGCTAAGAGAGTACCATGGTGGTGCAAAGAGATTCATACCGCAATCCAACAGCGCAAACGAGCACTCAGAAAGTATAAAACGTCTCGGTCGCTACCTGACTTAATAGCCTTCAAAAAGTCCCGAGCTCTTGCCCGTGCTCTTATTCGCGGCAAAAAACAAGAATGCTGGGAACAGTTTATCGCATCGATCTCTTCGTCAACGTCAAATAGGACCATGTGGAACAAAATAAAATCCATCAGCGGAATCAACAGCGCCCCAAAACGCGTTCAACTCAGAATCAATGGCAGCCAGATAACGGATGAGCGGACGTCGCCAAAGCCTTTGCCAGCTACTTTGCCGCAGCATCGTCGTCAGAAAAGTACCCTCCTGCCTTCCGCAACATGAAATACCAAGCAGAGCAACAGCCAGTGCACTTCCCGTCCGAATCCAACGAAACATACAACAGTAACTTTACCATCTCAGAATTAAATTTCCAACTCAACTACCACACATCCCACACTGCTCCTGGCCCCGACTGTATCCACCCGTACATGCTAAAGTATCTCCCAATTTCCGGCAAACATTTTCTCCTACATATATTCAACCAAATCTGGAATTCCGGAAACATTCCGGCACAATGGAAATCAGCCAATATCATTCCAGTACTAAAGGAAAATAAAGATCCTACTCTTCCCGAAAGTTACCGCCCTATTTCATTGCTTAGTGTCATTTCCAAAACGCTGGAGAAGATGGTTAATAGGCGCCTCATGTTTTTTCTAGAACAAAAATGTCTTCTATCTCCTAACTAAGCCGGCGGGCGAGAGGCAAGATCGACAGTCAGCCAGCTACTTAGCCTGCAAAGGCAGATTTTATCGGCGTTTCATCGCCAACAGCACCTCTACGCAGTATTTTTCGATTTAGAAAAAGCATTTGACCGCCTGTGGCGTCATGGCTTACTACTAAAACTGCGAACGGCGGGAATCGCCGGAAAATTGGGTAAATACCTACACAGCTTCTTAGACAATAGAACAATCCAAGTTACGACTGGTTCGTCAACGTCTGAACTGATGCTGTTGGAAAATGGTGTGCCACAAGGCTGTGCTTTAAGCGCAACCTTGTTCATATATTATATTAATGATATAACTGACTGCCTTGCCGCCCCAGTAACGTCCCGGCTCTACGTCGATGACCTGAATATATCCTTATCGTCCAACCATCCTATAAACGCTCAAAATATCCTCCAAAAATCCATCGAAAATTTACAAAAGTGGTCCAATGATAACGGTCTGACCTTTTCCTTAACAAAAACAATATGTGTTGATTTCCACAGGGGACGCCAAAACCCACTTCCCAGCGTATTCCTGAGTCTAAATGGTTTTCCTATCCCAAATCGTCCATCAGTCAAGTTTCTAGACCTAATATTTGATAAAAAACTTTTCTGGCGCTCTCACATAGCTGAGCTCAAAATCAAATGCCTAAAATCCTTGTCTATCCTGAAATATCTATCAAATTACAAGTACAATATAAACCCAAAATTACTTCTTACAATCTACAGATCGATTATCCTTTCAAGAATCAATTACGGGTGCCAGGTGTACTCCTCAGCCGCTAAAAGTGTGCTAAGATTCTTAGATCCTATACATTCTGCTGCCCTCCGGTCTATCCTTTCTGCTCATCCCTCTTCTCCGGTTATAAGTTTGTATGCACTGGCAGGTTGTCCCCCGCTGTCCTACTATAGGAAGTACTATAACTTTAAAGAAATTAGCACCCTCCTTAGTATATAGTACCAAAACCCCGACAATATCTCCTAATATGAGGTTTGGGAATGACCCAGTGCCCGAACTTTTTAACTGACTCTCTAAACTCCCTTCAACTCATCTCGGGGATTAAATCCAACACTCCTTTGGTAAGGAAGGTCCATTACCTATTATACAGGTTATCACATTTAAACTCCGAAATGTTCTTCCTATGGGTGCCGGCTCATGTTGGGATTCCAGGCAATGAGCGTGTCAATCGAGCAGCTCAGGCGACATTGTTCTCTCCAATGCCACACAATCCCCTCTTCCCCCTAAATTGGCTCATTTATTTATGCAGCAAACTGGAGAAGAATGGCAACAGGAATGGAGATCTTCAAGTACGTTTCTCCGAAGCGTAAAAACAACCACGGAGCCTTGGTGGCCCACAGACGGAGTTTCCCGCAGAGATTTTTCTGTCCTGAATCGTCTCCGAATAGGACATACAACCCTCTCGCACGGCTACATATTCACGAGCCAGGTACCCCCAAATGTCTGCCCCTTTTGTAGTCAACCGAGCGCCCCATCCACCTATCACCTACTTCTCGAATGTCCCTCTTTTGCAGTACCACGATCCATGCACTTCACCACTTCCTCTAGTTCTACGATACTGTCAAATGCTCCGCCCGCGGTCGCAGCTGTATTAGCTTACATGCGGAGCAGCGATCTGTACTATCGCGTTTAATCCCCTTAAGTAGGCTCCATGTGCTGTAATAGCCCCAGTAGTTAAACACGGCACATGGAAACCCTCATATACAATCTTATAAAAAAAACAAAAAAAAAACCAGTAAAGTTGCCTAACCTTTGCCTTTATTTGCTCTTTTTTAGCCTTAATATGCGGCTGCCAAGTAAGACGGATGTCCAAATTGATGCCAAGATATTTAGACGAGCTGGATATTGATAACCGAATGTTATTTATATAAACGCGTAGACGAATGTCTATTGGACGTAAAGCAAAGGTCACGTGAGCTGACTTTGCCTCGTTTAATTTAATCCTCCACTATGAGGTCTTCTTCTTCTTCTTCTTCTGATGTCATACGCAGGCATCTGCTCGTGGACGATCACTAATTGACTAGATTTCCCGGTTGTTCGCTGCTTCAATTAGGCTTTTTATTGTGGTTTTTCCGGTCCACTGTTTTATATTCTTGGACCACGATGTTTTTCTTCTTCCTCGTACTCTTTTTCCATTAATTGTCCCTTCTATAACTATTCGCAATATTTTGTATTTCCTGCCTCTGATAACATGGCCCAAATATCTCGACTTCCTTTTCTTAATTATGTTCAATATTTGCCTCTTAGCTTTTGCTTTTTGTAATACTTCATCGTTCGTCAGTTTCTGCCTCCATGATATTTTCATTGTTCTCCTGTGTAGCCATATTTCACACGCTTCTAAATATTTTAATGTTTTACTCGTGTATGATGCTGCTTCTGCACTATATAATAAAATGGGGTATATGTGTAGCATCTTATAAAATCTTGTCTTACGTGCAGACTTAAAGATGAGTCTGTGAGTAGTTTTCGCATTCTTCCGAAAGCTGTTTTAGCATAGCTATATCTTCGTTTCACTTCAACAGATGGATCAAGGGTGTTTGTGATGTAGCTACCTAAGTATTTAAATTCTACAACTTCTTCTATATTTTTTTCCTTGAGGTACCTCTGCCTGAATCTCGTAAAATTTTGATCTGGTATCATCATTTACAACACAGAATTTCCTGTTGGATAGGAATGACTGGAACAAGCAAATGTAGTTACTTGGTAAGTAATTACTTAGTTTAGATAACGGCCCTTCATGTCACACTCTATCGAATGCTTGGATTATGTCCAGGAATACTACCGAGCAGTATTTTTTATCTTCTAAAGCGTTATTGATTCCGAGCCAAACGCGATGTACTTGCTGAATAGTTGAATGTTTAGTCTGAAATGCAAATTGCTCGTTTGGTATTACAACATCAGTAAATGACTTAAGTCTTGTTAGGAGCAATTTTTCAAACAATTTGAATATGGAAGGTAATATAGATATAGGCCTAAAAGAAGATATTTCTTCTTCCGATTTATTGACCTTCCTTAGCATGATAATTTTGAAGGTTTTGAAACTAAAAGGTACATATTGAAGACGTAGGCACGCATTGAACAGGTACGTAAGCAGTGTAAGACTTTCGCGCGAAAGTTCGTGTACGATTGCAGGTGAAATCCAATCAAACCCAGATGATTTGTTAGGGTTGATTTTTGTGTCGATACAAAGTGCTATCTCATAGGGCGAAAACGGTTTGATTTACTGTTCAGGCACCGATATTATTCTTGATTTGACGTTTGACTGGTTAGCAAGCAAACGTCGGATAAGTGCTTGGCAAAACATTCAACTTTTTCATCTTCCTTCCGAAGCCGGTTTCTGTGATCATCCTTTAAGGAAGGAATTCGTTGTATAGAACTCGTAAGACGATTTATTGCTTTCCATAGGGTATAATATTTATCGGAATCTGCACCCAGATTATCCAGGTAGTTTTCTATGGCTTTCTGCTTGATTCCTTTAATAGTACGATTGAGTGTATTACTAATGCGATTAAATACTTTTTTGTCATTTGGATTACGAGAGATAGGTCATACTCGTTTTGCGGCGCGTCTATCCTTAATTAACTGCCTTATCTCCGCCGAGTAACGCATGTCTTGGCATGTTTGATTTTTAGGCGGTGGAGTAGCAGCGGGTGCAACTACACGTGTACTGCTTCTATAAACTGACCACATTTTATTTCTAATTCAGTACTGGTCTTCAGTCTAACTTTAAGATCGATTATATTATCCAGATTGCTCTGAACACAAACACAAATGAATAAATAAAATTAATATATAAATAAGATAATCCTGCTTATATGTAGATTTCACGAATAGTAGGGTATAAAGTAATGATATACAGGCGAACTGAAACAAAAAAGCGAAGAAAATTTTAAATTTTAATTTTATCAGAAAGAGAAATAGGTTTTATCTGCTAAATCAGCCTGTGTTTACACTAAATTGTAATTATACAATTATAATAAAGTAAATGAAGAAATTTTATCCACTTCAATAATGTGCATAACTGTGAAATTCTTACTTAATAATAACAATAGTAATAATAATAATACATGTAGATCAAAAGTATCTTTTTTTTTGTGAACTTCGGCAATGTAACATGATAGTAGTACTTGAGTGCCTGGGTGTTTTTTTCTTTGGTTTTTTCTTTTTCTCTAGTTTGCTCCCGACTACTATTACATGCGCTTATATTGTTCAGTTGATTCCCCCTCGAGTTGTTCGCTATAAATTACAACTTTTGTTTTTTTTTAATATTCAGCATAAGTTCCTTTACATATTTTCAGAAATTTTAACCGTTCGATTTGTAGCAATCCATTACTTTACCCTATTACCGGTTAATTTATTTTATTTATTTATGGTTAATTATAATATTATATATATATGAGATAAATTGTTTGCGGATTACTCGAATTTGTCATGTAATAATTATTAAGAAGTGTAATTGTATTTTAATAAATTGTGAATAATAGCAATAATAATAATGATCAAAACAACGGTAATAATAATGTAATTAGTATAATAAGAAGAACGACGTTTCTTTCCTCCTCATTTAGGTGGTTCTGTTCGTATTATTTTAGAATGCTCGCTTAACAAAAATATTGGCAACCTACATTCTCCAAACTTATTTTCTCAAGCCGTATTCCCGTGCAGGAAATTGTATGTGCCGATAATATTACGACAGCTAATGAAATTTTATTAAATACCGATTTCTTCATGAAACACAATGCTACAGTTTATCTTCCAAATAATTTATTATTCTCATTTGAAATTGTCAGAGATGCTCCAACTGATATCAGGTAAGAAGATCCAGATGACGATATTTCGGCAGAGGTTCCAGTAGAGTCTATTGGTCGACTAAAGAAAAGACACCTCGCCATGTTCATTTCTTTAAACTTGTTTCTTCATCGTGACGACCGACAATTTGTCGTTGTACTAGCCGTAAATCACGTTTCAAATGTTTTTCCGAAGACAGTTCGCGAATATAATGAAAACGTATTCTTTGTCAGATTCCATTCCTTGTTACTTCTAATTGCTGCTATGTACACGTGTTGATGGGTAATCGTCTATTATTGGCAAGCCCAGGGAAACCAAACAAGAAAAAAAAAAAATAATGAAAAAGTAAACAGAACCACACAAAAACGCAGTTGGATTTATTTATATATCTAGCCCGGAGGATTAAAGAAAAAAAAGGTTTACACGTTAATTTCGATAAGTACGTAGCGCGATGGTATCACTTTTACCTAGAAAACGGACGGCTATTTCTGATTAACGAACAGGCCAGCGTGCTACATGAGCTTAATTTCATTCTGTTATTGAGTCGGCGTAGAAAGGGACGGATAGATAAAACGATGAATAAGCGAAGGGTTTGTGGAAAAAAAGAGAAAGAAAAAATTCCCGAAATTATTTCAATCGAAGAAAAATTGTATTGAAAATAGAAAAGGATGCGGTGGTTGAAAAATTTCTGGGACCACGGTTTGTTAAAGCGAAAATAATCCTTGCGGACTAGGTGTACACCGAAAGAGGATGATTGGATTTATTGCAGAGACGTTCCGAAATGCGAGCTCGGGCTTGACTGTTGCTGGCTGCTTTAAAGCGATCGCAGCTCGCGTCATTCTTCAGTCTTGTATCGCGCGATTCGGTTTTAACATTATTATCGCTCTGTCATCGGACTGGATTTTGTTTTGTTCGCTGGTTTTTCGCCTTTTTGTCCGCTCTGATAAAAATATTTTAACGAGATATAAACTAAAAATCAGACTGGAAACCGGAATGTTCCGTAGTACGGTTCTAATTACTAGAAACGTGTACGTCGTTAAGCGACGCATAAAATTCTCTTCTTCAAATTATTCCGTCGTTGTCTAGAGGCTAACTAGGCGCGTACACGGTGCCTTTTCAATGCGGTACGTGATGGAACTAGTTCGGCGTTCCCTATCGATATTCTCGATCATCGTACTTAAAGAAACAGATAAGCATCTTCGATAAACAAACCGGATTACATTAAATCAACAATCGATAACAGAGATCGACTTCAATCTCGCTCCTACCTTCCGTCGACAGATAGAGCCTCCCTCTTTTCTTCTTCTATTCGTTTATTTTTTCCGGTTACTTTCCGTCTCCCTTTTTTGTTTTTGCACTTACCAAACCGGGCAGTGTGTTCGTATGCATCCGTTTATTTTTCTAACCAGTTTTTTGGTATTATCAAAATTTTAACAGGTATAATTCTCCTTTTGGTTTAAATAAAACTAAAAAGAAATAAACAATTTTCAAGTCCGAAGACGTGTTAATATCTAATATAAGTATGTACTATATGTTTACGGCGTTTTATATTTTAATTAATATTGCAGTAATAATGGGAATATTCTTAAAACGTGCCGTAATTAATACATCGGCAGCAACACCATAATATTATTTCAGATGAAATTCAACAATCTTCTCTAACGATTAGTCAAACTATTTAATCGAATTCCTCGTCATCGGAGAACACAACGTCTTACGACGAGATTTAGCAGAATTTACGAATAGATCTTGTTTCGGGAATGTTTTAAAAGTTCTTTTTTCGTTTCCGGTCCCGCATAGTTTAACAGTAATCCTTTAATCGTGTTTTTTGGTGTTGACCGCACCGAGTTCTAGAATAAAATGCGGACCTAGTAAAATAGTTTTTGCTCGTCCTTCGTAATAATAATAATGCATAATAATACTGATTGTATTTAAAATCGCTAGTTTTCCTTTTTTCCTTCTTTCGCGACAGAAGACACCTCTTTCGGAAGACGCGAATTAGGTGCGGTAAAAAAAAGCAAAGCCACGAGTAAGTATGTTGGGTGAATGACGATCGAGTACGAAGCGTATGAGAAGGTCGATTGACTTTCTTCTCGTGCTGCGATTAGCGGATTTGGTATATTAAAAATCGCACGACATTTACGGATTTTATTGTAAACATTTTATTTATCATTTCCCTTTTCCGGCCATGGTTTCCTCTTTCTGCCTTCCTGTTTAGTCTGCTGCTGATGGTCACTTTTTATTTTGCGATGTTTTTAAATATCTTCCTTACGTTACATCTAAAACGATGTATTTCTTTCACCTCTAGACTCACCTTGCACTCCCTTCGTGAAGATTAAGATCCTGACCACTTCTTCTTTGACTGGCCCGCATTGGCTCTCTGTTTTTTTCTAAAATTCCTACTCTTTACAGTTGCGGGTTCGTGCTTTTTCGACAAACTTCATTATCTCTATTTCCAGGCAAATCGGAGTTTAAATGACTTTTCGAAGCATATGGGTTTCTGCTATAACTATCGCGCGGAAATGGGAGAACGGCGAAAAATGTCATAAACAGAAGGAACGGGTAATTTATGAGGATTTTTATGAAATGTCAAAAGTATGAAGAGTTTTCGCGCCTCTACTCATTACCGTATCACGATGATGCACGAGATAGTGGAGTAAGACCTGTAAGAGGAGATGGATTTTTCACCTTTTCCCGTGGATATGATTGATAACGATTTTCGGTCTTTTATTTTCATCTGCTAATCGCTGTGTGGCTTGATGCAATGTAGCGCAAATTCACGACGTTTGGTACGATTCGATTAGACCGCCGATGTATGAATTTAAGTTTTAAAATGTTTCCACGCTGTATTAATGGAAGGGGTCGTTGCGATTTACCTCAATCAGATCAAAAGATTCGCGCCTGATTATTGGATTAAAAAATTCATTATCATCACCCCCCGGTAAAATCCGCCATTTCAGTTTTTACCAATCAGAGGCCGTAAGGCTATCGTATTTATTATTCGCAAAAAGATTTCATTATATTACGCTGTTGATGTTGAATAATTTTCACTCGGTCATTGTAACATGGATGATTCACGACGCTCGAAATCGAGCAACACGATGGAAGAAGATGTACGGTGCCCGGTGTAGTTAAAAAATAATTAAGCTTCTGCTACACTAGAGAGGCAGTAAGATTGAATCGTTTCAATATATTTACGTGATGTCGGTATTTTCAGGAATTATAGACATCCGCGCTCATTATGTTTCATATATTGTGCTTCGCGAATAAAAATACAGATAGCACCACTTTCAAAAAGTATGCAGAGAGGCACGATATATATCCAGCGTACTAGCTCTATAAAGGAGCTAACGTAAATTGAAGAAAATTTCAGAATTTACATAATAGAAAGAAATTTACTTTTAAAAATTTGCAGAAGAAATTCACGAATGTGAAAACGTAACAGTATCATTAAGATCAGGAACAGCAGCAATCTTTATTATAAATGGTACGAGCGGACCAATACATCATACATATAAAATATCTCTATAATAGCATAGTGAAATATTCGATATAAGACGCGCAAAAGCAGAACTGCTACCAAGCGCAACCCGCCTAAACTTTGATACTACAAAAAATAACAAAAAATCAAAGAAAACTTCAAAAATATCTACAGACCTTCGTAAACATAACATTTAGCATAAATGTGAGTCTACATTTTGTGATGTCTGAAATTCATTAAGTGCTCAAAAAAAGAATCAAAAACAGGTATCTATCAATTCAGTTTGCAAAAATGGTAACCATAATCGTTGCAGAAATTACGGTCCACTAATACTGGTATCGGCTGTGGCAAATATGGCAGTGCATCTTAGGAATCATCTCGAAGAAAATAATTTACAGCTTAAACCAATCAATTTGGTTTTAGAAAAGAAAAATTCGCAATCTTATTGCCTGGGGAACTTGTAATATTGTTAAGAAGGTCTGGTCTCTCTATTTGAGAAAAATTTATTTATCTGGTAGCTGTCTTTTTTTTTTTTTTTTTTACATTTAATAATTGCTTTTAAGAGTGTATTTGATTATGTTACAAAGTTGGAAAAAAAAGTTTTTTTTTTTTGGGCTTTAAACTCAAATTTCACCCATCGTCTGTTTCTTTCACTTATTAATCTCAATTGTCTGTTATGCTATGACTATACCAATTACCTACTTCTCCTTACAAAATCATAGATTGCATGATATGTAATCGGTAATGAAAGGATATAATTCATATTATATGGACACGGGATATTCAGTAATAATAACGCTCGATGGAGATTAGAAATGTGCGAAGTGGAATAAGAACATTCTAAGAACATGCGATCCGTATCAGTCACTCGTCCCTTGGATGAGTACAGAACGGGAAATCAATCCACCGGATTTTGTATAGAAAAGTGCGTAATCTACAGACTGCTACATAGAAATTTCTTGTGTAGATGTTCGAGAATGACAACCGGGAATACCATGGTTTGGCAGGGATATTTTTTTGAATCTTTTTATAATATTTGTTAGTACATGGATTGTACCACAGAGCCTCCCAATATTCTTTATGCATTAACCTGATTATATCTAATGGGTTATGTCGTAGAATCCTACAATTACCAGCCGTGTTCCTAGCCCAATTGTCGGCAACCTCATTCCCATATATACCCACATGGGCCGGAATCCATGCAAATTGCACTGATAGGCCGGGAGCTTTCGAAGAAAAGACAGATGATTTAATCGAATCTAATATGTAATTTAATTCATAATTAAATGTAATTTTTGATAAAGACATCAAACAACTTTTCGAGTCCGATATAATCAAAATATTTGTGCCGTTAACGAAAGTTAACATGAACGTTGAAGCTCGTGCCACCGCTATGCATTCCGCCATATAAATTGAAGCCAAACGAGGTAGAAGAAATCTTTTAATGACGCTTATTTGCGGAATGACGAATGCCGCATCCACTACCTCCTCCTTTTTTGAACAATCCGTAAATTAGGCCATCTGCTCTTAAGAATATTATTAGAAATATTATTTACTGAACGGCTATTTGCATAGTTATTAATTACGTCAAAATCTGATAGATGGACTTCAGCTTCTAATTCATTAAATTCAAAAGGATCCAAGAAATATTTTGCCGGTAGAAAATTGATTCCTACCTGGTGAAATTTGCGAAGCCGACGGAAACTAATTGCTAATATAAGGCGTTAAATCAAAGAAAACCTCCATTGATCAGAAATTCCTTGATATTTAAGCACTAGATCATTGTCTGTTAAGAACAAAATTTTAGTACAAACTTATCCGATAAAAACGATCTCCTTATTGCAAGTTGTGGAATTTTAGTTTCCACTTCCAAAGCAGCTGAGAAGGTAGGTAGTAAGGCTCCTATTATCATTCGATTACACTAGTTTTGAATAATATCCAACTTCTGAAGAAGACTTCTTGATGCAGAGCCAAATAAAAAACAACCATAATCTACCGTGTTCCTTATTCGTGTTTTATATAATAAATTCAAAGTATCGGGATCAGCTCCCCAGTTCTTATTGCACAAACACTTCATAATAGCGATATTTTTTAATGCTTTATCATATATACTATTAATATGTTGATGCCATAACAGTTTTCTATATAATCAGAACCGTAGGTACTTATGACAAGAACTAGTCAGAATATGAACCTCTCCCATAGCTATTCTACCTTCCTCTGGCGTAGCCCTTCTATAAGAATATATGTATTACCGTAGCACATTTCTTGGGGGAAATAATTAGACAATGTTGCTGTAATGTCTCAATTATTTGAGACAAGTATATCTCAAGATGTTCCTTAGCTAATGCAATGTTGGAATGTTGTGCATAGTCAGCAATATCATCTGCGAATTTTAGAATGCGACAATTGCCCAAACGTTGAATTTTATGTGTCTGATATACTCGTATATATATATATATATATATATGTTAAAAATAATCAGACTTTGACATAACCCGTTATAAATCCTCTTCTATATGTTCCCCATACTGGATGACGAAATGTTTTTTTTTTTGTGGGCGCGCCAGCGGCATTGACCCAACAACAGGAAAAACTAAGCTAAATAACTAAATAGCTAGGCGGTCCGAAATGGACGCAACAAAGGACAACAGTGCAGGCACCACAGAAGATGAAGGAAAGGAGAGGATAAAGGAAGAGTTATAGGGAGTAGGGAGACTTAATGACAAGAGCTGACTGTATAAAAGGGAGCGTTCATTACGAAGAGCAGGACACTCGAAGAAAATGTGATCAGCAACAAATATATAGGTTACACAGGGCCAAAGAAAATTGTCTAGGGAAACCCAAAGTATTTAAAATCTGTAGTAGTTTTGGTAACGATGCTGAATCAAACGCACTTTTAATGTCTCGATTAGTCACGCGGATGATATATGTCATCCACTGTTTTTTTTTTTTTTTTTTTTGGTTATAACTTTTAACATCTAAAAAATTGAACATTACCCATTCATGTAGCTCCTATGTAAACCTTATCAAACACATTGCAATAATCAGTTAAATTATCGTAGTGTGTATACTTTTAATAAAGTGCACTAAATATGCTTGGATGACGATTGTCACCGCGCGAGCAACCAGCAAAGTATTTGTTTCCAGGCTGAATTTTTACGCTGACTATAACTTCTTTCTTATTTCGGTCATTTATTGCGTAATAAGAAAGATGTTTTGTGTTCTGTGTATGTACGTTTATTTCGTTTTACTTAAGCATGAATAAAAATCGCTTTAGATTTTTACTGCGATGTATGAGATTTGATAATATCCATGACAGAGATTCCCGAAAAGCTACAGATAAACTAGCTGCAATAAGAGAAATACACGCATTATTCGTGAATAATTTTCGCAAATACTTTACTCCGTCACAGTATTTAACGGTAGATGAACGGTTATTGGCATTTTATGGAAACTGTTCATTTCGACATTATACATACCCAGCAAGCCAGCAAAATATGAACTGAAGGTGTTTGCTTTGTCTGATGTAACTTACACGCTAAGTTTAAAGCCATGTGTTGAAAAGTAGCTGAACGGATTTTGTGGGCAATTCTGCTCAAGATATTGTAACTAGGGTGTTTCAGCCAGTTGAAGGAATAAATAAAAATATTACTGACAATAACTGGTTCTTTAGTTTGTCATTAGTGAAAATACTAAAAGATAAAAAACTGACTTACGTTGGAACCGTATGTAAAAACTGATGTGAAATTTCTAAAGAGTTTTTGCTAAGCAAAAGTAGAACAGAAAACTCTTCGATATTCGGACTTCAAGAAGATTGTGTACGTTGGTATCTTATTGCTCCAAAAAAAAAATAAAGTGGTTCTCCTCAATGCACTTCGATGACACCATAGATGAAGCAACCGGTAGTGCTAAAATTCTGAAATTGTTACATTTTACAACATATTATTAGTTTATGGAAAAAATGTTCGACAGAAATTCAAGAACCCTCCGGATCACGCGGAAGATGTTACATTTGCGGTCATAAACAGAATAAAACCACATAGAACTGGTGCATAAAATGTAAAAATTGGGTTTATCCGGATCACTTAAAACACATTTGTTTGAATTGTTTAGAAAACTAGTTCATTTTAGAGTAAGTCTTTGTAGTACCGTGTTAGTTATCTGAAAATACGAAACACATCCATAACCACTAATTTAAAACTAAAATGTTGTAAAAAGACCTAATAAAATAAAATATAAGAAAGTTAAGAAATTACGTTAGAATTATGATTGTACTATTTTCTACACTGTATCTTCTAAGGAATATTTTAATAATTTAAAATTTTACATAATAAACACTTTGAATACAGCCTAAACTAATTATATTGTAGAAGAAATTTTTAAAGAGTAAAATTTTAAAGATACAAATCTATTTTTAAAAATGGATGATATATTTCATCCGCGCGACTAACAATTAAACTATTTTGTGCGCGACTAATGGAGGATTAATAAAGGCTGTATGTATATCTGCTAACAAAGTTTACCACACAGTCGACAGAACCCGTTTGACTTCTAAAGCCGAACATATCGTTATGTAAAATTTTCTGGTTCTCTATGTACCAAAGCAATCTCTCCTTTAAAATCTTCTCATAACACTTCCTAATACAAGAAACTAGTGTAATCGGCCGATAGGATGTAATTAAATTTCCCGGTTTCAATGGCTTTTTGATTGAAACTATTAAGAATTTCTTCCAATCATCCGGAGAGTCATTCGAATAAAAAAAATAATTAAAACAGGATAAAAATTATAAAAAGCTTACAGTTAAACCGGTTTAAAAACTAACCTAAGAACGTCAAAAATTAGTGATATTTACGGTAAAACAGAAAATATTTCTAACAATACTTTTTTTCAATGTTCTAGAGCTCACTGTAAAAAAGTTATCACATATTTAAAGTAGTATATAAATGCGGACGATGTTACTCTGGTGAAGGTTATAAGCGGAAAAACTATTTCCAGAGTACATAAACATTTTATGTAACGAGATGAATCCAATTTTTGTGAAAAAAAATAAAAGTAATATGAATATATGCATATATATCGAGTAGACATATAAGGTAAGAAGTGGGTTTTCAAAGCATACGACAATTGCAGCCAATGTAATGCAATTGGAAACAATTGGCGAATTTAAATTCCTCGGTATAGACTTAATCAAACAGAATCATCTTTTTCGGATTTAACAGCAAAAGTTAGAAAAACCATGTCTGCCTTTTATAAACTTAAATAAGAAATACCCCCTCATAAGAGGTATTGCATTATATTAATAGTAAGATAATGCAATATTAAGTTTTAAGATGAAACTCTAACCAAAGAGAGAATTCCCAAAAATTAGTAACCTGCAAAAGTGATGTTTAAATGTTACGTAGCTGGAAAGCAACAGTTTGCTCTAAGATTTTATGCTAGCGTCGTAGACTTTTGTGAAGTAAAACGGAGTGAATTAAGCTATATAGAATTTATTATCCTTCCCATCCCTAAGAAAAACTCCTCTTTTCGTCCGATCTCCTTAGCATCGTGTCCCAGAAAACTATTTGAGGCTATAATAAGTCCCTAGTCTGGTGGCTCGAACACAAAAACGATTTTCCTTCCGATATGTTTGGTTTCGGACCAGGATTAGGTCCTGCTGACTGCGTCAGTCTTTTTGTTTCTCATATCTATAAATCTTCCATCGGTAAACAGTATACATTAGCTACTTTTATTGATGTTTCCAGTGCTTTTGATAATGCCCACCTTCCTACTCTTCGAGATAGAATGATAGCAATTAATATCCCAACGCATTTGTCTTCTCTCATTATTAACCTGATGTTAAAGCGAACTATTCTCCTCTCTTCTTCCTTGTTCGTGGTTACAAGAGTTGTTTCACGTGGTGTTCCACAAGGATCCTGCCAATATTTATACTGTTTCTGTTGCCTCTTTCTACGAACTCCTCTTCCTTATTTTTTGCCGATGACATTCTTCTCTTTTCCTCATCCCGCGATACTGTAGACGCAAACGAAAAAGTCTAGCTACATTGGAACAATCTCTTTTCTCCTTGAACCTTTCTATCTCCCCCTCAAAATCTTCTTGTACTGTCTTTTCTCTTCGTATTTTTAATTCCGCTTTAGTCTCTGTATCCTTAAAGTCTATACTTATCCTTCGTAAGGATTGTTTTTGCTATCTCGGTGTATTCCTTAACACTGTCATTTTATGAATATATTAATTTCCTTTCCTCTTCTGCCCTTAAAAGACTGAACCTACTGAAAGTTCTTTCCCCAACAAAATGGGGAGGCGATACTTTTCTCCTCATTTCTTTGTACAAATCGATTATCCGTTCTAAACTCGATTACTGTTCCTTTACTTACGGCTGTGCCTCAAAATCACTTCTTTCCAAGCTGGATATAATCCAAAATTCTTGTATTCGTCTTTGCCTTGGTGCTCTTAGATCTTCTCCAATACCAGCAGTTCTTGGTGAGTTAAACTCGCCTCCTCTTTTCAACCGCAGATCCTATTTAGGATATCGCTTCTTGTGTAAACGCTTACCGTTATCATCCTCTAAATTGATTCCTTCATACCTTTCTATTCTGAAAAACTAACGCTTTACTCCCAAGAAAATTCCTATTCTAGCCCACATTGCTTTGCGGCTGAATTCCTTTTTATTCTGCACAATTTCTTATAACAATCTCCCTTACTTTTTTTTCAATTTTGCAGATCACTCCAATCCTCCCAATGTATTCTACTTTCCTCTTCCCTCCAAATCCCTTTCCAATACAACATTTATACAGGAATTCCATAGTTATATCGAATCTCGTTTTCCTTCTCACGTGACTGTTTTTACGGATGGTTCGAAGGGGCCTAATGAAGTTGGAACTTCTTTCATCTTTCTGAGCATAAATTTCTCCGAATCTTTTCGTCTCCTTTCTTTTTGTAGTATATTTACGGCCAAGCTAATGGCCATTCTATGTTCCATAATTTATATTTCCTCCCATCGATCTTCTTCTAAATATTTAATTATCTCTGACTCCATGTGTGCTCTTAAATCTATTTTCTCACATTTCCTCTCTCACTCCTCTGACTTTTTTATCCTCTGTATTCTCTTTCTCATTAACACTTTTTTCTCACTCCATGCTATCCGTATTTATATGCTCTGGGTCCTCAGTCATATGGGGATAGAGGGTAACGAAATGACAAATTCTTTAGCTCAGATTTCTATATCCTCCCGCTTTTATTTCACTAAAATTCCGCTTCTAATTTACTCCCACTGTGTAAAAAGTTTTATGTTAGATTTTGGTCGGATTCTTCCTTTTCTCGTCAACCCTCCCCTTTTATTTTTCCATCCAACCTAATCTTCCTACTCGGCCTTAGTTTTACGATTTTCCTTTGCTTCGCCGCTCCGTTATTGTCCTTACTATCCCTTTACGTCTGAATCATACTCTTCATATTCTCACGTTTTTGTTTTCATCTCGCTCTATCCCCTTAATTATCCTCTTTATTCTGACGACGAAGCCGTCTGTGATCCTGACCATATCTTCTTTGAATGTCCATACCTTGTGAACAAACGTACTTCTTTGTACTCCGATCTGTTATCACTGAAACTCCCTAATCCTTATTGCGCTTCGTATATCTTATCGTTTCCTTCGATCTCCGTTGTTCCAATCCTCAGTTCTTTTATTTCTTCAATAGCTGACCGAATCTACATATAACTGATTCTTTTCCTTTGTGTCGTTTCTGGGCGAAGATCCGTTGCTGACATGCCCAAAGGGGTAGTTAAAAAAAGCTATAAAGAAAATAGGGTAACAGGAAACTTTCACAAAACCTATATTACTTTTTCGTTCGAACGGTAAAGAAAACAGGTATGACGGTCGAATCGGTATTGATAAAATTTTAATCACTTACTTATAAAGCCTAAAAAGATACGCAAAATATTATAAAAAGTTCGATTAATTTCGGATAAATTCACAGTCAGTGTGTATGTTTTCGTATTTTATGCGATTTTATTAAAAATACACTGTGGTCTTATTATTTCCGAAATGGAGTGACGAATTGATAAAACTATTAGAAGAAATGCTTGTTGAAATAGAAGAAAAAAGGAACTCGAGAAATTTTTTTCGTTTTCGTCAACGACGGACTTAACCCAATGCAAGTGATTCAAACCAGGTCCCCTACCGGATCGAAACAGCGGTGTCAACCAACTGCACGATAGCTCTGGCTAACTTGAAAGATGGAAAATAAACGGTAAGAGAATTAAAAACAGGTTAGAGTCATCACTTTATTTTAAATAGTTCTTTAACAGCTAATTAGGGTTTAGTTTCAGTCAAATTATCTTTAAAAATCATTATTGCAACTTATGGATTTTGTGATTGCTTATTCAGGTTCAAATTCCTTGTGACTCTTAATTGTTACTGGTTCTACGTGTTGATGGGTAATCGTCCGTTGTTGGCAATCTTAAGGAAAAAAAAAACTTAAGGATTTTCCCATCACTTACATGTAAAGATTAATTAACACGTATAAAAATTCGGGGGTACTGGCATGCTTCGTGGCACCCATAACTTATTAAAAAAGAGGGGGAAAAGAATCCACGTGCGTTAATTGAAGGCTTAAATTACGTAAAGTTTTCACTCTTTCTGTACTTACCGTAAAAAAGTGCATTTAAAATGTCCAAGGTAAGTAGATGATACACACTGTAACGTTACTAGTTGCCTTTTTCGGCGTTATATTTTATTCCCCGCCAGGGATGCCGAATGTAACGTTATTGTTAGTTATTTTAATTTAGTCCACAGGGATGCCAACCATGAGGTTTCTGTTTCGTGGATTTTATTTAATTAAGGGTTATTTTACTTATAATTTACAAATTAGAATAATTTAACTTTTTGAATTTTAAAAAATACAATGTATTCTACGAGTATAAACCTGACACCTATCTTTCGGTACCGGTCGGCCGCTGAAAAACAATATTACTTTATGAATACGACGACAAATATTATATACGAAATTATTAAAGTTAATAACAAAATTCTAAGTATCACTGCTGGCCGTTCGTTGATTACGTACGCAGAGCTCGGACTAGCTATTATTCGGGCCTGCAGGTTCCGCGATTTATTAATTCTTACTGGACTTCTAAAGTTCGATATTTTACCATTTAAGAGAACTACTACGAATGGTAACGAATACTTTGTCCACCGATAGACCGCAGACACTTTTTACAACTTTTCTGGAAAGACCACGATTGTTCTGCCGAAACTGCACGTTAATTTTCGATGCTTCGAGAGAAGACCTTTTACTGATCACAGGTAGAACGCGAACTGATTTTCTTTAAAAATCTTCTCTCAGTTTTTTCCAAATTTCGACCAGATCCTTTTGTTTTTTGCTGGACGGTGATTGGCCGCCCCAACCGACAACAGTTTCAGGCACGCACACATTCGCAACGGCACCTCCCATTCCAAATTATTTTTGTTATTATTTCAAGTATAATAAGTTAATAATAACAGATATAATAAACAATTATAACAAACAAATAAGATAAATTTTCTTACTTACAATTAGTAACGTTTTCGAGCATAACCCATCATCAGCTAAACCAATATGTGAACAGATACAGTGATTTAGAATTTGTATCTGTTCACATATTTTTTTTTTTTTTTTTTTTTTTTTTTTTTTTTAAGAAGGGGTACTAAACCACTCGCTGCATGTAACTACCTCGGTTATCGCAGTGAGTGGACCCACGTTTAAAACAGACTCCTTAGCTCGCTAGCCTGAACGAAAGTCATAAGATTGTTCAAAGCAGTAGAGGTATTTGAGAGGATGTCTTCAATCGATGTGATCTGGCCTCGCCGTAACCCATTTAGACGTGTGCATTTCAGCAAGATATGCGAAACTGACGGGTATTCATCGGTAGAACAAAGTGGGCAGGTACTTGGCTTTGGGGCTTGTTTGAGGATATAGTCGTGGGAAAAGGACGTATGCCCCGTTCTCAGGCGATTGATTGCCGAAAAAACTTTGCGTTCTGTTCCGACTGGAGGCCACCATGGCTCCGTCGTAGGCTTCAGTTCCCTGAGGAAGGTCGACTGAGACATCCAGTCATGACTCCACTGTGCGAAGACCGTATCTGACAGGAAACCTCTCAGAGATAATGGACCGAAAGCTAATAACGGCATTGGGCACATCATGAATGACCGAGCGACCAGGTCAACCCGCTCATTCCCCGGAACACCGGCATGACTGGGGACCCATAAAAAAACAACTCGGCATCCCCTTCGGCTCAGCTGGTATAAGATAGCCAGGACTTCTAGGACCATTGGTGATTCCGGGTGATCTGACTGCAAAGCACGTATGGACTGCAAGGAATCAGTCACCAGTAAGATTTCGAGCGGTTGGGATCTCAGTTCTAAGTATGCCTGAAGACAAAACAACACAGCATACATTTCGGCTTCCGCAATGGATACAACGTTGTTCAACCGCATGCCCTCTGCGATTCCGTCTATTTCGAAAGCGCATGCCGCTGGGGCAGCCTTGGACTCATTAGCTTTGGATCCATCAGTGTATGCTTTCGAGAACGTGGTATATTTATTAATAATATTTAGTGCCCTGTGCCCTCGCAGCGCCGGTGGGTGATTATTATCAGTGAGAGTTGTGATAGCTTCTACCTGAAAAGAAGCCCAGGGTGGGGGTAATTTTGAAAAGTCCGTTCTGGGTGTTAAGTTGGGCTTTATGTTATTTTGCAACAAGATTGCATTGACTTCAGGTAGGTTATCCTTGGGAAAATCAGGCTCCGTAGTTACGTCGCAATGATTCTCCGCAGCCCATGAAAGCATATCGCGATAAGTGAAGAACTTTCTGTTGTAAGACAACGGTGGTATACCAGCTAACGAATATAGGCTTTTAGCTGGAGATGTACGATAGGCGCCAAGTATCATGCGAATAGCGGCGTTATGGATTGGGTCCAGTGTTTTTAACAGGGAACCACTCGCTGACGAGTACACCTGACTCCCATAATTGATTTTGCTGAGGACCAGTGCTTTATAAATATTTAAGAGAAACTTTGGCTGAACATTAAATTTGGGATTTGATAAGAACTTGATTACCCTTAAAGACTGAAGGGATTTAGTTTTTAAATCAGATATAAAGGGCTTCCACGTCAGGTTGGCGTCCATCAAGATGCCTAGGAAAGTTGCCGTTGTTTTATAAGGAATTGGACTATTGTTCACTTGTAGTGATGGCGGATTCTGAACAGGACGACCTCTATGGAACACAACGTATTGAGACTTCTGAGAGGAGAAATCCAGCCCATTCTTTCCTGACCATTGCTGCAATCTATTAATTGTATTTTGCAGGATAGACTGGGCCAAGGAAGGGATGTTAGATGCCACGGATATGTTTAGATCATCTATATATAGGCGAGCACTTACTGGAGGCCTGATGCAGTCAACAATATCGTTTATATAGAGGATAAACAGGGTAGCACTTAAGGCGGAACCTTGAGGTACCTCGTTCTCTATTGGAACTTTTCTCGCTATCGAGGAGCCAATTCGGATTTGAATCCATCTATCGCTCAGATAGTTGTGAATGTATCGCCCCAGCTTACCGCCCACCCCGACCGCTTTTAATTTCCGAAGCAAGTGTTGCCTCGATACGCGGTCGAATGCCTTCTCCATATCGAAGAATACTGCATAAAGGTGGTGTCGACGATGAAAGGCAGATACAATTTGTCTTTGAAGGCTCAATAAATGATTAATGGTTGACTTTGATTTTCGGCCTCCAGCTTGAATTGGTGATAGGACAGCGTTTGCTTCAAGGAAATGCAGAAGTCGCCTGTTCACCATCTTTTCCATCGTTTTAGACAGGACAGACAGCAATGATATTGGTCGATAACTTTCAACTTGGAAAGGATTTTTATTCACCTTTGGGATAGGAATGACGGTCGCAACTTTCCATGCATCCGGAATAGCCCCAGCTGACCATATCTGATTATATATATTCAGTAGGAATTCCTTGACATGGGCCGGGGGATATTTCAACATGTAGGGGTGTATCGAATCTTCACCGGGTGCACTGTTCCTGGTGTGATACTTAAGTTGGAACTCTAGTTCAGCCATAGAAAAGGGGCAGTTATAAGGATCGTCAGCATTGGAATCGAAATTAATGGACTGTTGCTCATAAAGTGTTTTTTGCTGTTGGAAATTGCTGGAATACTTCAGTGCCGAGAATTCTGTGGAAAAATAATGTGCAAATGCTTCTGCAACATCTCTAGTCTCTGTTATGTGAACTCCATTGACTTTTAATGTTGGGTGCGTACGGGTACTACTGCTGTTACTAATAGTTCTGATTTTTTCCCACATTACGTGAGCATTAACTGTTTGAGGAATTGATGCTGCAAAAGAATTCCACGACTCCTGTTTTTTGCTGCGGATGAGGTCTCGGGCAGCTGCTCTACACTTCTTAAATGTGATTAGGTCCTCAACCTTTCCAGTTGACTTATATTTCCTGAGAGCTCGTTTTCGCTCTGTTATCGCTTTTTTAATGTCATCGCACCACCACGGAACTGGTCTGCTCCGCTTTCTTTGTGATACTTTTGGAATTGTTGCGTTGGCTGACTCCGAAATCACATTTTTTACGACATTTATATTGATTTCTATTGACTCTGTTGGTTGAGGAAGAGTGGTCACTCTCTTCGAATATGTTTCCCAATCTGACTTATTATACTTATATATTTAACAAACAGTATGAAAAAAGATTCTTCATAATTATTATTTTATTTTGTTTATATTATATTATTTTATTTTATATTTTATTTTTCTCCGAATTTTTTAGTTGCCATGTAATGGACACATTACAACACATACGGCGCGTGCAAAAAATTTGTAAAATATCGGGCGTGCGTTATTTTAAATGAAAAATCACAATTTTTAGGATGTTTGGGGATGTGATTGATTAACAGCGATTTATCGTAAAATTAGCAAAAACTTGCCGTATTCGCTAATTTTTGTTTAATAATATATCAATTCGTAACCGGTTTTTAAACCTTTTCCTCATATTTTCAGCTTGCGATAATCTCAGAAAAGGGGCTCTGATAATTTCTGTGTTTTAATGGCAGTTTATTTTTCGAGAAAAAAAACAAACCAAAAGAAAACAATTTCGATGTTCAAAGTAATTTTCAATGCTGTTTTTTTTTTTGTGGTCGTTTTTTTCTTTCTTTGTTTAATATAGAGAAGGCCGCTAAAAAACGTTGCGTAATGTGCAACACGAGCAACATACGATGAGCAAAGAGATAACATCTCAGTCGCATATAGAACAATATACAATCATTTATTTAAGCCAGTTAGAAATAAATTAAAAATGGAAGGAAATAACCAGCAGAATAAATTTTTAAAAAGACTAACACCACTTTGTGGAAGCTGAATAAATATTTTCGTAGAAATTATGCGGAACTGCCGCCAATTAGATTACCAAATATACAAATAATGAATATGCGCACGATCCCAAAACTAGAGCAAAAATCTTAGTAGCACACTTTAGCAAAATATAAAAACAAAATCAAGGTTTTTCTACTTATAATCATTTAATGACCATCACAAGAACTCTTTCAATAAGTGCTTCGCGTGACAAAAATAAATAACGCAATAAATAATTCCATAACTAGAAGGAAAATACACGTTATAAAAAGTCTAAAAAACAAAAATTCTGTAGGATACGATAAAATTAGCTTTAAAATAATAAAAAACATATCAACAAGAGAAAAAAAAAAGTGGCTCTTGTGCGCTTATTCAACTAATTGTTTTAGATTATGCTATTTTCCGTTGCAATGGAAAGTCTCGCAGACGGTGTACCTAAGCCCGGTAAGGATGCTTCTCTGCTTCAAAACATACGACCCCCATCAGCTTACTAAGTAATTTAAGTACATTATTCAAAAAGATTATACTTACAGGACTAAGAACGCGCAGTAATGAAAATAATATAACATGCGATAATCAATTTGGTTTCCGACCTAAACTTAATATAACTGTACAACTAACTAAAATCTGCGATGAAATTACCGACAATTTCAATCTAAACAAACGTACAGGAATATTACTGATAGATATCGAAAAAGTTTTTGACACCACATGGATAGAAGGTATAATATGTAAACTAGTTTAGCTTAAGTATTCTTATTCATTAATATGTATATGTTGTAGTAAAATCATATCTTTTTTTTTTTTTTTTATTTGCAATCTTGTAACTAGCTCTGGGTTATCTAGAAATTTTATTAACATAGTATGGATGATTTGTGGAGCTCCATATCCAGCGACAAGGATTTCCGCTACCTGTATTTTAATACTTTTTAATTATCGTTGTTCATTTATAATAAATCTGTTGGCTTTGTTCGTTTTAATCGTCTGATTTCTGGTCTAGTAAACTAATGGCTATGATATTTTTGTTATGATCTAATTTAATGCCATATTCCCAAGCTATTTCTTGTATTTGTTCTTTAACAGCTTTAACCGTCAAATCCGTGTCCAGTGTAAGATTGCTTACATACCACGGAGCGTCTGCAATTATT
Organism: Icerya purchasi; assembly: GCA_039619475.1. NCBI lineage: Eukaryota > Metazoa > Arthropoda > Insecta > Hemiptera > Monophlebidae > Icerya > Icerya purchasi. The sequence continues at coordinate 5,334,996 of CM077116.1, read as the reverse complement.
CTTAGTGCTTTACTTTGGAAACGCTATATTATCGCTATGTTACTCTGTTTAGCATAGCCCTACAGTGGACTTCTGTACGCCCATATAGGTTTTAGAATTTGATTATACAATAGCAATTTATTCTCCAGTAATAGTTCGGATTTTCTTCCTATAAGCCATAACATATTTACTTTATATTCAATTCGTTCCGTTTTTTAACTATATGGCTTTTTCGTGTTAGTTGTTCAAATGGATTCCGAGATATTTTGCTGACTCCTTAACTGGAATTATCTGATTGTTAATATGAATATTTTTAACATTGCAGACTTTTTTATTTGTTAATGTTACACGGACAGATTATTTCTCGTTGATTACTATTCGCCACCGCTTGAACCAAATCGAGAGTGTATTAACAGCTGATTGTAGGTCTATTGCGAGATTTTCTAGCGATGAATCAGAACAAATCACTGCTGTATCGTCCGCGAAAGTGGCTACTTCCGCGTTATTTGGCACAGATATATCCGCTGTATAAATTAAGTAAAGAACCGGTCCCAGTATGCTACCTTGAGGTACACCAGCTTTTGTCGGATGCAATCGAGATTCTTCATCTCCATACTTAATCACGAAATATCGTTCACTAAGGTAAGATTTAAATAATTCGAAAAATTGATACGGGAGGTGGCACCGGATTTTACAGAGCAGCCCTTCGTGCCATACTCTATCAAACGCCTGTTTAACATCAAGGAAAACTGCGTCGCATATTTTTTTAATCTCCAAGGACTGTTCAATAATATTGACTATACGGTGTACCTGATCTACAGTTCCGTGACCAGCCCGAAATCCAAACTGATGTTCCGGTATTAAATTTCCACCTTCCAGGAATTGTTTCATTCTTTTTAATATTATCTTTTCGTATACTTTAGAAAGCACCCGAAGAAGAGAGACTGGTCGATATGATGTTAGTTCTTCTGCAGGTTTTTGCGGTTTCTTTGCTATTATAATTTGTGAAAACTTCAGCTGGATAGGAAAATATCGTAATCGAAGTATAGCATTGAATATATAAGTTAGTAGGACATTTGCGAGGTATCATATCTTTTAAACAGAAAATTTTATGTTCAACTCGAATAATTATGAGTCACCCAAACAGCACGTAACTGCTGGTGTACCAGCATTTTAGGATCGCATTTATCTACACTGTATTTAAACGACATTCCTAAAATCAAAGAGTCTGAAATATTATGCAGATGATACTGCAATAGAGTAGCATCATCTTATAGAATAGACACAATAACAAATAGACTCTGGAAAGAGCAGCTGGAACGATAATAAAGTATTTCGTAAAGTGGAAAATTAAAATAAACATCAATAAAACGGAAGCCATTTTATTTACTAGAAGACAACCATGTATACGAAAAAAGAAGTAATTATCTAAGACAGACAGGCGCAATGGAAGGATGAAATCCAGTACCTAGGGTCTAACTCTCGATAAAAGATTAACTTTCACGAAACTTGTCAAATATTAAGTTATAAAAGCTCAGAGATTTGTTGTCTACGCCGACACTTTAATAGAAAATCGCATTTAACACCTAAAACAAACTTATTATCTACAAACAAATCATCCTGCTCAAAATATTATATGCAGTATCAGTTTTTGATCATTTAGCAGTTAAATTATTTTTCAGGAACTCCAAAGAATTCAAAATCACTGTCTACCAATAGTACTAAATAAACCACGATATACTAACATCAACACTATGCACGAATATGTAAAAATATCGTACATTCAGGAAATAGTAATTACAGAGAACACGCGGAAATTTTTTGAATCGTGCAGTGCATCTGACTCAATATTAATAAATAATATAGGTTATTTCTATGATTACCAAACCCTAAAGCATAGATACAAAAAGTATAAACATAGAAGGATAAAGCACACATACTGTCGACTTTAAATAATTGTATAAAACTCTTTTGTCTGACCATTGCATAATGTCTAAGTTATACATTTTGTATCTCGTATTAATGTTAAGCAAGTTTGCGGATTTCGATTTTTCATACGTAATATTCGTTATAAATTAAATTAGTATAAATTTTCCGATATTTTCTCGGATGCAGGTTTTTTTTATTGCTTTTCCCTCTAATGTACGACTAATAATAAGTAAATTTATGATAGCCATGCTACTATCCGGTAAGAAACACTTTCGCTTTCGGTACGGATAAAACAATATCTAAATGTCACTGTATTTATTATTTAAACTCATTGTTAAATATATTTTTGTCATAAATATACAAATGTGTTATATTACTATCTACATATATATATATATATATAGAAGTGTACAAATGTACGATTGTTTATTATTATATTATGTTATTGGCCTTCTGATAGAAGCACTTGCAATACGCTAATGTACTCGGCGTGATTTTTAGCCAATTAATTTGTTAAACTTGTAATTTGAAATTTCCCACCTGTTAAAAATGACGTTTAGTCTGGATTCGAGTTCGTATCCGGGGAATGTTTTAAAATTTTAATTAACCAGAGGATGCGTCGCTGAATTCTGAAGTTTAAAAAAAATAACATCGAGGGGCTAAAAGGAATTGAAGGTTTCTCACTATCAATTTCGGCGAAAATGTTCTTACGGCACCTTAAAAAAGCGTTTATCTTCGTTCTTTCTTAAATCAATTGATTATTAATTTCTTTAAATGTTGTAAGCCTTTTCAATTTTTTCAATTGACATCACAGCACCGTGTACGGAAGGTATAATGTGAAAGAAGTATTGAATTCAACATGGAACGGGCAAGAAGGGCGTTGTTAATCGTTCTTTGTTCTGGGTTTTCCGTGTTACAACTCGGGACTCGAAATGGAGACATTTCGAAGGAAATTAATTATCTCTTAAAGAAGCAACTTGTCGTCGTCGTCCGATCGAAAAATCCTGGAGCTACTAATAAAATTAGAAAAGAAAAAAGAAAAAGTAAGCAGAATTATTATGCGCGCTATTGAATTGGCCCCGAACATTTTTATAACAAGTTACGGTGTTCTTACTCGTGTACACACTTCAGAATAGGCGGGTTACATATTTTACCATTTTATGAACCTTGTTAAGTAATTCGTTATCTAGCGCGTGTTTTTTTTAAATTTCGTAGCCGTGTCCGATTTCCACCGAATATTTAACAGCGGTCCGTTGTCGGAGTAGCATCTTTTTAAAGCCGATCGATCGATGGGAACCGAAGTGCCCCGGACCGCCGTTCGGTGAATGTCACGTTATAAATTGCCAGAAATTTATTACAACACTTGCCTCTACATCATCGGCGCTGTACAATTAAGAGGAAATTAGCGAAATACCGTCTCCCCGAACGTTATATTATATGTAAACAAATATACACACGTCCACGTATAATGTACGTGTTGCGTTGTAAACAGTAAAAAATATACCGTTTGGCCGTCTGTATTTTTATAGCCTTCGTCGCCCATGTCCTATTTTGATTTCTACACATTTTACAAGATTGCCTTATGAAATTTCACGCGGCAGAGCAGAACGATTTCTCGAACGGTCTTCTAATGATGAAAAACAACAACAACAACAACAACGACTACGGTCCGTTCGCTGGAGGAAAAGAATTGAGACTTGAAATATCGCGCGCGCACTCACAAATACGCCGCAGGGCTCATTTTATTATCGGAGCGTAAGTGTTGGAAAAGTCGTCCACGTTATCTTAATTGCTCAGGTCTACGCGCGCATATTATTATGAACCTTCTTTTCCGATATTCTCTCTTTCGTCGCCTTCCGCAGTTTATTTATTTTCTAAACCTCATCGGCGACTGAGGGTCGTCCCGCTTCCTCTTCCATTATCGTTATTTTCATTGTTGGTCATTTAATTTAGACGGAAAGGGGGGAGGCGGCGGTCGTTTCGATGGTATTTCTCTTTGCACACCGGTTAAAGGATATCAGAATCGGTCCGCTTTTTGGTGGTTTAATCTCAGTTTGCGCCGTTCATATTGTACGCATCCCGATATCGGCCGTGTTTGATCCGAAAAATATATGACCCGAACACTAAATCGGTGTACCGGATCAGCTGGACACGCGCTAACCGTCCCAAATATATGTGTATAGCTTATCCGAAATCGTGAACGAGCGCCGGCTGAAGTGCATGTACGTGCGCGCTGACACTGGAAAGGAAACGGAAGAAGCTTGAAATTTATCATTCCAGTCTGCTCCATCGTCAAGTGCTGTCTCTCTTTCTCGCGCCGTCGTATTGAGTGCCTACCGGTACAGGACTCTGTTGCGAGATAAATATAAAATTAATGTTTACATCTGTCGGCAAAAGCGAATTTTATTTATTCCATTTCACGATTACAAAAAGGCGACCGTAAAAAGCGGAGTGTGGCTTAATGGACTCCGAATGAGTTATGATCAGGGACGGACGATAAATAATCGCGTTAATGTCGCCGCTGTTGATAGAAAAATTAACCGGGGTACCTTATCGGTTCTTTTCATCGTGGGAATTTGTCACCTCGCGGCAGCTTTTAATTTTGTATCCCGAAAAACTATAAATCTATTTGGCGCGAACGCTAAAATGAAAGTGTAGCCTCAACCGATCGATAGCGTGCATTCTGTTTTTTGATAAAAACTTTTTGCTCATTTCCATAAAGCGTGCTTGTTCTTGTTTTTTATTCAAATACGCGATTGGGAAATTGAGAAGAAGACGAGCCTCACAGGAAATCGAGAAAAGTGATCACCGTTGCGAGAAAACTACTAATGCCTGCGGGCGCGGTAGTGTTTTTAATCGGATAGAGACAACTCATAGAGAAAGGCAGTTTTGCTTGAAAGTTTCAAAGCCGGAATCGGTGTCGAATATGTTATATCACAAATTATCGACGTCCGCGGTTTTTTTTTTGCCGATTATCTAAGGAGGTTAATTATTAATAGCATAAAGATGAGTAGTTCTGATCGCAGCTTAGATGACAAATGGCGAAGAATAGCACAGTTGGATAACATTGCAGTTCAACGAATTATTAAATGAAATATGCTGGAAACATAATATTTTACATATATTCGGGAATTACATATATATATATATATAGTATTACATCTGATGGAGATTCATCGACGATCTTTAATGTAGAGAAAAGCAAGGAGCCATATACTAGCGGATAAGAGAGCGCGATATGATAAATAGGCATCTAAATTGTAATCGTTTATCTTTGTTTTAATATCATATTCGTTGATTTAAATAGGTGATGCAAACCTTCGATGTATTATAAAACATTCGCAAAAAATTAAAACGCTGCCTAGTTTCGTTCACATCGCCGAAAGATCTTCTTAAATGCAAGATAAGCGGAAGATCTCCATTTAAGTATTCAGCTGCTATACACTATATTGTCTATTAATTCTCGCTTTTCTGGTACCGAAGATGGAATTCATCCGTGAAAAAGTATTTATTCTGTCTGTTATTTATCCTTTTTAAAAGCCGTCATCGATGGCATATGTATATTGTGAAAATGAGTGGAAAACTGTGAATGGGCAGCTATTATGGCATGTTTAAAAATCATTAAGCACATTATTGAACCATGATGGTCACCAGAAGGAACGTTCCGACTTTAAGATTCTCAGCCGGCTGCGAATCGGTCACATCGCTGTCTCCCATAAACATATAACCGACAAAACGCCGCCTTCGACTATCGGTTCCTTATGCGGGACCACACAAGTGTACCGACACAGTTTCGCTCATACTCTTCTTATCTATTCAAAGTTCACTACGTTACGAAAACAACTTGGCCTAGCAAGAAACATAGAGGAGATGCTCCTCTCAAATGTGCTGCAATTTCCATCACCAGAGGATTCTTCGTTAGAGCGAGCGGTTTAACCCAGCATATATAAATTACACCCACGTATGTACTGTAATGACACCATGGTAGTGACACATAGCACATGCTAGGTAATGGGGCGGAAAAAAAGTTATTCATTCTTTAGTTTTACTAACAATATCCTTCTGCCATCTAAGCAAGCACACCTCAAATCATGGTCGGACATCTACATTACCTCCTTTTCTAATCCTCGTTCTTTTTACAAACTAATATAGCCTCTTCCTTCATTACGGCCTTGGTTTTCCGATTTTCCTGGTCTCAGTCGCTTCATCATTTCCTCCATAACGCGTCCTCGTTTTAACCATAATTGTCTTATTCCAACTCTTTTTCGTTTTTCTAGTGTTTCTTCTCCACTTTGTGTTTTTCATCCCTTGGATCAGGACTGCGTTTATGATGCGGATCATATTCTTTTTGAGTGTTCTCTTCTGGTGCAGCAGCGTTCCCTTCTGTACACTAAGCTCTTACATCTTGAACTGCCTACTCCTTTTTGTGCTTCCTACATACTTTCCTTTCCTTCACCGGATGTTGTTCGAGCTTTAGCAGAGTTTATTTCTTCTACTTCTCTATACGTTAAAATCTAATCCTTTTATTCGTAATTCCTGACTGATGGGTTAGTGCTCTTGTTTGGGGTTCCCAAAAATAATGAAAAAAAATAGTTTTACTAGTTGATTAGCGGTTACGCATGTAAGTGCTTACATGAAGTCGACAAAGTGGAAATGTAACTAGAGTAAAAATTGCCGACAGCTGAGGGCTAAAAGGGGAAAAAAAGAGAAATCTGAACAGACGTGTTTTCGATGTTTGCTTCGAAAATAATTAAATTACTTTATTAAATTAATAAATGATCGGTATAGTACGGGGACAATTTGTTTCCAGTCTATAAAAAAGAAAAAAAAGTACGTACTATGATCGAAATTGAATTTAGGAATTATAAACTTACACGGGTTTTTTTTTTAACAAATCTGCACAAAATAATACTACTGTTAAAGTGGCGTATATTTTAATTAACCCATGTGCACTTTTCTCAACAATATACACGCTTTGCAACTTCATCACTGAATCCGCTCAATTTGAACGCGGTCCGGGAGTATGCATTATTCGTGTTTTTTGGTACTTATTTTTAACGTTTGCGCTTTTGGAACTTGTCCTAAATCTTACCGAACGGCGAATATAATGCGGCGTCACCTCCTCATTTGAAAATGCAACTTTTCAAGTAATGCTGTTTTAGTTATTGTAACAATACATGCTGTGTTGCTAATATTCTTATAAACGTATCATTTTTGGGAACGAAATTCCTTACTGTTGCAGCGACCAGACTAGGCAAAAAAAAATCGACCGTTATGAAAAACAGTATATACGTCATACATCTACACGCCGTACAGCAGAGATCTATAGGTATACGAAGGGGAGAGTGGGTGAAGGAGAAAAAATAAAAATAACTGGCCATTTTAAAATGTTATTTATTTAATTCGATCGATTTCTTTCATCAAGCTAAACGCCCGTCGACAAATTACGCGTTCTAACATCAAGCGCGTACGTTTAAATGTTTGATGTTTTCTGTTAGTAAAATTCTGGCAATTTTGCCCCCTCTTTAACTTCGCGAAGAATATATGTGCTTTTTCTTTTAACCTGTTTTATTTTATCGTATACTTCACGAGTGACTTTATAGCTAATATCTACCAAAAAGCGATAGGTATTTCATTTCTACCGGTTGGTTTTCCTAGACATTACCTTTCTTTTTTAAAAGATAGGTTTCACCCGGAGTGATATGTAAATAGTCGACTACTGGTATCAGTGATAGTTTCGAGAATTGGAGAAAGGTAAGTTTACATGAGTGCCGCCAATTCATTTTTGCTAGGATTTTAGTTCGTTCATTTAATAGTATTTTGAAATTGAACTAATTTAAAATTGAACTAAATAAAAACTGAACTAATTAAAAATGTGGAAAACAATATTAAATGAAGAAACCGAAATCTAAATAACTACAATATAAATAAAGAAGACGATATTTTAAAATCAACGATAACGTAAAGATTTTTTTAAAAAAAACACACCCTTATATGCAGGATAAATATTTGCGACAGTTTTGCGAAGACGTGAAAAAAAAAAAGGGTAAAAATAAATAAGAAAAAAATTGACTAAAATAAATTTAAAAAAAAAGTAAATAAAAATGAACTTGAAATAAGGAATAGATTCGATGTCTTATGTAAAAATTAAAAATTTGTTCTTCAGAATGTGCGTAAGCCTGTCGAAATGTAAGTTTATATGAAAAATCGTATAATTCGATCTCCATAGTGATGTTGAAAAACTTTAAAAAAAACGAAAAAATTAAAATAATTTTAACGGAAAAAAAAAAGCATATAAAATGTAAACGATTTCCTACGCAACTAATGTATTCATCTAGGAAAAGGGAATAAAAAACTATTTTATATTTAACCTACATAGTATTTATTGTATATTAGTTTATGTTTGGTTGCAATTTATATCACGTTCAAGGACCCCGCCAAGCTCTGCAGCTTTTCGGCATGGTGCTAAAAAATAACACATGCTTCCCGTCTTTATTAGTAAATATAATGCAATGTTACTTATACTTAAACGATAAACGAGTTCGGGGATATATTACTAGAGTTATCGGTACTACTAACGATTCGTCTTATTTAGATATTTTCGTAATATGATTATTTTAACCTTTTATTATTGTTATTACGTAAAATATTAACTAAACTAAATCTGAAAACTTCTTTTACAACAAAAAATAAAAAGTACGACATTTTCCTAGTACAATTAATACCGTTATATCCTTTCATAATCTCATACATGCACATATATCTTCGTACACATCTAACACATATTCTATTATCGATACTTAATATATACTCGATAGTAAGAACGTGATTGTTTTATTAACTTTTAATATTTTTATTCATAACTCATTTTTTTATTTCTATTTTAGATGACTTTTTATTTGTTATATCGGTTCGGAAACATGGGTATTAACAAAGAATTTTAAAAACCGATTGGAGGCCTTCGAAATGTGGCGATGGCGCCGCATTTTGAATAGATCATGGACTCAAAAGAAAAAAAATACAGAAATTTTGGAAATAGTGAAAGAAGAAAGGAAGCTGATAAAAATCATGATTTATCCCGAGGAGGCTAAAAGAACAGCATATACGAAAATGTAAAGGCGGAGGTCGAACATATTTGGTATTTCTATTTCTCTTTTTTCTCATTTATATATTTATTTTTGTGTAAAATGTATTATTTAAAAAAAAAAAAAAAACTTTATATTTTTATCAAATATTAATTTTTACTGCCAAAAATTTTGCCATTATTATCAGTGGCCGTTTATTCTCCCTGGGAGGAGCCGCAACCCGGTAGCACCCCTTTGGGCGCATCAACGTAAACAACCCACCAAACCAAACTAATAGTGTAAAGTGAACTAGAAACGATGAATGAACTAAAATTATCGTACATTATAATGAACGAAAAAAGCAGAATGAACTTGGGGGCGATCAAGTAAAGTTTTACCTTTTTTTAAATTAAATTTACCAATTTTATTTTATCGATCGAACTTACTCTCTATTTTTCCCACGCATAATTATATTGCTTTTCCATCTTTTTCTTAAATGAACAGTAATTTCCAAAGTCGCGTCATTTTAACCGATCGTTTACCTAACATAGTTTTCAGTTTCGATTGAAAAAAAGCAATAAAGAATGGTGGACGAAAGCAGCAGATGTGTATCAGGTGTCTAAAGTAGCTGAAACGGCTTACCAGTAGTGCCTTGTACTAAATGCGATACTTCCACGATGGAAATGTGCGTTTTTGCTTAATTATTATTCGAGAGAAACCGTGGGGCAGAGGGCGGGCGAGATTTCGATGCGGAACTAAACTGTCACCAGGTAATTGCTGTAATTTGTCCGTTTCACGCGTACGTTTTAGACAAATAATACGGACAAGAAAGGTTTTCAGCGGGAAAAATGGAAACCGTCCGATGATCGGCCGGCGGAGAAGAGAGAACAGGACTTGTAGCGTATATAGGAAAAGTGTTGTAATTTCGTCTTGTGATTTGGCTTAGGACGAGCGAAAAATTGTTATAATCAAAATGCAGCCGTCAGGCAAGTAACACCTTTATTTCCGTTTATTATAGGCTTCGGTCGCGGCGTGGGACGTCTAATGTGCCAAGATGAGGAGATGCGAACGGGCCGGCACATGATGCCTCGGTTATTTTATTAAGCGAGTTCGGCGCGCGTTTGTTTATTTTCGTTCTTTTCATTATTTCTATTTTTAGAGCGGTCGTTTTTTTTTGGTATTTTCGAAATTTTTTATAGGTGGCGAAATGGCGTTTGACTGATGGCTCACGCCGCATCGCTAGTTTCCGAATGCGAAACTTTAATTATGGGTTATCGGCGCGCCCCAGCTCTTACATAGTGTGTTCCGTGTCCGGGTAAACTTTACCGTAACTCTCTCATACTTCACACCGTATGACCCCTTCGGCTCTTAGGCGCGCATCTTTCGTACCTTTTCACCTCTCTCCGTTATAATTGTTTTCCTCCCGTTATCGCGTTTTCCCATAGCACTCTCCAGCGTCCGTCCGTCTGCGACACGTAATTATCGTGTTTAAAGCGCTGAGCGTCAAGTGCGGACGTTGATGATATTCCCGGCTGCGGACATATCGAAATCCGGTTGATATTCGGTATAATTAAATTCAACGAGCCGGTTCCAATTTAATTATAATTCTCCGAGTCGTTGTTGTTTTAGCGTGAATACGGTTTCTATTAGTTTATCTCGCGGTAACTGTTGTCGAAAAATCACGGTACACGCGACGGATCTTCCTACCGATGACGCGCCAGATCCGTTCTCGACCATTCCGACATAGCTGCAACTTCACCAGCTGCACCGCGAGAAAAATTTTAGAACGGTTCTTGCGCGCGGCTCTGCATACACACGCTTTACGCAGCCACTCGTTAACACGATAATAGTGCTCAATCAAAAGTTGCGCAAATATGTTTATAACGAAATAAACGGGAACTGACGTTTGACCGGCGATGTAAAACACAGTGCGCAGTCGACTGATGTCGCCGCTAAGATGTTCCGCCAATGATGACGACGTCTTCCCGCTGAATCTGAAATAATTTGGTATCGGAGGCATTTTGGAAAGTACGCAGAGGCTGAGCACAAAGAACTGGCGCTGTTGGGCTTAGTTCATTTTGATCGTTAACTAGTTCTCGATACCTATTCATCTGTACCGATTTATGTTTCGTTCAATAATTTACACAGTTGTCAAATGTGAAGTTTCCAGGACAGACACGAAAGAATAGTAAAATCAGCGTCCTCCTGTAATTCCTATTCTCTGTTTATGAAATCTGAAGATTCGGAAAAAAAACCCGGGAAATGCATGCTCTTCATTTAGCGCTTGCTTTCTCCATTATTAAATGCGTGCCATGAATTATTACATACTCTGTATTCTGAATTCGCCTTGTCGGACGCCTTGCCATGAGCTCACTTCACGTATGTTATTACCAAAGTATGTCTTAACGGCTAAGAATAGAGCTGTAAATTCCGGCCTTAAATGATTATTTCTCAGCTCTCGTCGGTATTATGAACTCTCAAAGAAAGAACCGTGTATTGCTTTGCCTATTTCATATTCTACTCTGTCCGTTTCATTTTGTGTTCTACATTCTGTTGCGAGTTCGATTAAACTGGGTAGAAATTACGATTTCCGGAATTATAGGATCGACATGCGTAATAACTGAAGTTGGAGACGAATTTGAATTTGCGGGGAGAAGAAGTCGAAAGAATAATATTATAAATATTGAAAATGGACTTGAAAAGTAATTAATTTCACCCCGTTAAACGTGAAAACGACCGGGACAAGTTAGTGGCAAGACCATAACATTTTTCAAGATTTTTCATCGGTTGCAGCAAAATTAACCGGCATCGAAGGGGCAGTTGGTATATACAATTCCGTTATCAGTATATTCAAAATGTTATTTGTATTTGTTATTCCTTTAATCTTCTTCTTCTTCTTATAGTGCCATACTTAATTCCTGAGCGTCGGCGACTACCTATTCGTACATCTCAGCTGTACAGACATAAGTATTAGTGTACTAGGCAATTGTTATATGCAACGCAGGTGTACACACGCGAAATTACATTCGGAACTGATTAGTAATCGTTTGATTTACATCGTTTTACAAAAGTGCAGTCCCGTGTATGTCTGTTATGTACTGACCTGGCGCGCATATGATGTTGAACGTGGTGGTTTGCCATTGCCTTCCACGTGACTATTAGTAGAGTATTTATTTTATTTAATTCTTGTAATAAGTTCGTCGTCGCTCGGGATCGAACCCGTGACCGCCATAATGGAAGTCAAACGTTCTAGCAACTAGGCTATCGCGACGACATTCCTTTAATAGTAAATATAAGATAAAGTAACCGCAGCAAGTTCAAATTCGTTGTAGAAATTCTGTGTATTTTTTCATGGTTTTACGTAAAAATAATCATTTTCCTAATTTTCTTAGGATTAAAATTCTTTGGAAAACGTGAGTTGACCACCCGCGAAATCACTTTCTCGATTGACACACATTGCGCGCATGTCAAAACATGCATTGCTATTATTACATCTTAGATGTTAAGAATTAACGAAAAAGCTGTTACACGTCGACAATAAACTTATTCGTTAACAGATGATGCGCGCAGGACGTTCCATTTTGTCAGACTTAGAAATGTGTTCGCTTGCTAGTTCCCTGAAGTAGGAGTCTCATCGACGCGGTGTTTCTTATTACACGTGTGTTCGGGGTGTTACGGAATCTACGATACCTGTTATAGATATCGAATAGTGCTTGTAGTTAATTTATTACATTTATGTCGGTGTGTTCTTAAAATAAAAATTCGCGTAAAACTTTGTAATATTTCGATTTATTTCAAAATATCTACATTATTTATAGTTTTTATGCTATTTTTCTAATATTGTTATTGTTATTACGCGTACTTAAGTATAAAGTTGAAAGTCCGTATACTCTGTAGCACACCTTTGAAAGTATTCCCTAAATTTGTAGAAATAGTGATTAAGTCAATATAGTTATCATTACTTTGAAAGTAGAACGTGCATGGGGGAGAACAGTAATGGTATTTTGAAATATGTGAGCTGCAAATTCGTGTTTTTTATTCAATTGTTTGCCACACACACAAAAAAAAAGAAAAATAAACACGGCTGATTTTATAAAAATGTGTAAAAGTTGCACGAAAAAGTTAAAACGATGAGTAGAGAGACACCGTTTGAACTTTGTATGGTACTTTGCATACAGTTAATTACAGTCATGTAAATTTCGAGTAAGCGAGAATAATGCAAGTTTTGGTAGCGCTACCCGTGTTTTCTAAAAAGAGACGGAAAAGGCTATTAGGCGAAAGATCTCACATTTGGTCTGTAGCAATAGCTAAAATGAAATCATTGATTTTTAAATTTTAAATTATTGCCTTTTATTAGTAGTAGTTGAAGAAGAAAAACAGAATAGCGTCTAACTTTATTCGATTTTTTTTGTTTTTTTTGTTTTTTTTAAAATTTAAAATGTTTTAATTTTAATAAATAACTAGCTGAGTCCGTGCGAACACATTTTAAAGTAGAAAATTTAACTCGTCTTAATTCAGTCCGTTATTAAATCTATTTACGTGCGACTGAAAAGCATTTTTTCCTAAATTTTAAATTCTTCCGTACGGAGATTCTTTTTTAGAGTCTTCTCTTGTGTACGTAAAATTCTTTTCGCTTCTTTAACGATTCACCGCCGACAATATTTGTCAGTCCTGTTCCCTCTCCGCTTATATGTTCCAGGTCTTTTGTTTTATGCTCTTTAATTTTTAAATGGGCTCGGTGTTAACACTGACCCAACTACATAGATCACCTACTCAGATTCTGAGGCGATCGGAGATAGAAAGTATAAAGGAAAGAAGGAGGGGAATAACGGCTGGAGATGGGAAGTTGGCGTTGGATTTCAATGCTTCCTTTAATTTTTCTTTTCAGTCTGCCTCCTGCAATTTCCCGCGTCTACCTTCTATTAATGCCTCTTTACATCCTCCGATTTTCGCATGCATCAATAGTTATTTGTTTGTCTCACTATTTAAAGAATAGCAAAAAACTGGCGTTCTTACATAAATGTTTCGTATATATAAAAGAAACAAAAACAAAAAATAAAAATATGCGGATATTTCGAATAAGAGCGCCTATAGAAATAAATTCAATACAGGTATATTTCATCGTGGCACGACAGGCTATATCGCGGTAGTGCTATATTTCGCGGATTCAAATTTAAGGGAAAAATATGAATTAATCTAGGCCGACGCCGCGTCACATGTCCACAACGAAACATGACGCAGCTGCAGTTATGTAAACGCACATTATAAAATATCCCCTTAAATTTTATTGAGATTTCGCCTGATCGAATTTTTAATCGATGCGATGTTACGCTCTACGTGAGAAGATGATTAAGTATTCATCATTTTCCTTGCTTATAATCTTTCTAGCGTTCATAGTTTTCCTGATATTTTAATTTAAAAATAGAAAAACCGAATTTTTTCACATTTTTGATGCTGATTAAAATTCCGCATTACTAAGTTGTAGATAATGTTGTTTTTTGAGATATTTAAAAAAAAAACAAAGAAGTAAAAAACGGTTAAATGTTAGTTTTGTATTTTTAAGATGAAAATATTTAATTTATAATGACGTTTTTTTCGATCAATAAATTAATTCAGTAGAGGAGTCGTCTGTGAATTTGTCATTCGGTATGACCTAAATCTAGTTCAAAAGGCCGAGTTAAAGAAAACCGAAGACAGACCACTTCGGGCAGTACATATATCCTTTCCTTTCTCTCTCCTCTTTGGATTTAATTAATTAACTTCAGAGGGTATGATAGAAAAATCGACTCCTTTTTCATCTTACGAAATTTACCCAGGGCACTCAAATTTGAAATAAAATTCCCGGTGCAAGTGTTACAGTAACCGTGTTATTGCGATTACATGTGGTCACGGTTTAACTAAAAAACACCGGCCATCTGATTATTATTTAAATGAGTAATATTTTGCTTTCTAATAGTAATCATCTATGTAAAATTGAAATGATTCCCTTTATTCGCAATTAGTCTTCTTAAAAACAAAAAATTATCCTTTAAGAATCAGGTATTTCCATTCATTCCATCCTTCGTTGACCTTCTAGGTAAAGTTAAAAGGGAGTTGTAATGATCAAGGTTTTGGTAAATATTTCCATATTGAACAAGCATCTTTTCCAACTATAACACGCCTACAGTATGAGACTCGTAGATTTATGAGACTATTGTATGTAGGCTGCACACCGGCCACTGTTAAGTGGATTTAAATCTTTCCAATATAGGGCACGATTGCAATACCTATGTATTATAGACTAAGTTTCAGAAATATTAAACGTTTTTTTAATTAATTGCAGCCAATTTGATAAAAAGCGACTTGTGTTTTTCAAAGTCCCAGGTCATTATTTACCCTTCGTTTCGTATTTCTTACCTACTTTGTTCCGGCGATAAGATTTATATTCTTTTTGAGTTCATTGAAGGAAACAGGATTATTACGAACCCTTTTTGTTGTTTTAATTTCTTTCGCCTCAATTATTGGACTATATTGTATTTCATTAATGTAGGCGATTTATTTTATTTTCTACTTATTTATTTATTTGCATCCCTTTTAACCTTTTGTTTTTATTTTATATTTCCCATTATTTATCTTTAGCGGAACTATATGCTAATGGTCAAAAAAAAAAAAAAACAAAATTAAAATCCTATGATATTTAATCAATATTGTTTTTGCATAAAATATTCCGTAATGAAATATGTTTCTTCCTCCGGCTATCTGATAATTTCCGACTCCATGAGTGCTCTTTATGCTATCAGTTTACTTCTTCCCCTTCCCTCTTACGACTTCATCATTCTTCGTATATGTTCTCTCATTCACAATCTTTCCTTTTATCACTCTATCCACGTTGATTTGCTGCGGGTTACTGGTCACAGAGGCATCAAGGGTAACGAAATGGCGGATTTTTTAGCTCAGGTTGCTGCTCGTTCTCGCTTTTACGTTAAAAAAAATCACAAGTACTAATCTGTTATCCTTAAGTAAGAAATTTTACTTTAAATTTTTGTCGGGCATGTACCCTTCCTCTTTTACCAATAATCTATCTCTCAATTCAATCTAACCTTCCTGCTACAACTTGGTTCTCAGAATTCCCTTCTATTCTGCGTTCTGTCATTGTCCCTGTTATTCTCCTACGCTTTCATCACACTTTATTACCCTTTTCCTGCTATCGTCTTTCTTTGGTTTCCTCTCCTTATTGTACTCTTCATTCTAATGAAGCAGTTGTCTGTGATGTTAATCACATTTTCTTTAAGTGTACTGCTCTTTCCAGGTCCCTTTTCTCGTTTGCCGTCACATATATATATATATATATATATATATAGTATGTTTATTCGTACCTTGGCAAGAGGACACTCTCTGGACTACTAGATGAAAGTGCTCTTATAACGCTTAAGAGTTACGCATGATTAAAATTTAATTTACGGTTTACGCAGACTACGTAACCGTTATTTTTATCGATATATATTACCGCCGGCGCAAGAGTGTTCCTGTCGTTAATATATAAATACATGTAGCACGATCGGAGATTGGCGACGCTGAAAATCGCCGAGAATCATGATCTAATTGGTCGATTTGTTCTGTTTAGAGGTTTAATTGTAATCTGTTTTGAAGTATGCGGGCAAAAACTGCGGCTAAACATGACGATAGTTTAAAGTTGCCGAGCGACTTAAATAGTCGCACTAATGATCAATTTCTAAATAGCGGTCTCACGATTGTGTGCCATTGGGAGTGGTTTCAGCGGTGGCCGAGGACGTGCAGATCGATCGCGGTTTTATTGAGTTAAATGATGTTTATAATTACTTTTGCACTGCTCTATGTTACTCGATACTTGTAATCTGCTGCGTTCGGCTGCAGAAGAAGCAGGATTATAAACTGTCTCCTCTCGAGGTCCGGTGCTGTAGAAGTTGCAAATTACGATATTTCGCCGATAGAGATTGCTTTTATAGAAACATAAACATCGGCCCGATACCTTATTTATGTCGACGCAAAAGACAAATACACAAACCGTTCGCGCGGCTAATGCGCATATTTATATACGTATCGGCGAAAACTAATTTCATATTTCACATTTTCGTTTTCCGTCTTTCTCGCAGCGTGTACCGGAAAAGAGAGAAAGGGAGAGAGAGAGAGAATGCGAGACGGAAGATAATAGAGGGCTGTTGGAGTGACGAGTCTGCGAGAAAATTAACATTTGACAGAGCATCGTCCTCGCTATATTTACGATAGTCGGCAGAGGGAACGCGCATTATGAAGTATAAAAAAAAAATCGGTGGGTGTAAGAGGCGCAATAATAATATCGTGTACGTTCCGGGTTTTTGTCTTTTTTTCCATTTTTTCTTTTCTTTTTCGCGGCATTATTACGTTTGTTTTTGTCTTTGTGCGCTGTTTTTTGTTCTTGTTTCGGTTTTTTTTTCTCATTTTTCTACTTCCGTGCCAGATAGGGGTTAATAATATTTTAAAAGATTAGCCGAGCTCTGTCTCTGGTCCACTTTAGCGTCTAGACCCTTGCATTTTTCCGCCGCTCTCGTCTTTCCATTATTCTATATACTTCCCGAACTCTATTATAATCTGCCGTTGTTAAAGTGATCATTCGGTCGGGTCGCGTAAGGGGTCGGCTTTTAAACAAATCAGAAGTCTAACGAGAGCGACGGTCGTCAATCTAGCGGCCGGCGAGAGTGGAAAAGAGACGTAAGAAGATACGATACGAGCGGAGGGATTGTAGTTGGCTTATTGGTTGCCGGCGAAATAGCGTCATAAATTTCATAACATCATTAAGTGCGCTGGGAAACCATTTAACGTCAAAAATCGCTAAATTATTTGCGCGAACCGAAAACCGAACGGACCTCTTGACCGGTGCTCGATCTTGCCGTCATCAGCATCACGACGCGCGGGCGTTCGACTTTTAATCCATTCCGAGGCTTATCCTTTCTTCGTCGGCGCGATGGCTTGCTTCTCTCTACCGGTACGATAGCTGGCCGCTGTATGTTCACGGTGATACTCTCGCACAGTCGGCCGACCGTGTCTATTATCGATAGCAATTAATAGCTAGGCGTCTTTTTCGGAGGCCCGTGAGCAGCAAGTGAACTCTCGAAATGCTCTTTTTCGACTGAAGCGCTAAAGGTTCGCACGTACCGTACTACAAAGTATGCCTGCTGTCCGTGTCAAGCGACATAAATAACGACTAATAATCGGACGACGACGCGTCCTACGTTCATTTCGTATTCAATGAACGTACTACACGCAGACGGTACGCACAGATGCAACTTCAAAAAGATTTTTCACCGCTGCTTGACAGATAGCCCCCCGTCGACGACTCCTCTCCACGGAACACGCTGTAATACGGCTCATTACAAATTATTATCGTCTTGCGTACTTTGCCGGCACCCTGTTCGCTGTACAGATCTTTTGCCGGGCCCGAATGTGTCCGAGAGCATCAATGTTCCCCTTTCCGGACTAATTTTAAAGGCGAAGTTCAACGAATTTTAAGCACCCTTTTTTTTCTTCTTCTTCTTCTTCTTCTTCCAAAGCGTATCTGATTAAATGGGCAATTACGTAGAGACCAACTATAGACGACACCGACATGTTAGCCGACTAGTTCATTTTCGGAACAGTGTAAAATGAAGTAGCTCGCTCACATCGCCGCATTATTTTTAATAAGTACCGTTGCGTACCTACTTAAAATCATTTCTAACATTGCGCAATTATGAAATTTATTCACTTCGAATTAAACTAGTTTTGTCCAAAAGGAAGTGTGTTTTTTTTGGCTGCTACGGCAAACGAAATTTCCCATAAAAGTTCTTTCTATATCAAGGATTTGACGAAGCGATTTTTTAAAAATTCAGTCTGACGTTGTTAATCATTGTCAGTTTCTGATAACGTTTGCTTTTTCTTACGTTAAACAAAAAAAACAAAAAAAAAAACGAAAATTACATAAATTTAAAAAATTATTTTAATGTAACTTTATAAAATAACATTTGTTATTTTTAATTTTCTTTTTTTTTTTTAATATAAGCATGCATATATTTTTCGTTAATCAAAAACAGTAATATTTTAATTAAATAGTATAATTCAAAATCAAAAATTTTGGTAGACAGCAGTTTATGATGATTGAAAACGCGTTCGAAACGTTAAATAGTTTTTAATTAATGTTGACGTGGTGTCTATCAAAAATTGTCATTTTGATCTTAATACGAACTACGAAAACTCTCATCGTATTATTTAATGGCATACTATTGGGGTAAAATTTAATGTTTTTTTTGTTTGTTTTTTTTTTTTTTTTTATTGTTTACCTATACAATTCATTGATATAACTACTTTAGAAGTTGTAAGGTTACGACTTTTATAAATACTACCACTTTCATTATTAGCGCGGTAGCCGAATGATTAAGGTGTTTGGCTACTAAATCAGAGGGCAACACGCGGCTTTGACACTTGTCCCGTTCCAGATCCGAATCGCTCCCAGGTTTATACCTAATTTGAAATTGAATATTGGTTTTACTAGAGAATTATCTGGGGCAATAGTCAAGGCGGATAATTCAAAAGTAGAAAGGAACTGTGACACCGGTATTCTCATCAAATCCATTAGATCCGTAAGTACCATTATGGGAAGCTTAATTCCACAATTCCGGACGCTCCGTTAAGAGTATAGAACTTACACTTTATTTACCACTTTCGTTATAAACTATGCATAAATTATTGCGCGTCAAATTAAATTTATGAACTTAAATAACCAGATATGCGATTGTGCAGCTATATTATACGTTCGGAATTTGAAAAACAAAATCAGAATCGTAAAAATCAATTCATGGAAATCTGTTTGCACCGAAAACGTAAAACCGTTGGAAATAAGCTACAAAATTGCTCTTGACAAACTGAAACGGACTAATAATATTTCGCTATTAACAAAAGAAAATGGTATAACTGTTAATAATGTAACAGACACAATCTCAACTATTATTTATCATCACTGTTTCCGGACGACAAATTTTTCACAATCGGCAACAGACTAAACTACTACTCTGAAAACACTAACCAAAGAGATGAGGCTATAAATAACGTTATAGAACTAGACACGACGCAACTAACGAACATAACCAAAAAAAAAAAAAAAAAAAAAAAATTGGAAAACAATAAAGTAGGGGGTCCCGACAAAATAACAGAATCATAAAATTATTATACAAACATCACCGGAGTATATTTCATATCATGTATAAAAAAATACTAATATTTCCCGAAGAATTGGCTATGTTGTACTTTTGCAAAAACCGGATAAAAATGCAAACTACGTTAGTCGATATAGACCAGTCTGCATTTAAATAGCTTAGAGAAAATTTATGATAAATTAATCAAAAATAAAATCAACTTCCACTTAATAAATAATAGACAAGTTCTGGATAAGAGACAATTGTTGATTTAGAAGTTGGTTATCTACATAACGCGCTATAAACTGTGCGACGACTAAAATGAAAGACAGTTTAGATAGTAAGCACCATATAGTGTGACAATGGGGGTAGATATAAAGGCCGTATTTGACAACTGTTGGTACCCAGCACTGTTTACAGAACTGAAAGAGATATTGTAGATGAAGATAGAACTTTACTGAGGATTCTACAATTTTATGTAAAGGACAGAAGTGAAAAATGGTAAGTAAATAATACATCGGTGTATAAGGTTACTAATAAGGGTTGCCCGCAGGATAGTGTTCTAGGGCCACTTCTATGGATCATACATTTTAATAAGGCTCTTAAACATGCAAATAACCTATTTTTTACTAGAGTAAAAAGGAATTAGAAGAAGTAGCACAAGGCAAACACTTAATACATTTGATAGTTGGCTGACAAAGGTAAAATTACAATTGTCAATTACAAAATGTTTTGTCTGTTTTTTTTTACGAAATCGTTAAGAACTAACTAAAAAATATATAAATATGAAGTGTACACGTGAGAAATTGAAAGTTGTTGAACATTTCAAATACCTAGGAGTAATATTTGACAATAAACTTTCCTACAGGTACCACAATAATCAAATTACTTCTAAATTAGTCATAAAATAAGTTCTAAGAGTCTGTCGAAATATGCGCGGATTCGATTCTAATTATAAGATTATTCTATATAAAGACGTCTTAGAAAATACATATTTTAGTTTTGCTTTCATAAAAAGTCTGAATTTTAAAACGACAAAAAAAATGTTGTATTCAGTACAAAGAAAATTCTTAATAAATGTATGTAGAGCATACAAAACTACATCGCACTTGGCTATTGTTGCTCTCTCAGAAGTACTCCCTATTGGCTTACTTACGAGAGGAGTAGAGCAATTATATTTGCATACAAAAATCGAAGTAAATATGACTATATAATAAGGAGGAACTACTCAGAGGCATAGACAAAATACCAACAACTGCATCGGCATAACGGAGAACTACACGTGAAATGTATAAATTCAGAAGTAAGAAATTACTATTACAACATTTGGCAAATAAATTGGGAAAACGAGGAAAAAGGACGGAAGACGTATAATTGCTCGAGTAGACAACAAAACGAAGAAGCTACAAATTAAACCGGACTTTCTTACTACGCAATTAATTCGCTGCTTACCTACACAGATTCAAACTATGCACTAGTGAAACATGCACCTGCAGTGAGATGGAAAAGGAATCAGCCAATCATATTTCAAATCAAATCAAATTTATTTAAATTTACATGAGATTACAACTCTTTATATACGATTACAATACAATACAAGTTCAATACGATACGATACAAGTACAATACAATATAATACAAAACAATTTAGTACAGTACAATGCAATACAATTTGTAACTTGCACCATATTTGATAATGATATTTGAGTTTGTATGAAAGCTGTGAGGTCAGTAACCACAAATGCACATATCTTGCGCGAGACTGTGGTTACTGAAGAAAAGTATATCTACATTATTCTAGAATTTGTTATTATTATCATTTTTATTTTTACTATTTTTATTATTATTATTATTACACCATTATTCTTACCACTATCACCAATTCTATTTACATATATTTTTATTATTATTACCATTTTTGCTACTATTATTACCACCATTATTATTAACCTTATTATTATTAATTTTTATTATTAGTATTATTACCACTACCCTTACCACTATCACTATTCCTATTATTATTTCCATTACTATTGTTATTCCCATTTGTATTACCCTTACTGTTACTCCTTGGGATATGTTATACTTAATTGGGATTGATTGATATATATTCCATAATCTTTTTACGCCTTTTTTTATAGTTTTTCAAGTTTTCTTTTAAAACCTCTGGTAACTTGTTATATAATTTACATCCCATAAAGGATGCCTGTATTCGAGTGTGATATTTAAAGAACTCTGGCATTTGGATTGTTTCTGTCTGAGCACTTCTTGTACTTCGTTTTGGAACTAAAGTTGGGAACTTGTCTTTATTGTTACAAACAAAATTTAATATTTGCACTTTGTATAGTTGACTAATGGGCAATATATTAGAGCTGGATTTAGTTGTGCTGTAGTAGCCAATTGATTTGAGGGCTGAATTCTGTAAAGTTTTGATTGATTTTATATGGTTCTGTGCAGCTCCCCCCCAATGTATTATTCCATAAGCAAGAACTGATTGGTATAAAGCCAAATAAATTCCTTGCACATGCTTTGATGAGAAGTATTGTGATAGGTAAAATAATAAATAATTTAATTTTCTAATTTTTCTGGCTAAATATTGTGTATGGGCATTCCATGATAACTTAGTATCCAGAATTATCCCAAGATATTTTGCTTCATGCTCTTTTGTCAGTAGTGTTCCTTTCCAATGGATATTAAAGTTCGAGTATAATCTGGGGTGTTGGAAGCCATATAGCAAATATTTAGTTTTCTTGATGTTCAGTATTAATTTATTTTTATCTAACCAATCTGAGATTTTGTTAATATCAGTTTGTATAAGGTTCTCCAATAAATGTGGATAACGAGAGCTAGCTACAACTACCGTGTCATCTGCATAGCAGAACATTCTCCCATGTACAGGGAGGTCACAAAAATCGTTAACATAAATTAGGAATAGAAACGGTCCCAGGATGCTACCTTGAGGCACTCCAGAGCGTAATGATCTAAAATTACTGCAGAAACCATTTACCTTTGTAGAAATTTTTCTATTTATTAAATAAGACTTAAACCAGTCATGGACATTACTTCTGAACCCATATCTATATAATTTATGCAGGAGTATACCATGATCCACAAAATCAAATGCCTTCTGCAGATCAAGATAGACAGCCGCTATTGTTTGCCCAGTTTCTAGATTAGTTGTAAGATATGATATATGTTCGAAGAGGGCAGCATCTGTCCCCCTATCTGCCAAGAATCCAAATTGATTTTTGCTAAAAAAGTTGTTATTACTTAGATAATGGAGCATTTTTATTTTCATCCCTTTTTCAAAGATTTTTACAATTGTTGGAATAATACTTATTGGGCGATAATTTTCGACTAGTGCTTTATTTCCCTGCTTATAAACCGGGGTAATGATACTATTCTTAAGTATATCAGGAAATTTTCCATCCATTACCGATTTGTTGTATAAAAATGTTAAGGGTTTGACAAAGAAATCCAAATTTTCCCGAATTAGTGATATTGATATTTTATCTGTCCCAAATGATGGTTTATTTGGAATTGACAAAATTACATTTCTGATATCATCTAAGGTAAATTTGAAGAAAACAAAGGTGTCACAGTGTGACTTAAAGGTAGTCTCCTGCTCGGTTGTGCCATTTGTACAATGTGGTGAAGGTGGTTTAGTTGAGTCATCAAAATACTGATTAAAATATTCTGCAATTTTACATTCATTTCCACTCACTGTCATATTTTCATTGTTTACTTTAATTTGATTGATTGATCTGTCACTTTTACCTATAACACCTCTTATAATTGACCAATAGTCTTTATGGTTCCTTTTACATTGTTCAAGAAGATTTGTGAAGTACTGCATTTTAGAGATTCTTAGTGATTTTTTCACATTTTTGGAAATAACTTTAAAACGATTTTTCAGGTACACACTATCTGGGTAAGCTTTATGTAGTGCATATGCTACCTCCTTTTTTTTTTATTAAAACTATGTCATTATCAGAAATCCATGGGGTTCTTTTTCCTTTTTTGGAAACTTGCTTATTACTGTATTTACACCTATTTAAATTTATAATAATGTTATTAATAAACCAGTTGAATATTTCATCAATATTTCCCGGGCTTGTATATAGGTACGTTATATTTAATAGTTGTAATAGAGTTTTGAATAATTTCCTATTTAGATGAGATTTGATTTGATTTAACTCTTGGAAATAGTTTCCCTTTATTGCAATACTTGATTTTATAGCCAAATGATCGCTATATGAGATATCCGAAGTTTCACAAAAAATATTAATATGCGTTGCCCTATTTTCTATGCCTCTTATAAAAAAATGATCCAAACATGATTTGTAATTTTCTGCTTTTCTTTCGTAGGTTGGCGTATCTATCTGACACGCAAACCCCGCCGAGTGTAACAGATTGAGGTAGTCGCCACATTGGTTTTGCTGGAGTAAGTTTATATTTATATCGCCTGTTAGAATTGATATTTTGTCACACTTATTTATGATTGTGTTTAATTCATCCAGAAATATCTTTATATTTGAGTCAACAAAACGGTAAACCCCCATAAGAGAAAACCACTGATCTTTTGCATATGCTATGCGAAGGAGTACAGCATTTCCTGTCGTGATACTGATATCTACTCTAGAAAGCTGTATTCCAAGAGCAATGTATATTGCTATCCCTCCTGAACGTTTATTTTCTCGGCAGTTTGTATGTAGAGTATACCCTGGGATGTCATACCTATTTACTTCATCTGAGTATAACCATGTTTCTGCTAGAACAATAATATCATAATTATAAGATAGTCCATTTAAATATAAATTTAAATCGTCAAAGTGCTTCCTTAAACTTCTAGTGTTTAATGTTAAAATTTTTAGTTCTGCAAAAACTAGGTTAGCATACGAAATTTGAATGAAAATCAGTTGTAATGAAATTTTTGTAAAAAAATTTCAGATATTCGCATTTAGTGCACTGCATACTCGTTTTCAATAGCGTCAGTAATGGTATAACTCTATAATATGTTTGAGTGCATGCTAAAGAGAATATGACAGAATAGAAAAATGGGAGCGCAGTATTTTTTAATGAGTTAGAGTAAGAATATCTGTCATTAAATTATAGTTCCTACGTATTTCTAGTTCGTTTCGCTCTAGATAAATCGATTATTAATTAAAGACATTATTGTATAAGCTATAACTCTACACTAACGTTAATAGACTGTCACTGTATGTTATTAATCTATTTAAGCGATTATCTTTTGTATAGAATTCTTGGCCAAGATCTTAAACAGCGGTGCTTAGTCAGGAACTGTAAAGAAAAAAAAATTGTAATATAGAAAATAAATGCTTTAATCAAAAAAAAAAAAATATATATATATATATACGTTCGGAAAATAATGATGAATATTAACAGTAGGCGTTTAACATTGACGAACGAAAAAATAGCGATGTGTTCATTGCGAAGAATACAATCGGGAAAATTTGTGGACAGCTCGGTGCGTGAAAAATGGGTTCAGTGAAATATTGAAATTCAACGCTTTTTCAATTTTATCAACTGCAACGAAAAAGTGTGTTAAACAAATAATTATTTATAATTCTCAAATTACCATTTATTAATGCGTTAATAATTCCATTCCCTCGGTAAATTAGCTATTAGAGGAAGTCGGAGCAGGCAAACGGGTTAGCTAAATTATCTTCGGCGCAGCAATGACTGCTGACCCCGAGGAGATTTCAGTTTGAATGGAAAGCGTTATGTAAAGATTGAAAATTACAGAGCGAGTAAACTAATGTAATTAAGAGAGTGGAAAACGGACTGAAAGAAACTTTCTCGTGACGACACTTTGATGTGTGTTTAATTCGATCTGATTTAAATTTCCGGGCATCGGCGAGAATAGGCCTCACACCTATTAACGGAATCCGTGAACCTTACGGCGTTCAAACACGAAAATAATACTGAAATAAGTGATTGAATATATATATCCGACGGTTACTACTTCGGCGAATAAAAAGGAATTTTTTACGACAACTTGTTGATCTGTTTTTAATTTATTCCGGTTTAATTCCGGGCGTCGATGAAGACAGATCGCTCACCTATTAACGAAATTCGCAAAACTTACAGTGTTCGAATGTAAAAAAAAAGAAAAAACACTAAA
Source organism: Icerya purchasi (assembly GCA_039619475.1). Classification (NCBI taxonomy): domain Eukaryota; kingdom Metazoa; phylum Arthropoda; class Insecta; order Hemiptera; family Monophlebidae; genus Icerya; species Icerya purchasi. Next base: position 5,308,720 of record CM077116.1, on the reverse strand, counting down.
ATAAATAAAGTTGTCCCCGATGATTACGTAAAAACTTTTACTTCTTGTAAATACCGATGTATGCCAGAACGTCTAGTACACAGCGTTTACAGCAACTAAGAACCGATATAGGAAAATAGCAATATCGTATCTAATCGATGAACGGCGACCTCTTTATTTTCAGATCATTGCTTGAGATAGCGCCTTATCGGTGCTATCTCTGCATACACACCTGACCAGTCCTATGTAATACATGCACATAATCCCCTAGAGCAGTGTGTACCTAGTTTGCGACGAAATTGTCCCTAGGATAACGTAACCCTCAAGCTATACGAATGATTAGCGAGAGCTAACTTTGTTCGGCCGGCCACATCTATGTGTACCTGCTTCGAAAACAGTGCATAATGCGAACGAAATAAACGATTAAAACTAAACGCAGAACACATTTAAATAATTTCATTGTTGCAGTTGGTCAAGAGATGGCGCCACAAACTTCAATTTATCTCACCAAAGAGTTACGGCCGAAAGTTTTAAAATGTCCAAATCGATCGCCAAACAATCCGTCATCGATAAATTAATTCAGAGGAACCTCGGAATGCCGCAGTAACAGAGATCGCACCACCCGGCATAAAACCGAGCTGTGTATCATACGTTATTTTTCATTAATCGTAATCTCGTCGTATTTGTACTACATATATTAAAAATTCATGTTTCTTTTAAAACAGTCGGCCGGTTCAGAAAAATAATTGTAGGGTAAAATCAATATATTATAAAAACTCACAGTGTAAATTAATAAGGACAATCGTAATTAATAAATTTATAATTAAACCCACGAGTTCATTAGGACCTTGTGGTTGGCATCCCTGAGGGCTAAAAACATAGAACAAAAACGTAACTGAACCACTTTCCCTATAATCTGTACAAAGACAAACTTAATCCGCTGTGATTGTTACAGGTTTACTGTATAATGCACAGTGTTCCATATAGTAACATATTACTTTCAACTTTTTTAATATTAGTTACTTAATGGTCGCTTTTATTTGATACCATTAAAATCGTTATAAATATTACACTTAGTTGAAAAAAAGTTTATACGTTTTTTTAACTTAATGTACTAAGTAATCTTATCAGCTTCGCGCATCTTTTAAAATTCACTGTCAATTCTGAGGGGCCAAACATGGATTTTAACAATATGTCGTTGTTACATTTTCATATTTTCAACAGGCAGTTTAATTTGCTTTCGTATGAAGGATATCATAAACATTTTGAAACATCCGTACGTTGTTGTAGATAAATCTCTCGCTCAACTGATAAAAAAATCGTCAGTATCAAAAACTCGGTATTCTTACAGAATTTCTCGATTAACATTTTTAGAATTATTTGCGTAGAAACAAGTTTTTTGTTTTTACAAATACTATAAAAATAAAAGCGACCGTATTCAACGACAGAATGTACATTTCAACATTTAGTGCGATATGCTTGTAATGAAAATATGTACTTACAGAGTTGGCAAAGTTAATCTTTATTTTTTTCTACAAAGTGTACTCGTTGACGCTTAATTTAATTTAGTTCGTAAATAGTTTTATAACGAAATTAGATAATACGTGCCGATTCTGGGACAGTGGCCGATGCAGGGGCGTGGGGGAACCCAAAAAGTGTGTGGCGTCACTGATAAGTAACCTAATTCTTGTTATTAGATGTGAAAATCTAACCTTATTTCTTGACTGACACCGTCACCGGCATATTGTCAAGATTCAATAAATTCGCAAGAATTGCCATATTTGCTAGCAGGATCACCATATTCGCTGTACGCGCAATATTTGCAGACATCGCTGCTTACGGAAATTCCGCTACCGTCTCATCCTAGCACGATGTCGGTTCAACTACGGTAGAACTGCCAAAAGAAATAGTTGTCCGTCGAGCAGTCATTCAAATGAAAGACGCAAAAGACTCGGAAAACAAGAACAGTTCCCTATTCGCTATTTTAGCCAAGTTTATCGCGAACCCGTTTAGTATGCGGCAGTACAACATCCTGCGTAATATGTACGATTTCGGATACATTCAATTACTGATCCGTTCGCTGATTGATACCGAAACATTCGGAAGGATTGATGAAATTTCGATAAACCTATATAAGCCGGTAGAATCCGATAATGACGGACCTGGTACTAACAGGTACAAAATTAAAGTTATTTATACTTTCATAAACAACCGAAGTATATTAAATAATCATAATCATATAAAATTATTCTATTGAGACACGTATGGAAATTACCGGTTTGCGTGGACAAAAAAATTCAGCCATTTATTACGGGTGCAGTCTCCAGGCGCGAAATTTATACGCTGGGGATGTCCCGATCCCATGCAAACAGAATACGAGCACAACGCTATCAGATGTGACGTTTAAAGTTGGCCAAATATGCACTGCATGTAAATATTCTTTCAATTTTTTAGAAAAAAAAACTGATTGTATTTTGAACGAATAAAGTACTACATTGTATATAGTGCAAAGTTGTATATATTTGTATATATTGCACAAATATAATAATACACGGAATTTTATACAAATTACTCTTCTTATTTCGTTATTCATTTTTTCTTGAGTTAAAAAAAAAAAAACTGTTCCAGTTTAGACGAAAGAATAAATAAACTTCCGTATTAATTTTAAAAATTCTATGTTTTATTAGTTTAAGAGAATAACCTCATCTTTAGCATTTTTTGCGTCAGAGTGTAATTATTTCGATACCTATAACGTTTATATTGCAGACGTCAGTAGCAATATACAAAAACGCGAGTTAAATTAAGAAGTAGAAAGCGGTCGCGATGAAGTCTAAAAATTAACATTACAAACAGTAATAAATAATAATTTTAAAAATTCTGTTATTAGTTTAAAATAATAAACTCACTATTCGTTTTTTTATGCGTCAGAGTAATTATTTCGATACCTATAACGTCGTCTGGTGCAGACATCAATACCAGTGTAACATAGACGCAAGTTATAATCGGAAGTATAAAGCAGGCACGAGAGAGTTTAAAAACGAAAACGAATTAATAATAATAAAAAACTTACACGTAATTAATCTATAATTATTACGCCCCCCTATTCTTCATCCATTGATTCCGGTTAGATCTAATATGCTTTATATTAATAACAAAAAACAATAATGAAAAAAGTATATTAGCTAGGGTAAAAATACCGTGGTAGCTGGACTATTTCCTTTTTATTATGTGATTATTGCATTTATTCATCCTGTTACAGGGCAAAGTTGCTTTCATTTCCAGCATCCTCTCAATTGTCCTCCCACATATCCGAGTCCTCAACCATCGCTTCTTCTTCTCCTTTTTCCTCACCTGAGAGCTGAGGCTGCGAATGGGCCGGTGATGTGTATGGAGACACTAGAAGTGGATAGTGCTGATGTTGTGATGACTATGCAACAACATTTCGAGGTAACGAGCCATGAATTTGCAGGTACAACCTGGGACGGTAAAATCTCGAGGATTGTCATATAACTGCCCGGGGGGGGGGGGGTTAAAGCAGATGGTGCCCTCCGCATGAGCCCTATTCTCCCAATAGGGCACTTGGATTAAAAAGTTAGTGGGTGATTGTTCCGGCGGTAACAATTGTTGTTGGATCAGGATCTATTGAATGAAAAAAATGTTTACGTTCTATTGACGCCAGAGTATAATTTAGGAGTAACCATTTCTCTTTAGAATAATTACGTTGTCATATTATTTACTTTCAACAGATTTCTATAGTCGAGATCGATTACGACTATCATCATTACAGTGTTTTTTTTTTGAAACACATAAATACCTTCGCTTAAATTTAATCAGTTTTGTTTTTCTGGAGATACCGCGAATAAATTTGAATTTTTTTTAGTCGAAATAAATTAAATTACGAACTTTTTCATTATTATTATCATTATTATTTCGAAGAATTTGGAAAGCTAGGAACACATGTTTTTAATTTATGTACGTATTACATTTTTACTGCAACTTAAGACATTCTATACCATGATAATACATGTAATGCATTTCGTAATTAATGTTATTTAAAATCTTCCCACGTATAATACATAGTTTACACTTAATTTTACTACTCGCCAAATAATATCTTTCGGAGCAATGTTCGCATTATATGCGTCGTTTCAGTTGTCATTATTGTAACGTACTCTACGATGGAAAATGAATCTCTAGGCGTGTAATAAGGAAAGCGAGTGTAATCTTCGAAAAATTCAACACGATAAATAATTGTAAGCGCGCAGAAAAATAGCCATTTTCTTTTACACGGCTATTATCAGAAGATGTTATTTTCCAACTAGTGTTGTTATACACGTCTCTATCAAGCGATGGTAGTAGTCCTTTTATGGTAGGGACAAGTGTAGGTTTCCTAACGTTTTTATCATTTCGTATGTGGCAGTTTATTCTGTCAAAAAAGCTGTAAGATTCCATTTGTTAGTAGAACTGAACGATTTAAGATGAAAACTATTTACCGGCTCTCACTGCATTGTAAAATAGTCCTTCGCTCGTTTATGATAAACGTCACCGTCAATAAAAATCGTTTCATTTTTTCGTAAATCATTGCCTAATAGCATCAGTCTTTTGCATATATATCCTTCACTGGAATTATCCGTTCCTCCCCTCTTCCTACTTCATGTTAGTTCTTTTTGTTTCTTAAATTATTACCAAAGTTCACCGCTCGTGTTTATTTATTACTTCGGACTTCCTTACATTTACAGCTATTGAAATAAAAAGATTACTTCTTTCGTATGCTATTGTTAATAAAATCCACTTTTGCAGTAGAACCTGCATTAGCACGCATCTTTAAATCTAATTTCCAGCTTATCGATGATAACGCATAATTTTGCACCGGATTCTGCGTCTTTATTATTTGCAGTAAAGGAAAAACTTTATACTAGTTTCATTTATATTTTTTTAAACCGACAATTTGTAATAATAACAATGTTCGAGGTGTTCAGTTTGTTTATACTTTGTATTCGTCTATGTTTATTTATAGTTTTTTAATATTTAAAATTTGAATCTAGGCTTGTAATTATTGAAACCAGCTTTGTTGGCAAATCATATGATGTTATTCGATATATTCGAAGAAATTAAAAAGACAACGAACAACTCAATTCATAAAAGCACTAATGGTATAGATAAAATCGGAATAAAAGATTTAAAATAGTCGAAGGTAGCTTAATAAATGAAAGCATAGAACTAATACACGATATTATAGTTATCGCCGGTAAGATTAATTTATAAAAAAAGAAATTACCATAAATATCACAGCTGTAGACCAGCAGCAATAAACAATACAATCACAAAAGTTCTGGAAAAATATATTAGTAATCGTTTGATAAAATATAAATAGAAGAAAATAAAATTGTAGTTTGAAGACGCTGGTAAATTTTGCTGAGAAAATTGAAGAAAACTTTGAAATTGGTATTAAAATATTAATAACATACATAGATCCGAAAAAAGCATTTTTAAACGAGAAACTTTTAAAAAAATTAGACAATATAAGGATGATAGGTAAAGGAGAGCTATGGTTTGAGAAAACACCGTTATTTCCTTCTGATTCTTTACTTTGTTCGTCTAAAATATAAACCGCCATTTTCATCCTGTTTTGTAAATAGTTGTAAGTATTTAAAAGTTAAAATAGTTAAACATTTAAGTAACGATCGTGGAGCAGTGAAGATTAGAATATGAAAACCATCGTTGTGTAAATAAAAAAAATATGTAAGTTAATAAAATTACACCTAAGCATGCGGAATAGCCAAGAAAACTTGTACGGATAAAATAAATATTATCAAATAGGCGCATTTAAAAAAATTAAATGCAAACGTTTTGCTCGCATTTTATTTACTACCTGTTTGGTATTTTTAACACGAACTGTATAGCAATGTCTTACGAAATTTTCAATTTTTACAGTTGATTAATTCTACCGAAGCTTTCCCACTGATTTACTCCGCATTAATGTGGTTTATCCTAAATTTTTAAAATTTAATAACCTACTTATTTTTTTTTTTTTTTGATTTGTTCGCAATCAATGCAACAAACAATTATTGTCTGAATGGAAAAGTGTAAAATACAAAAAAAAAAGGCGACAGCGCAGGAATAAGAATTCAAGGTCAATAGATTTAGACAACTCTTATATTTCGGATTAGCTGTTTAATTAAACAATTTCAGAATAACATTATAGACTAATTCCAAAAAAAAATTATGTAATATAATTACAATAATAGTATAAATTATGAGTACGGTGAAAAGGTCCGTCAAATATAACATTTTTAAACATTGTCTTTAAGAAAATATCCCGAAAAACTTGATACTAATTTTGGGTAAAACGGTGCCGGTACATTTATCTCCTGTGAAATAAGTGTAAAAAAACGTGGAGCCATAGTAAACCAAAATTAGAATAGTACGCGCATGGAAAGGTAAAAGATGTATATCATCTTTGTGAAAATATACACCTCATAATGAAATTACATGTAAATAGGTTAATAATCCCGTTATCTCTAGAAAATAAGCAGCAAATAAAAATAATTTGTAATATACAATCCTCCTAATGGTAATATTCTGGCCGAGTTCACTTTACAATAATGTAGATAGTTCAAAATAGTAAAAATCTGCGGGGGGACATCAATATTAAAATATTAAAGCCTACAAAACAAAATAGCGAATACAAAAACACGTCATCAGGTTCTTTTATCTATTAGGTAAAAGGTTTTTTCTTACTTTCGGACTTCCCATCCCACCCTATAATAAGAAAGAAAAATGTATGAAATCCCTACTCCTTTTATTTTGACTATATTTAACCTTTCCTTCCACGCTTCTCCTGATTTTTTAACTTTCCTTCTACTCTCTGCGATTTGCCGCAAGCGTTTTGAGCATAGCTTGCTCCCTTCCTCGCTTTTCCGTTATTTTCTCATTCCTTCTTCTTATTGTCCATTGCACCTCTTCAGCAATCAATTTATTTGTGATTTCGATTATAGAATGTTCGGTTGTTCTTCGCTTTCAATTGAACAAGCTTCCTTTTATTCCTTCATTTTACAAATCGGTATTCCCACTCCATACTGTGCTTCACTCATTCTCTCGTTTCCTTCTCTTTCTGTTATTCTAGCTCTTGATTCTTTTCTATCGGCTATCTCTGATCGTGTAAGAACCTAAATCTATCTTGCTCCTCTATTCCATTGTTCTTGGACCCTTGTCCATGTTGACGAACCCATAATAAGAAAAGAAAATAAAATCCCTCCTGGTTAATTTCACGTCAATTAGAAATATTCTCGGTATCTTAAAGTTACGTGAAATTAAAGAAAATAAGGTTATATTTAGAAAAAGAATCACACGCTCTTCAATTTTTAGACAAACATTATAAAGTTACAAAAACCTAATTATAAATAAAAAAAAATCTATTTATTGCAAGAGTTCGGTCCATCGGCTCAGAAACCAGTCGGAAATTCGATCAGACGGTAATCAATTATTTATTAAACAGAACAAATACTGGATGTAATAACGTAAAATTCTGGAGCTTCAGTTCTGTTGTTTCCAATACTTATTATTAACTTATACAGATCAATAAAATATTTAAAAATAGTCGCTTATGCTGAAGGTATTAGTAGCAACCCAGAGCAAACCGTCTGAAACGTCAGTCAACCCTCGAAGTGACTAAACAACAGAAGAGCTAAAATAAGCCGTGAAAGATTAAAAGTAAAAATAAAATTCACACTTTAAATTATCTACACAATCAGACCTGCCGTCGGACGAAACCGAATGAAAAGGTTGAATTACCTAAACATTTAGAACCGACAGATTAATGAGCTATCTAAAAAGTTTTATATAGTAATGCCATTATTAAACATTTAAACTGTTCGTATTGGTCGCCTGCACCTAAGTGCGCCACTAGCCTCGGTTAATAGGGCACCTTCGTCTAAGTCGTTACCACTACATAATGCTTTGGGATACAAGCGCGACGCGCTCACTTGTACTGATCACACTGTAAATGCACTGGCAAGCTTTTCGAGCAATTGACAATAAGTCCGTTCGTCCTGTAGACAATCTGCCAGATGGTCTACCGCACCACGACTTCCTCAGCCATAGCTAATCAGCTATTCGACGAATCCTCGGAGTTTACATTAGTAGGTAGCTAAATTCTCATAAAACTTTGATAATTATTTACAAGCATAATCTACCTTTGACCGAATTGCTATTTAATGGTTGATTCTTTCTCCTCTGTATTGTTTCTGAGAATAAGATCTTTGTTGTCGCGCCAGAAAAAAAAAAAAAGAAATTGAAAATAAATTTTTGATAAAATGAACTTTTAATATTCGATATTCTTCTAAAATAACCCATATAAAAAACACAGAATTATATTCAAAATAAAACATGTACAGTGAACTCAACATTCGCGAATGAAAGAATAATGGCTAGTTTCAACATTTACAACTTAATATTCTCACAAACGTGAAATTCTGAATACGCACTTTTGATTCGGTAAAATTTACGTATAAATTTGATATTGTTTATTTTTAGACGGCAAAAAAAAAAAAAAAAAAAAAAAAGAAGTAGCATTAAACAAAAATGCCGAGCATTTTTACATATTCGAAACTGGACGCAGTTATATTAAAATTGATTCATTTATTTAAAAGTTTTTCTCCGAATTTATTCCACATTCCAAGCGTGATTTGCGGGTTATCCAGTGAACTTGACGAGCGTAAAAGCTGAAGTTGTGCGATTGAAAAGAATAAAAGGTATAAAATATAGTAAATGCGATAGTGGAGTAAAATCGAGGAAACTAAAGGACCGAAAGTGGTAGTAATAAGCAATGGTACACCTTCAGTGGAACTGAAACAGTCTCGGGGAACGATAATGAAAGGGTAGTTTGTTAAACGAATTCGGTACCAACGTGGACGTGTACGAAGCACGTACGGATGCCATGCGGCGCGGAAGCTGCATAAGGGGGAACGGGCTGCAATAAGAACACGTTGTATGAAGCGGTTTTAAAAGGAAGGTAAAAAGTATTAACAATTTTCACTTGGTTTTGCAGGTTCGTACTGAGCCCGAGAGAGGAGGAAGCGTGTGTCGCGTATGTTTGAAAATGACGGCGATCTGGGTAATAAATTTTGGGCGAACACGATCGCTTCGAGTTGAAATTAAGAAGACACTTTTTGCATAAACTGAACTGGCCCATTAGCGACAGCGAGCGTCGATGTTTTTCACAACAAAAGGCACGCTAGACTGGAGACTGGTTTTCATATTGTTTCGCTCAACTCAACGACTGTCCGGTTGTTCTTAATTATAATATAAGCAGCGTTTAATGTTGTGTCCGAACATTAAACTGTTTCGCATTTCTGAAGAATGGGGCCACCCTATTCGCCGGTACGGTCGCAGCGTCTTGAAAATGTTTAGCCAGCGGCCGAAGACGCATTAGCCAATTAACACGGCCCCATCGGCAGAGTTCGCTGTGAAGCGTTCGCAGGACCTTCTCGAAGAAATGACAGTGTCGGTAGGCATAGCAGCGAACCGATGTTGCCGCGGTTATCTAATTAATTTCATTGCAAAGCGTTCTTATTTTAGAGTGGCTGGCTGCTGTTATCTTTTTCCTCGGCAATCCGATTGCCACGATTACAAGGCGAGATTCGATTTTATCTAATGGCAATTAAATCAATTAAAAGCGCGCTTTAACCATTTCCACGTTCGCCGCGCTCATCCGGTGCGCTTTTAGCGGTCATGCTTGTTTTTTAGAACGGTCGGCCGACTAAAGGCGAACACGTACACATACACAAAGGCTGGGCGCACACTGCCGAGGCTGGTTTATCGGTTTAGCTACTTGCGTTCTTTGCACGCCTGTGCTCGCTTCAATAAATTGCGTCATCCGAGTTTTTTTCTTTGCTCTCTGAGGACAGTCGTCGTGAGTCATTAATTTTCGACAAGACCAAAGCCCCGACCACCGTTGTTATCAATGTCGACTCCTCTAGTTGCCGACATCGACACCTTTTCACTGTTTAAAGGTTATCAACCTGTCCAGACGTCGCGCTCTATAACAGGCAAGCCGGCGCGTGAAAAACTCCGTCGCTTTTTTCGCTCGTCATTCGATTGATTAGCTATTATATCTCGACAGCGAAGTGTAGCTCCGCGAACTAGTGCCGGTAGCAGCGATCTGTTGCTTTTCTTTTCTCGAAAGGGGAGACTGGCAAATTTTAGAATTTCACTTGAGAAAATAGGAAAGAAAAACAAATAAAAATCCAAACACATTCGCCGTTTTAGATTCGTCTTAGATATTTTAACGATTGCAATAATTTTTACTTTTTGGAAACTTCTATTCAGTTCCTTTTCGGTGTCTACGACGGTGAAATTTCGTCGTTGAGTTTTCAGTTTCCAGCTGTCTTACTCATCATAGGAGGAGTTGCAAACTACTCGCCAAAGGCTTAACTAGTGACGACAGCCAAACTCGCAAAAATAAGAACCGGACAAAAGGTTCACATTCTCACTGGACGATAAAAGCAATTTATTTTTAAAACAACACGGACTCGGAATTCAGTTAGTGACTTAAAAAAAGTGTTGCGTTCGCGATCATCCGAAAGATTTCCGAAAATTAATAATATATGTATGTAATTTAAAAAATTAGTAATACGAAATAATTTCGTGAGTCAGCTACCGTGGCATTAGATCAGGCAGCGGTGTTTCGTTCGGCTACGATCGCTGCTGCACACTGACATTTGCAAAAATTTCACTTGCGCAGGGTTAATGTCCTCGTAGTTGATGCGCCGAAAAAAAAAGAAAAAAAACCATTCAGTCGCGTTGTCTGGGCTATGTAAAGGATTTTTCATTAAATGGTATTTCGTTTTGGTACATGGCAAAATAAATTTTTAAAATGTTCCTAGCTTAAGAATTTACGAAAACAAAAAAAGTATAATAAAAACTTCACTATAGATACCGCAACATAATACATACATATCTGTAGAGCCTAGTAATAATGTTGAAGGTTAATTAAAATGTATTGAGAAAATTAATATTACATCCTTCCGATTTAAATGTAAAATAAAAATAAACGTTACCCTCAGCCTAGGTTGTGCAAGACGGTTTCTTTAAATGCCTTTATTCCGTTTTATTTATTGCTACCGCTTCAAAGTTTTATTTTTTTCCGTTTCAGGTTCATTTCCCTGTTTAATCGCTTAACGTGCTTTTTTATGTTTAAATGATCTTATACGTTCCGAATTTCTGTACGGCCTGCGTCTATACTATATTCTAATTTCACATGTATTCGTATTAGATTAGTTTAATCTGTTCCTTAATTGTTTTTCTAATCTATTTTGCATGCTTCTTAGTTACTTAATAATTTTTCAGGTTGACAATTTTATAACGTGAGTTATCGTTGCTACAATATACATATGTTGAACGTTTGCCTTTGCGGTAATTTTTGGAAGACCTTCTAAATGTCCTTTTTAATTACCAATAAGGATTTACTAAAGAAATTGGACAGATCGATGGAGTACACACTTAATTTTAAATGGTTACAGCAAACAAGAGGCTGCATAAAGAAAGTATATATTAGAATTCATAAAGAAAAAAGTAAATACAGCAATTAATGATTCAATTTGCTTGCCCTATATGGAAAGAGTGGCAGACGGGTCCGCGGAAAATTCTCAAGATTAAAATTTAACCGCTGTTCAACACGAGCGAAAAAGTTAAAAATTTCTGAATAGTATGGCTTAATGTTTTATGTGGCCGGTGTTTATGAGATTGTGCATGTCGCCTTCTTTCGGTTTCATTCAGTTCTGACCGTCATGGGCAGGTAGCCTGGGTTGTGCGAACAGTGATTCTTAGTACCCCTGCCGAAATTTAAGGGGCGGAGTCGACAGGATTAGATAGACGCACAGTTCTATTTTGAAAGAGTTTAACAATAAGTGAAGTAAATCGTAAAGGAATGTTAATGGAGAGCATCTTAGAAAGTTATACGTTATTGAAAGCATTGGAGAAATCGGCGAAGGAGGCAATAGTATAATTTTTGTTTATAAAAGATTTATAGATATCTGAAGGAAAAAAACTAACGGAATCAGGGGAACCAACCTCAGGATGGAAACCAAACATGTTATAGAATCGAAACAACTGAAGAACTGAATTTAGCGCAATCAGTTTTTTTTTTGAGGGGGAGACTATAATGGAGTATGTAAAGGTCTGAAGTATTACTGAGAAGAGAGACTGTTCATAGAAATAATTATAGTGAAATGGCCGTTCCCAAAGGTGTCATTTAAAGTTTCCCACGAGCAGCGAAGACTAATATTAGGAGATACATTAAATAGATAAAGAAACGACTTCTCCGGGAATCCTTTTTAGTTCTACACTTTTTAATACGTATCCCTTTGATACGGTTTGTTTCCCATCTTGTAATTTTTTTTCCTGTTTGCGGACGATATACTTATTTACTACAACCCGTTGCTGTCAAGGTAGAGACAAATAATTCCTTATCTATTTTTAGTAGTTCTCTCTTTGCCAGCCACCTCGGTCTTTCTTTGTTTGAACCATTTAGCGTCATTTTCTCCTTCCATCCCTTTAATCCCTTTTCCCTCACATCAAATCCGAAATGTTCGAAGTGCTTGATTTCTCATTTTTCCCTCACGTAACATTTTTCACTGTTGACTTAGAAAATAAAACCGGTGTAACTAGTGTATTTATCGATTTTCATTTCATCGCTCTCAATTTTTCAGACTCTGCGAACTCAAGAGAAGAGAAAAAAAGAAGCTTCTGACGGATATTCCGTATATTATTTTTCTAGTTCATCAAATCCTTGGAATGATCACTTTCAAAATTGTCCTAATTTTATTGAAAAACAACACAAGTTAAGGAACTTTTTCGTTTAATTAGCAACTCTAAAGATACTAATAAAGCAAGTACATAATTTTAGTAAGTATGCAGTAGAAGAAAAACAATGGAACAATAACCGTCACGTTATTCTTTTTCTTTGGGGGGGTCGTCAATATGAACATTGGCTTAAGGACCGGGAAAAAGAAGAAAGGAAAATCAGATCTTTATATGATCAGAGATAGCTGACAAAAATAAATCAAGCACCTTGACGACAAAAAGAATAAAAGAAGCACCGTAGATAGTGGGAATACTGCTTCGTAAAATGGAGGAGTAAAAAGAAGTTTGTTCAATTGAAAGCGACAAGCGTTCAAACATTATGCGATTAAGGTGACATATAGAGTGATTTCTGAAGGGATACAAAGGGCAATACATGGCACAGGAGGAAACGTAAAAGCGATGAAGAGAATAGAGTGTGACCAAAGCACAAGCGGCATATCGCGGAGAGATCAGAGCGATGTATAGTGGGAAAGTAAGGAAACCATGGATAGAGAAAAAGGGAAGGTTTGATGGACGAGGAAAGGGAATCCGGATCTGAAAATGAGAAGAAATAGGAGTTAAACTATAGTTTGCACTAACATAGACAGCAGAGTAATACTGATGGATGATATATGGTAAGAAATCTGTCAGAAGAAGAAGATAACCGAATTATTGAATTAACTAACTCATTTCTTTCGGTTTTGGAGATGAGCTATAATAAACAAAAAAGAGGTATTTAATCAAGGTACGTATAAGGAGAACTATGTGGTCGTACAGTGAGAACAAAGAGGAGATGTGATGGCCTGCAGCACGCTTTGAGAATCTGACAGCGTAAGAATATTCGAAAAAACACGTGAAGAAAAGGCATGCAAGATAACAGTGGACTCAGAACGGAAAACTGGATAGGTGCAGATGAATTTAAAGGACCTAGAGTAATTTAAAGAAGGACAAGAAAAATAACTTTATTCGTTCATTCGGTTGTTTGGAGCTGTCAGTATATATTGCAAAGTGGATAGAGAAGTGAGAGTTTAAATTCTGCAGAAATTGCAGTCTATAGACATGGTATAGAATAGGTTTTGGAGGAACAGGGAAATAAAAGCAGTTAATCGGATGAAAGAAGAATGAAAAATTGAGGGAAAAGCGAGGAAGTTTTTCATGAGTGTATATGATAAAAACTGAAGGAGACGGGCAGAAATCGAAGATAGAATTGGTATTTTATTGGTCGAAAGGCGTCAATTACGTAAGATGAGAAAATAAGAAGAAATAGAAATAGGGAAACGTTTAATGAGAAAGCGGTAGACTAAGTCAAAGTTTAAAATTAGTAATGAAATGTATAAAGAACTTACATTTTTCACTAAAAATGAATTTTATAGATTGTTCAATTACTTACATTAAATGTTTATATACTTAAAGCCAGTACTAAATCTAATACTAAATAAAAATAATTACGTTGATGTTGACTTTAGTAATAAACTAGGTAAATTCAATTTAAATTATCAAATTTTAAATCGAACAATAGAGAAGAGAAATAATGACTATTTTTGAAGTTAACTGCAAGAAAATAGAATAAGAATAATACGAATACACGGTGATATAAAAAAATTGAAATAAATATAGGAAATAAAGAGACGAAGCAAACAATCTCATCGATACAATCAAAATATATACGAACGTCGCACAGATTTTTTATCAAAAAACCAACCTTCCACAGTGGTAGAATTGAAGAAAATGCAGCTATCTTATCTAGCTTCAAGAGGAAGGATTCGTTACTATACGAAGATAAAAATTTTTAAAAATTCAAGAATTTTCTTCCGTACAACTTAAATAATGATTTTATGCATTTTTAAAAAGAAAAATGTGGTTCGTTCTTTTTAGTGTAAAAGCTAACCAATGTCATAAGATGGTGATGTATTTAATATTTGTGTTAAATACTAATGTTGTTCATGTTACTTAAGTATTTGAACTGACATAAAGGATGCATGGTATTAATATCAACTCTTCACAATAATTCATTGATATATGAGAGTCGCAATCGCTGGAATTGCTGTTCTTGACAAAGTTCAACTTTATCGGTATATAACCAATCCGCAGTCCGTGGACGGTGATCACGAATCTATACTTTATCCAACTGGATACTTTAACGGGCATATTGTTAAACTCGGCTTATTTAAAGATAAGACGGCCGCATCGTGTTATAAAAGCTTCCTGTACGGTATTCCAATTTCAATTTAAGCCAGTCATTATTTGTATCAACTTTAGATTTAAATATTAAATCTGTAGATGATATGAGTGGGATTGGTCTCACCCACTCCTGCCTTCATAGCTGCAGCATCAACTTGTTTGTTAACTGCGTTACAGAAATGACCAGCGACGCAACAAAATTTAATTATAAAGTTGTTATTAGCTAGCTAACAGCACTTTTTTTTAACATCATAGATCAAGGTATGTCAGCTGCACTTCAAATTAGAATGTTGAGGTGAGAATAAGGAAATTAAGCTGTCGCTGGAGATTACGAATTTATTATGATCATTTAATACGCATTATATTCAATGCCTTAAGCGATTAGCTCGACGATGTAAATAGTTGCCTAAGGAGCGAGCTTAAACTATTGCAAGGTAATATCAGGTATGAAAAAGCAGTTACAACATACTTTTGTGTTTCATTTATTTCAGATCCATCGGTACAAATCAATATGAAATCGGGTTACAACATTTGGATACTATTAATAAAATTTGAATTAATTATTGAGTGGTGTATTTTAAAATTGGTTATATTACTGAACATATTTGTGTTTATATGTAGATCAATGAGGTTGTTGTTATATAGAAAGTTGAAATACTCTCGGCCACTTCGATTGAGTGGTTAATAAAATATAAGTTTATAGTTCAAAGTTACATATATATCTGACCAGATTTTTTGGTACTCCGATTACTTGATCGATCTATTAATACAAAAATATTTACATTATTCTAAAGAAGCAATTATTAGAAATTAATTTTCAATAAATGAACAATAAATATCATTCAGTAGTCATAATTGGTCCAAAATCGAAGATTTTTTTTTAGGTAAAATGTTACTGTGTTCGATCATTACGTCATCTATTCTTAATTACGGTTTCAAATGCCTTCCATTCATGACGTTAAACGTATAGGTTTATATAATGCTGAATCGGAAGTTAATCTCCCTGGCTTCGGAATGGAGACAATCAAGACTTTAGCCAGTCCGGAGTGTAAGGTTAGGGGTATAATAGAATGTTAAAATTGTTAGTTCTAATTTGTGTTACCATTCAAACCCAGATCCCAATTGTTTTGTTTATTTTTTTTTCTTTCGTATTATGGAGTAAAAAGCTCTTTAAATAAAATAGGATTGTTCAGAAAATATTTTTTATTACGACCAGTTATTTATCTAATCTATTTCTTCGGCCGAGAACTGAGTCTGTACGTAAGATTTGAGTCCAAATGAATATTTAAATATTTTGCAGATGAACTTTGCTCCGTGTTCTATTAAGTCGTACAAAGTGCAAGATTCCATTGATCGATACGTGTAGATTATATTCACAGACTTAAGTTTGTTAAGCTTAATTTTTTAGTCACATATCCATTTGATGACTCCGTTAAGAGTTTTTTAAAAATTTCCAGTGGCCTCAACTTGTGCATCACTTACCGCCAAAATAGTTATATTATCAGCAAATGTGGTAGTGAAAATGTCTGTTGGAACATCTTTTGTATATATTAGGTACGACGTAGGTCCAAGAACGCTATCCCGTGGGAACGCTGTGTGTATTTTATCGAATGTTGACTTAGCCTCTTCATGGGCTATTCTAAATTTTCCATTCGATAAGTCAAGCGATCGACAATAATTACGAGAAAAGAATTTCTTCAATTTAAAAATCACGCCTTGGTGTCAGACTCATATCGTAAAACGTTGCACAACGGTATTTTCCTTCCTCCAACGCTTTTTTGATTATTGCCGTCATTCAATGATCCTAATCGATAGTGGAATAATTATTTCTAAAACTAAACTGACCCGCCTGGAATTTTAATTAACGGTTTAAGACGTTTAAGAAGGAATTTCTTGAATAATTTAGATACCACAGAGAGTAAGGATAAAGGTTGATAATGCATTGTAGCTCTTGATTTATTTAGCTTTTTGAGCATAATAGTCTGAAAAATTTTGAAACATTGAGTCGGAAATACGTATTGAAAGATATGTTAATATTACAATTCCTTTTCTAAACGTTTCTTGTAACACTCCGAGTCTTTTTTAGGTAAATGTTAATTTCTATTCCTTTAGCTGATTCATTTTTTTTTTTTAGACGCAACATCCTGTACCGTGTTTAACTGCTGTGGCTATTACAGTACGAGGATGCGCGGTTTGTTCTTATAGATAACTGCTCATTCCACTAATTCGAATAAACTGTGTCACAGATGAAATTGTATTGGGGGAATTCTCAAATATATTAGCGACTGATTTGTTATTTATAAACGGGGGCCGCCGATGGGGTGAGAGTGCTGCACAGTCACACAGTATATGGGGAGTTGAGGGAGCAACACCTTGGCAACAGAAAGGACAATTCATAGGAGGTGGGGTTCTTTGCAAAATAAAGTTATGCGACAAAGCTGTATGGCCTGTACGTAAGCGGATAAGGGAACACTCTACGGGGAATGCTTTTTTTCTGGCCACCATGGTTCATTTGAGGGTGTTTGATTAGCCTTAAGAAAGTCTGACGTGAGGTCCAATGGGCTTTCCACGAAGATGTGATGTTGTTAAAGATTACGTTTGCCAGATAAGATGCGGGAGGGCTGTTATTAGGAAAGGGGCAGTATAATGCTGCTCGGGTGGACGTATCGACGCGTTCATTTCCGGGAATCCCATTATGGCTGGGCGCCCATAAAAATGAAATGGAGCACTATCTCTTAATAAGTTCATATAATATCTGCTGGGTTCGAATTGCTAAAGGATGTTTAGTGAGAGGATTAGAGATCGTCGATAGTGCCGTGGGTGAATCAGATACCAACAGGGCTTTTAGTGATGTAGGCTCTGCAGAAAGAAAATATTCCAAACAGAAAAATACTTCATATATTTCAACATCTAGTACCAAACAATTGTCATTCAGTCGAATGCTTCGGATCACATCGCAGCCTTCAAAGGAGCAGACAGTTGATGATGAAGTAGCTTCGGGGGGGGGGGGGGGGGTGGGGGCAGCATTCGTGAAGAAAATGAGGTGGTCGGGGTATTTTTGGATTGTCGCTGCTGTCAACTGAACAATATTCGGACGCAGGGGTTTATTATACTTCATCAGGGAAAAATCAACATCAATATTCAAAGGGACCCACGGTGGGATCGCGGTGTTAGGTGCCAGATTGGGCAAGGAAATTAAGCTCACATTGTGCTGCGACAGACTTCCGGGAGAGGGTCATTAGAGAACTCTGGGTTAATGGGGAAAGCATTTTTGTGGAGAGGAAAGGAGCGATTACGAGAGAAAAGAGCGGGGGTCTCACGGTGATAATAAAAGGTTCTGAAATAACAAAGCGCACAAACTAAAAGACGGGGTGCTACGTGCGCCAAGTACCGTACGAAGGGCCGTGTGGCGCACTAAATCAAGAGATTTAAGTAGGGAAGAGCTGGCTGAAGAGTATGCCTGGTACCCGTAATTTATTCTGAAAATGACTAAGGATTTGTATATTAGTCGCTTAATAAGGATTTGAAAGTTCGAACTTATTGTTTTTTCTATATCTAATCTCTGATGATATATTCGATTGAACGTTGCGTGGCTGAAATATCGGATGGAAACGTTTTGCGAAGAGTTCCGCTTTATCATAGTTTTTTCATACCTATATGACATTTTCATCTTTGCGTGGCGGGACATGAATAATTGAACACTCTATTTGACGTGTTACTTTCCACAAAAAACAGTCTTTATCAGTTTCTGGGGAAGACTTTTAAAATGAGCTTTGAATGTTTTTTGTGCTTCATGTTTTATTAATCGGCTTAATTGTATGCGATTAAACCTCATCGATTGGATTTCTAGTCCAAATACGTCGAATTCTCCGACCTTCTGCAATCAACTTATTTACTTAAAGTGTATAGTTTTATCCGACGCAGGAGTTTGTGTATAATTTGAAGTTGCTAATAAATTGTTCGAATAAAGCTTTAGTCCTGGGTTTACAATTCCTTCTTTTTTTTTAACCTTACTTTAAGATTGATTTTTAAATCCAATTCATTGCTGAATATGTTCTAGTCAGTTTTTTTTTATTGTCGAGGTTTTGGCATTTCTTTTTATTATTCCGTGCACATATAATGTACGGAATCCTGACAAGATGGTTCAGAAACGACAAAAATATTCAATTAAAATATCCGATAACTCACGAACGGTTTGAATTACAAATTTTAAAATCGGATCACAAATTAGAATTAAAATTCTCTTTAAAACCATATCGGTAATTTCAGGTTAACCGATTATCCTAGACGGCAAAAAAAACAAAAAAACCGTCATGAATATATAATATGGGTAATTTAAAACCACCTCCAAAATCACTTAAAAATTCACAACTCATCGCTAGATAACCCTTTAAAAGAGAAAACACAAAATGTAGAAGTTCTTTCATAAAATGAAAAAATTATGGTTAAAAAATTATTTATTTCTTCTCCCCTTTGGGGCAAAAACAGCGCAAAAAAAAGATGTTCATGTAAGCAATAGCTCGAGTAAAAAAGTCGAGGAAACCAAAACGTATCTTAAACATATGCGTATAAGTCCGCTTTATAGAAAAAATATAGGCGAGCTCACAACTTTATATTCAGACCCTTGGGGCGCCGAAAGCTCGAAATTTTTGAAAAAAAACAATTTTTTTGCCAGGCACGGACTGTATATCGTTGGAAAGATGGCTATTTGTTGGGAACGAAACCGTATTTAATTTCTTTAACGAAACTTTTGAAATTAACACAAAGTTAAAAAAAGTGATAATGTTCACTATTGAATGCCTAATTGATTTCTCTTTGGAGTAATACATTTCGACCCCCAAGCTGTTTATTTTGCATTAAAGTATCCTCCAATGATAAATTTTGAGCCAAGCTGTTTAACAACCGATTCAAATAGTTCTCGCTAAATGGAGCGCTCAGGTGAAAAATACGTTTAACATTGCTGCACATTACCGCGATCACTGCACTTGAGAAGTATTTTTCCGCTAAATGGTTCTTATAAATGGTTTTCGATGATTATTGCTGAACCGGCATGCGCACGTTCTCACTTTAATATCTCTGAATTTTTAATTGGAATTCGTTGTTGTAAAATGTGTTCCAGATATCGGAGTTTCTAGGAGCATACATTTTGGGCGTTTTTTCGAGCTCGATAAAAAAAAAAAGAAGAATTAACTATTCACTTTTTTTGCAAGACGTTTATTGATATATTAAAAATATATAAAAAAACTTTGGAAAAAAAAGTTATTAATGAATTCTTGGTTAATAAAGTCTTGTAAAAGAACTTTAGAGTAAGAAAGTAACAGAGAAAGGAAATCTGTAAAATTGAAAGTAAAGTAAAGAAGTTTACTGTAAAATATAATTTGTGGAAAAAGTTTGGCAAGTTGATTGGAAATATGAGAAAGCGTTGGAGTTTTCTTTTCAACTAAATCGCTAGTCCCGTGAAGTGTGGATAAGTTTTGGAGACAGAGTTATTTTAATGATATTGGTAAAAACATTCAGAGAGGCAACTCGGCGGGGAAAAAATGTTATTGGTTGAATGGAGACGAAGCGATTGAACCTTAAGGAAAACATTAAAGGAATACGTAAGAACAATTTTTTATTCGGAAAATTTATAAATTTAAAACTAAACAACCGACATGTTTCCGGAGCACAGTCTGGTAACCATGGTATTTTACAAAGTTCAAGTGAAAAATAATTTTACGCGTATATTAAACTGTGTAGGACGTTTGCATAAATTTTTATCGACAATAAACGTAGTTCAGTTTAGCTAACGAATTCACTGGAACGCGCATCGAAACTCTCCTTGTCTAAAAGTAGTCAGTTCTTATTTCGTATATCTCGAATAGTATAGAGTTGTATAACGGTTTTCATTTGATGCCATTTTAAAAAAAGAAGAAAAAATCGTTTAAAACAGAAATTTTGTTTATCCTTAGAAAATACTTACAAAATGTTAATGCAGATATTTACACGAAGCGGTTTTTTTTTTTAAACGAAAAAGTGAATAAACGTCTTATCTATAAACTAGAAGAGAGCGTACTAATTACCAGAGAAATATTTTCATAACTGATTAGATGGCCATAGAGGAGAATTAGAGTAGCGCATAAATTGATGACGAACAAGTGGTATTCCGCGGTACGGTAGTAATCGACAGTGGACATGATGTAATTTCTGCTGCAGCAGTTATCGTGTCGTTCTTGTCTTAATTGTTCATTGCCTGCTGATGATTGTTTATTGACTTTGCCGGTGTCCGAATCGTCATCGTTCAGCGGCCAATACGCTGTTCCTTCGTTGGCGGTGCAATGGGATTTCTCTGCGTCGATTAAATAATTAACGGATGCGAGAATACCGGCCACGGCGAGCCACACGGTTATCGTCCTATCCATAAGCAAAAATATTTTAATAAATACGAAATCGAAAATCAGAGAATATTTATTTTGACTTTATCGGAGCAAACCTGGTGAACTTCTCCGAAACAGACGAACCCGATAAAAATCATTATCGAATAAATTTGCTTTAATTTACGACGGATGTCAAATCTCCTATCGCGAAATCGTCATTCGGCGAACGATATCAAACAGCGATATCACTTGTAGATCACATTAAAATCTACGTAAAAATGACGTCAAAAGAATAATACAAATGTTCGCCTATATTTCGTTAAAAACATTGCGTTATAAAAATGTTCGTTTTCGCTTTTAATTTTTTGTTCTCCTCTTAAAATGTAATTATCATTTGGCGAAGAATTACAGAAAACCTATTTAAACGTAAAATTATTCATATTTTAAACCGGATATTTCAGTGTTATTGCAGAAAAATAGAGTATTTCCCCTCGATTGTAAGTTCTTAAAATTTCGTACAAGTTCTTAATTAACACAAGCTCGTTGTAATCTACGTAGCGGATATTCCTACTTTATCGCACCTTGATGTAACGACTTTTGCCGCTGACACAGCGACCTTGTGTTTAAATAAATGTTTGAAAGTTCCGCGCAAAAACCTGTAGAAAGCAGTTGATAAAGTAACATCATGGTGCAAATTACGGAAGATCAATGAGGATAAATCACTTCGAGTAGTTTTCACTAATCGCAGAAGTCGATTCATCCGGAAATATAATTACAGATGGTGTGGAGATTCCTCAGAAAGAAGATGTAAAGTATCTCGGTGTACATCATATTGACGTTTGTCTTGGGGGAAGCGCATTATAACAAAGCGAAATGAATTGAAAATTAAATTGCGGCAACTGTACTGGCTGTTGGGCAAGAGATCAATAGTATCTCTTGAAAACAAGTAGCTACTTTACAAACAAATTTTAAAACCGGTCTGGTAATACGGCTGTCAATTATGGGGCTGTGCCAAAAAGAACCAGTAACATTTCAATTATGCAAAGAGTCCAGAACAAGTTATTACGCATGATCATCTCTAGTCCATGGTACATAACCAACATCGCAATCCATGAAGATCTTGGAGTTAAATTTGTGAAGAATGGAGTAGCAACTGCCGCTCGATGATATGCTGCCAGATTGGAAGGACATCCTAATAGTACAACAAAAGAACTGCTGAGTAACCCAAGTGAGGGACTTAGGCTGAATAGAAATCGACCTCAAGATCTCACATAAGTTATAAATATATAAACGTATATGTGTGTGTGTATGCGTGAGGGTGTGAGTGCGGATACGTGTATGTATGGTATGTGAACATGCATTTTGTGTATATATATGCAAGTTAATTTTAGCACCCTCCGTTGGATGGGTTGCTTATTCGTATCATTTTAACTTTTACCAAATAGTTGATAAGACTAGGTGTAAAATAACAAGGAAAGAAATAAAAAAAAAAAATTAAATAAATAAACGATTGAATATTCTAGAATGTAAAATTTAGTCGAACAACGGTTTATATAAAATCTGAACGAAATCTAAAAATTATTAGAAATTCTCATATTCGTTTCATTTTTTTTCAGCCGGGTTAAAATTTAAAAAAAAAAAACAAGAAAAAAACGATACATCTCCTAGAAGCCAACAGCTGCGCAATTTTCACGATTACTTTTAAAAATATCTATATCCGTTGTTTTGTGTAGGTAGATTAGATCGCTGTTAAAATCAGCGGTCTTTGAAAAAATAAATTCCCATCAGCTTTTTTTATTAGTTCTCGCGGTAATATTATTCAATGATTTATTATTGCACGGTATATTTTAATTTAATACACCAATATTGGCTGTGCGACTTACTTTACTTTACTTTAATACTAGTCTAATTAGATAAGATCGAATTTATTGGTGAGCTTTAATATCATAACGCAAAACTGGACAGTAGTCCGATATAATAAATTAATTTTGGAAATGCTACCCGGAAATAAGGCAGCAAAGGCTGCCAGGCAGAGATGGTATATCCAGCACTTACTCGATCACGTTTAATCAGTGTGCTATTAAACCGTTCATCGATACGTATTAATTTCAGTAATTATCAAATAAAATTCTCGAAAATATTCCCTGCGAACGCTGTGAAGCATAGATGATGGAAAAATGAAATGCCGCTCTGAAGATCCCGAAGGTTGTTGGCCAACAACTCGCCTCCTGTCTAAAGCACTCGCGGAATAATAATCACAGGAGAGGAGGATAAGCGTAGTGAAAAGAATTCACCGGGGTTCCGTAGAATAATTAATTACCGAGTAAGATCGTGTATTCTTATCTTTCCTAATTTCGGTTTCGCCCGAAGGTCTCCCTTCCTCGTTGAGTAGCGGTTAGGAGACGAGCAAACAGGTATTATTCGGCGGCTCGGTCCGCATTGGCACCGCATTTAATAAACGCAACACTTTTTAACCGGTTATATCGAAGCAATCTCCGTGAGCGTCTCTTGCGCAAAGGTTTTATTTTGAAAATTTCCTCCTAGCTGCCAGTTTAACTTTTTTTGTGACGTATTTTTTTTTCTTCCTTTTTCTAAATAATTTAAAAGCACGCTGTCCGTGAACATTTTCCAGATTCGGTAATTTAAAACAGCGTCCTGTCACTTAAATGCCAATTCGCTAAGATAAATTACATTACTTTTCGGTAATTTTCATTGCAAAATTACTTTTATGATGAGCAATAAATCGTAAGATTATCGCAAGCATTATAAAAATAAAATTTAAATACAATAACAATAGCAAATCGAAGTAAGATAAAATACGCTTAGGCAGCGCGAGTGTCGGAAGTAAAACTAAATTTACATGGACTACCAATATATTCGCATTAATGTAATTGAAACATACTGTTTAAGCC
Source organism: Icerya purchasi (assembly GCA_039619475.1). NCBI lineage: Eukaryota > Metazoa > Arthropoda > Insecta > Hemiptera > Monophlebidae > Icerya > Icerya purchasi. Next base: position 5,284,449 of record CM077116.1, on the reverse strand, counting down.
TATATTTACACATTTGTGTTCATAACGCAGTAAGGTAATTATGTAAAAGAAATCCTTATAACTAAAATTTTCCCCTATACCTTCCAAGTTGGCTTAGAAAACTTCAACAATAATATATAGACTGCAAGTAACACGAATAATACTAATACCGTACATTACCTGGAAAAAGCATAAATTAAATAAACTAAATAGTAATATATATGGCAAGCCTATAGAAGCAAGTAAAATTTAAAAAAAAAGAACCTTATAATAAAACCTGAAACTTAACAAAAAATACCTATTTAAGAAATAAATTATTATTTTGGGATGAAGGTAAAACTAAATAATTTACTAAAAAGCTTGTATCAAATGTAAATTATTAATAGTGAAATGTAAAAAGTGAAAATAAATAGAATAAAGCTAAAAAGCAAAAGTAATAAGTGAAATTTACGAATATTAAATGAAAGATAGAAACTTATTATGTGAGAGATATCAGTTGAAGTTAACGTAGTATTGTAAGGCGATGAATATAACGCAAAAGAGAAAACACTTTAACCAATAATTATGTGCAACTGAATGTGAAAATAATTTTCGGAGATCGCTAAATTTTAGCATCAGTCTAATTCACAATCAGATACGGTGTATGACGGTATTGCTTTCTAGGGAGGAAAATGAGAAGTTCAAAATTGACTCTGCTGCGTCTTTCGAAGAAGAGGTTTGCGGACACCTTTTAGATTCGAAACGTCACGAATTCATTTAAATTTATGCTTTCTGAAATTACGATTAAGCTGAAATTATAACAAACATTAAAATAACTCTACCTTTGTTAATTTACCACGTCCACACGGCACAGTTGATTAGGAAAGTGCGATAAATTAATTTATATAAAAGCGTATTAATACATAGCCAGAATGTGAAATATAGTTTGATTACATTTATAATGTACAACTGTAGAAGTAGTAAATTAACAGAGATAGCTCATTCTTAATGTATATTTTTATACTTTCAATACACCCGTAATTATGTAATTAACCAGAAGTGTCCGATAAATCTTTTGATCAGTAATGAGATCTTCTCAATTGTTACGAAATTGATAACGCTACGCTGCTGAACTATATCAGCTAGTTATCACAAGGTTTTATTAGCACAATTTTGGCCGCTTTATGGCGATATTTTTAAAAACTATAGAAAAACGTGTTGGTTACGAATCATGCATGGAGATGAACCGTTCAAGCAATGTTAAAGCTGATAAAGGTTCAGTTAGAACTCTAAAACTGTTACGATATGAGTTTATTCTTCGAAGTTAACGATGGAATGTGGCCAGTGTGTAAAACGAATATAGTGAGGTAGAAAATAGCTCTACAATAATAGCTGTAATAATAATACTGTCCATAATGATAGTAATGTTAGTACTAATGATGATGTTAGTAGTAATGGTGCAGATAGTATATTTATTGCATATTTTGATGCTAATATCACTGGGCTATTAAGGGGGGGGTGGATCCTGCTTTAGGAGATCAAACAAATCGATTTGTTTTTTCTTATTTCCTAAATCGATAGATGAACTATCCAAGAATATATTTACAAAGTCACAGATGTTAATTCGGAATACGTTTGGAGATACAAAGCTGAATGAAAAGGAGCGTCGAGCAGACCCACCTTTTAGCTAAGCTCGGGCGTTCTTTCCAACCTCGGTAGGAAGCGGCTAATGGAAGGTATCATAAAAAAGCTAACAATTTATTATGGTTTAGCAAATTAGAAAAAATATTGATTCTGTTTAAGAAATGAAAAAAGCTGTGATAACAACGCTAGATTATTATTGTTCCACAGACACAAATTCTCTCGACAGGAAAATTGTCCAACAGGCGTCGATAGTTGGTGGGAATGGCGCATGAATGCACCAATCATCTACGATTTTTCGAGCATGATTGATTGACGAAAAAATTGAGAAGCACGTTTGCCCGATTTATGGAGAACTATCAAATGACGACCTTTCAACGAAGTGTTTAGGCGGTCACACGCAAAACTCACCAGCAATGGAAAATGTTTGCTGGGACCACCGACGCGCAACGAATTGGGAGAACAGGAGTCGGTCACTTAGCACCAGTGGGGCTCGTATGCAGACACTCGAACAAACTCATTAAAATGAGTTATTTGAGGAAGCAGAAGGACTACTGTATGAGGACCAAGAATAGCTGATTAGTCGATCATTAGCGCAAGAAACAAAGATTTATACTTTCTCTTATTGTCGAGTTTCCATTTTTTCGATTTTTTTGAAATGACGGGCGCGATAACAAAATTGACTTGAACTAAAATTTATTCTCTTCATCATCGAATTCTCTTCTACGTGATTTAACAAAATTGTTAAAAAAGTATTTTTAGAGATCCTTTACACAACATACAGTTTTTTTGTTGTTTTTTTTGTGAAACACTACCAATTATTTTTACTTTTTTTTTTTTGGTTTGCGTAGAATAAAAATGTATGATAATTGGAAATTTATTTGGTTTTTATGTTTTTGACAAGAATTACTAACTGCATCTTTCCCGCCAATTGGGAACTACTGTAGCAAGACGTTCTAGGAAAAGGTTCATTGCTCTGCAGTTTATTATTATATCTACTTAATAAAAATTATTTACACACTTCAAATACTCAAGAAATTATACCGCGAAATTCGCTGGGCTAAGTTATTTTTTCTTTTCAAAAAATAACTTTTTTAGGTCTACTAAAGCAAGATTCCTCCTTAACAGTTATTTCTTACGGATGGTTTCAAATGGCTCACTCAAAATGAAATATTAAAATTATATATTGGGGGAGGGTGGCTGATGATAGTTCGGTTAGTTATGTGCTCCAGGTAGATTTAAAATATCCTTCAAATTTATATTTACTACGTCATGATTTGCTCCTATGCCCCCTGTAGTTGAAACTATTAAAAATTGATAAATTAATTGATACATTAGAAAATAAACATGACTATATTATTCGCTATAGAAATATTGGACAAGCAATTGCATTACGGCTAAAATTACAGCAAGTGCATAGAGTCATAAACACTCCGCGCAAACAGGCCAGTAGTGAATTTGCGAAGAACCATTAGAGAAGCTGAGGAATAATCGTGTTCTTGGAAAAATTATGGAAAATTTCAGACATGGGATTAAGATGCAACTTTACGTCGATTAAAGTTTACTAAGGTGGTTGGAAAAAGTTAATTTTGAGGATAAAACAATATTTAGTAAACGACTATTCAAAACTGCAATACATTTAAATCCAAGAACGAATTAATTCGATGGGAGCCAATTTATATTGGAATAAGCAAATTGAAAATGTTTAATTTTCATTACTATGTAACATGTAAGATGTGCGCAATTAATCTTTCGTATTATAATACTAATTTACTTATGATCTTAAAACAGCTGATTTTTTATGAAAATATTAAAGATAATGCTCAGTATTTCGATACAAGTCATTGATCATCCATGTTATTCTATAGAAAATGAAAAGAAACTTACGGCATTTAAGGTTGAAATTAATGGAACTGTAATTAATGAGTTTGTTGCTTGTGTCCGAAAATGTATTATTCGATAAATATTACAGATAATGGAGAAATTAGAAAGGGTAAGGATGTAACAGTCGTCGATAATTAAGAATGAAGTTAGTTTTTTATAGATTGTTATAATTGTATATGATCGATTAGTGTGGTAAATTATGCGATAATTATAAGACGTATTTTCTAACATACAAAGCATTAGTGCATTTTAGAGCAGACTGAAATAGTATTATGTGACGAAGATGATGAAAGAATAACACGCAGTAATAATATTGATACAGTAACTTATGGAACCTCTACGTATAATGAATTCCATAAAAAGTTCGATATTGTTCTAGCCGAACTAAGAACCTGTATATTAAATAAGAATATGTGTATTACGTGATTATATATGAATAAGTATTATTATTAAGTACAATGTTAGACATATTAATATACATTTATTACTGCGCAATAAATTTCATTGAGGTAAAAAATTGTATTTTGTTTAATTTGACAGATTTAGGAATGTGTGAGTGCTAAATATTTCCCCTTGATTTTATTTAGGTGCGTGAAGAATGATAACATTTTTTGAGTAAAATGTAATATTTACATTAAAATTGGTGTTTTCTACCTAAAAGGGGGGCATCGTTATATTAAAAATTAGGTGATTTTCCCTAAAAGTACGGTATTTTGCAATAAAATTACTGTTTTGGTCTAAAGTGGCACTTTCCTTCTAAAATGTATTGTTTTTATCTAGAATGTGAGTATTTTAGCCCTAAATGGTATAATTTTTCTTAAATTGCGTACTTTTTGATGTATCATTTCATTTATCCTAAAAGCTGTGTTTACTGTTGACTTGTAGAAATTTTAGTTCACACGTTCTGACGGCTATATTGCAACCGGTAGTACTACAGCAGCTGAGGCGACTTATTGATATGGCGATGTTGGTTGCTAAAGTGAATATGTATATTATTCTGGACGTGTGTAATTTCGTCTGTCAAATAATAAAAACTTGGGTGAGAAATAGAATGTGCGTCTCACCAAGCAGGTGAGAATGCTACTCGGTAATTAAATTCGTCGTTGCGCTTATTAAAAGGGAATTATTATAGCAGGAATGATAAAAATTAGTTCTTACATGCTATTACTACACGTACACATTGGCAGACATATGTGTTCCATGTTGACATTCCTGTTCCGTGCATGTCAATACTTTGTTTTTTTAATCGAATTTGCTCTAAACAACAACAACAACAACAACAGAAAGGTTTTTTAGGAGTTTTAACAATACCGCAAACGTTACTAAGTGGGCATTGTTTCATTATAATCAGAAGTATTTGCAAACATTTACACGCGCACTCATATTATCAGACAAAACATTGTGTTGTCGAAAAAAATTAATGGCCGGCGTTGTGACACATTCTGTAGCGATGAGCAACAGATACAAAGAGATATAAAAATAACAGGCGTTCCTGCACTACGTTTGTACCTTCGTTCAAAAATTATTCGATATTTCTTTATCATATGCTGTAACACGCAAACGATCATTAAGATCATCATCATCAGCAGCAGTAGCAGCACATCACATTCATATCATTATGCCATACTCACGTGCATATACTACATCAAGCATACGTAAAGTGCTCTAATTGCACACATGTCAGTGTGATAGGAGGGTTTGGTTCTTTATGCCCCAAAAATAAATTCTTAGAAACACATTCAACACATTTCGAAAAATCAATTTAAAGTCTACATCAATCGCATTCTTTGTAGTAATTGAAACGGTTGAATAGTAATACAGGTTACACTAGTCTAATCAGTTTTGGTTAGATAAAGATCATAGACTTGGAAGTATAGCAAAGTTTAGCAATATCGTCCCGCTCTAGTTAATTATTCCCAAAGCATCTTACTAGACACGTATAGACGAGAACAAAAATAAAACTCTAATAAGTACGAGTATTAGTGCTGCCGCTATTTTGGTCAGATGAATGTTAAACATTCGCCAAAATCTGCATTTCGGAACATATCTCCCTCACATTCGTTGCTAGCGCCGTCATTTTGGTCGTGTATACATGGGTAATTTTTGAAATTGTTTAATGTGCATCAAATTATATGCTTGCACCATCAATGATAAGGTGATTAATATATAATCGAATTTGGATTAGAAGCTATATCACAGCACCATTCTTAGAGATATATTCATTCGTACACGCATGGTAGTAATGTCAGCTTATAGTAAGTTACTGTCATAAGGTAGATGTGAGTATAATAAAACACATCCTCCAGTACACATACACACACATAAACATAGAGGCTTTAGTAAGGGTTAAAATAGTGTTTTAAATTAGTCAGTCGTGCATGTTGTCAAAAGCACATGCAAACATATGAACATACGAAACAACTATTCACAAGTTAGCAAAGTGTTACGTTGGTTAGGTAATAGTTATTGTCAAAAGCACAAGAGAACGTATGAAAATAACTTAGTACAGGTCAGTAGATTGTTAAAACTGGTTAGTTAAAACCTTCTCCTAGACCTTGTTTTGGTTGAATAGTGTTACTAACTGAGGCTGCTCGTGCAAAAGTATCTGTAGAGAAGTTTAGTAGTTGTTGAGGTGTATGACTTTTTGTTGGTTCATAACAGTGAAGACGTACAAAAAAAGAAAGCAAAGGATTATAAATGGTGATTAACTCTTACCCTAGGATCCGAGACTAGTGAAAAAAGGGGTGTGATCACGTGTCTAAATTCTGACTGGTCGGTGTCCTAAAGAAATTATATCTACTGTATTATTAGTCAAAAATATTACGCGAAAAAAAAAAAACAAAAAGAAAAACAACGAAATAAAATACTCTTCTCAAAAAGAAAGCGCCATACTTTGCAAATTAAAAAAAAAATTCAAAAAATAAAAATTATTTTTCGGTAAAAAATAATGCATTTTATAATAATACACCTTCACAGTGGTATTACGATAATTCTTAAGCGACATTAGCAGTCGGCACTAAATTCGAAAATTACATTAAAAAATTAAAAATCGCACTGAACATTTGTTTGACGTTTTCAGTGACTGGCGATTGTATATGTTGCCTTATTTATTTAATATATTGTAATTTGAATTTTTTTTGTAGATTACGAAAAGTTAATGTTTTTTAAGAATTATTATAATATCCACCTTAAGGGATTGCCTTTTTATCGGGAGTAATTATTTTTTAATTTTCAGTGCATTTTCATTAAATTTTCTAATTATTTCAGTACATTTCGTCGATTGACTTGTTAAAAATGGTTTTAAATATAAATAAGACGTTAATACATTAATATATAATACTTTGCACTGTGTACTCATATAAATGTTATGACGCCATCAAAAATAAATTAATAATAAATTATCGAAATTGTTAAATATAATGTCTCATTACAATGACTGACTTTAATAAACTAAAATTGATTCGCAAATATTAAGTTAAACAGTAAAAATTGTAGCTAGAACATCAAATTTCGTAAAATCCAGCTCGGTAGATATCGGATGCGTGTATTATAATAACTAGTTGGATGTAACGCACCGCCCCAAAAAAAGAGAGGAAAAAGATCATAAAAAAAAAAAGAAAAGAAAAGATAGCTATCAGGGGAGTCGTGGTCGATCAAAAGTTGAACAGTTTACTTTATTAAATAGGAAGAGGGAAAAAAGGCAGATGTACGGAACGTTAAGTACAGTTATTAGGTCAGATATTGCATTGAAAACGTATTTTTTAAGGTGGCAATAGCCCACCCGATGATGGTATATTGCAGTTACATTAATTTTTATTTCATTCGAAACGAATACCGTCAAAACTTTTTTTTTTTTAACTCCCCCTTTGGGCACGCCAACAACGGATTTTCGCCCAGAAACGGAACGAGGGAAAAGAATCAGTTAGATGTAGAGTCGGTGTCAAATATTAATAGAATAAAAGAACTGAGGATCGGAACAACGGAGATCGACGGAAACGATAAGACATATGAAGCGCAATAGGGATATTAGGGAGTTTATAACAGATCGGAGCAATAAGAAGTACGTTCGTTCACGAGGGATGGACATTCAAAAAAGATGTGGTCAGGATCGCCGGAGGCTTTCTCGTTAATTGGAGAGGACAGTTAGAGAAAAGTGCGAAAAGAAAACGAAAACGTGAAGAAGATAGAAGAGTATGATTAAGACGTAAACGGATAAAAGAGACAATAACAGAGCGGCGAAGCGAAGGAAAATTGTAAAACCAAGGCCGAGGAATTAGGTTGAATGGAAAAATATAAGGAAAGTTGATCGGAAAAGGAGGAAACGTAAAAATCTGACCAAAATTGAAACTTTTTACAAGGAGAGAGTAAATTAGAAGCGGGGGAATTTTAGTGAAGTAAAAGCGGAAGGATACAGAAATCTGAGCCCAGGAAAAAAATTTTTATAGTCGTTTAGCGAACAATTTCGAGACTTTTGACGCATGATAAAGTTACGACATTAGGTCACATGCCACATTAAATGCGTTTCTATCATCTTACACATACTGCGCTCATTTTTACTTAAAAACCTACAGACAGAAAAAAATCGACTTCTTTCCGAATTGAATTAGTGTTCACACATTGCAATTTAGAAAAGACGTCGGTGTCAATCATGTACTAAAATTTTAAAAATATCAATAAGAATTTTAATACTTCAAGTAAAAATCGACGCCGTCATGATATTTTACATTTTGCCGAAATAAATGTAACTTTGAACATTTTCCGTAACACTCTATTATCCGTGAAGCTGTTTTTTTAATTTTTTTTTTTTTCGGCATTACACCGATTTAAATACTTTTAACTTTGATTACGTTGAAAAGATGAAAATGAAATTAAAATTACACGGCAAAACGTTTCTTTCTTATAGTATGTTCGTACATGGCTACAATATTTATTGCTAAATTTTTTCAAATGAACCGTATACTTAAATGCACTTCTTGCGTTAAGAGATACTAAGTTAAACACTATCGGGAATTCATGTCTCACATAAGAGAAGAATTAGCTAGGAAATGGAACGCAAAGTAAAACAGAAGGAGTAAAATTAAAGGGAAAAATATTACTCCATTAGGAGCAAGATCGAGGAGGATGCAAAAGTTTGGGGCGAGATTATATCAGTGTACAATTTGTCGAATAAGCGAAAGAATTATATTGGCAAAACATTATTCGATAAAGATCTTCCGAAGCTCTTTCAGCATAAAAGAAGAAATTTACTGCCATTTTGCAATGGACAATATTTCTATTTAAAACTGTCAAGTAGGTCATTAACGAAACGTTGTTTTATCTGCGTTCATTTTTATCTTCTTCGATTACACGTGTTCTTTTTAGAGATTTTTGATTTCCAATTCGTTTAAGGATGAGTAAATGTTTAATAGTATTTGGTCACATTACGAAATAGAAGAGGATAAGAAAAAATAAATGAATGTAAAAACTATTGTTGACGTCCGCTTCTAGAAATATTTCAAATACCTATTGACCAGTAAAAATACTACTTAAACTATGTCGGAGTAATTAACTACCGCTTATCAGTCAGAGCAATGCTGCTTCATTCATTCTTCTCTATAAACCGCATTATCTGTTCTGATAACGCCGGCTGAACGGAAGCATGGCTGTATGCTGAGCATTCAGTCAACGATAAGTAAGTACGCAAACTGTGATGTTTCCTATACCGAATGATAATAGCTACGTTTTTGCTGTGACCTAACTTATTAATCCATCTGATATCGTTTTTTTCGCTCGAACATCTAACAGTCGTGCTTGCGCACATCTGAAAGGTAAAGACATATCTGATAATCTTATAAAAACCTCACTGGTTTTCCGGTTAATAATGTTATCGGTGTACACGTAAATTAACTCAGCAGAGGTCTGATACTATTCCAATCTTCCATGTCTCGCAGGCCGCTATTAAAAAAGCTCTATTTTCAATTTCTAGACCGCCTTTTCCAAACTCTTCTACAAAAGAGAAATTAAGTGATGAATTTAAACATATTACAAGTCCTAGACACGTTGAGTATACGTCAAACGTACTCGTATTATTTTAAAATCATACAATTTTTTTTTTTTCAGCCAATGAAGGTAGTGCAGCGATTGTACAGTATTAATTTCTTCGCAAAATGAAAATGAGAGGAAGTCGCGGAATCTGTTACTGCGGTATATTTACCAGAAAATGTTACTCTTTTTCGAAATTCCGGCATCTTAACAGAATTTGTGTCAGTTTCCTAGATACATATTTCGCAGATATTGAGCTTAACCGGACTTATTAGCTTATCTTATCGTATTAAATAAACCAACTTTACACCTTCGAAATCAGAAAGTTACAAAAACCGATCTCGTTCATTCGAAATGATCAAAATCGAAATAATACGAACGTAAGAAAAGGTCGCGGAGGATGAAGAACTGAAGAAGTTGAAAATCCATTTATAACTTGCTCACAGAAGGTCGAAAATCACTGGAAAACTCCGCATCTGAATTGACCGAATAGCGTTACCACTAAATATAATGTAACGCGATTAAGACGTTTTACTTTGTCCTCAGGGATGCCACCGCGGTTTAAGTTTCGCGGAATTAAAAATTTGTAAGTAATTTTATTTTATTAGAATTTAAAATTTTTATTTTTAAATTAAAATTATAATTATTTTCGTTATTAAAATTATTTTAAAAGATTTAACAAGGATTTAGCATTTATTTTGCCCAATTCTTTTTATAGGAATCTCTCGAGACAGGCGGACCTAGAAAAACAGCAGATAGGTAGCCGATATTCACATATAATTATAATGAAACAAAATTAAATAAAATATGTGGTACGTATCACTCTGGTTGGGTTGTGTTCCGTGGACGGTAGGTGCCCCTTTGGTAGGCCGACGTACAATGATGCTTTTTGATGACGACGAGGAGGAAACGCGTTGATTAAGTCGAGACCAAACGGATTTTTTATAATCGTTCAATCGAACTTTAACGACTGATCTGGTTCTCGGGACTTGCTGGATCGTTTTCTTTCGTATTTGTTTCGTTCGGACCGCAATTCTTTTCAAGGACTCGATTTGCAGTCTCGCTAGCCTTTCTTCTTTCGAACAAATAAAACCTCGAGAACTATCTTCAACCTCGGCAGGAACGGAACTGGGTCTCTCCTCTAATTTTTCGGCATTTACTTATCTTTTTTTTTCCGGAACTGTCTTCTCCCAGTCGCAAATCAACCAATCATCGGTATGATCTACATTGATCCGTCCCTCCCCAGCCAACAACAAATTCCCACATACTCACGCATTTACCCTCTCATTACGTTATAATTAATTAATTATATATTTTTATTTATTTATTTATTTATTTATTTATTTATTTATTTATTTATTTATTTATTTATATTTTTTGTTTTTTCCGTGTAATGGGCACATTACAATAACAATAAATAATCGCGTCTGTTCGGGATTTATTTAAAAAAACTGTGTACCCGGTTAGATGGCGCACGGCACATACAACTGGAAACGATTTATGCAGAAAAATTGTAAACTTCCGTGGCTTTTTTGATTTATCATTCGTCTATTGTTTTCGCGAAAAACCGCTTTACAATTTTTTTCTTCCACTGACGTTTCGAATAATATTACTTTTTATCAGAACAAAATAGCGCTGAACATTTAAAGAGTGGATAAATATTTAACGTATTACAGCTCTGTGTGTTTTGTTTTGATGATGAATAAAGTAATGTTATTCGAAACGTCAATGGAAGAAAAAAAACTTGTGACGTGGCTTTTACCGAAAATAATAGACGGATGGTAGATCTATACAGAGTTATTAACGATTATTCTACGAAAACCCGGATCACGAAAGTGACAAATGAAATAACGGAGAACGGAAAATTAAAGGGAACGGAGGGAACTTTCTTTCTTAATGGATAAATAGGTTGACAGAATTTTTTCGACTAATAATTTTTATCGTGTAGAAAACTGAAGAAGAATAAGACCCACTTCTAATGGAATATCGGGAATGTAATATATTATTTAAAAAATTCAATTATGGAATTATGAATTTATTAAAGCCATCGTAGTTCGAAAAAAATTTTTTTCTACCGCATTCCTTCAGAATCTGCAGAGTTTACCGAATGTCTTCAACAAAATATAGAAAACAATTGCTTTCTCCTTTGCTGTCGTCATCCTAAAATTAGATAAGAAACGTATAAATTCGTCATCATACAGTAGATCCGTTTCGTTTACCGCTAGCACATGTATATTAATAGAAAAACCCGCGGTTCGCTTGTTATCATGGAATTTTGAAAAACATAATTTAATTTTTGAAAATCAGTTGGAGGTATCTTACCAACCTGACTGAAAAGAGAAACGTAGTTCATTCTAAACAACTAGTACTCGGTGTTAATATTGTTTGACATTTAGAAAACCTACAATATAGCCTTCATATGTAAAGGATTTTTGCATATTTCATCAAAAACTTCCTTTTAAACAGCGCTATCAGAATTCACATAGGCTGCGAGTGTTCTCGAGATTGCATCGGCATAAATAAAACCTACTAAATGCAATGTGCCGGACTGGATGAAAGAATTTCTCACTTCGACGTCAACGATCAGCCTCGATTATTTCCTTTCAAAATTTTGCCCATAATGCGTCGGCACATTCAAAGCACGCATTTTAAAAAGACATTTAAAACGGATTGGATAACGTATACTACATTTGAAAGGCTGAAAAAGACAAGTTCGTGTCGGAAAGAAGCGTGAGTTTAACCATTTTTCACTGTATATCGCCTTCAAAACATTGTGGGCTGCAACTTGTAATGCGCGAATAAGTTTATCAGTCTCCTTATTAAAGGCGTAGATGTAATGAAAGAAATTACAGGTGAATGAATGCAGCTCGATCGCGAATTCATCTTGACTGAATAGCGGACCTCTTAATGAATTTATCTTTTTAGTTCCTCTTATTCGCAAACTATTTTACGAATTATTCCGGTTCTGTTACATTCAAATATATCTATTACGGATGAGGGTAATAAGCTGACTGATTCTTTAGTTCGTTTATGGACTTCCAATGGGGATACCTTCTTCATAAATTTCCTACTCACAATATTAATCATATATCCAGACAATTCCACTTTATATTATGGAAAGATATTTATTTTCCCCTTTTATCCAGTCCGAATTCCTTTTATCTTTCTGTTCAGCCTCTTTATCTCCTCGCACCTATTTGTTTGACAAGTTTCCTTCTCTTTGTCGTTCCCTGTTCACCGCTATATGTTACCTATGTTTTGGTCACAGCTTTCTCCCTTCGTCACTTTTTCGTTTTTCCCTCGTCTCTTCTCCACGGTGTCCTCTTCACCCAACAATTCCTTTTTTCTATGTGATGATAATACATAATGATGACATCAGATTTTCTTCGAATGTTTCCTACTTTCCTCAGAGCGTTCTCCCTTCTATTCTCAACTTTTGGATTTCGATCTTCCTATCTCTCATTCCCTTCCTTATCGGTTGTTGTTCCTATTCTAGGTTCTTTCATTCAGTTTATCTTACAACAAATTAAAATCTGATATGTTCTTTTTGAGCTGTTTTTTAGATTCCTTGGTTGATATTGGACTGTTGCTCTTCGTTGCCCTTCCCAAAAAAAAAAAAAAAAAAAAACTTGTCGCGTTTGTGGATAGCGCCGAAAAAAACTCACTCAATCGCCAACAATTTTTCTATAGAACAACTGTGCCGTGTCTGCAATTCTCAACAAACCTACGATAAATTCCGCAGTCGACGCATCGAAATAGAACAAATGGGGATTATATAATTTATAAATCAATGTATTTGCAATATTCATATAAGGTGAAACGTGTAAAATGATGAATTACAAAAATGTTTTTTATTTTTTGCGTAAACTGAGTTAGAAAGTTTTAGGCGGGCCAATGATTTTTTTTTTTTTTTTTATGTTTTAGGCTCTTCTGACCTTTACCCAGAAACAATTAGAAACGGAAGAAAGCAATTACGTCGATATCAAATATTGTTAGTAGAAAGTAATCAATATACCCGGAAATAATGAATGGAGAAGGAAAAGACGCGGAGTAAGTTGGAAGACCAAGTCGCAGCAAACTGGAATATAGAGCGTTCAATAGAAAGAGATGAACAATTAATGAATACATAGCATCGCAAACACATACTTCGTTTGAGTAGAGAATATAAAGTGGAAATCAATAAAAAACGAAAATGGGAGGAAGATGATAGAAAATGGCTTAAGAACGCAGACGAATGATGGAGACAACAACAGAACGTTGAAGTGAAGGAAACAAAAAGAACCACAGATTGACAGGAAGATTAGGTTGAACAGACAGTGAAAATTGCAAAAGAAATATTAGTCGGATAAGTAAACAGTGTTTCCAGAGGGAAGAGATTGTGGTAATAGTGTTTCCAGAGCGAAGTCAGGAAATACAACTGTGATTGAATTGTATCGTATTTAACGCTTAAAAAGAAATACTAACATACATTTTATCGCGAAAAGTGAATTCGTAATTAAATGAAGTTCTGTACTGGACTTTATTCGGCAACTATACTTGTAAACTTTCTATGATATATACGTATACATTAGAATAAATATATACGTATAAAGCTCGACCTCTCAGATCCCTCATGAGACCATAGAACCCTAGATGACAGTCTTCAATAATTCTCATGGAAGGGTTGCTTAAATTGACCATGCCATTTTTCGAAAAATGAAGTAAGTGTAATATAAGTACGTTACAAAAATTGTACAAATTAAACGTTATGTGAGAATCATTACATAAAAGCGTTATAGGATTTTCTATATTACCCGCAGTACAAAAATGACACAGTTATTAAACATATATCGATTATATATTAATATAATTATATTATTCTTTATGCTGATAGTAAAAACGAAATCTGTCACGTGTTTTTTTTTTTTTTTTGCATAATTTCTGTTACGTTTTTGCATTATGTTTTTGTAAGACATTATTGGCTGATGTTAAGTATTGCTTTTTATGTTTGTATTGCGCCTAGAAAATGTATTTTTTTATTTTCTAGATGTAATACACACATACAAATTAAAACTATTATTCTAAATAATACAGTAAAAATCGATAGTCGCAAATTTAAAACGAGTGTATAATCAGTATAAATGTCGAGATCAAGGAAACACGTAGATAAAAAATAAAAATTATTAATTAAAACATGTAATGACGGATACTTGAATAAATAATAACATTATTATACTTTAATATATTTTGGCTCTGTAAGTTGTTGTTAATAACATTATTCAAATTTTTATAAATATAATAATTTTCGGCCAAACCTGAATTTCCAGTGCCGTTCCAAGAATTACGAAGGGGAGAGGGGTTAAACTTTTTTTCCGCATATTTATTTTATAAATAATAATATTTTTTTACTAATATTTATACTATTAGTAATTTCGATCATTTTGATTTATATATTAATAATTTACATACATGAATTACCGTATAAATATTAATAAAAATGATATATGTTATTAATTATAATAAAAAATTTTGCATAAAATATTAATGAACAAACTAAAAATATGGATCAAATTTTGTTTTTTATTTATTTTTATTTTTTAATATTCAGCCCGAAAAATCATAAATATTTATTTTAAATTTTTGATTTTTTTCAGATTTTTGTATATTTATAATAACTATTTCAGTTCTAACGGGAGAGGTTTAACCCCCAAAACTCCTCCTCTGAACACGGCCTTATGAATTTCTATTATCTTTAATTATTTTTAGTACTGCTAAGTCTTTAGTTATGTCGTTATACGTGTTTTTCTAAAATAAGGGCGTTTAGCAAAGGTTTTTTTTTTTTTTTTTTTTTTTTTTCTTGTTTGGGTTTTTCCCTGGGCTTGTCAGCAACGGACGATTACCCATCAACATGTGTACATAGCAGCAATTAGGAGTAACAAGGAATGGAATCTGATAAAGAATGCTATACCAAAGATGGAGAAACAATAACAATCAACATCGAAAAATGCCAAACGTATGTATCCTGAAAAGAAAAGAAATGACGAAGGTAAGAGCAAAAGGAGTTAGCTGTCCCATACCATGGCCACATCTGCAATTACAGAGCCCACAGTACAAACGGACAAAGGAATCTGGCTATAAATAATTAAGGAAGAAGAAACACGGGATGTTTAAAAAGCAGTTAGATCCATCAAGCACGAAACCTATATAGAACACAGCGCTTAGCGTCCGTAAACAATTATCCGAAAGTTCAATGACTTTCTCCATCACTATAAAGCAAAGTTTATAGTTTTTAATTATGAAACATTAATCATATTTATGGCGACGACTGCAGAAACAGCGCCTACCATTCTGTTAAAAGGAAATGAGCAGAATTTTCGCTGAACACTATGGCCACACTGCAACAGCAGCGCCCGCAGTGCCGGCTAACAAGGAGTTCACCTATCTACCGTTAGGGCCGCAAATGCGACAGCGAGCCCGCAAAATTAACTGCGAGCTGTGCCTGTTTGTGACTGTAACTGCAACATCAGTGCGTGTTCTTCGTTTAGAGAGGAGTTCGTTGGGAATCACTGGACACGATAAGTTAGGAATGCCAAAATAGGAAATACTGAAGGGATTAGATATTAATATAATGAAGTACAGAGGATAGGAATTTTGCTACAATTGGTATGATCAACGTTGACTGTAATGAGAGAATAAAGGACACACAATATGGAGTTGGAACATCATGTGAGAGAAGCTCCGCGTATAGAGCTGCCCTTTCCGATGATAAAGAGGAGCATTCAAAGAATACATGATCAGAGTCACATACGACTGTGTTATCGATACACAGCGGACAAATAGGAGAGGACACTATGGAGAAACGATACAATGAAGCAGGAAGTCGACTGTGACCAGATCGAAGACGACAAATAGCAGATATGATGAATCGGGGAAGGTGCGGAAAATGTAGATACCATGGTTGAGTAGGTGGATTAGGGTGAATGGAAAAATATTGTGAATTAGGACTGGAGAAGGATGATTTATAAAAAGATTTCCAATTGGCCTTTTGGATACTTTTTGCTATATTTAATAATTCATGAGAAGGAATCCGTCCGACTGGCCGCCCAGAAGAAATAGCCGAACGAGCAAGATAATCCGCCTTTTCGTTGCCCGCAATTCCGGCATGACCAGGAATCCAAAGAAAGTCGATGGTTAATGAGTGCAATCTGCAAAGACTGAAAATCAGTGATCGGATGCGCAGAATAATAGGATCAGAGTAAGAAGGAACATATGCAGAGGATATACACTGAAGGGCGCTTTTGCAATCAGAAATTAGGAGGAACATTTTACATTGAGGAAAAGATGGAATGAGCTCAATGGCACGTAGTAATGCCAATGTCTCCGCATAATAAATTGAACAAAATGCAGGAATTTTGAACAGGCTGGAATGGTCAAGAGCAGGAATGTAGATAGATGCACCCACTCCGTGTGCCATTTTGGACCCATCCGTAAAAATTAGGGTATGGTTAGCAAAGAATGATGAAACTGCCTGGTTAAATTCATAAACTGTTGCATGAGCAGGGAGATATTTTACATAAGAAGGCAAAGAAAAAAGATTCGGAGAAGGAATAACATTTAATATCTCAAACTGGAAAAATGGAAGTTTATCGAAAGTTAGGATGAAGGGCGAAAACTTAATAAGACGCGAGGCAATGTGGCAGAGAATGGGAACCTTATTAGAGGAAAAACGCCAATCTTGCAAGAGAGAAGAATATGCAGGGACAAGATTGTTTGGGTAAATATGTAGACGTTTAATAAGGAACCGATACGCGAGATAGGATCTACGAATGGATAAAGGAGCCACATTAGCCTCTGCTAAAATTGCAGGAATAGGCGTGGATTTTAAGACTCCTAGACATAAGCGCAGGGCTGCATTCTGAACTAAATCTAATTTAGCTAGGGGAGAACGAGCAGCAGTACCATACAGAAAACAACAGAAATCAAGTTTGGATCGAACAATGGATTTGTAGAGCATAAGAAGTATCATAGGATCACCTCCCCAATGGGAAGAAGATAAAGACTTTAAGATATTCAAACGTTCTAGAGTAGACGAATGGAGGTAATTAATGTGCTCAGTAAAGGATAAACGGCTATTCAGAAAGATTCCTAAGTAGCGGAAGGAGGAAACAACAGGTATAGGTGTATTGTCGATATTTACGTTGATTGACTCAGGATTATAGGAACGAAATATGAAAACAATGCATGAAGATTTTGGAGGAGAGATATATATCATAGATGGATTTGAGAAAGAGAACTCTGCAGAATGTACAAGGATTCTTGCATGTTATTGCAAGCATTTAGAATGCTAGGAGCAGTTGAAAAAAGTAGAATGTCATCTGCAAAAAATAAGGAAGTAGAAGGTAGATTAAGAGAGGCGACACCAAGAGAATAAATATTGAAGAGCGTAGGACTGAGACAGGAACCTTGCGGGAGGCCTCGAAAAACCTTTCGTGACTCTGAAAAGGAAGGAAATCTTAGAGTAACAGTTCTACTTAGGAAAAGACTCATGATTAAGGATGTGAAGTGAGAAGGTAAATTAATAGATAACATTCTGCTCTTAAGAGTTGGAAGGTGGACGCTGTCAAAGGCACTATAAATATCAACAAAGGTAGCTAGGGTATAATTTTTCTGGATAAACGATTTATAGATGTGGGACAAGAAGAAAGAAACACAATCAGTAGGACCTCGACCAGAACGAAAACCATACATGTTGTTAGGCAAGACATCATTGTTTTCCAGCCACCAAACCAGCCGCCGGTTCAAAATGGATTCGAAAAGTTTCCTCAGACAACTTGCAAGAGAAATGCAACGGAAGGACGAGGAATTAATACCCTTGGGGATGGGAACGATGATAAAGGATTTCCATGACGGAGGAGCGGAACCTAGATGGAGAATAGAGTTAAATAGATTTAAGAGTATTTTAAGATAATATTCAGGAAGATTCTTAAGAACAATATAAGATAATCCATCTATCCCTGGAGAAGAGTTAGGATTTTTCGGGAACGCTGATAATAATTCATTAAAAGTGAACGGAAAAATTAGAAAATGCTCAGAATGGCTTGCGGCAGAGATAGAAATGTCAAATTCATCAAAGTTAGGAATATAGGGCGGAGCAACACAATCAAAGAAAGCAGCTAGCTTGTTCTCCGAAACGCCGGAAGTAAAGGGATTTAAGGACTGAGGGTTTCGGAAAGCCTTAGCCAACCTCCAGATTTGTGAGAGAGGAGTAGATCTAGAAAAGGAAGAACAGAAAGCAGCCCAAGACGCCTTTTTAACCTTTTTGAGAGTAAATCGGAATTTGGCATTAGCTCTTTTGTGAGCTAGGAAGTTTTCCAGAGAAGGAGCAGCTCGAAAAATACGAAACGTGGATACACTGGCTTGGTGTGCAATTGAACATTCCGCATTCCACCATAAGGACGAGGCATAGGACCGCCTGATGCTCCCAGAAGGAGATTTTTGTGGAGGAGAAGACAAATCTAAAGCTGATGATATTAACTGAACGAAGTTTTCATACTGAGGCGTAACATCTAAGTTAGGATCAAATCTGTAGGAAGAGGAATCCAGGAACGAACGAAAATCAGACCAATTAACCTTTAAAACGTTCCAGCTAGGAGAACGGGATTCTTTCTTTACATGAGAGGAGGAAGTCCCATGAACGGACACAATGATAGGAACATGGTCACTACCAAAGGTTCCATCAAGGGTATTCCATACACATTTCAGGCTTAAATTAGGAGAGGAGAAAGTTAGGTCTATAGAACTGTAGGAATTTTGGTTTTTGAAATATGTAGGAGAGCCGTCGTTGAGAACGACAAGGTTGTAGTTTGAGAGTAGAGTTTGAAGGAAGGAACCATTTCTATTTAGTGACGAACTACCCCAGGCGGGAGAACAGGCGTTCCAATCCCCGCCTATGATAAATGGGTGAGGTAAGGAGTCAAGAAGGGAGGAAAGTGAAAGATCCTTTAGGTTACACAGGGGAGGAATGTAGACAGATACAAGATGAAGGGGATGAGAAATATTAGCGAATGTGTGTGAGATAGAAATATGAACAAAGTTGGGAGAGGAAGAAGGACTAGAGCCACCTGGGATGTCTAAATTGTGGGAAGAAAATGGAATGCCGAACCTAATGAGGATAGCTGCACCACCATAACCATCTTCGCGATCTGATCTAATTACATGAAAACCCCTAATTGAAAAAGTTGATGATTTCGGAAGCCATGTTTCAGACAACAATGCTATACTTATATTATGTAAATTTAGCAAGCCTTCTAAGGCTGCCTTATTCGCCCGGATGCTACGACAGTTCCATTGAATAATATTAAGTACAGGCGTCATTTATAAGATAAGAAAAAAGGAAGAAAAAGAAGAAGAAAACAAAAGAGATGGAAGATTATGTAAGGAGGGCCAATGAAAAATTTGGCTAAGAAAAGTGTAAAGAGAGAAGATAATTTAACTAAACTGGACATTGTTGGACAAGAAGGATGCAAGGTTATCAACAAAGGAAGCAGAAGAAACTATGTTAAAAGAAGAAAGGAGCTCCGTAATTGCTGTAGACAATCTGGAGATATTGGAAGAGATATCGGAAGAGATATCGGAAGAAAGATTATTAGAATTTCTGTGTAAAAATGTGGAGTGTTCAGAAGGTAAGGAAGGGTTGGGGAGAGAAGAACTATTCAGAGCCCATCCAACTGGGGGAGAAGGAGTATAGTAGGATGTGACAGTTGGAAATTGAGGAAGAGGTTTGGAATGAGGTTTAGACTTAGGTAATTTATGGAAGGTGGGGGATTTTGGACGAGGAGGAGAAGGTACCTTGGAAGCTACATTGGAAGTATTCAAAGGGAGAGTAGATGATGCGGCTCGATTAGCATAAGTAAATGCCTGAGTAGCAGCGCTGGAAGATTTAAGCTTAGCGGCTTCTTGAAAAGATACATTTTCAAAAGCCATAATTCGCTTGATATCTTTTTGCCTTTGCCATTCTGGGCAGAGACGGTTCGAGGAACTGTGACTTCCTTTGCAATTACGGCAAGAAGGAGGCTCTTGGAGATTGGAACATTCATTGAAAGAATGTTTAGCTGAACAGTGAGAGCAAATAGAATGTAAACTGCGACAATGACGCGCTATGTGTCCGAAGAGAAAGCATTTGGCACACTGAGTGGGGGAGCGGATGCTGGGAGAGACAGGGAATCGAAGTCGGTAAATGGAAATGAATTCAGGCAGGACGGGTTTAGAAAATTTTATTTCAACACTTCTGGTAGGAATTTTGCCATCTTCAGAGGAACGTAAAATTCGTCTAACAGATTGTACCGGAATACAAGATTCAATTCCTTCTTTTATATCCTCTTCGGAAAAGGAGGGATGAACTCCGGAAATTACTCCAATTCTGTATACAGAGTTGTGAGGGATAAAAGCAATTAAATTGTTGGATTCGAAAAAAGAGGAATTACTTAGAAAAGCATTGGCAGTGGAAGCGGAAGGGAAAAAAATAGCAATACGCCCTCTGCCTCGAGGCTTGATGTCAGTGAAAGAAGTAGAGTTTTTGCTGATGGCTTTAGCCAATGCAAGTGGATGAAAGTTACCTAAATTCTGATCGGCGGAACTACTTTCAACGAAAACAGTAAAAGGACCCGGGTGATCGGAAGAAAAGTTTTTAACATGATCAGTGTCGAAGTTATTATTCTTTGAATTATTTTTATCATTATTATTATCGTTAGCATTATTATTATTACTCCTATTATTATTATCACCACTATTATTATTAGCATCATTATTATTACTGTTATTATTATGATGATGATGATTATTATCAGAAATAGTATTATTATTATTATTATTGTTATTATTATTGTTATTGTTATTGTTGTTGTTATTGTTATTATCATTTTTGTTATTATTACTAATACTATTGAGGTTAGTGTTACTGGTGATATTAAAATTGGGGTTGCTATTATTACTGCTGCTGTTGAGCTCGGGGGCACAAGACGGAGCCGGTATAGCGAGATCAGCCTGAGAAAGCCTGATTTCCTTTGGTAGAGTGGTGGAAATCGGTGAAAGGGGATCAGCCGATTTACGTTTAGAGTTGAGGTCTATGTCCATGTTTATGGACAAGTTGGATGGGGGTTTAATTGATTTAGTCGGGTTTTGGGAGGAGGCCGAGCAAAGGTTGACTTTTCGATGTATCCATATTTAAAGGCATATATGTATGTATATGCTCCTTGAATTTTAACACAAAGGATCTTCTAATTTGCCTTATATACTTTGTTACATGTTTTACACGTTAATTTATAAAGACCCGGATTATTGAACATTAGAAAGGCAATTAATGTTAATCACTTTATTATACATATATATTATTATTAATGCGGCGAGCGATCACAAGATCATTACGTTTTAAAAACTTAGTTATTTTATAGATGGAAGGGTGTATAAATGTAAATTTTATCCATTTATATTAAGGTCTTACATTCTGATGCTTTATAGTTTTATAGCATTTACTTAAAACAACATCAACAGTATTTTCATTATAATTGTTAGCAGCAGCTATGCGCTTTATAATACGTAACTTATTATTATAGCCTTTTATTTAACTCGATTTGTCATTCTGTCTATCTGGGGGGAATCTTGTGAACGATTTTTCACCTACTTCCCGATGAATTAAAAATGTGTCCTTTTGCAGAAATGCTTGATATAGAATCCGGGTTTCCAACTTTAAAATTAGCCTCTCGGGGCTTTGAAAAATCGAACTTTTGGGGAAAAAACTTTTTTTCCGGGCATACGGTATACTGTTGAAAAGAGCGCTATTTGTCGGGAGCAAACTCATATTTCACTTTTCTTAACGAAACATTGGAAGTTCACTAAAAGTTTAAAAAAGCACAAAAAACGACGTGTAGCCTCGTTTGTGGCTCAGCTTTATAGCTAAAAATTTTGAACAAGGTTAAAAAAATGCGCATCTTTGTGTATTTCTTTACTTTGGAACATTTGGGTTTCCAACTTTAAAATCGGACCCTTGGGACGTTGAAAGCTTGAAAGTTTCAAAAAATATATTTTTTTTCAATCATGTGGTATATTAATGGAAAGATCGTTATTAGTCAAACACTGTGTTTCATGTGCTGAGGATTCCGTATGTATTGTATGAAAAATAAAAAAAACAATATAATTTAAAGAATGCGAATCCATTATTTAATAATATAATGTAACACAAATTTCTGTAAATGTCCTATAATCAAGATATTGAATAAAATAAAGCAAAATAAAATACAATTCTAAATTTATTGTTTTTTATTGAAATACGTAGTAAAAAGTCCAGACTAAAAAATAAAAAAAAATAAAATCTTTTTTTTAAAAATAGGTTTTTATTTATACATTAAAAAGTACAAAATAACTTTATTAGTGTGCGACTACCAGATACCCATTTTAACATTGAAATCTGAAACTACAAAATATTCTGAAAAATAAAAGCGGAGGTCGCAGATTAATAATTAAATATTAATATTATAATACATCCTAAGCCAAAACTGCAATCACTATTTAATGTTGTTCCATTGTTGTGCATCACAATACCACACACAACGAATGTTTTTGTAACTGCGGCCCCTAGTTTTATTTTTCAGGATATTTCGTATTTCAGATTTTAATGTTAAGATACGCGTATCTGGTAGTCGCACACTAATAAAGTTGTACTTTTTAGTGCATAAATAAAAGGCTATTTTTAAAAAGGTTTTTTTAAATTTTTTTTATTATAATCCTCCTTACTTAATAGACGGTGGTTATAACATTTTAATTGTATTGTGTTTTTTGTTTAAGTGAATATCATACGATAAGTATGTTTTACCGACGTATTAAAAAAATAAGTACATCCCGAAAATAATTAAGTTTTTTTTTTGTCATGATTGACGTAATAATTGAAACTGATTCTATACCATAAGTGAACTAGTATTTGGAGTTTTTAGTTAATTTATACTATTTGCATTATAAAAGACCCAGTGTAATTTAAACTCCGTTCCTTTTTTAAAAACTGATTTCGAGTAGTTCTTAGAAATTTCAATCCTTAGGCGAAAGTAGACTTGATGTTCGCGAAAAAATTTTGGAAATTTTCCATCACGAATTTTACTATATAGACTTATATTGTTGGAACAGAACTTTCAGCTTTATTGCTTTTATTTCTCTTTCCAGATATTGCTGTTTTAGCATTCGTAATGAAATTTGTTAAACACTCAGAGCTGGGTCAACTGCGGAGCAATCGGGCAAAGTGACTGTAATTGCCAGTCTAGAGTTGTTTTTTTCTCAATTTCGCCCCAAAACACCAAACTATTTGTTCTGTTTTCGAGTCATCAGCAGCGGCCGCTTCGATGTTGGCAAATTCTTCAACTATATAGTTCGTTACACTCGCTGCCTCTTTGCGTGGCTCTTTCTTTTCCATTTAATTTCGTCGTTGTTACGCGTTCTGTTGGGACGTTTTCTTGGTTCTGATTCAAATATTTCCTAGAGAGCGTGGCGATTCAACTACATTATCTACACTTTATTCAGGCGGCCCATTTCGGACCAAAGGAAACCTTCGCATTGCGTCAGGTTTTCTGGCTGAATACCCTTCCGGCGGAATCTGTTTTCGAAGTTTACTTAACCGAGTTGGATATAATACCGTATGAGATGTTTGTAACTATTTGTTTCCCCTAAATCGGGTGAATTGTTTCTTCGAAAAAGCTCAAAACCGGAAACGGAAAAAGCATTTTTATAAGTAGCGGTCCTCGTCGGATTGCCGATAAACTATAATCTCATCATCATCAGTGCCGTTCACTGTACGTAAATGCGGAAGGAGCGCAGAGAGGAAATGTGCGCGCGTACAGTTATCAGTGCGCTGATAAGAACCAGTTGTTCGGTCTGTTCTGTTTGAAGAATTAACATTGTATTCAAATGCATCTTTTCGTTTGATGTCAAGCGACCGGTATGCGTCGCAAACGAAGGCCGACAGAAGGAAAGGGGCCGCTAACAACTGCTCATTCACAATAGGCACATGTTCTTAGCATGCTCTTACGGTGCATGCCTGTTAGTGATGGCAATGCGCATTAAAAATATGGTGGGAGTTCGATTAACAATATACTACCTTATAAGAGGAAAGGCCGCCTTATTTTCAAAGATGTCGCATTCGATTGTGATAATATTATGTGCCGGCAGGAAGTTGTGCAAAAAAGTAAATAAATAAATAAATAAGAGATAATAATAATGATGATGATAATGAAAAAATAGGAAAACTACACAGAAATCGGTATGCCCCCGATTTAGTGACAAAATCTAGACACGAGCCCCGAAGGAAGGTTACGAATAATTCCTAAATGCCGAATGGTAATTTCCTAAAGCGACTTGGAGCGCTGCGACGATATTATGCAGCCACGAACATATTCTCGCAATCTGCGAATCGTTTCCTTTTCTGTTTTTGCGCTAGTGCTTTTTCCGCCTCGAAGCAGCGGTGAATCGATTTCGAATTACAATTATTATATTATCGATATAAATATCGAACTAGTTATTATTATAACGTAGCGGATCGAGATAATGTCGCTGTATCGGCGTCACTATTGTACGAAAGCGTGTCGACATAGTGTTCTCTTCTGGAACATAATATTGTTCCTACCTGTTTCCAGTTGTGTAGCAGTTACACCCTGCGACATAATCGCTCTGTGCAACGTACACGTGTATGTAAATCACCTGCCTTCGATAGCGGGATGCACGGAGGGGACTCTGTTCGCTGCTTGCTCCGATGATCCACTCGAACGATAGCCAAAGTGGGCGAAATTCTATTTAAAATTCATCATTTTAAAGAATGAATTACTCGCAACGGCGCAATCACTTGGGATCATTACGCGACAGCCGGCCGCTGCTGCTCACAATCTGGTGTAATTTGCAAATAATAGGAAGGATCGTCGGCGTGCCTGCGAGAAAATGCACGACATTTATCGCTCGACCAGGTAAATTTAGTATGCGCTACTGGCTGAACACCATTTTCCCGGAAAACAGCTTGATCCCCTTTCGGCAGTTGTTTCTTTATGGACGGCTGGAAAGAAAGATGAATAAGGGATACTGGGGTTGCTAGTCACACCGGCTAAAGATCCTCGCAGGTGATACGAATTTTCCGAGTATAATTTTCGTGTAAACAATTTTTTTCTACAAAGGACAGAGGCCGAAATTATTCGAGGAAATCGTAGAATGTGCACATTTCTAAACTTAAACGCTACTTAACTAGATTATTTTCGATGAAAACCACGATAGAATTATCGTGTATTATTAACGTTTCGGACGCAGAAAAAGAGCGTGAACGAAAACAGTCTACAACGAAAATATTAAGAAACACATCGGTTAACTAACTCGCTTTGGCCGACTCACCTTCCTGTCCTTAGTTCCAAATATTAACCAACTTATTAACAATTTCCATATTTCAGTTTATAGCCGTTGTCTCTTGAAAAATTTTTATTTTTCAATTTTTCAACAGAGACGACAATGGCTAAAAATTGAACCTGAAGACCCCATCAGTGAATCAGTTCAAATTAAAAACCAAACACAGGAAGACGGAAGAGGATCAAACAATTAGCTTAAGGATTTCTTAATAATTTTATTATACATAACCGTTTCCATTATTCACTTTTATTCTAAAGATGCGTATCTGTTTGAAACGTTGATATCCGATAGATTTGGCATGGATAAAATAATAACACATTACAAAATATACATTTTAAATTAAACCAACAAATTCGTAAAAAGTTTTCATCAAAAACTTTCTAGTGGATACATAACCGTCTAGGTTTGTGTACACATATATTTCAGTGGCGGATCCTCCCTGGTACTCTTAGTCATGCAATGAAGTGTACCAAAGTAAATTGAAAAAGAAAGAAATGTGCTACTATGTTTCTGTAGCAGTAGGGATTAACTTAACTAAAGAGGTAGTTTTTAGTTTGTCAATAGAAATTTTGGAGGTTGATGCAAAAAAAAGAAAAAAAAAAAATGTTTAAAGTACAAGACACCAGTCGCCTTTTAGTGTCAGTAACAGCTGAATTCCATTTTATGATCTGCTTGCTTTCCTGTCGTATTTATCACGGACTCTACAAGCAGTACCCCAGTATTAGTGAATTGGTAAGAGCGTATTGAGAAGCATGATAACAACAGCGTACACGCAGACAAACAGATTGAAGCGTTTAATGAACCGGGTCACACTCTACAATACTAGCGTGTTGTACACTGCACATTTTTCACTGTGAAACTGTGACTACGCTATCGCTATTTTGTCATAGCGAAATAACGTTCGTAACCTAATTTATAAATACGCTTGGTGCAAATCTGCCGACTGTGAAAAACAGAAAGCGGTACAGAAGCGACCAGCGAAATTAGATTGACACTTTAAAAAAGTTTTGATAATGTGAGTAAAGGTACTCATTTCACTTCTCGGTGTAGCTGTAATTTCCTTTTAAATAATACATTTCAACGTAATATTTCGTTTTATAGTTGTTTTTAAAATTATGCTAATTAATAATCCTTTTTATTTATTTATTTATTTATTTATTTATTTATTTATTTATTTATTTATTTATTTATTTATTTATTCTTTAAATTCATTTTGCATCACTCTTTTCTGTTAAATTCCTTTGATGAAATTTTAATGTCAATTTTATTTTACATAAATTTGATTTTTATTTTTTATAATTAAAAAAAAGTGGCTTCTTATTTGGTTTTGTTTGTATAGTAGTGCGTGTGATTATATGTCGAGTTAATTCAATTTCAACATTTTCCTGTCTTAAAGAGGTGCTGGGAAAGAAGGCGCTTCTTAAATTTGAAAATTTTTAAAAAGTTTCCATTTTTTATATCTTTGTTATACACACATATATTATATATTATATATATATATATATATATATATATATATATTAATTACGACGTAATTCTAAATCAGTCCATATGAATATAATAAAATAATCACAAAAATCCAAGAAAATATAACAAACGTTACATAAAATTGAGACATTTTTTTGGAAGATTTTTTCTAATTGATTTAGAATTACGTTGTAAATTTCGATCATTTTATACAAAGTATAGAAAAGAAAGAAGCAGAAATATAAGCAAGAGGGGTCAAGGGGCGCAGCCCCTTGCGAGGTCAAAATGGCCGAGTTTATAAATTATCCGTTATAAACGTGATTGTCAGTTTTCTCAAATACATGGTCAACCTTCTTCCACCCTTAAAATTTAAAGGATTAAAAAATACATCTTTCACACTTTTGTAGTTTATATAAGCAATCTTCATGTATAATTGTAATTCAGAAATTAACTTGCGTGTTTCTATAGATAGAGCTGAAAATATCTGCTCCCGGTTAAAAATAATGATCACAAACATATATTGGTGGAATTGAATTACGGTAAAACCGAAGAGATAGAGGAGGTTTCTGTGTTACGCAGGACCGCAAAAAGATAATCAGTTCATAATCTCCTCGTCCCGACACACATGAGGAAGATATCGGTGAACCTTTAGGTCATGCTGCTGGTTGATCAATGACTGGGGGGATTTCTTTTGTTTAAAATGATTTCAGTTTTCGTTTTTGACGTTTACGGCTGCTGTGTAGGTCCTTTGGGTAATTAGGTTAGATTTTTATTTGGCAGGTCATATTGTGTCCATTGTTTATACCGAAGTCACGTATTCTTCTTTCGTTATTCTATTACTAGCTGTGATTGCGTTTTCGCTTATTTATGGAGAAACGAGTAAGATTGATTTCGACCATTTCCAAAGTGGTGATTCCGAGAGATGTGCACGACCTTAATGAGAGGTAAAGGAAAACTCCGTTTTACACTAATTACATTCCCCGTATTTTAATTAGTTACACAGAGTGTGAAGCAAAATATGTTCGTTAAATCTAAAAAGAATTATTAAAAAACCGGTTTCAGTTGTACCATATTATTGGAGACCCACACAGTCCGAATTGATTAATTTTTTTTCTAACAAAAAAAGAAAAAAAGAGCGGTGGAAAATACGAGGGAATACAAAAAAAGAGGATAACAATGGGCATTGTAGGCTCCTCCACTGTGGGCTGTGCACTGTTCGTTAACATTTTTGGACTTTGCTGGTTTTTGCGTCGATATTTTGCCGTCGCGTAAATCCGATGCCGCGATCGTTTAGCGTCATTTATTATTTCTCATCCGACGGAAGAATTCGATCGACGTGGCCATTTTTCAAATTTACAAATAGCCGCGTCATACGTACACACGTTGTTCCGGTTTCAGTGTTGGAGGTCGCGCCGATGCCGAAGAAAGTCTACATTGTCCTCGTGCACGATAATTTACATAATCGGTTAGTACTTTGGCCTGGTCCTCGGTGGGTCTCTTGCGTCGCTCTTTGATGAATGTCCTATCATCCCCGCCGGTAGGTCAGCTGCTTGGCAAGAAGAAGCATTGTGGCCGGCCAGACTTATCCACTCCTTTGTTGCATTATTTTCTTCGAGCGAACTTCAGCGAACGCGCCTCTATGACGTCCGTTCGGTCTTTGTCTGAGCCATCTCTTTACGGCCGTGCACAGATAATATACAGTGTGAAGCCTGCGTTGCTCGTCAGTTTTCTTCGTTGGATTTATCTCCATTTTTTGTTTCACAAAGTAGCATGTACGCTCCTCTTTTTTCCGCTTTCTTCTTCATCGCACACAACTCAGCACGATACTGGTAATACGAATCGAGATATCCGCGAATCTGTCGCTCGAACACCGGCAACCTCTTTCCACAGAACCCGGCTAATTAATGTCCCCATAGGACGTCTATATCTTATATTACTGACGAGCAACCTGGATAAACCTCGTTATACCATTATTATGATTATTATTATGATTATTATTGTTGTTGTTATACGCACGCGTAATGCCTTTCCGTCTTCCTTTACTCTGAATCCTATTCTCCATCACATGTTGTTGTTGTTGCTGGTATAAAATATATTTATTTACTCAGAGCGCGGATTTTAGAAAAAATAAATGCTGTTCATTGTTCGTTCACTTTGGGCATATTCGCTGCGCAAACGATTTATTGATTTGCGCGAGAGATCATCGCTAAACGTTCAACCCGACAAACCAGCTGAATCGTACATCTTCCAGAATGTTCCATCCGAGTTAACAATGCCACCACTCCGCCCCGCCGTATTAACATCCCTTCCGAAAAATACACGTAAGAAAAACTACCTAATAAAATATAAATATGCGACTATAAATTTTTACGCTGCTGCCACCAGCTCGGCTCGCCTGCTAAAAATTGTTCGTCCTACAATAAATTAGAACGTCTCGAAATCTCTTCGATTTCTTTTTTGTAATATTTCAAGAAATATTCGTTTCCGGTTTCACGGACAAATTTATTGCTCTCGAAAGAGGAAGACGCGCGCATATTTTCTAGAATATCACGCACAAGACGACCATTAGAATAATATAACTCTATCTAAGTCAACCCCCCACCCAGCCCCCCCCCCCCCTACATCTACCATCCGAGCAGCAGAAAAATACGAGCGTATTTCCCGAATCTCATCGTTGTAGAATAATACTGGAAGACACGCACTGAAATCGGAAGTTCTCCCATTTACTTTTATAGCTCTAAATCAAAGTTAGATCGGAGAATGTCTAATTTTTACTGTGAAATCTCATCTTTTATACTATTCCCCTCCTCCGACAGGCGTAGGAAAGGAGAATAGGTTAGCAGAAGTTAACAAAAGAGACCAATTAGGTAAATTGTTTATTTACATAAATTTTGTAAAATTACATGCGTGGTTTTCTTCTTTTGTTTTCGTTTTTTTTTTTTTAAACTAATGCATCGTAACATTATGTGAGATTTAAATCCCCACTAGAGGGGGTGCCAAGTGTATAACGGTTTAAGTCCCCACCAGGGATGTTAAATATAACGTTACAGATTGGTTTTAAGTGTTTCGTTACGCTTCCTCCAGGCATTAATTACCATTATTATTATTACTAAAAAATGTACTACTATTCGGAAAATTCGATGTAGTGTATTAAAATAAAAGTTAACTGCAACAATCTTTCCGTACCCGTCGACCGCTGAAAAACGTAATATTGAATATGGACAAAATAGATAAATAAATAAATTAGACAATATGAATAAATAAACTGTACGTGTCACTGTTGTCGGCGGTGATCCGTGATCCGTTAGGTTGGTGGTCTAGTGGGCCACGACAGGGCGCTGCGATGATTGAACAGCGGGATCCTTTAACCTGGAGCCGAGATCTTTGTTGAGAAATTTTCGATGACTATTAATCGGGCGTTCGCGTTTGCGTTCCACTGTTTTTTGTATCGGATCGATTTTGACTACCGGAAGATTATTATACGCCACGGTCAGTGAAAAGTTTACAATACCGGAGAAAGGTATAAACAGCCAGTGACTGACTAAAAAAATCTCTATCGGATCTATTGCCATTTCTTCCTTCCTTTTCGCCGCGTGACCACAGGAATTAGCCGCAACGCGCTTCTTCTTGCGATGGTTGATGATTGGTTCAACAGAATCTCACGCACATTCTCCCTCTCACCACGTTTTTGAAATATTATTATAATTGTTATTTTATTATTGTATTTGTTTTGTTTGTCCACAGTGAGTACAATGTGTACGATAGATTGTACACTAAATATTATACATATACATATTATTATTAGCAATAAATGAAAAGGTTACTTGTGTAAAAGTAGTAACGATGATATTATTAACGGTTAGCAATAAAGGAAATACTCAATTTAATGTAAACGCGATGATTATTTTAAGTACAGTAGATCAAATTTATAATGAATTCTGTAGCGGTTGTTATCTTATTTAGGAGAAATGTAAATATCGATTTCTCTTTTCGAACTAACTGCTTTAGATTTGCAGGAAAGATAGCAGCGAATGTAAACTGCAGAGGGTCGGGTATTAATCCCAACGGAGCAAAACTTGAGATTTTTACCATTTTTATAGTTCAAAAGTAAATTTCCCTCGAAATAACATTAGAAAAACAAAACGGATAAGGTCGATTTTACGAGAAAAAACAACAACAAGAAAAAAAAAACAGTTCGAAAGAAACCATATTCCACATAGTTAATTAACGATTCGCTGTTCGCGTGTATTATAGGTAAATTGTGGAGGTTGCTGGCTAACTCGTAATTTTTTTTTCCCTTGGGCATGTCAACAATTGAACTTACCCAACGTGGAGAATTGCACATTACATACGGAAAAGATTAAAAATTGAGGTGATAAAGGACGCTAAGAAAGGAATAATATTGAAAGGGGGGATCGCAAGAACGGCGTGGGCACTATAAGGAGTAGACAGGGGAAGGCGCAGAAGATTAGAATAAAGGGTAGCGCACGCTCGGAGGAAATGGAAGGGAGCATTCGAACAAAAGGTGATTCGCATCGCAGGTATAATTAAGTTCTGGGGAGGATCAAAGGGACACAAAGCGATTGAACGAGAGAAAAACCGAAAAGAGAAGCCGGAAGCAGACTATGATTGACTCACAAACGAACTATAGAAGAAATAATAGAACGACTAAGGTAGGGGAAACGATTAAAGCAGGGAAGGGAAGAAGGAAAGGATTACATAAAAAGGTAGAAGGATCGTATAAAAACTACTATCTACTTGTTCCAGAATCTTTGAAATCAGCTTGCGTACAAGTCCGCAATACAGTGAGACATTTTCATGTTTTCCCTTAAAAGTAGGCTTTGTACAGCCATTCGGGCATCCGCCGACATTAGAATGTTATTCGCTTCGCGGCCTCCGTCGACATTAAAATTATCGCCGTGTAACCTGTGATTTTGTTTTAATACATATTATATCGCAACATATGCGCAAAAATATACATTTAACAACTAACTACCGCTAGTACAAGGTTCCCCTTATTTACATCATTGTCGTTAAGAGTTAGTAATACTGAGGAAATGACGTGTGAAATACACAAACCTACGATCTTCACAGGTCTTTACAAATCGTTATGGACGCTTTTCGAGTTTATGTGCCAAAGTAAATTGTGTCAATTCGGATTCGATATTTATGGCGCGCCATTCTATTTCGCGAGGCTCCATTTCGGAACGCTTTTCGAGTTTATGTGCCAAAGTAAATTGTGTCAATTCGGATTCGATATTTATGGCGCGCCATTCTATTTCGTAACACTCAATTTTGTGACGCTCAATTTCGTAACGATTTTCGAATTTATGTGCCCAAGTAAAGACATAGATATAATATTAGTAATCAGTCGTATTCAAGTAAAGACATGAAATTTTCGTAACGATTTTCCGTGACGGTCCATTTCGTGACGATCCATTTTGTGACGCTTCCATTTCGTAACGCTTTTCAAGTTTA
Source organism: Icerya purchasi (assembly GCA_039619475.1). Taxonomy (NCBI): domain Eukaryota; kingdom Metazoa; phylum Arthropoda; class Insecta; order Hemiptera; family Monophlebidae; genus Icerya; species Icerya purchasi. The sequence continues at coordinate 5,251,599 of CM077116.1, read as the reverse complement.
TGTGCTAAAGCAAAGACATAAAAATGTCAAAAGGTAAAATGATCGAGGACTGGTGAAGAAGGAAGTATAGAATTCGATCCAGAAAGTAATTTAGGAACATTCGAAAGTTTTTTTTTCAGGGAGAACTCGTCAACTATGGATAATTAATCTGGTGGTGCAAGAGCAGTTTTTCTACATTATTAATTTACAGATTCGGGGTATGTTGTCTTAACGGAATATCACTGACCTAATGTAGTCCCGGGGCTCTTGTTTAATTTGCAAGTGTAATTTTAATTTACGGCGAAAAATACGAATTTGTGCCGGACTTCCCGCGCGAACGTTAATTCATCGGCTGGCGCACAAAGCGAGAGTCGTGTGTAAATCAACAATTTCATTGTGCAGCACGTTGCGATCGTATATTTCAGCGTGGAATTTGTCACCGGCTTTCGAGTTCGTCAACATGTAAGCGGACAGCGAGTATCATCTAGTTGTCCGGAGATGATGGCGGCTGGAGATTTTAATTTCCACTAATAAACCGCGTGTTAGTGAATCGTAAAACTTTCTTTATTATTGATAGATGATGTTATCGGTACGCGACTGTCGTCATTCGTCTCTGCGGGCTAATGGTTTATTGGCTGTGGTTGCTGGCATCTCTGTTTACGCCGTAAACGATGTTTGCTTTCGATTCGATTCAATCAGTGGACCGGAATTGTTCAAGTCACTGTGGCACGTACATAAACCAGAAGAAGAGCTGGACACAAAATCCGAACAGGATTGTTAGTTAGTGTGTCTAGCCGTATTGCTGAGGTCGTTGTTGAGGTTTGGTAGATGTAATAAATTTTGGCGTTTACCCGTGCCGATCAGAACACCGCAATAGATCTGGCAGTGCTTTACGGTTCATTAGAAAGACAACATCGACCAATGATTTTACCTGTTCGCTTTTTTCTTTTTTTTTTTCTTTTTTTCTACGTCCCCCGATCTCAATCAACTGATTGGCCCGATAATTAAGGTCTACGGCTCAGCAGGCGAGACTTCTCTTATCCAGGTGGTCTTCACGCAGAACGTTATTTACTTCAGCCTAAGGTGACAATGATAAAACCTTTTCAACTCGATTATCTCCCTGCTTTTTTCTTTTCTATCCTGTTCACCATTCACTCGCTTTCTTGTTTTAAATGTATATTTCATTATAAAGCTAATATTATCGTTACCGCGCACATGTACACGTAACAACACTACACGTAGCGAACTGGCGTACGATTATTTTAATTGTTCGTGCAATATCATGACCGGCGGCATCGAAGTGCGGACCTTATAACAAACGTCAAAGATTGTGACTTCGAAAAGGGGATCCTTTTTAAAATAAATGACCGCGGAAATTCCGGTTTGAACTGACTGATCTTTCCGCGAAAAAGTGATTTCGCTACACCCGATTCTCATCGAGTCTGGAGCAAACCACGAACGTCGTTTGCTGAATTTTCCGTGATGAACGGACGAAAATTCTAAACAGAGAAGAGAAAACGCAAATTTTGCTGAATATTGCGCGCGACACGTAGCATGATAAAATTAGTGAGCTGGCGGCTACTCTTCCGAAGAATCCAGTATATAACCGGACGTTTGTTCAAGACTTTGGTAAAAATAGCGAAGAATACATCGATAAAAAATAAAGAATAAATCACTGATTGTTAATATGCTTTCATACTTCAAAATGAATTACTATTTTTCAGGCTAGCTTCGTGCATATTTAAAAACTCTCCTTTGCTTTAGCTGAATATGGGAAAATTAGAACGCATTAAAAATATGGTTGTTTAAAAAAAAATTTTTTTTTTTCTTTTGCAAACTAACTTAGAATTCATTCAATGAAACTAGCCTTGATAGTATTTCCACAACGGATTTATTTACATTATGGATTTGAAAATCAGTTTATTCATTTGAGCACTATAGCGGAAGTGTCTATCCTATTCAGCGCTTTATATGATCACCGAGATGACGAATACCGCAAGAACTATTTCTAACGAAGAAAAAAAGAAAAGTAAGCTACCAAAATTCGGGTTTTTTCGATTGCATACCTTCTAAAACTGCGTCTTTTGGTTATTCGTCGTGGTACTTTTATAATGCGAAGGAAATTATTACATTTTTTGATGAAAAAAAAAAAAAAAAGATGTGGTATAACGTACTCTTAAACAATGTGGGATACAAAAATCCGAAATACCGTTACCGATGTTTCCTACACGATTTTTCATTGGTCAAAAATCCGTTCTTCTGGCTTCGTCGTATAGATTTTGCTCCCCTGGCTTTGTATTTTCGGAAATCAGACTTATTGAACAGACTAGAAAGATAAGTTTGGTCTAAATTCTTTCGATCTCTTACTAATGTATCGATTACTAATTTCAAAGGCTGAATCTGCTCCGTTTTGTTTGTTCGCCGTTTTTGAGTTTTCAAGTGTCTTTGGTCACAAGTTTAAATCGTGCTTATAAGAATTAAAGTTCCCATTCTAAACTTTTATTCCGAATCGCTCTGTGCTCTCCGATATTCTGCTCGAGTTCATGTATTTTATCGTACACAGGCTAAGGCCGTGGTTACCATTCACACGAATAGACGCGAGTAGTGAATAAGCGAGTACATGCGAATGTTTTGTTATATTGAAAGTAACGACAGTGGTTACCGTTAGGCGAATTTTACTCGCGAGAATACAAGCGAGTACGAGCGAGTGGTGAATGAATTGAAATGATTCAATTCATTCGCTTATTCGGCTGATCATTTTTCCCCCTTTGAACTCACGCACACATTTTCTCACAGTACATGCATGAACATTAGGCTAATTTCGATCTCAAATGCAACGGATGCCAGTTCAGTGTGTAATTTTTATGCGTAGTTAATTGTTTTCTCAACCGTTCAAAATGGATAGTGAATTATTAATAAGTGAAGTTTTAAAAAGAAAACCTTTGTGGGATATTACATGTAAGGAGCACAGTGAAAGAGAAGTTGTAAAAGCACCATAGGATGAAGTTACGGATATTTTAAAATTTGACGGTAAGTATATATGAAAATTACATTGCTATGAACAAGAAAAGTTGAAATATTTTTCATGTTTATTATTTTAAAATGTATAACAAAATTAGTTGTTTTTAGCTAATGTAAAATAAGTTTTAAAAATATTTCTGATATTATTTGCTGCAAATGTCGCTCTATTTGCACTTCCTCCGTACACATTAAATTCATTTACATTAACATATCCTTTTTCAGCTTGTAGTAATCAGGTCCGATACCTTCTTTATCAATAATTATGTTACGTAGCAAACATATATATTTTTTACAATCAGATTTGTTGTCCTCACATCGGTTTAAATTGGTTTCTGAAGTATACGCCATTTTGCAGCAATTATACCAAATGCGCACTCTACTACTTTTCAAGTCCTTAAGTGGAAATCATTAAATATTGTCTTGTCTTCAGTATGTGCACGGTGAGACCGTAATAAGTACGTTTTTAGAGGATATGCTTCATCTCCAAGTATAACAAAGGGTACAATCACATTGGTATCTGATATGTTGGTTCTGGAATATTATATTTATCATTTTCTAAATGATCATATAATTTAGAGGAAGTAAAAATTCCTCCATCACTTTGTCTGCCATATGAGCCAACTGCAATATTCGAAAATCTGTATTTAGCGTCAACAACTGCTTGTAAAACTGGAAAACTACTATTTGTAATTAAAATAGCAACTTCCTAAATTCGGAGGAGGTTTTATGCGTACATGTTTTCCATCGATACACTCAATGCAGTTTGGGAATTTCCATAGGTCCCAAAATTCTTTAGCAACGTTTGTTAGCTTATCCTGACTTAGAACCGGCATATGTATCGATACAAAGGTTTCCCATATAGCTTTAAAAACATCTCGTATTATCAGAGATATAGTAGAGTGAGATATTCTGTAACTAAATGATAAACTTCTGTAGAAGCTTCCAGTAGATAAAAATCTATGAAACAAAATCATATTTTATCCGAGATAAATATAATTTAAAATTGTTGTGGTTTACAGATACAACCGTGTTATTTATTCCGTCGCAACTTTGTCAGAATTAATTTGCTGTTTGAAGGGGAACCCACTGTAAATTATTATTATGGAATTCGCCTTTTAAAAATTACATTATTCGATTTTTTTTTTTTAAATTGTTTATAACATTTGTATCTTAAATGATAATTATTTTCAAACAGAAATAATTGAGACATTGTTTATTTATCTTAACGTACAAACCGAGACTGATAGTTAAAAATGAAATATGTTAAACTACGGAAAATGTTATTATTCGCTACTCGCTACTCGCGTGAACAGTAACCACATTATTCGCGTGCGAGTCATTCGCTCAATTCGCATGGATGGTAATACGGCCTAATGATTTTATAGCAGAAACAAGAACATCTTCGATTCTATTCACGCGAAAAGAATGACATATAGTCTCCGTAATACGCCCTCCTCTATAACTGTGCCTGTTTGCATTAAGTATTTAGGCGCTGGGATATGAAACTTACTCAGTCTTGTCTTACGTGTTCCAAATGGAAATTTGAATAAGTTGCAAATTCTGCTTAAATGTGTATTAGAATGAAGCGGAATTTGAGTGCTTTCCGGTTTTAATAATTAATGTTGATCAATTGCACTGCTGTCTCTAGTTTAATTGTTTTAATTGCGTTATTTGATCACGGATTATTCGTTAATGAAATAATATTGGTTGACTGATTTTGTTTGGAGTACACTTCCCGCGCGTAACAATAGAATTTTTACCTGTATGTACGTTCTTATAATTTGTTTTTCGTATAAATTAGACAGAAAGATATTGTTTTTTTTTTTAAATTTTTATTTTATTTATTCGTCATAACAGTCTTCGAAAAGTAAACGATAAAAATGATTCTCGAGTACAATAAGGACTATTTTTAACCTTTTTTTTTTCCCGTGAAAGCAACATCCTGTACCGTGTTTAACTGCTGTGGCTATTACAGTACAAAGATGCACAGTTTGTTTTTATAGATATCTGATTATTCCGCTAGTTCTGATAAATTGTGTTATGGATAAAATTGCATCGGGGGAATTCTCAAGAATGTTGGTGACTGTTTTGTTATTAATTGAAGGGGGCCGGTGAGGTGATAATGCTGGACAGTCGCATAGTATATGAGGAGTTCAGGGAGCAACATCTTGGCCACAGAAAGGACAATTCATAGGAGAGGGGGTTCTTTGCAAAATAAAATTATGCGACATGGCCGTATGGCCTGTGCGCAAGCGGCTAAGTGCACAGAAATCTCTGCGGGAAATGCTTTTTTCCGGCCACCATGGTTCGGTTGAGGGTTTAATTAACCTCGAGAAAGTCTGACACGAGGACCAATGGGTTTTCCATAAGGACGTGAGATTATTCAAGATTATGTTCGAGAGATAAGGTGGAGGTGGGCTGTTACTAGGCGAGGGGCAATATATTTCTGCTCGGGCGGATGTATCGACGCGTTCATTTCCAGGAATCCCTGCATGGCTGGGCGCCCACAGAAAGGATACGGAGCACTGTCTCTTAATAAGTTCGTATAATACCTGCTGAGTTCGAATTGCTACAGGATGTTTGGTGAGGGGATTAGAAATTGTCAATAAAGCTGCGGATGAATCAAATACCAGCAGGGCTTTCTGTGATGTAGGCTCTGTAGAAAGAAAATATTTCAAACAGAAAAATACTGCGTAAATATTGAATAGCTGATATTTTTGACTCGTGCAGCTTCTGCTTCAAACTCTTCTGTGTACATCCACCGTCGTGTACAAACAACTTAAAACCGAGAAGACAGTCACGTATCAAATTTATTATTATTAATTATTATTAATTATTATTACGCGTTTATAAATATAACCGGCGAAAAATATATGTTAGAAAAACAAGTGCTTTAAAAATATACTAATAAAGATAAATTTAGTTTACATATATATGTAGCAATCTGAAGGAAATAACCCCTATTTTCATTTAGAAAAACAAAGAATATTATTAAATTTTAATAAAAAAAAAATAAAAAAATCAGAAATACCATAGATAAAAATAAAGCCAGCTACCGTGGCATAGCTGATCAGTTATGGTTTTGTTCGAGCAGGATATCCCGCTGCCGTGCATTGAGAATATTAAAAATTAAATTTGCGCCGGGTCAATGCCCGTAGTTAATGCGCTCAAAACAAAAAAAAAAAATAAACATAAATGAAGATGACAATTTTAGCATTATTTCATAGCTGCTGGTTTTCCTGTTTATTATTGATATTAAAAAAAAAAAAAAAAAAAAAAAAAAAAAAGTTTTATGGAGATTGATTTAGGTATTTCTTTTTTTTTTTTTGATACACTTTTTGTTCGACTTTATAATCTGTTTGGTTTGGCCCAGTTTCAAATTTCGTTTCTATTAGTCATACCCCTTATTAATATTTAGTGTATTTCCTGATGCAGCGTGATCTAAGGTTCGGATTATTTATTAATTAAAATTAAACATCTACCGATATTTAATTTAAATGAAAATAAGTGAATTTTCCAAGCATGCAACCGTGCTATAGCGCATTGGCTTTGAATAAATTCAATCATACCGCTCATTGTTATATGCTCCGATGTATTCCTGTTTTTTCGAATTAAAATTAATAACAATACCTCGTTGTTTCTTTTTTTCCTTTTTTTTTTCTCAATGAAAATAGGTGATTTTCTTCAGATTCTAAACGTTGAAATACTTAAATATACTTCCTGCTTCTTAATGCTGGGATCACGTTTCCCGTGTATTTTATTTTCAAATCGTAAGACGTTTGTTATTGTGTTGTATCATTTTAAATTACTATGTACGCTTGTACAGGCTCGAGAGAATGAAGGCGTATTCGAGGGTCGTTTATTTACCGCGCGGTGGCTCGGCAAAAGAAATCAGAGGTAACTCCGCACAATTATAAAATATAAATTATCGAACGATTATTAAATATTGTCGGCACCATGTCCAGTTGAAAAGGAATTTGTGGATAATTTGAAGACGTGGAAATATCGTGGGAATATCGTGGAAAACCGCGAGATATTATCCGCGCCAATTTCCGGCGATACAGAAAGAATTTACCGCACCGTGTAATGCGTGTAATAAGATGTGTAATAAAATACTCGGAAAAATTTTCGGTTATATCAAACGATTAGAATAAAATGTGTAGCGAAATATTTCAACTAGGCTAGAGTTTGAAGGACTAAGAAGCGAAAGTGTTTTGATATCTTGCATAGAAAATTACAAATATGTAGTATAGAGGGTTGGTTACTTTTTACGGTTGTTCGCGAGTAAGTGTCATATTAGTATTTAGTCGGTGCGATATTGAAGTATTTCAGAAATAGATTTCGTTAGTTACAGCTACAATCGGGTTAACTCCGAATTTGAAATTAATTTTCCTTTCAGATTCGTTACAATAATTACGAATACTCGCGCAGCAGTAAAATATTAAGACTATAGTGTCAGCGTACTTTTCACATTTTAGCGTAATATAATTTTTATTTTTAAACGATCCCCGTTTTAAAGTCTTCTCTTCTGCGACTATAGTTATATAGGGTTTTCGCTTGATTTTGTGTATTTCAATAATATAGCTGACACCCCCGCTTTACGTATCCATAGCAGTACTTTTTTTCCTCTTTTTTTTTAAGTGTTCCTGTTTTTCCTCAAGTTCAGAATCGACTTTGGTTTAATAAGAGTCCAAATCTTTACGCAATCATGAATCATTTGTATAAGAGAAAGGGGACGAGGTGAAAGTTGCCACAGCGTTGACTGGTTATATATATATATATATATGTATATATATATGTACATATATATATTAGCGCGCGAGTGAGAATACTAGAGCAGTGGTGAAGACGATAGAATGGAGAAAAGGGAAAAGCGATGAAATGGAAAAGGGACGAAGGTTAAAAGGACAAAAGGAATTTAATGTATATAAAAATTTTAGTTCAGAATACGGCGGACGAGCAATATTGTCGGATGATGAGTCGTTCTGCGATAGTTTCTTAAAATCGACGTAGTTTCGTTATATTGAATGCGGGGTTTTTCGCTTTTGTCGAAATATTAGGCCTGCCTGGCTGAACCGTAACCTAATTTATTGTCCACTTCAATCTGGTCGGATGATGGACGTAAGATAAGAAGCCTTTTCACGAATGCCGAGCATTAGGGATTTATTGCGCGGTTGCCGGCGGTAATTGCAGTTATAATTTAATTTTATGCTAGGAATAATAAGGCGAAGCAGGCGCGAGGAGCGGGCTCGTCGGTTAGATGGGTATTTCGATTTTTTCTGCGGAGGTGGCTTGATTATCAAAATGTACGCTGGTAGTCGGCTATATTGTCAGCGGAGAGGACAGTAAATATCGGTGCCAACGTTTCGGCCGTCGTTGTCGTTATCGTGTTACGAGTAGTTTCATTTTTTGCGGTCGTATGTAAATGAGTTCTGCGTTTGGTTCGCATCTGCGGCTATTACGCCGTCTCTGCGACGTGAGCGAGCCCGCGCCATTGGCCGCATCTTTATCTGGCGCGCCGTACGATCGCGACATTTTAACGATCCATTTGTTATCATCATCGTCGTCGTCGTCCCATCCGGCTCAATATGCGTCCGACCGTTGCCGCAGAGTTCATCGGAGGGTCCGGAGCATAGGGTTCCGTCGCTCGGGAGCGTAGGCACGCGATACCGGGCGTCTTCTGTCTGCCGTGCACCTTCCAGGCGCTGCGGAACTATTGCCCGCAGCTCTTCCGAACCTCTTTCCGACTGTGCGCTGGTGTGAGTGCGACTTCATTCATGAAAGTCCCGAATTATTATCACACCTTCTTCGTTTTCATTCATTAATTCATCCGCCAGTTCTCTACAGCGTCGCCTTGCGCATGCGGATGTACTACGCTCCGCTCTGTACGGACACGTATAGATCGGGACCGTGCACGTGCAAAGCCTTGCATATTATATGCGTGTGTATATGTTATTACCTTTTTTTTATGCTAATAATAGTATATTGACGCGCGCTTCGACAGCGAGCCATGGCAGCCCGGTTTTTCGATGAATGAACTAGCTGCACAGAGATGTAGGAAGGTGTGTTGCTATTTCGAACCGATGCGCGTTCCGTCCTCACTCCACTCCCCCCGCGCAACCGTGCGCGCGTTTGCGTATGCACTTTGTTGTTAATCTTTCGTTGTCACACTTCAAATTGCTTAATAAATGATTTAGGGGAATCATTTATAACTCCGTCGCCGAATGATTGGTTCGTGCCCGGTGCGCGGACCCGTTGATTCGACCCCGTGTTCGCTAATGCGATTCTATATTTAAATTGAATCGACTTTAATTACTTACTTGTTATCGCACTTTTTTTACATCGTTACGTAACCGACCAGAGGTACAACTACCGCGTCACGGTTGTTTCATTTAAATTCAAATGCGGTCGGCTGCCGTGCACACGGGGCTGATCTGCGGTAACCTATTTAATTATCGGACGCGTACTCCGTGTGTAATTTTCCCATTCAAATATCTGAACTATACCTTATCAATTTCTACCGGCCTCCTCTTAGGCGCATATTAACACAGTGGCGGTCGCGCTCGGGGAAATTGAAATATTGCCTTTTAATTTTAATTTCTTCTATTTACATATTTACTAGCTTACATTCCCCGGTCATTAATTAACTACGGAAGTCTCTGGACGAGATTTACACGATGGCATTTCCAAAGTGGGCAGAACTTGTGTACCGAAATTCAGCTAAGCGAAGACTAGTCTAAAAAAAAAAAAGGAAAAAATTACATCAATTCCCACACTTCTCGACGGGGAAGTTTTTACGATATTCAATTTCTAATGCGACACAATCGGTATCGTTAAGATTTTTTACAATATTTATTGTAACAGATTGATAACGAAAACTTTTTGCGAAATTTTCTCGTTGGTTATCACATTGAAGTCGGTGTGCCTGGTCTGTAACACGGGCGGTGGTTTGCCTGTGTCACAGACCGGAATCGACCTCAATGTTTTACGTAATAGCCTACCAAGTCCGTCTTACAAACATCTCGTAATTCTTATTGATAAATTTTGAAATTTAAACTTATAACAAGAATCTAATCTCGTGTTAATACAAAATAGGTTGTTATATCGTATTTATTCGACACTGTCCAACTGTGTGTCAGCAGTGTGATTTTATTTTTTCGATTGTAATTCCGAAAAATGGCATTGCCCCATGAGTTCCACTTTAACCGAAGTATTCGTAGAAATTCCTTTCGTTACCGCTATAAACTCTCGTTATTAGTTTTTTTTTTTTTTTTTTTCCGGTAAATGTATCGCGGTTCAAAAAAAAAAAAATCTTTAAAATTGACTGCATAATAGCGGCGACGCGTGGTTAATATTCGCTAATTTTGTTCTTTAATTCGTTTATTGGTATCCGAGTTTTTGCGAATGATATGCGCTTATCCATATTTCTGACAGCAGAATAAACAACTATTTTCCTTACATACTTCTAATTTTTTTAATAGAATTAATACGCGTATGTATTTAAATATGTATATGCATTAATGTAAACAATTATCAGGAGTGTACGTTAATTTTATCGATGTATGCCGATTCAAAATAAAAATACGAAACATTTTATTTATAATAAAAACAAAATGTGTTTTTTAAACTACCATCAAATTCAGTTCAATAAGAGAATGTTTCTAGCAGCGTGTGACAACCATTTGATATATATAAAGAAAAAAAAAAAAAAGAACACTCTCAAGACCGATTTTATTAACAAATTTCACGCAGAATCGAAGTTGGGATTAATTTTCGAAGATACACCTTTTTGAAATGGATATCACAACTAATCTGAAATGGAATTTTTAGACTTTATAATTTTTCGGAAAAAAATTTTGTCGATTCGAATTTTGATATAAGTTCTTAAACGACGCGTCGAATTTTTATTGGCACTACCAATTTTAAAATTTTTTTGATATAATTCAGAGGAGTGTCGTATTTGAAATTTTATACTTATTTTTTTTAGGGGGGTGGCGCTTTTTAATTTTAGCCCCTGGTTTCAGAAGGACATTGTTTTGTTTATTCTTTTTTTTTTTTTTTTTTTTTTGATAGAAATTAAAAATTAGGGAAAAAGAAAAATGTCGTTTCTTTAGCCATTTCGGAAATCAGAAATTCCGTTAATTTTCTTTCCGGTAAAATTTTTCCTATATATTTTCGGGATGCGTTAAATTCTTTTTAAAAAATCATCGGAAAAATAGAATAACATGCTAAATAATTCCGAAGAAATTGAAATTTCTACCTTTCACCTTAAAAATTATTTAGGTTACAATTCGGGCAAGAATATCTTGCACAATCACCATTTTGGATCCTGAAAAAAGAATACCCGTTTTCATCCAAATACTGCCGAATATGACAACCTTCTCCTATGCCTCTGTAAGCATTCACCCAGCTTATTTACAAAAAATGCCGTTAATTCGAAGCGTACTTTTTTTTTTTTTTCTGTTTTTTACGTTCGTCCTCGGCCTTGATCCAATTACTTGAATATGTATTATACTAAGAAATTAGATTCGGGGACGATAAGAGATGGAAACAATAAAGGAAAGAAGTAATGAAATTGCTGATGGAGATGGAAAGAAAAGGATAAAGGAAGCACTGTAAGGAGCCGGAAGGCCAAGAGCTAAGATTTTCGAATACAAAAGGAATAAGAGCCGAATATTCCAAGAGTTTGCGTCGCATTCAAAAAAAAAATCAGAGTTGTGGAGGGGGCAGAGGGATGAAGAAGATAAAGAAAAAAAGTGAAAGCGAGAAACGGCGAGAAGAGAATTATTAATTCTTAATCTGATTAAGTAGACAATAGAAGAATGACGACTGAGCGGAATGGCAAGAAACCAAGGTTGAAGACTGGGCGCCGGCTGTATGAGAAGATAGTGTAAAGCGGGATTAGAGAACAAGGAAAGCTATCCATTGAAATTCTGGAATGATTAATTGCGGGAAAGGAGGATTAAATCGGAAGCTGGAAAGTGGCTAGAGAAAGGATCATTAAGGGCGGCTGACCGAGCTAGAAAATTTGCTGTGTCATTGCCCTCAGTGGCAGAGAGACTGAGAATCCGTAGGAAGTCTATAAGAATAGAACGAAATCATAGTAAGTTGGAGATTTATAGAATAATAGTATTAGAGGAATGAGTAGGGGGAGAAAAAATTGCTTGAAAAACGATGTCTGTTGTTAATAGATCATCGAATCAAGAAGATATGTACGAGACGCAATTGAAAAATTCTCTTTTTAAAAGTATTTTTACGAAGTAACACGTGCTTTTGTTTTATTCATCATAAACGGCACCTTATTTATACAAAGTCTATACAATTCCATCCGAAAATCAAGTAATACAATGAAACGTTCAACGTTATTATTTCATGTCCGAAGCATAGGCCTACCCAGGCAAGTTTTTCGGGAGGGGTCAATTCATTTGAAAAAAAAAAAATACACAGAAAAAAGGATTTTACTTATTGTTAGTAATTATATTTTATTAATAATCTCTTGTACAATAGTTCTAAATGCGTAAGGATTAGAATTATTTCTGTTCGTTTTCATTTTGAGAATAATCTACATTAATACATAATTAGTTGTACTGTCAGAATGTCTGATATCAAGACATCTTACGGTCGTAAAGTGACAATACAGCAACGTAAAAATCCATTTCGGGAGGGGTTTGAACCCCCAAATCCCCCTTCCCTCATCGGTACGCCGATGGTCTGAAGATGGCAATTTAGATTTCCCCGTGTACGATAAAAATTTCAATTATAGTTATTACTATCGTTATATAGGTTTCTTTCACTCATTGTTTTATTTTAACATATAATAAGTAAAAACACGCTAATATAAAACAATTCATTAATATTTATTTAGCGAACGCATTTCGAAAGCTTCATGATTTGCAAGTTTTTTTTTTTTTTTTTTTTTTTTTTTTGGGGCGTCGAAAATTCAACCCATCGACAAATCTGCAAGAGTTTGTATAAGATATAATTTTATACTTATTATACATTGTTATTACTATTTCAGAGACAGACAAATTTTCCTTTACCGACTGTGGACGCTAAAAATGCGTAACCAGTTACATACTGGTTAACGATGATTAATGTGAATAAAATTGAATTTTACAGAAGAGTATCGTGGGCGATGATTTTCAGTCGATGAACTACCGGTTTTCTTAATACGGAGATTTCGATGGATGCTGGTTGGATTTATCTAATTTGGCAATAATATTTTACTGATTTGCGAAAACGATGATAAACAACTGAAAGAACAAAATAACCGATTTTCTACACTATCGGTAATTGTTTTCTGACTGCAGTTCAATACCGAAGACGCAGCGGTAAAACTAATGAAGAAAAAGATAGAAATATATTAATTCTACATATCAACACAGTTAAAAATCAAATAACATTATACTTAATAGTAACGTTTCTGAGCACAGCCACCATCTTTAATTAGAGAAATCGAAGGAAATGGAAAAATAATGGCAGTCCAAAAGGACCCTTTTTTTTATTTTTTTGTTTAGCCGCCTTGGGTTTGCTACCAAAGAGCATTAGCCCGGCAAAAAGGAATAGATACATGGAATAGAATAGAAATTATATTTTTAGTCTGTCGACAATGGAATCAAGGAACACCCCTAGGACAGGAACAACAGAGAGAATAGGTAGAGAAAGAACGTAAGAGGCGTTGAAAGGAGCAGGAAGACTAAGCTTTAAAAGATGATAATAAAAAAGTAACTCACGCTCGCGAGATAAACCGGAGACCCTGTGTAATAACAGATGAAATCTGAAAACATACTAATATACTAGATTTCATCCGTTACTCCTTGATCAGTCATTATTTTTCCATTTCCTTCGGTTTCTCTAACTAAAGATGGTGGCTGTACCCCAAAATGTTACTATTAAGATGAGTGTTAATCATTTTTAATTGCGTTGCTATATAGAATTAATAATATTCTTATCTAGGTGCAGAATGTAAAATTGAAGTTGAAGAAAGATAAAAATTCCTCTGTACAAAATCCTTCAGCCGTGCCTATTTTTTTACCCCTTTTTTTTCCTTCTTATCTTCTGCTAACAATCTTAACCATTTTCAACGTGATGGTCTATACTTTTCCATGCTTGATGGTCTCTATTCACTTTTGAGCCCGACAACACGTATTGTTCATTTTCTTTTTTGTTTATTTTTAAAAAATCCATTCATTATTATTTTATTTTAATTTCTCTTTAATTTCGTTTTTCACCTAATTCATGCAATGTACACATTACTGCATCGTGAATCCTTTAAAATATCTATTTATCAATATCAACTTAGTGTGCAAATGTATGTAACCGAGATTTTTCACCTGTCCCCTCGCTAATAGGTATGTTCAGTTGATGTTTCGCTAAAAGTGCAACACTGCGAGCGAAATTATTGAAAATGCAGATTTTGGTAATTTTTTCGAGTTTGAAATTTCGCGACAAGTTCCGAAGTTACACTTTTTATTTAGAATGGAAATGGCCGCTTACTTTATAGCATTCAAGAGGAATTGGTTATAGATTTCATAGCCTGCCAGTTTTTTCAACTTGTCGTCTGTACGCATTCTGCTACATATTTTATTACGTTTTTCTTCTTTTTTTTAAATAATTGTAAGAACAACCATATTATTATTTACTTAAACTTTATTAACGTCATACTGGAGAGTTCAGATTTTGGAATTATTAAAAAAAAGTGTATTTCGAACGATAATTAATTTTTAAAATTTGCGTAAACGAGGTACGAAATTCGACGCGTCGTTTAAATGTTGCAGTAAATTCGAATCGACACGAATTTTTTTTTTCGAAAAGATTAGAATAAAGACTAAATTTCGCTCCAGATTAGTGTGTTGTGATACTCTTTTGAAAAAGCTTATGAAAATTAATCTTAACTTCGATGCTGCGGGACACGAAATTTGCTAATATTCAAACGCCGCCTTATATATATATATATATATGTATCTTTTTTCCAACCAACTTTTTTTAGTACAGTTTTCATAATTTTTTATTTTCATCGTATCATTAGATACGGACGTATTATAAAAGGAACAGCTGTACTGATTGGAAGAACTTCGTTAATAGTTCGCCTAGTTTAGGCAAGACATACGAAATTGTCCAATCGTCTCTACCAACTATGCCCCTTCGTATAATAATATTACTTCTGTCCCGCCTAACTTAATTCGGCGTTTTGTCACTACTAGCTGCAGACTTCGTTCAGGTCATACTAGAGTGCGGCTTAATTTTTTCGATGGAAACCATTTTCATTCAAATTGTAGTGATCATGTAAGCACAGCGTATCGCGAGGATATCAACCACTTGTTATTCAGTTGTGAGGCCCTATCTACGGATGGAGTTCTCCTTTTTGATCAGCTGATGTGCTGTGGTTTATATCCTCCATTCTGCATTTTTCAATTACTTGTTTGTGGTGATCACACGTTGTTTATCCTTTTTTCATTTATCAAAAGAAGTGGAATTGCAATTTAAAAATCCAATCAATGTCCGGATTAATGAAATTTATTTTCCCTTTTTTTTTACTTTTATTTTGTCTACTTCGGGCGGAGTGATTACTCCATTTCTCTTGGCGTTATTGTTGACTATTGAGTTTGTTTCATCGAGCATTGTGAGCGTTGCTCTGCAGTTGTGGCCATATTGCGAGATGTGGTCAATGTTAATTTGTATTTTATTTTTCTCTCTGTTTCCTTAAATTTCATCTCAGCATTGTGGGCACAGCTCTGCAGTTGCGGCCATATTGCAGGACGAAGTTACTTCCTTTATACTGACTATCTAGTAGTATAAGTAGTGTTTAAATAGTTAGATAAAAACAAGAAATTGTTTTCTTACTTTTTTTTTTTTTTTTATTTTGTTTTGTTTTCGTGAATTCAGTATGATTTGAACGTTAGCCTGCTGGCCAAGTAAACTATATATTGTTCAGGCCAAAAAAATAATATATGTATATATATATATATAAAACTTTTCAACACGATCTTATTCTTTTCAAGTAATACGCATCATGTGATATATTAAGATAAGTTTTTCACTGTATTTTTCGTAATATTAAAGTTGTAAATATTTTAAAGCGTTTACAATTTTTTTATTAGTGGCATAAAAAAGCAGTCTTCATCGACTACTATCAAGCGGTGATTTTAATTTCCTCCGAAGAATTAAATTGTATAAGATTTAACCAGGTCCGATTTCGGGAATGATTAATTGTTTCTAAAAATTAAGCGAAATTTTCATAGTATCGAATTTACTTTTTTATCAGTCAGAAACGAAAAATATCTTATTTTTTACCTGCTAATTTATTTCCTAATTCTAGGATTGCTGATTTTATAAATAATTTTTGTATTTCGAAAAATTTAATAAACCATACTGTGGTGTTTCATTCGCTTTATTCTATAAGCATAAACAATTATGGAATTTTAAACATGCGTGTTTAATTTTGTCTAAAGAAAAGAACATGATCAAAAACATCGCATGAGTGTAACAAAATTAGCTTAAAAACTGCTACAATAACAATACCGACACAACGTTGCCGTATATAATGCATTATAAATAAAGTTTTTATTTTTATTAAAAAACCGATTACTTTTTTGCTACCTGCAATATTTAATTTTTATATATGTGACCTGGCGTGACAAAAGGGGCCACGAGGCGGCAAACAAGTTTTCGAGTTGGAGCGAAAAACATGAACGAAAGTCAAAAATTTTCAAAAATCGTTTTTTTGCGAATTCTGGTGGTTAAATTGTGGACTGCACGGTGACAAACGTTCAAAGTGTATTTCGGCCGGAAAGTGGGAGAAAAATGGATTCGAAATTGCCAACCTTGGATTTGAAAATGGTACCACAAGTCGCTAGTGTATTTTCTGTGCGCGTAATCACTTAATTTCTATCTGTGCTCAACATTTCGTGATAATAATGCTGTTTTCATGAATATTTCAACTTGACGGAGTATTTTTGGAATTAATTATGGATCTAATTAATGAATATTTTGATGACTTAAACTGGAAGAAAATAGCAAACATTTCGAAACAATCCAATTTTATTTTTACTAAAGATCGCTGTAATGAAATTAGAACGAAGAAGCACTCGACTGATGAGAAAATCTCGTATCATCAAATTTAGGATTTCGAAAACGGTGAATTAAGGTTTCCAGAACCTTATGAAGAGGAATCATTCCATATGAGTGAAGAAAGGAAAACGTACCTTTACAAACATATCCGTCAATATTGGTGTGGAGCATGCGAAAGATATTCTTTGCCTTAAACCAACGATCGGTAAAAATGCCGCAAAACAGATCGATACAAATGCTGCAAAACAGGATGAAAAAATAAACGACGAAACTAAACCGTAAAGAGGACGACCAAAAAGTAAGGAAGGTGAAAAAAGAAATGAAGAACTGAAACTAGAAAGAGGACGATCAAAAAAAAAAAAAAAAAAACAATGCACAGGAGACGACGCAAGAAGAACCAAAAAGTACTAGTACTCCAAAAACAAAAAGAAGTAACGTTGGATAATTTTTTCTCGAAGTTAAGAAAAATTACTTCCAGTATTTTTAGTTATGTACTTTTTTTTATTCTAAATCCGATTTAAACATTATAATAATTTTTCGCTCAACTTAATTTATCCTGTAAACTCAAATTTTATCTCAAAATGTATTGCTCTTATTGAAAATTTAAAAAAAAAATAAAGTTTCAGTAGCATTTTTTATAAGTTTATTTACTTTTTTTAAACTCATTAACATCGAAGATTTAAATCACTTTTAATAAATTAATTTTATTGCTAGGGGAATCAAAAACAATGTATTAGTCAGGTTTTCAACTTTTTTTGGCAATTGATAGAAAAAAGCTTACATGTACAAATAGAGCTTGGTCTACTTGGCAAACTCAGAATTTCAGCTACAGTACACTAGGCGGAGAAGGTCCCATGCGTAGGTTCTTGTACCTAATATCCGGTACGGTGTAAACTGCGGCGGACTCATTGGCTCGGGCTGCTGCCTATTCTCACTTCTTTTTTAAAAAAGTCCCTTCGTCCAATCTCCTTCCTCTGTGCAAAGATTTTCATCTTAGATTTTGGTCAGATATGTACGTTTCCTCTTTCTCTAACAATCGTTCTTTCTATCTGTCTGTCCAACCTAGTCTTCCTGCCAATCCGTGGTTCTCTTTGTTTCCTTCACTTCGTCGTTCTGTTGTTGTCTCCGTTATTCGCTTGCGCTTTGACCATTCTCTGTTGCCTTCCTCCCGTTTTCGTTTTTCCTTGGTTTCCTCTCCATATTGTCCTCTCCACTCGAACGAAGAGCATGTTTGCAATGCAGACCATGTGTTCTTTGAGTGTTCATCTCTTTCTGCTGAGTGCTCGGCTTTCTACTTTAGTTTGCTGGGACTTGGTCTTCCTACTCCATACTGCGCCTCTTATGTTCTATCTCTTCCCTCTCCACAAATTGTTCCTATTATTTGTTCCTTTCTCCTAACAATATCTGATCGTATCAGGATATAAGTGATTCCTTCCTATTCTAATTGTTTCTGGGTAAAGGTCCCTGGTTGACAAGCCCAAAAAAAAACAAAAAAAACTTTGGGTAATCATACACTAGATGCATCATAGTTGGTTCGGCAGAAATCTACATAAAGGACGGTTTGTGTTGGTTGTACAACAGACAGGCATGGCCTGTCAGGTGACCATTTAGTATCAGTATTTCTTCCGGCCGATGCTATCTGGAAGCGACCAGTCGTCAACATTTGGTTTAATGCTATTTTTTGCGAACCCTGATTTCCACCCCTGTTTACCTCTACTCATAAATATGTGTGACACTGCTGGAGGGGAAGGGGGATTTTAATGGTGAACGTATTATTAAGCGTGCTACGAGGTTAACTCTGTCACTTCCATATACTCCGGCATGGTTCGGTATCCACAGAAAAGACTTCTCATACAGTTCGGATAATAAATTTATATCTTTTATCCGGAATTTACTGTCTCGACCGCATAATAAATGTGAAGAAGCTAATGAGTCTGCGATAAGCTGCATACTCGCGGGAACATAGATATCCGGGTAACCCGACGTGCTGGATCCAGCGCATGATTCTGAATGATTCCCATCTCTAGAGCTGTGCAACCATCACTCAAAATTGACTTGAGAACCCAAACCGGCAAATGATTGGCAGATTAAACATTGTGCTATAGGTGTCACATTTGTTTTTGTATCGAAAATCATCTTCAACGATGAAGCGCATTTCATGCTTAACGGGAGGTTTTACAAGCAAAATCGCCGCGCATTTGGGCCAGAGAAAATTTGAGAGAGTATCAAGAACAACCGATTTTTCTTCTCAAAAAGTGACGGATGCGCATTGTGGTCGAAAGAAATCATTGATCTTCCTTCTTCAAAAATGATGATGAAGATTATCGTGAATTCCGTGCAATGTCTTGGCATGATAAAAGACATTTCTTTCCCAAATTGAATCGCATCGACGTAGAGAGGATGTTTACTGTCAACAAGACGGCGCGACATGTTAACAAACATCGAGCTCATTCCAGTCGGAATTAGATGAACGTTTAATTTTAAGAAATGTAAATGTGACTTGGTCCGTTCGTTCATGTGATTCGACGCCGGTAGACTTCTCTTTTTGTCGGGGCTTTTGAAGTCCAAAATTTACATCAATAAGTCAGTCACCATTCGCAAGACCTTAAAACAACATTATCGCCGAAATAAATACGATTAAAGCGGCCGTGTATTAGAAACTGTTATCGAAAATTGTCATCATCAAATTGACGTACTATGTGTAAAATCAGTCATCGTGAATATATTTAAGTGATATCATTTTTTATAAGATGAACATTTAAAATAATATAATAAATTCAGTATTTATTTTTGTATCTTTAATTTGCATTTATTTTACTGCGTTCATTTTGGCGAACTTTTTATACGAATATCAATGATGTCATCCTTAAGTGGGCGGGTGATGTAAAAAAAACTAACCTTGTTTTGTTACTTAGTAAACTATTTCTGTTATGGTTTGAAATAAATCTCTAAGCTGTAAATTAATTTTCATATCTAAGAATGACGTAGTCAATTGAAATCAGCTCTTCTTTAGGTGTTATAGAACTATCATGACCAGTGGGTGTAGCCGTAACAAGAAGGATCGAGTTTTTATTTGTACGTATATCGAATAAAATTGTCAAATACGATTTAATGTAGTATTATTGCATATTATATTCTTTTCAGCATTATGATCAGTCAAAATTATTCATTATATTATGAATTATTCGTGCGAATATTATTAATTATATTAAAAAATAATCATTACAGTTAAAATACGGTAAACAGTAAAATTATGGTTAAAGAAGCGAATAATATTCGATTGGGAATTTCTTCGTAATTAAAAGGTTTCTTTTTTGTTCTTTACTATACACTGAAAAGTAAAAGAACGGCTTTTTGTAGAGCAAGCGTAGTGTCGCTGACAAATATTACAAAAATATTTGATTCAAATTAATTCAAAAGTTAAAACATTTTTTCGATTAATTAAAACTGACGTATTTTAGCGATAAGTCCGAATCAAATAAATTTTATTAATGAGATAGCGCACCGAAAAACTCTAAAAAACCTTTAGCTGTTTTTTTATCTCTCCCGATATACGTTACAATATATTGATTAATAAATAAATAAATAAATAAATATTCATATATATATATATATATATATATATATATATATATATATATATATATGTACATCTATATACTTATACACATATATATATATATATATATATATATATATATATATATACTGTTTCAATTCCATTAAGCCGCAAATTCCGGTTATTTTTCCTCAAACGGCTTCCTTCTGTTTTTTCTTTTTCCACTGGGAATAATGGTGGCAATAATAACATGTGATTTCATTTCTTTCTCAGAATTTAGGGACGACCTGATCGGTTTGTGGCAATCAAAGAGTTTCCTAAATTGATATGTGTGTGGGCCACGAAAATGAATCGAAAGTAGGTGTCGTAATATACTGAAAAGCATTTTTAACACTATTTAAAGAAGTTCGAAAAGGTAAAGCTAATCAGATCGTTCGCAGCATAGACTTTTGCGTGCGTGTGGTTGTGTGCGATGCATCTGCTTATTCAAACTAGTTCTTTACATCACAATATTTCAGTTATTTTATTAAGTAACCCGTCAGTTGGTCCTTCTTTTTACGGCGCGTATATCTCGGTATATGCTCAATATAATATAAACCATGGCCCACCGTTATGAAAAGATATGCGCGGTAAAGTAAGTTATAAATTATTACCATTAAGTGGATGAGAATATTTCTCGGTAGGTCGCTTTCTTGTCGATAAAAGGCTCACAATGCCGAAAAAGAATTTTAATTAATGTCACACTTCCCTACAGATAAATACAACTCCAGTTGGAAATTTACTCCGAATTAGGTTAATAAATGTTTTCGATGCGTTCAAAATATTGCATGCTGGTAATAGATGTTCTCACTACGAGATGGTTATAAAAACGGAACTTAACTCTCTTTCTTTTTTTTTTTTCAATTTTAAAAGATTGTGGCCGCTCTTTTTTCCTTCTTTCGGTTTTGACCGAATAGTTTCATTGTCTGAAGAACGTTGTCATTCAGCTTTACAAATTACCTCTTTTATCGGAAGTTGACTAATTTAAGCTTTCCAATGTAAAAATAGCAAAGTCATATTTTCCAAAAGTTAAAGCACTTCGTAATTGGTGGGCCGGCATCTTTACCTCAATACAAACAAAAAACTTAAAAAATTAGATACAAGAATAAACTATGTAGTACGATTTGAACAATTTAAATAGCAGAGGTTTCAAATTTTCAAAAAAGCGCTATTGTATATAGAAACGATATATTTTTGCGTCTAATTTTTCAAGTGTTTTGCTTGTAGCTTTCGTCGAGGAAACATTTCCAAGCAAAGGTGATCAAAAACAATTATCATCGATAAGTTTAGTCGTTGAAACGGATAATATTAAGTATTTCAGTGAAATGAACCGTGAAATAAATTTGGTTCTAACGATGGGTAGAGCAGTGCAATCCGAAGCGTTAACTTTTATAAATTTTGATGTGATTTGAACTAAAAATGTTGATACATTAATCAAAAAAAATGGAAAAAGTTTAACACTATTTAAAATTAAATAAAAGTGTTTAAATAACCAATGAAGAAAATCTAACGATAGGTGTTCCCAACTGAAATTAAACAACGAAAGGGAAATAGCATATTAAAAAAGTAGGTAAGGGAAATAGCATATTAAAAAAGTAGGTAAGGAAGAAAAATTAGATCATATATCGTGCGAGTTTGTAAATCTTGTACAAACGTTTTTCGCATTCGAATAATGAACAATTAATTGAACATTTTAAACAGCTTTGACGCTTTTGCGCTTTTACCCGTAAAGATCCGAGGCATTCTATACTGAAAATTTTCCCATAATTTACACCATTGATGCAATAAAATATGAAGGTTATTGCGAGTGTTGCGACAGAAAAAAGTTATTTTTGTTACACTGTCGCTGTTGATCAACAACATTATCCTCTGCGAAAAGTATGTATGTATATTCAGCTAGGTGAATCGTGTTGACCTGTAGTGCATATCGTTTTTAATTTTTTTGTAGAAAAATAAGAGACGAGACAAAAAGCATGACGTAAATTTTTGACTGACTCCTAGCTACAAGACATAATACATGTTAATAATGATTTATGTTAAAGTTCAACGTTCAGCTTGAGTTAGAATTAAAAGATAAATACTGATAAAAATAATGAATTAGTATATCATGCGTCATGCGGAACTGAATTTGGCGATAGAAATACAACGTTAAATGGTACGCAATAAAACGAACAAGATTTATAAAAATATGAATATTTAAGAAAATAGTAAGATATTACCGGGACATAAGAAATCGACGTATTGAGAAAAGAAGTACGACTAGATTAACACAGAATGTCAATAAAAGTAACAATTGGAGGGGAAAAAAGATGAGGCAGTATTAAAAGTATTAGTCCCGTACCCTCGGTAAGGTGTTGGGGAATTAAGCTATTTTCGTAATGTACCCTAAGAATGGAGATTTGAAGAATATATTGAAAGCCAATTTCGTAGTCCTTTTTTTCATTTAGATGACTTCTCTGGTGTAGCATAAACAATATTCCGTTTCAGATTAGGTATATGGCAGCAGTTTTAATTTGAAACCGTGCGGGTCTTGATATGTGACATGTCTCATTGTGTAACTGAACACCTTAATCGGGATACTGCGTTAAGTCCACCGCATATCGAACGCAGTCCATGTGTATCCACAGCTTGCGCTCACGTCTTTGTATGTGAAACGTGTGAAACATAACGAATAAATCAAAATTTTCAACAACTAAAAAGTTTAAATGCACACACCACCAAAACTGTATTCTTCGCACAGACAACCCACGCGTGGTTGTTGCGCGTGAGCTGGGTTCAATATCGGGTATCCCTTATAAATATTCGATATGGAAAATAACAGATAATGCAAAGTAACCAGCGTGAAAAACTGATAAACTAAATGATATTAAGAAACAGTTATTTGCAGATTAATTAAATATGTGAAAAGCCGAAAACGATTTCATCTCATGACCCAGCGTAATTCGCTTACATATTTTAATGTCTGAATCCTCATACGTTAAGCTGACACATAATTCCTATTTTAATTAACTACGTTCAAAAAATTTTCACTTTCCTCAAGTTAATCATTTCCGTTACCTTGGTGTGTTCCTCAGGAGCGGTTTTTTCCTGAATAATATCGTTTATCTTTCTGTCTGTACTTTTAAAAGATTACATTTACCGAAAGCCCTACCATTAAATAAACGAAAAGTGATTCTTACGTTTCTATTTCTTTGTACAGATTCGTTGCACGTTTTAAGTTCGATTATTGCTTCTTTGCTTATAGCAGTGTTTCCAGTTTTCTTCTCAAAAAATTAGGAATTTCTGTATTTGATTTCACCTTGGTGCTCTTGAACTCTTTTCAATTTCAATTACTTTTACGAAAGCACAATCGTCTCTCTGATCTATTCACAGATTTTATCTATGATTTCTCACAGAACATCTGTTTTCTTCGAAATTTTTGCTTCTATTTTCAAACTGACGTTTTATTCCTAGAAAATTTTTCTATTTTACGTTCCCAGTTAGTTTTCCTAAAGTTTATATTATTAGTTTTTAAATTTAGCGATGTATTTGCTCTTCAAGTAAGTTCTCATTTACAGAGTTTTTATACCTTTTTTTTATACAACCTTTAATATACGATGCAATCTTTATAATTGATAGCCTACTCCTGTTCTTACAGTGCATATTTTGATAATGTATTCGGATCTTTTTTGAAATCAAAGAAATTATGGTTTGCTCTGGCGGTTACAAAACGAACAGCTATATCCCCAAGATTGACAAGCAATTCTTATATAATAATAATAATAATAATAATAAACATTTATTGAGGAAATTCTTAAACTATATAACAAACATGAATAGTATAAATTTGATATAGAAAAAACTAAATATTAAATTTCCTCGGCCCATGATGAGCAGAGGTTTCCTGTAATCTCTCCCATTCAATTCTATCTATGGCTACTCTTTGAAAATTTTTGTTCAATAAAAAATTACTAAAATCGTCCCTCCACCTTGTCAACTGATGCCCCCTTCTTCTTTTATAATGTGCAAGAAACCAGAAAGTGGCTCTATACGTCCATCTGTCATCCTTCATTCTTGCTACATGACCAGCCCAAGACCATTTTTGTGTTCTAACATATCTGATTGCATCTATATTTTTTTTAAATTTTTGTTTTATCAGTTTGAGTGGTACTTTATCTTTTTTCTTAATATTTAAAATAGACCGTTCAATTGTATTTTGTGTTACCTTTATTTTATTAATAATTTTTGAAGTCAGACACCAGGTTTGACTGCCGTTTGTTAAACTAGGTGTAATAGTCGCGTTTAAAATTATACTCTTGTGGTAATTGTTAAAAGGGCCTTTAAAAATATATTTTAGTGCTCAATACTTGTTCCAAGCTTTCGTTATTCTAGTATTTACCTCCGTTTCAGTACGATTTTTAAAAGATAATTGCTGACCTAGGTACGTTACTTGATTTACTATTTCTATAACCATTCCGTTAACTTGTACTATTTTAGCGTTTCGGTTTTCTGTAAATATTTTCGGTTTTCCGATATTTATGGAAAGCCCAGCTTTTTTCCCCACATTGTCTAATTCTGTTATCATAGTTTTTAGTTCTTCCAAGGAATTTGACAAGAGAACCACGTCATCCGCAAATCTTAAATTGGAAATTCTTTTTCCATTTATGTTTAAACCTTTGTTATCCCAGTGCAAATTCCTAAAAATATCTTCTAAAGCACAGTTAAACAAAACCGGTGATAATGGGTCTTCTTGTCTAACCCCTTTCTTAATATCAAAGTACCAACCCTCTACATCTGTTAATATTCTGGCTCTAAGGTCTTTATACATATTTTTTATTAATATTATGTAATTTTCTGAAACTCCTTGACTCTTAAGTGATGCAAATAAGTACTGATGTTTTAAAGAGTCGAAAGCTTTATTATAGTCAATTAGAGCCATATATATTTCGATTTGATATTCTATACATTTCTCAATGACTTGGTTCATGACATGTAGGTGATCTATTGTAGCGAACGACCTTCAGAAACCAGCTTGTTCTACAGGTTGTTCGACTCTTATAATATATATATTTTTTTTTAATGGGTTTGTCGACATGGACATTGGCCCAAGAACAGTGGAATAGAGAGAAAAGAGAGACTCAGATCCTTACACGATCAGAGATAGCTGACAGAAAAGAATCGAGAGCTAGAATAACCGAAGGAGAAGGAAGGGAGAGAATGAATGAAGCACAGTATGGAGCGGGAATGCCGTTTTGTAAGAGGAAGGAATAAAAAGAAGCCTGTTCAGTTGAAAGCGACGAACAACTGAACATTATATGATCGGGATCAGAAATACATTGATCGCCGGGAGGGTGCAATGGACAATAAGGAGAAGGCACGAGAGAATAAC
The DNA here is from genome assembly GCA_039619475.1 of Icerya purchasi. NCBI lineage: Eukaryota > Metazoa > Arthropoda > Insecta > Hemiptera > Monophlebidae > Icerya > Icerya purchasi. Next base: position 5,225,563 of record CM077116.1, on the reverse strand, counting down.
GGAACAATGAGGAAGGGAGCAAACTATGCCCAAAACGCAAGCGGAAAATCGCAGAGAGATTAGAACAGCGCATAGAAGGAAAGTTAATAAACCATGGAAAACGTGGAAGGGAAGGTTGAATATACAAGAAAAGGGAGTTCGGGTTGGAGAATGAGGAGACGTAGGAGTCAGACCACAGTTTGGAATGAGCAGCTGCAGACAGAAGGGAAATATTAGAAGCTGAGAAGGCAGGAAGAAACCTACCAGAAGAGGAAGATAATCGAGCGAATGAGTCAACCAACTCATTTCCCTCGATTCCGGAATGACCAGGAATCCAAAGGAAATCCGTTTAGATTAAGTGGGAAAGGAAAAGATCGTGAATTAAGGAACGAATAAGGAGAATGATACAGTCGGTAGAGTGAGAAGGGAGAGGAGATGTGTTAGACTGCAGCACGCTTTGAGCGTCCGGCAGGATAAGGAGATTGCTAGAAGCCGGAGAAGTTTTGATAAAAAGGAGGGCACGCAGAATAGCCGAAGACTCAGCATAAAAGATTGAACAAAAGGAGGGAAGTTTAAAGGACTCGAAGTAATTAAGAGAAGGACAGAAGAAGGCTGCACCAACACCATTGGGTCCCTTGGAGCCATCAGTGAAGATCAAAAAATGGTTGGGGAAAAAAGAGCGAAGATTCTGTTGGAATTCTGATCTAACAACGTGATGAAGAAGAGGTTTGGGAGGAACAGGTGAATAAAAGCAGTTAATAGGATTATAATAGACTGTATTCTATTTTCTAACAACTTTGAAAACATTTTTGAAATAGTCAAACTTAAAGATATTGGACGATAGTTTTCAATTTTGTGTCGATCCCCCTTTTTAAACAACAATATTATATCAGAGTACTTCAATTTACGGGGAATAATGCCTGTTTTTAAAATTCTATTAAATAGGATCGTTAACCCAATTTTATGTGTTCGTTCATTATTTTGTCACTGCCTGGGCTTTTGTTGCGTCTCAATCTTTTTACTACCTCCTCTACTTCTTCATTCAGAAATTCTGGTTCTACTGTAAAACTAGTTTCAACAGAATTGCTTATACCGTGATCGTTATCTATGTCATTATACAAATTTTTATAATATTCAGTTATGAAGTTATTTATTTCTTTTCTGTCGCATATTTTCTCCCCTTTCAAGTTCATAAAATAAGTTGCCCATTGTGTACCTATACTGAGTTTCTTTTTTAGCAGTTTTATATTTTTACTTCCTTCTAAAATATGATTAATAATTTCATTTTTTTGAGCTCGGTCCCTTTCTTTTATTTTATTTCTTATAGCTCTTGACACTAAATTTAATTCAATCTTTTCTTTTGGAGACCTGTTAACGATTTTTAAAATTTCCATTCTTCTTTTACGTAATTGGTAAATGTCGTCTACTTCGCTTATCTGTGGGATATTTCCACTTCTTTTCTTGGATGTGTTTGTGAATGTTGACGTTATTGTTTGAGATATGGCGTTATATAGTTCGTCAATCTCTTGATCTCTATGTAAGTTTATCTTCCCTAGCTCTTCACTAATTATGTTTTCGTACTTTTCATAGTCTAATTCTGTATTCAAATTTTTTATGACTCTTTTATAGTATGTTTCTTTATCAATTGCAATTGTTATAATTAGCAGTCTATGATCTATATAGAAGCTGAATTTATTCAAACCTTTTATTTCGAAATTTATAATTGACTGATTCATGCTAGGTACTAGTATATAGTCTATTAGTGATTTATACTGTTGATTTGGAGATATCCATGACCATCTATTTCCTATTCTTTTTTTAAACAGACTATTTACTATTTTTAAATTGAATTCTTGACTGAATCTTATGAGCATCCAACCCCTTTCGTTGCGTTTCCCATAACCGTATAAACCGATTGTTTGTTTTTTACTTTTCTCTCTTTGCCCTATCTAGCTATTCCAGTCTCCCATAATTTTTAAGTTGTTGTTCTTTATTTTAATTGAATTTAAAATGTTTCTTAAATTTTCGTAGAAATGTTCTATTTCCCAATCTTCTGCAGCTGTAGTCGGAACATAAACTTGAATACCAAATTAGTATAACTTTATTAATTTTTATTTTTAAGATTGATATTCTGTCGTTAATCCCCTTTGTCGCTACTACATTACTTATATATTCATTTTTAATAATAAAACCGACTCCTTTTTGTCCTGAGTTGTTACCTATATAATAAAAAAGGTTCCCCTTTTGTGTGCGTATAATTTTCTCTCCAGGTCTTCTTACTTCGGACAATCCAATTCTTATATAGGTTGGTTCATATTTAGACAAATAGTATAATTTACACTATATATACATATATACAAATATAAACTCGGTCATTTTGGCCTCGCAAGGGCCTGCGCCCTTTGACCCCTCTTGCGGACATTTCTGTCTCTTTCTCTTCTATACTTTGTATAAAATGATCAAAATTTACAACGTAATTCTAAATCGGTCCATATGAATTTAAGTTATGCGCGAACAAACGTAAAAAAAAAACAAAAACGGGACGAACGTGTAACCTCCTTCTTTTTGGAAGTCGGTAACAAAGCTACATTTCCATGGTAATTTTTCAAATTGATATAGCATTTTAAGTCAGCTGCCTCTGTTATACTAATCAGAAATATAAAGAAAAAAAAATTATCCAAAGAGACTACATTTTTCACGTTTTTTGACAAACACTCCGTTCGTATTCACCGATTTTCATCATTATTCACATGGTACCTATGTTGAATCTCTTTCTAATGGACAAAGAATTAGTGAAATCGGTCTATATTGATATGAGTTATGCGCGAACAAATATAGAATTAAAATGTTACAAACGTTACATAAAATTGGGAAATTTTTTCTAATGGGGTCCGGTCCAAGAATTACGTTGTAATTAATATCATCATCACCATCGCGCCATACTCAATTACATTCTAGCTACACAGATAGAGGCGGCGTGTTCTAGGTAATTGTTGTGTGTAACGCTGCAGTGTGCATGCAAGACTCCACTGGGGAGAACTGATTTTGAATGTTTGATTAATCAATATACAAATGCAGTCTCGTGTTTGTCTGTCTACTACGCATCAAATAGCGCGCAAATGGTGATACACGTAATGGTTTGCCATTGCTTTCCACGTGATTCATCATCATCAAAATACTGTACACGGTTACCGTGCGTAGCGATCACAGGGAATGTTGATCATAGTATATCCCTATTTCTGGCAGCTTGAACTAATCTCCCTGTAGATATTATTCCGGTCCATTTCCGAATGTCTTGGGTCCAAGATAGTCTTCTGCGTCCCACTCCTCTTTTCCTTCAATTTTCCCTTGAAGAAGAAGCCGGATGATTTCATATCTTTCTCCTCTGATTATGTGTTCAAAGTATCTTATTTTCCTTTCTTCGATTATTCGACGGATTATCCTTTCTTCTTGGACGGATTTTAGTACATCTTCGTTTCTCATGCGCGCCGTCCAAAGCATGCGACGATAAAGCCACATTTCGCACGCCTCCTAGTAGTTGAGTGCTGTGCCGGAATATGTTGTAGCTTCCAGTCCATAGAGCATAATAGGCCAAATACAGCTTTTCATTAGTCTTTTCCGAATTTCTAAGTTTAATGATTTATTTGTTAATAGCTTTTTCAGTTTTCCAAAAACAGTGCGCGCATGTTCGCATCTTTGTTTAATTTCTGCCTCAGGGCTTAAATTCGATGTAATATAGCACCCGAGATATTTAAATTTTTTAACTCGCTCTATTCTTTGATTATTCGTATTCAGGTCTAATTTAATACGGTCATTTTTGTTTATTACCATAGATTTCGTTTTGAAAATGTTCAGTTGAAGGCCATATTTTTGACTGCTGTTAATTACTCGATCGAGAATAGTTTGTAGATCAGTAGCTGCGTCTGCAATCAACACTGCATCATCAGCATAGCGGATGTTGCTAATGTATTGACCATTAACTTTAATCCCAATATCCATATTAGTTAGTGCTTCGTTGAAAATATTGTCCGCATAAATGTTGAACAACAGTGGAGAAAGTATGCAACGCTGTCGAACAGCTCGGTTAATTTGTATATTCCACGTGATTATTAGGGATTAATTTAATTATTTATTTTGTGATATCTGCCGTCACCTAGGATCGAACTTCTGTAATGGAAGTTGAGTGCTCTAACAACTAGGTCATCGCGAAGACAAAAACTATGATATATAAATATACGAGGTCTGCCTGGAAAGTATCCGGCCTTCGCTTATAACACGAAAACAAATTGCTCTAGCGTTGTAAACAATACGTCGTTGTGGAGGGGGACTGTCATCTATTAAAACCGATCTTAGTAGCAGTTTCATGTTTTTTAATACAGGTCTAATGTTGAGCGCGTCGCATTTCTCGTGTTACAAAAATGATGGAACGTGTCGACCGAAGAATTTACATTAAATTTTGCTTTAATCTGTGCGATACAGCAACACAAACTATTAAAATACACAATACTATTATTATTTATTTAATAAAACAACACTGACTAGTTTCAGATAATTGTATCCATCTTCATAGTGATTTGAAAAGCTCATAAAATATCACAACGGTATGAAAGAAAATCACATTAGAAACTATTAAAATGATTAAAAAACTTTTGGAGATCAAGCCATGGGTAAGACGTAAATAAAAAAATTGTTTAATCGATTTAAAAATGGTCGGGGGTCGATCGAAAGTGACCCATGTGTACTGGAAGACCTACGGCAACAACAACACCAGAAAATGTTGACCAAGTTCGAGCAGCGACTGGAAAAGATCGTCGTTTAACCAATAGAGAGCTTGGAGAGGGTACAGATATTCCAAATACCATTATTTCTGAAATTTTAACCGAAGATTTAGGAATGAGTCGTGTTTCTGCGAAATTTGTTCCACGACTGCTCACACAAGAACAGAAAGACCTTCGCGTGGAAGTTGCACGAGATAATTTGGATACCGTGAAAAATTATACCCCGATTTTCTCAAAAAAATAATAACTGTCGACGAAACATGGGCATATGGACAGGATCCAGAAACAGAAAATCAATCGTCCACACGAAAGCATCAGAATTGGAGCAAAAAAAGCACAGCGAAGCAGGGGAAATGTGAAAGTAATGTTGACTGGTTTTTTTTTCGATTGCGAGAGTGTCGGCACCATGGATATGCTCTAAAAAGTGGTCAAATTGTCAATAAAGAATATTATCTCGCAGTTTTAAAAAGGTTACGAGACGCTGTGAAAAAAAAACGACTGAAGTTTTAGGAAAACGGTGATTGGATGCTCGGCTTCCTCGTCGCATCTTGTTCAAAATTATTTAACCAAACATGGCATCGTACAGGTTAGGCACGCATGCTATAGCCCGGGGATACTGTTCCGTGTGATTTCTGGCTCTTTTCTAAGCTGAAAATTACATTGAACTGAAAAAGATTTGACGGTGTGGAGGACTTAAAACAAAATGCGACAAGTGCACTGAAGGTCATACCAAAAAATGCGTTCCAGGAATGTTCCAGAAATCGGAGAAACAGTGGCAGCGGGTTTTAGTCTCACAAAGGAAGTATTTTGAAGGCGATGCTCACCCGAAGCACTTAATGAGTTCGAATTCCGAGCTATAAAGAAAGGCCGGATACTTTCCGGGCAGACCTCGTATGTACATATCCAACTGGTTTTCAGAAACTTCTCTAACGATTTTGATGAAATTCACGGGTTAGCCGGTGTACAAAAATCGATTGGTCATTTACATTTTAAAAAAACTGCACTAAACCTTGTGTAATTTTTAAACGAATGCAAATAACGTCAATTTCAGTAATCACGCTTGTATTTAGGGTTTGTTAAAAAGTAAATTAAATACGCTTATTTATCGTGTGTAAATAGGAAAACTGAAAACAGACGCAGGCATAAACCATTATTTCGCTACGAAGTATATTCATTATATTTATGTGCCATCTTCGAAATCGCGACAATTAAAATACATGATTACTGTAAAGGGTTGTTATACGGGTGATAATTTTAGTAATATTTCCGGCTCGTACATTTTAATTTTGGTTTTAACGCGGGAATTCTACAAATACAAAAAAAAAAAAAAAATAGTATAGTGTAAGCGAATTTTTACACACCTATTGTCGTTTTATATTTGTTTGATTGATTTGTAAGGTCAAAATAGATGCAAGCAAAGCTTGGTCTCCGCGGGTACAAAGAAAAGGACCTAGCGCACACAGCGTTGGTATCACACGTGTTGAAGTAATTTTGTAGAAAAATCAAGGCAGTAATAAGATTTGACAAATTCTTAAATATGATGAAGAAGATACGAGAGGTCATCGTGAGAAGTGCTGTGTATTGGACGAACTGGTTCGTTAATGAAGATGGTAAAAAGATGGGTATGGGATGTAACAAGTTGTAGACAAATATGAGTAGGAAAAGACATGTGTCGCAGAGTAAAAGGTTGCAATCTGAATACAAGTTCGAAGTTGAATCCGGTGAGAAAGGAGTCTGATCTGCTGATGAGCGATTAAAACTACTGAAATGGCGATTGTTTACATTAGTACGGTGTTGGAGAGAAAAACAATAGCTTGGCGGGACGTCAGACCGCATACTGGGATACGCTTGTACTCAACTTCGGAGGTCTTGCTCGTTGTCCTGCTTACCATTCCAGCTCATCAATTTTCACTCGTTTATCCTCTATGCGCTACTGTTATCTGTCTTTTTGTTTCAACCGCATTCATTAACTTCTTTCTTTTTATTATCATTCTCTTCTTTTACTAACTTTATTAAGCTCGTCATGCTCGTTATTTATTTATGCGCGTTTCCTGTTTTTTTTTCTTTTTTTTTTCCTTTTTTTTTTTTTTTTTGGAGTACCCTCCTTTAACTCTGATGTTTCGTATTATATTTCATCAACTTGCGTAATTCCAAAAAAATTAAACGCAGACCAAACGGTAATTGCGAATGAATAATTAATGAAAAAATGTGCACGTCAAAAGGGAAACGGCTTTTATAAATGATGAAAATTAAACGTAAATCGTTTTTAGCAGCGGGAATGCTAAATTAACGCTGAATTAGAATTAGTAATTTGATATAAAAATAAATTTGAAATTATTTCTGATAACCGGCTCCCAGCGAATTTGATACAATGCGGAAAAAGTATTGTAATCGCTCGACGATTATACAACAACCGAGGGCCGTGCCTAGAATTTTGATGGAAGGAGGGGGGGAATTGCCTTCGCATATTCTCATTTTATAAATAACAATACATGCTTCGCTAATATTCATACTATTAATAATTTCCATCATTTTGATTTATATATTAATAATTTACATAAATGAATTACCCCGTATATGAACATTAATAAAAATTACATACGTTATTGATTATATTCGTAATAAAAAATGTTGCATAAAATATTAATGAAGTACCTAAAAATATGGAGCGTATTTTTTTTTTTTTTTTTTTTTTAATGTAAGAACACCCTAAAAAATCATTAATATTTGTTTTAAATTTTTGATTTTTTTCAGACTTTTGTATATTTATAACAATTATTTCAGTTCTAATGCCCCCCCCCCCGTGAACACGGCCTTTTTTTTTCTTCATTCGGAGTTATTGTGAGTAAGTCGCTTTAAAATAAAGTGAACTCGTATTATTTAATTAAATAAATGAAGATACCTATAAAAACAGAAAAATTCATTAAAAATTAATGAATAAATTTCCATTTTTGATAATTGTATTAATTTGTTTAATCGCGATATGTAGTAAGGGTATAGACGCGGCTTTTAAGAATAAACAGTAAAATAACGAATTCGTACATCGTTGATATTTTTAACACAGATTTCGTTTACGAAAGAAATTAACCGATTAGAAGGTTAATTATGTGCACGTTATATTCTCTGACAGTGCGTTTAAATCAAAAAATATAAAAACTCTTTTACTGTAATGGAACCTTAATTTTTCTATTAACTAAAAACCTAATAGTTTTTAAACAACAGTCACATAAGCTCGAGTGTTTGGATATTCAGTGTCTATTGATGCAAGCCATTGATCCCATAAATTTTTACCCTTAAAAACCAGTCCTCTCCAGCGATTCCATTTTTAAATTGTGTTTTGATCTTACATATTTATAATTTCCATTCTAGTCAAACCAAATCCCCATTTTTCCATGGTACAGGGTTCCGCAGCAAAGACTTGCTATTCTAAAGAAATATTATGTATTTATTAATGTCAATATTTATAAAAATGTTTTGAACAACGGAAAATTTCGACTAAAGTTCAGAAATAACCCGTGTCACAAGTAAAAATTCTACAAAAGATAGTTCTCATACAAAATGAACTTCGAAGGAATTTATTTGAATGAAAATGTAATAAACACCGACTAGTTTTGGGTGAACGATAATCCCCAGTGACACGAAACTAGTCGATATTTATTATATTTTTTTAATAATTTGAATAAATTCTTTTCAGTTAAATGATTCGTTTAGTATTTCATATAGGAGGTAGAGTGGAAAATTATACGACTGAAATAATACTCGCAAAAGGAGCAGTAATAAGTCCCGTTTTATTCTTAATATCGATGTAAAGTATCAAATGATTGATCTCCCCCTCCACCCGCAAGCCTACTTATTCGGATTGATTGTGAAACAAGTACACCTTTTACCGCCAAAAAAATCCTAAACAAATGGACTAGTCTGAAGGTTTCACCGCAACTAAAATTCCTCTTATTGTTAGCACGAAAGAAACTAAATAGCATCGCGTATTCAGAGGAGCTGTTCCCGGAATACTGGAAAGTTTGCTTCGATACCGTACGCCAAGTTACCTATAGGATTGTATAAAAATTATTAGCTGTTCGAAACTCACTGCGCGTGCTACAACAATTTGTCGCTTCACTACAATTGTTTAAATGCCTTGTAGGTTTTAGTCGTATTGGCCAATAGTGGTATTATTGGTCTATCTTGTAACCGCAACAACAAAGCGGAATGAAATCTGGTAACTTCTTTGCAGCGTCCGTTTGAAAGTTATTATCAGGGTAGCTGTAAGTTTTTCGGTTATTTTTTGCATGAAAATGAATACGTACCAACTTTGTACGATCACATTTAAAGAGCCACTACCATGGCGAAGTTAAAGAAGCCTACAGAACCGAATTTTTAGGTCGGTCGACAAATTTTTGCCGATACATTTAACATTTTCCACGCGGAACGTTACGAAACGAAAATGCGTAAGCACGCTATCGATGATCATCCGTGAAAATCGACATTTCTCATGTACATGTAGGAAGCTTTCGGAGATCACTGATATTCCAAAAACTTCGGTACATCGAATTTTGAAGGACGAAATGACTGCGTGTATTCGATTTGGGTCCTCTGCAATGAAAACGCGTACAGATTTGCAATGAACGGTTTAAATTGATGCGGAAAAATCGAAATTTTTTAAACAATAAAGGCATCGGCGACGAAAGTTGAATAACCTATTTTCAGCCCCTTAGCGGGGTTAAGAAAACGCTACACGGAAAACCTGCGATTCTCCAAAGATCAAAAAGGTTCGACACGGACCACTGCCACGATGTAAAAGTCTGATGTATTTTTCGATTATATCGGGATAAAATTTATTAGCACTTTGCAGCGCTCAAGAACCATTATGAACTCCATTACCGCAACGTTTCGCAAACATTGCGGAAACACACTACGAAAAAAAGGCTCGATTTATTACCGAGACAACATCATAAGGCAGGTTCGAGAATTTTTTAAGGAACTCAAATTCGACATTCCGGTTACATCACATCCTGCTTATAGTACTCAGAACCGTGTCAGACTAATGGCTGTTTCCAATACTGGAAAAGGAATTACACGAGGCCGAGATTCGAGTCAAATATTGTGAAATCTGTGCACAGTTTATCAGAAGCTACCACAAAATCGGTATGAAAAGACAATATTGGCGTAAAACGGGAAGACAGGATAGGAGTTGATGTACATTTAGCGCAATAATACATATTTCGAAAAAGCAAACGATAATGGTTTTCCCAGAATAATTTGCTTGCAAAATAAAATTTTTGTAAAACTTACACAACAGCTATGTAGCTTCATTTAAAAACAGCTACAGCGAGGAATTACCGAGTACGATGGAAGCTCTTATCGGTAATTCTACAATGCTACATCATCGGCAGATGAGTAAATAGTTTTACCATCAATACTTTTGGGACAGCCGTTTTAAAATAAAAAACCTATGAAACAAGATTTGTTCAAATTTCATATTTTTCGCTTAATATCAAATAAAAAACTAATCGTACGAAGCAATTGAAAATAAACCAAAAATAACAAAAAAAAAAAAACACTTAAAAAATTATAAACTTCACATCTTGAGGATTAAACAGAAAGTTACTACCGCAACTATATAATTGGAGCTGTGACAGTGGTGCACTTTCCGGCATACTTAAGAAACTAAACTCCATCCAAGGTACTAAATCACTCAAGCCCATTGGCATATATGCATATGTGGAAGCGAATATGTCAGTTTTTCAAAAGAAAAAAGACAACTATTAGTGTTAAATTATTGTTTTAAATCATTTTCAAGACCTTTCAGAGTCCTATTTGTTATATTTTACAGATATTTAACAACGCTTACATTGCGATCCCCAAGGTCGGTGCCCGGTGTTATGGAGTCCTAATGAAAAAAAAAAAAAAATAGACGCAGTATGGAAACGCTACCACAGACTTCGTCCAGTTAAAAAAGTTTTTAGTACCTTAGCACGTGTTTAAAAAAAAAACAAAAAAAACAGAACTTCTAGAATTCCTTCGGATCCTCAGTCCCAGAAAACATTTTAAGCAATACACGGTTAAAGGTTAACCGGAGTTCATATTTCCTCAAATATAAATGGCGTACATCTAACATAGGTGAGATCACCGTATAACGAATTCTCCTTGTTAACTGTGTATCCGTAACTTCTCTTTATGACTAGCAACGAAACTGCATATGTAATTTGCAATTCGTTTTATTTTCAGTACTAAATTTAAAAGTTGATTCGTCCAATGTGGTTCAAGAATGTAACGAGTGGTTGCTTTTATCAGACCGATAAAAGTAACTTCAGGTGCTCACTGACTTTTCACACTCGCAAAAATATCCATTATTCCAAGTTTTTTTAAAATTTTAATATATATATATATATATATTTTTGGAAAACTTAATAAAGTAAATCAATTTTTTTCAAAAAAGTGATTGCTTAGTAGATCGAATTTGGGGAGGAAAAAAATTTTGCTCAGCGACAAATTTGAACATAGTTTAGAGAAAACTACGGCTACGAATATTTGACCTTATTTTATGAATATTATTTATCTCTTTTGTGTGGTGTGGAGACCGTATAGGAACCGGAAGATAATTATTATATTTAGCTACTCTTAATTTAGATAATAATGTTAGATTTGGATATTAAATTTTCTCCACCGTTTCTCTTCTTTAGTTACATCGCCCCTTCAGCGATTTTTATTTATTCGTTTATTTCTCTATTTTATGTAAATTACGGTTTTTATTATATCATACTTGGAATAACAGAGTAGATGGCGGTCAATTGGCCCTTATTCTCTAATCACGGAAAAAATATAGGTATTTTCATCAACTGTGTTTCGAAGATCCGTGGTTGACGACAAGCCCACTTATACATAAAAATAGTCAGCCAAATAATATGAGAATACGTTTAATTTTTGACCGCAGCGTGTATAAATGTGTATTCGCGGAATGTGAGTTATCCAGCCATTCTGGTACGGTAATAGAATTAAGAAAAAAACGAAAAACGACGTAGGTGCAACGTTTTCCCGAAATCAGAATCGGTCGTACGGGTGCGAAGGGCTAGCAGACTAAATAAAATAGTCTGTAATAAAGTAGGAAACAAAAGTTGATAATTGGATTTTATTGCTCGGTTACAATATAATATTTTTTTCCTATAAGTCAAATGTGCGGTTAACGCAACTTGTTAGGTTAGGTTGAGTTTTTTTCATTTTTATTTCGTTTCCTTTCTTTTTGTGTGAATTCCTCGAGGAATAATGTTAACAATAATCTTATCCGGCCCCCTAGATGGCTCATTCACAGTCGCTGTGCACTGTAGCCGTTATTTATAAACGTACTAATATCGTTTTAGAAAGTGATAAATTAAGCCATTTTGACTTATAACCGGCCATTACTGGAAATCGGAAACACGAGTCTGGACGCTTTCAAACAGGCGCTGCTGTTGTCGTTTAGAATAATAGTTGACTACTTAGCTGGCGCTCCAGCACTTGCCTCTATTGTTTAGTGCTAAGAGAAAACCAGCCACTTGCCTAAAGCCAAACAGGTCTTCAAGAAACTACTGTTAAAATACGGAGACCCGCAATAAAGTTTTTAAACTAACGCCGCCTAAAAGCACCTCTTCTGCCGGCTATTTATCGAAATTTTAAAAAATCGATAATTTTATAACGAAACATTTTAAAATGTCATTCGACATAAAAATCCGTAAAGGCGTGTAAATGTACTTTTAAAAATCGCTATCTTTCTAAATAACGCGGGAAAAAAAGTAAAATAATTTTATTGCACGTTTTCACAACTTGTGTTAATTATAACATCCGATAATAGCAACAGAGAGAATAAAAGTCTTTTTTTTATTACATACTCCGAAATGTTTTATTTGTATTAGTTATATTAAGATTACGGAGACGTAACATAGAAGCCTTCAAAATAAGTTGATTAATCGTAACAATTTTCAAATGTATACATATATCCGAAGGCTACGTCTCGTGATTTTAAAATTAGTAAAATTTGAATAAAATTAAAATTTACCTCTGGTTTCGTCAAAGTTTTACACTTTTTCCGTTAATAGGATTATTTTACGATAATTACGCTTAAATCACTTTTTAGCGGTTTCAAGTAGTTTTATTTTATACTTTTCGACGCTGTTTCAACGGCGAAAAGGTGAAAATATGCAGTGGATTACAAGTTTTCCAGAAACAGAGAATTCGTTTTTAATTTAGTTGCTGGAACGCGCTAATTTGAATAAAAAGCCAGCTGGCTTTTAATTACGCAAATGTGCCGAGACTTTTTGATTTCGAAATAAATTTAAATTTCTGAAAGTTTCCCAACAGGAAATGTTACTTCGTTTCATTGGCCTATTTTAGCCGTTTGCTCGGACGAAATTGTGCAGTCAGATATGGCAGTCACTTTTTTAAAATAATTTCGATGATAATACTCGTATGTTCAGTCTGCTTTTGCTTTGTCAATTTCCTTCCCCGACCACTTCGATTAGTACAACTTTTTTTTCAAATGTGCGTGCCATTTTTACATTGAGCTTTAAATAATAGCACACATTTTTTTATTATATACACAGTAAAACTTCTACTAACGGACACTTCTTAATAGCGGACATTTCCTAGTAGCGGACAATTTTAAAATCCCCGGCATTTCCTCTAAGACATAATATAAAAATATTTCCCAATTACGAACGCAGACACTTTAATAAGTATGATTTTGGAAATTCGATTTCTGTTAAAAGGGCAAAGTTTGTCAAAAAAAGTTCAATTGGTGCTCCAGATTATTGTTTAATAGACGAGGGATTGCACGTGGAAGATCCATGTACCGACATAAATGAATTAGCAGCTGAATTCATGCAACAACAAAATTCATCCGATGCATGATGCAGTAGACTGTGATGACAATAATGTTTATGATGGTGAAGAAGACACAACTACTGGAGTTGACGGTGAAATTTTTAAACAATGTTGACTCGTTAGTTTTTATTGGAAAACTAAAAAAATCATATTTTATTCATAAAGCTGATGTGCTGAAGGTTTAAAAATGATATCCGAACTGCGAGTGCATGTCGAATCGCGGATTTTAAATGAAAAAAACAAAGTAAAATTACCGATTTCTTCATACAAAACTGAAATATATTCGATACGCTAGGATTTACAGTATGTGTTAAAAAAAAAATATTTTGAACATAAGTGCTTAAAATTATCGATTGTCTTGCATTCCTAAAAACAAAAAGTGATTTACACTCTATTGCCTAACTTGTTTATCAACTAATCCTGGAATACAAACATAAATAAGTACTGTAATAGTACTGTACATACATATGTATATATTTCTATATTACACGAACATTTTTTTTTTTATATTTTAAACGCGTGTATGTCTTAAGTAAATATGTACTGTATTTTTTTATATTACGTATAATTTTTTATATTCTTGTTAAATACGTTACAATACACAATAATGTAAATTTCAGTAAACTGTACATACATTATTATTTCCCATTAGCGGACACTTCTTAATACCGGGCAAATTTTTTGGTCCCGCGACTGTCCGTTATTCAGAAGTTTCACTGTATCGTTCATGTGCTGTGTGTAATTGCCAACATTATTACAGCACATGGATCGGTGCAAGGTTAGAAATATTTTAATAGGTTAGCCGCTCTAATATAGTGTAGCATATCATGGACCTGTTTTGGTTCGTTTGACAACACAGCCGACGGTAAATTGGTGTGCTTGCAGCTAGGCAATGTTCCAAAATGTGTTCAGCAGAAGGTGAAATGTAGGGGAATTGCACATGGAACAGGTAGGGGGAGATGTCTCTTCCAGCAAATAGTTGTGGGATATTGCTGTGTGTCCTATGCGGAGTCTAGTCAATGCTGCAAACTCTCTGCGGGACATGGATATCGGCGGCCACTAAGGTTCAGTACTCACCTTGATGGATCGCAGCCATGATGTGTGAACCAACCACATTGTTTCCCATGTCTCTGCCTTATGTTGCTAAAAAAAGGATGGCCCCAGCTGTGGAAGAAGGGCGCCTTCGAGCACTGGACTATATGTTGCTGCCTTAGCAGCCAAATTCACACGCTCGTTCCACCGGACCTACAAGAGCGTATACGTGAGCCAGCCCGAGAAAGTACGTTAATGATGTGCTTTATTTCTCAAGACAGTGTGTGTAGAGTTTTTGGTGTCTGGAATGCCCTAATCGATTGCAAGGAATCTGTGATTAGAAATGAATTTCGGCATTGTGGGTAAGACTGGAAATATTCCCTCAAGCAGAAGAAAATACCATACAGTTCCCCCACCATCACTGAACAGAAGTCGTGGAGCCGAACTGCGCAAACAACTCCCTCCACCTCGTAGGTGCAAGCCACTCGTGAGGACCCCTTGAGAGGGGTTACTTTGGCACCATCTGTGTACAGTTGACTGTAGCTGGGAAAAAGTTGCATTTTTTCCACCACGTACTGGGACGGCAGTGTATCATCTTGGTCCGAGCGATCGCTCAGCAGGGATAAGTCCGCAACAATCGGAGTATTCTCCCAGCGGAGTTCAACATACTGATGTATAAGGTCAGAGTTCCAGTTAATTCCCTTTTCCTTAAGGAGAGGTAGTACACTAGGGAAGGGATCGTTTGGAAAGGACGGTAGTGAGATTCCTAAATTATCGCTGCGGTGTAGTTTAGCTTGGTACCAGTGAAATAGATCTCTGAATTCATAGGAGTTTCGGATAACCGTTAAGGGTGGTATACCCGCTAGTGAACAGATTTTTAACGATGGCGACGTCCTATATGCTCTCAAGATAATGCGTATGGCAGTTTGATGGATTGGATTAAGCGATTTAAACAGTGTTTTGTTTGATGAGGAATAAACGCTAGTGTACAAATAGGCACTCACGATGCTCGAAATTGAGCGATACGACTCTATGATGATGATTCTTAATGGCGAATGTGATGTAACCAGGACAGTTTTTCATCAAACACAAGACCCAAGAATTTAATTGTGTGGAGAAATGAGAGTGGTGAATTCCTTAGGAAAGAAGTTATGTCGAAATCGGGATGGCACAGGCGTCTCTTGTGAAATTTCACACAACCGATTTTGTCAGAGAGAATTACACATTTTGGAAATTGAATGATACCTGAAGTATTATAAATTATAACCAAACGATCTAATTAAACATCTATAAGATGAAACAATTAAGTCTTGTAATAAAAGTGAGTACTACATTTACTATACTTTACATTCATTTTATTTTTTCGTCAACAGACCTTTCTATCGTTTAGAATTTTCATTTTTTAGAAAACAAAGTATTTTTTTCGTTAACGCAATAGTGCCTATCGTGTAGACAGTCAGGTCTGTTGTGTCCAAAGCTTTGTACTCCTCCTTCCCCTTTTGACACGATAAAGTCTATAAACATTTTTGTGCACTCCCGATGGAAGCAAGATTAGAGAACCTTGCTCTCTGAAGGAAATAAAACGCGGTATTGAGCCCTCATGTTTCCTCCTTCTGACCTTTCTAGAACCCATTTTGTTGCTATGACACAAGGTTCCGCATCGGACATATTTCTCTGATACACGATCATCTTTTACTTAACTGCGAGCCTCTTGTCGAATGTCCCTTTTGCTCCATCTCTGCTTCTTTAATAAAACAGCTGCTCCTAGAGTAGTGCCCTCCTTTTGACCTTCAGTGTTCTAATTTCCGCGTAGTGTCTTTGCAGTCATCTTTGGCTAACTCTTCCTTGAATATTGTCACAGACGCTATCCAATTTCTCTATGCAACTTGTTTATTCCGCGTCACTTAGAGATGTGATAGTGATAACCCCCTCCCGATAGCTGTGCACGGCACTTGTAAAAAAAAAAAAAAACTTCGGTGCGCGCTAGGGTTTGCATCTGCAGGTCCCAAGGAAGTAAATAAAAATACCCACTTTTGTTCTAGCGAACCGAGCAAAATGATGGTATGGCATGTAGTGTTGTTATGAGGATCCTCATTTTGTAATTTTAAAAATAGTGAGTAACACTTTTTTTCCCGCCTGTAGTTAGGCTGGTTTTTACTGATCGATAAAAAAGAAGAAAAATATTCTTTTAATCCGATTTTCCATTACGACTATACGAACATTTCGCGTATTATTTCGATTTTGTTTTTTATTTAGCTACTTTCGAAAAGATCTCATTTAAATCAGCCTCTACTTAGTATATTTCTTAAAAATTTAACAAAAGTTTCTTCGAGATTTTTTTTTACTTTTTCGATTAACTAAAGCTACCTCTTCCCCGGTGATTATCTGTGCGGCTTTTTGCAGAAGCAATACCGTTATTTCTTCGCAGAAATTCTGAATCATAAAGGGAACTGTTTATTTTTAGTTATATGTCTCTATTCTCTCCTTTACATATGCTGCATCACAGTTTAATCACGTGTTCTTTGAATGCTCTTCTTTACCCTACAAACAGTGTCTCTAAACTCCTTCAACTCGATATTTTTGCTCCTGATGGTATCCTTTTTTCTATTATCTTTCTTAATCTTCCTGTTACGCTCGCCTCCTTTATACATTCAGTACTAATAGAATCCAAATCTAAATGACTGCAAAATAATTAAAATGCTATTCATTTGTGACCTGCTGGCCGAGATCAGAAAAAAACAAAAACAAAAAGGCTACAATTTTGGTAAGTTAAGCTACCGTGGCTTAATTGGTTAGTTAATTGTGTTTTTTTCGGATATTCCGTTGCCGCACATTGATACTTTGCGCCGTGTTAATGTCCATAATTGACGCTCCTAAAAAGAAAAAAAAACCTTTAAATTCGTAGGCTATATTATTTGTACTTACTCAATCGGATACGGCCTGAAGAAAATTGAAAAATTAAAAGTTGATACCGTACGAGGATAAATATATGTTTTGAGAAAAAAAGAACATGTAAGAAGCGGTGGGAAGTACAGTTTGTTCTAATTAGTGATGGACCCTCGTAGCATACAAAATCGAGGATTTTATTTGTTATCGTTCGACGTTCTTGAGTTCATTTCGACTTGATTTAAAGAAATAAATTGAGGAGCAGATTTGATAAAATGGAAATAGTTCCGAGCGACTAGTAACGTTAATTGTATCTGGACAGATACTTAGTTTGATTAAGTAGGAAAAATATATGAGAAAGATGAGAACAAAGCTTTGCAAAATTTTGGAAATAAATATTCCTTAAACTCTGATGGTAATAGATTATTGTTAATGATGGTCAGTTTCGAAAAAAAATTTTAAAGTTACGGCTCGGTTCGAGTTAAATTTGAAAACAAAATTGAATATTCATAACCCTTTTTGCGAGCGGTCTTAATATTATATTTTTTAATTTCAGATATAGTGACTCTTTTTTTTTTTTTTTTACTTCTATTTGGGTGTGGGAATATGAGACTAATTAATGACGTAACTAGAGAAGAATTTAGAAGTAGTATTTTAACTCAGTCGTGTATAGATCATTATTTTATTAGGAGCTCAACTGAACAGATTCACGTTGGAATTATTAATTCAAAAATATCCGATAATTATATTATTTGTTGCACACTTCGCATTAAGGGAGATATGAATAAAAATACCAAAGCCCTAACAAAGAATGGAGTAAACGAAAGGAGGTTGAACTAAAAATTTAAAAGCTACGACTGGCACAGTTTAGAGCAGCTGAATTCGGCCGAAACTATTTGCTCGCAAATACAAACGAAATTTAATAACTTGTACAAAGAATGTAGGTAAATTACACAAATGAAAATAATCTTCACTTTAGAAATGACTCGACGAACACAAAAGTTTTAAATTTGATGAAAATAAGACACATATATTACAAACGATGTAAAAGTAACACAACAAACTCTCGGTATAAAAACTGTATATAACGTACAGAAATATGACTAAATCAGAAATAAGCGAAATTAGATTACTACAATAAAGAAATACAATAGGCAAGCAACAATACCAAGAAAGTGTATGGCAGATAATCAATAGCATAATATCTAACAAAAAAAATGGGGCAATTGATGAGGTTGTTATGAAACACTTTGAAAGTGCATACGGTGACCAAATTTATTGAACACTTCTCTCGACCAACGCAGCATTTCGGTCAATTTTGCACATACAATTTTACTGAATAGTATGTCTCCAGAGATGACGCACGCGTTATTTTATGCACCACAAGCTAATAACAAACATGTAGAACGAATAATTAACAAACTAAACAGTCATGAGGCTCGTGGTATGGATAGTATAAGAGCTTTCATACATCAAAAATAATGCAGCAGCCCTCACTCCAATTATAACAAATCTAATAAATTGCTTTATTAAACAATGTATTGTACCAGAAGGACTTAAAACCGGAATAATCCGACCTATATGCAGGAAAGTAGTGAAGCGAAAGCATGCGAAAATTATCGACCAATTACGATTATTTCAGTGTTGGCAAAAATTGTGGAACAATTAATTTCGTTCCACTTAAGAAATTACCTAGAGGAAAGTGAAATACTACATAATAACCAATTCGGCTTTAGAGAAGGAAAATCAACAGTCTCCTTGCTAAGAGCATTAACAAGCAAAATCAATAAAGGATTGGCAACTGGAAAGCAGTTTCTCGTAAGTTTTATAGACATCAGTAAAGCATTTGATACGGTGGATCATCAAATACTGTTGCGGGATATGGAAGGTGTATTGGTATTATAGGCAAACAAAATAAATGGTTTAAAAGTTACATACGTAATAGCGTGAGAGTTATTAAAAAAGAGGAAGAACTAAGCAGAGAGGAAACTGCTTTAAGAGGTGTAGGGCAAGGAACTATATTAGCTCCGTTGTTATTTCTGATTTGCACCAACTCCCTTCACAAATATGTTAAACATTCGACTGTATACGCCTATGCAGATGATATAGCACCCGTAATTCATGAGGCCGAAAAACTGTTGCAAGATGATCTTGATACTATGAATAGGTCACGACAAAAACACCTAACGATTAATATAAAAAAAATCAAAGGTTTTATATATATCCAGCAGATATAGAACACACAAACCCTATATTATAATGCATAGTAATAGTTTCTTACACAACTGTTTGACTTCTCCCTTGAATTGTGGTTTTATTTTGCTGGAAACGACGGATAAAGTTAAGTACCTTGGATTAACTTTTGACAGAACATTATCTTGGGACAAGTATATTACAAATTTATCTAACAAAGTGAGGCAAACGATGCCTGCATTGTATAGATTAGCTCAATCAATTCATATGATGGTCTTCGTGTATACTTTTATAGTCTTGTTACGAATATTATATGGAATTTAGGAGGAAGCAAAAAGTACTATAATCAAAAGAATTAGTAATCAGCAAAAGAGATGCCTAAAGATAATAATCCCTAATATAGATCAGGTTAGCAGTAACATTAGCTGGTGGAGAGAGAAAAGAGAAATGTCCCCAAAGATGTTATATTATTATCACCGACTGCTTCAGTATAAGACTAATATAATAATCTATTATCTTCGACGAAAAGAGGTAGAACAACTATAGGGATCATAGGGAAGTGTACTGTAGCTGACCAAAAGGTATAAATAGCAAGATAGATAACGCGGATGAGGCAGTTTTAATTAAATTGCTGGTACGAATTACAGAAGATTTAATGAACACAGGGATGGGGAAACTAATAATTAAGCAGTGGCTGGTTGAGAACATAAATGAGGGACAATAAGTTACATTTTAATTGTATATATGGGAGCAAGTGGTGACGAATCGATCATATGTATTTAAGGCGGATGTTCGTCAAGTGTGATATTGTATGATACGTGTACTGTATATAATGTTAAGTAGGTATTAAGAAGCTTTGTAATTATATTTATGAATAAACGATAATAGAGTGTTGGGAACCCACAGAGACGGGCAGTATACTGTGTGGAACCCGCAACTTATTTAAAAAAAAAGAAACCAAACAAAAATAATATGTGAGATGAATATGTTAAAATTTCATTTGAACGTATGAGAAAAATCCCCCCCCCCAAAAAAAACAAGGTTTCATTCAGATTGAAAATTATATCGGATTTCATTTTCATTTATTTTTCAAAGTCGTATTTTATGTTTCTTTACAACGATTTTAAGTAATTTTACGAATTTGCGTAAAATAATTATTATTCGTAACGCGTTATAAGTAACCGGTTTTTCCATTTGATGTAGGTGGACGCAGATCGGAAATGGTCGAGAATGACAAAAACGTTCGTTTTCGCTGTATTACACGCGTGTCTGGAATGACGTGTAATATGCAAAAAAACACGGTGTTAGTTATAACATTGCGCAAAAGCACACGAAATACCTGATTAGATTGTTCTAAATTTCCGATGCAGAATTTTAGCTATTTCAAATATGACTTATTCTATACCGATGGTAGTGCATATGTATAAAAAGATTACGGCCGAGGCCTATAGCTGACTCTCAAATTAAACGCTGTTTTTTGTTGTTGTTGTTTTTTTTTATTTCATTTTGTGCGCGTCACCTGCGCAAGTGAAATTTTTTAGGAAGTTACATTGAGCGAACTCGGTTCTAGTCAAATGCTATCTGACCAATTACGTCGCGGTAGCTGGCATATTAAACGGTGTTACACTACAACTATATAGGCTAATAATGATAATATTCTGGGAACATTTTTTTCCGAAAGCTACCACCTTTAAGGCGCTTGACTACCGGTAACCATAGGTGTCATAGGTTTTCGAGATTCGTTTCGTTCCGGATCCAATTCGCTCCCCCCAGGTTTATACCTAATCTGAAATTGAATATTGGTTATGCCGGGGAATTATAAAGCCAGATATAATCCAAAAGCAGAATGGAACTGGCCCCAGTATTCTCATCGGATCTCCATTAGTTAACCTTAAGTACATTATGAAAAGCTTGATTCCACTATCCATGATACCCCTCTTATCAAGGATATATGGGACTTACATTAACTTACCGATTCCTTTCGAAGTGCAATATTAATTCGAAACACTTTAAAATCTTAACAGGCTGCTGTTATCTACTAAGGCGCGCAATGGTTGAAGTTGGAAAAGCTGTTTAGTTGAGAAAAAAAAAGAAAACGAAGCTCAATCCACCTTCGAATATTTGCCCTTTCCATTACGCAATAATCTGCGCGGGTATTTTAAATGCTAACCGGCTTTCCTCCAAACATGGCTTTCTTTCTCTTTTTTACACTTCAGTTACAATCTTCAACGGTGTTCATTCTAAATTTTCACAATTTACCTTCTATCGTTTTTATTCTTTTCCTCATCGGTTCTTTTGACGATTCGTCAGTTTTCTCCTGTTTCTCGCTATTTAATGATCATATCCGTTACTTCTGTAATTTTACACTTTGTTCATCTTTCAGTATGATGATTATCTCTTGATGAATTTTTAAGTTTGGTCGCTTTCTTTTCGAATCGCCTACCAAAAATAAAACATTAAAAAACAACAGCTACCACCTTGCACGTGTCTTTTTTCTTTTTGAAAAACAGAATTTGCCGAAATATCGATAACACGTTTAATAGTCATGCGAATAATTGTGACGCGTCAGTTTTGCGAGCGATTATTCGTTTTTAATGCCGAGCTGAACGCGTAGAGTCATTCCGACATGCTGTATAGTCGGTATCGATGGTTATGTTAATTTTAACATAGTCCGGTGGCTAATTCTAACTAAAAAACGTTATTTCTACCTATCAACAGGGGGGACACGATGCGCGATATACCGGCTGCTGTTTACCACGGCATTCGTTTCCCCCCGGGTGAAAACATGCGCCCCATTATGAAACTTCATGAAGTTGTCGTTCGATTCAGCTGCTGCATTCACTCGTTCTGGCATCCGTTTACCGATTTTACGGCTACTATTCGCTTTTCCCCCTTTCTACTATGTCGATTCATTATAAACGAGCTAACTCTGTGGAATTTTAATTTCGAATTAGGAAACAAAAAAAAAAAAAAAATGTAAAAACGAAGCAAGACGGTTTTCTCCGTGTTAATAGTTTCCAGTTCTTTCTGTGCGCCGCTGGTTTTTAGAGTGGCCCGGACCGAAATCGATCTTCGTTATCGATAAGTTTTAATTTATTTTATCTGCAGCGAGCATCTCTCGTTAAGAGGCAGACGAACAGATAGCGCGATAACAATTAATCTTTCCGGGATACACATCTCGATTAATCTCTCTGAATAATTAAACAAAATCCTTGTTGCAGGCGGACTGCGGCGCGTATCCGCAAATCTTTCAATCTCATCGGCCAAGCGCATTTTTATCGCGAGTCATGAATTCTTTCGCGCTGTATAATGAAAAAAGCCCGTCCGGCTTTAGGTACTTTATTATTTGTGCATAGGCCAATAAACGAGGTCTTCATTATGGCCGCACGCTGAAATTTATCGGCTCCGTTTAATTTTTAATAATTCCGGTTTATCCGACCGATTTAATCGTCGACGTTACTACCGGTCGCGGCTCTTCCATCTCCGATCGGAACAGTTAAAAAAATTCGGTACGAAATTAGATGGAAAAGAGACAAAAACCGGACGAAATAGAAATGCCTGTTTATAAATTATGCTTTTAAATGATTTTTTAACTTCAAATATAGCACAATTTCTGAAGCTCTGTCTTTCCTTCTTTTTTTTTTTCTTCTTCCTCTTCCCGCTGCTTTTTCGCTTCTGTTAATACTTTTCCGTTGAACCAGTCTCATCATAGTCGGCAAGCGCGGCGATGGAATTAATGACACTTTTATACCGTACAGAGTCATAAATAAATCCCATTAAACCGTCTTTATAACTCTTATTATTTCAACCCAACCAGCGCTCTTCTCGAGTTTCGCGTTATTCTGAGCCGGTGACTAGTGTGTTTACCTGCTTCACCGTTTGCACTCCATTCGATGATCCGGCTCTCTTTCCTACTAGTTGCTTGCGTTTTATGACTAGTTATTGAATAAACGAGTTTACATCCTCCGCTAATGTTAATAGAATATACTTATTTTATTATTACTCGAAAAATCTGAAGAAAAAAAATTCGCCTATATATTGTATGCATCTTTTTTCTTTCTATCAATTTTTTTGTTTTTTCCCCCTTAATATCGTTTGTTGAAAACCACTGTAGGAAATAAAATTTAGTTTTCGAATTATTTGTAAATTTTAAGTTTTTCAATTTTTTTTTTCTTTTTTTTTTTAGTGTGCCGATTTTAACTGCCCCTAGGACTCTAAATCGGACACTAGGAGTTGAGGTTATTGTAAGAGAATTTTGAATAAAGGGTTTATAGGATTAAGAGCATATACGGGACTGACACACCTGGTGGAAGGAAAATAATGAAATGTCTCCCAAAATGCATTATTATTATTACAGATTACTTGAATTTAAATGCAATAACGTAAAGAATTACCTTCCAGACCAAAAACTCGACTAACCAGGAATCAAAATAATACCTGTTACATTCATCCTAGAGGGGTAAATCTACGAATCGACAATACAGATGATTCGGTTTTAATTAAATTAATGAGTACCGTGCCCAGTCACATAATAAACGAAAAACAAATTGGTGTATGGAAGAGGGAAGTGAGGAAGTGGTTGAAAGAATGGTGCAAAGTTTAAGGAATTTTGCTGCCTCCTCTTTTCCCTTTATTTTTATTGCTGCATTTTTTAGGGCTCTTTTAGACCATCTATTTACCAGTTTCCTTTTCTTTTTTCTTTCCTGTACATTAATGTATACAATGTCCAATATATAAGCGGCTCCTGTGTATGGGTGTATTGTTGTGTAATTCATATATATATATATATTTGCGTCGATTGATATATTTTATTTTTATTTTTTTGGTTTAATACGTTCGATCCAAGTAGTAAGAATGATTAATTGTAATTTTGTTTACTAGAATAAACGATAATAAGAGTGTCGGGCACTCACGCAACGGGCACACTTGCCCAGTGAGACCCTTAACTTATTTATTTAAAAAATAAATAAATAAATAAATAAAAATTACGAGCAGAACTGTTGCTAAGGAGTTGTTTCTCTAGTGTAGTTATGCGAAACAGTGGCACGAACTGTTCGGTCCGATTAAAGCTCACAAAGCTCTATGTATATATTAGTTAAATGAGACTGCTTAATTTAAAATCAGTTTCAAGAAGCTTCATAGTAAAGTTGTTCATTCAACCTTGTTTTCAAACAGAGAGAAAGTACTGAAAAATTAATTTGATGACGGACGACAGAGGGAAATGAATTCAGCGAAAGTGTAGTACATTTCCCCCGAATTCTCGCGTGGCTTGGGACCTATATGTACCGTGTTTCCTCGGTGACCTGGAGGATATTATAATTATGATGTTCCTCTTGGAATTGATTAGCGATTTCAGGTTGTGTAATTTTGCGACTAATATTGATCCTTTTTCGATGCAGATTTGTCACCGTTCCAGGGGAAAAGTTTTGCTCGATCTGTGTAGCGGTAGAATGTTTACTTACTCGATAGAAGGAGGTATCCTCTTTGAGATCGTGAGATAGTGGAAAGATAAATCAATTAAAAGAGGTATTTTAAACCAAGATGGGAGGCGTAGGACTGTAAGCGAGTTAACTTTAAGTGCACTGAAATTGTGATGTTATAAAATTTTAGAACGGCAATTGAGTAACGAGCCAGGTTCGAATTTAGATTGCGATGCAATCAGTGATTTTATGATGTAGAATGGAGCTTCGGTAATTAGTATCTGTCGTCGGTATTGTATGGGTGCACCCCAGGCCGGAAGATGAATTATTCTTAATAAAGTGTTTTTCACATGCGATAGTAGCGGGAGTACGTTAGACTCACAAAAACTACTGTAAAAATCGCTTATGACAACACTGAAGCAGGTGAATAATCCGGTCGTTATAAGTGGTTCGTCGAGAGAAACGAACTGGCTTCCTACTCTGATTAGTGCTGTTGGGCTCAGTGTACATTGTGAAGCTTAACTTCACTGTAAAGGGTATGGAACTTACCTTATTTAGGTTCGTCGTTATATCACATAAAATTTTCATATCCCACACTGTTAC
Organism: Icerya purchasi; assembly: GCA_039619475.1. Taxonomy (NCBI): domain Eukaryota; kingdom Metazoa; phylum Arthropoda; class Insecta; order Hemiptera; family Monophlebidae; genus Icerya; species Icerya purchasi. The sequence continues at coordinate 5,199,819 of CM077116.1, read as the reverse complement.
TGAACAGTTTGTTATAAAACGTCCAGGAAATATTTTCAGGAATAACTTATTATCGATTAAATAAATCTTCATTTATTTACAATGATAGCTAAGTATATTTTTAAAGGAATATGAAAAAGGTAAAAACTAATTTTTTTTTGTTTATGTAAGAACGTATGAAACCTAAAAAGTTTAAACAAGATTATGATTAATGGTAAAATTTGTTCTTACTTCTGAAGAAATTAGTAATTTTTGACTACTTATTATAATGTGGTAATTAGTAGTATTTTTTTGTAATGCCACGCATCATACAGATTTCCACTAATGTTGTTAGATCTACAAATAAGCTAATGAGCGTAACAAAGAATAGCATTATATTCGTTTCGTTTGTAAAAATTTTATTTTTTTTTAGAAAAAAATCAGGGGACGACTTTTTACGTCAAATTCATTTGCAAAAAATCGTTCAAAGTTATCTTTCGTGCCAGCACGTTGTTATAAGCGATACTTTTCTATCTTTGTATCAAAATTTTGCTCGTAATGACCAATTTTTCTTTCTAACCCATTGTAAATGATGGAGATTAACATACAGTTTCATAGAATTCTTCCGGATCCAGCAATATTTGACTCTGTACTACATCGCTAAAGTCTAGGGGAGTCAGTCATACTCTAGACTTGTTTTATAGGTTTGTATTAAAGTTGTGCTTGTAGTCTGATAGGAATGAAGGAATAAACTTCGATTTTAAGTATTTGTTGTTTTCGTGGATGAAGTAGCTGGGCTGCCGAGTAAATCTTTTAAGAAACAAATGTTTTTCAGGGGATTGGAGATTAATGTGAATAGGATTAAGGGAGAGGTATTTGTTTCTTTTTCTGGTTGAAATCAGTGTTTCAGGTCTTTAAATGCTGTGCTCTTTCTACAGAATGATCACACCTGTACCCTCAACTCCTGGCGCTGGACTTTCCTGCCCCTTTCAGTGCTTCTTTTGTCCTTTCCTTCTCAACTCCTGCTATTATTCCTCCGTTACTTTCCTTTGCGCTTTCCATTTGTGATCGCATAGCATTTTAACCTTTTAGCTAATTGTTTTTGCTTTTTTCCTTTCTATTTGTTTCTCGGTTAAGGTCCTTGGTTGACAAGCCCAACGAAGTGGGCGGAGGCACAAAAAATAGTGAGAGGGAAATTGGGGACATTAAACTGAGACTAGTTTTTCAATTTTTATAATGTTTCTAGCAAAACTGATTGGGTGTGGTCTGAACTGTTGAATGTTAGGTTGACTTATTTAGTAAGTGGAAATTTCTTTGTGTGCTACGATTAAAATCAGCAGTGAACGCTGCACTGAGTTTAGTGACATGTTTAATTTGGAAATTGGCGAATGGCAGATCAGTTAATTACAGTTTTAGTTGTACAATATGCCACTAATGTAAATCTTGATGTAGTCTATAATCTGCAGGCAGTCTTAATTTTATATACATACTGATATTCGGTATTTATCTAGCGATGATGTCGAACTAGAAATTTCTCTTCGGTTAAAATCATTAATTTTTGATCTCTCGGCATAATCGCATTGTTCGTTGTCGGTGGAGAATGAGACGTTTACACAGCCGACTTTGCGAATTTTTCGGTACGTGTAGAGTTAGGGGTTGTGTAAATGTCCTGGTGTGTGGGGTCTGCGACAGCAGGGTAACGTTACTTTCAGCCGCGCGAGCCGTGAAAATTGAGGAAATAGTGTATAAACGTGTGCGTTCAATCTGGCCCATTGCACTAATTGATAAGTATTTCGGTAGTTTACCGTTTGTTTTGTTAAGTTTAATATCGAACCGACCTGGCTAGATAAAGTTTCCGTTTAGTTACCGTTTTGATTAGCGATGGAAACATTACATATGTCGCTTTTCACTTCATCTAGTAGCCCTATCACCGTATACGTATAAGTGTTTTTGAGCGCTATGCCGTTTTGTTGAAATTTACCGTAAAATTTTATTTTCCTTTACCTAGTCACATTTAAATTGTATTCGTTTTGTGTGAAAATTGGTTCTAGTCCGGAAAATACGTGTGTTAGCTGTAATTTTATTTGGTGTTCCTTTTTCGATTGAACGCGTGGTGGTGAATCCTCCGTGAGACCTCTTAGTCAGGGATGGTGTGCTTCGGCACGAAAAGCAACGATTAAATCCTGAGGCTCTGCCGAGGCGAGCTGTTACGTGTGACACTACAAGTGTCACTGGCACGCCCGTGTGTTGGTTTTTTTTCTATACGGTCGAAGAAATTTTCGTTAAATAACGGATAAAATAAATCTTTCGGAATTATTCAGTCCAAATCTAAAGACAAAATCTAAATTCCATCCCGTGTGGCTCCGTGTTACTCGTTGACTTAACCATTGGAACCCAGTTTGTTTCATTGGTGCACCAATCAGATTGAAACTCAAAACAATACATATATCCGGAAATGTCGACATTGCTAGGCTCCTCGCAGGCATTGTCCGAAAAATAATTTTTCTGTAAATACGAAGCTTAATTTAGTCCTTGTCATAGCAATCTATCATTAATCATTTAAGGCTACTGAATTTTTCGGCTTTGTTATCACAAAATTTAATTATAATCTGGTTCACTGAGGTAGTAAATGAATAATCCATACACGTAATAATGTATTAACAAAAATTACACTTACACATATTAACTTTAACATTGTTGAAAAAATTATATTATTTAAAAATTATGTAACGTACCTTTGATAATCAACAACAGCTTGAATAGTTTTCAATATCTCCAATAATTATAATAAACTTTCATCGCACTTACACAGATGACAAGCGTAGCTGACCGATGTTCCAGAAAGAATGACTTCATCTGAATTGATAGACAGCTTATAAGTGTACCAGAGTATAATTAGATTTTGTGATAACAAAGCGAAAAAATTCAGTAGTCTTAAATGATTAGTGATAGATTGCTATGATAAGGCCTAAATCGAGGCTGGGAGCCGGGCAATGTCGACATTGCCGTTAACATATATTAATATATAAATATGTATTTTTTGAATTCCAACTTTCGGGGTACCTTTAATCGGTGCACCTATGAAACAAATTGCGTTCCGATAATTAAGTCAGCCAGCAGCACGGAACCACACGGGGTAAAATTTAGATTTTTTCTTTAGATTTGAACTGAATAATTCCGAAAGATTTATTTTTTCCGTTATTTAACGAAAATTTCTTCGACCTTATAGAAAAAAAATCAACACACGGGCGTGCCAGTGACACTTGTAGTGTCACACGCAATAGCTCGCCTCGGCAGAGCTTCAGGCTTTAATCGTGGCTATCCGTGCCGAAGCACCCCATCACCGACTAGGAGGTCTCACGAAGGATTCACCAACAAGTGTTCAACCGAAAAAGGAACACCAAATAAAATTACAGCTAACACATGCGTTTTCTGGACTAGAACCAATTTTCACACAAAACGAACACAATTTAAATGTGATTAGGTAAAGGAAACTAAAATTTTACGGTAAATTTCAACAAAACGTAATAGCGCTCAAAAACACGTATACGTATACGGTGATAGGGCTACTAGATGAAGTCAAAAGCGACATATGTAATTTTTCCATCGCTAATCAAAACGGTAACTAAACGGAAACTTTATCTAGCCAAATCGGCTCGATATCAAACTTTTTCGGACATTGCCTGCTGGGAGCCCGGAGCACGACAATGTCGACATTCACTAGCCACTTTCGACAATGCCTAAGTAATGAGGACATTGTCGGATTCCGGACACTGCCAGTAACATATATATATATATATATATGTATATATATATATATTGATATGAATTGAAAATGGAGTCACTAATTTCGGACGCCAGTTGATGTGAATCGATAATAACAACAAAAAAAAATAAAAAAATATATGTTCGAAACTATCTTTGTGGGCGCCTATAGCAAAAATATACCGGCTTGCTGTTACCGGAAGCTCGGCCTGGCAGAGCTTTAGGCTTTTAATAAAAAAATGTATAAAAAAAAAAAACCCGACTCGCGAAATCCGCCGTTCGATGGCGGTATCTCTCCCGGTGGAGATATCACGGGGTAACCACGTGTCCAATAACGAAACCTATTTCCATGAAACGCGTGTATTTGAATATAAAAAAAAAACACAAATGCAACAAATTTTTTGAATATAACAATTACACAAAAACGAAATACTGGTCAAAATGATGGAGCGGACATTAATTATGACTAGGGTTAAAAAGATACACGTGACGGCGTGCTCTTCCGACAACGATTAAAAAAAACGACGACGAATCATTACCGACTCGTGTCAACCGACTCGCGTGTACAACCGAATTGATCTAGTTAACAAGTGAATTAAAACTTATTATCGATTTACCGTTTCTAGCACGAACGAAGATTTTTCGGTACACGGTGGGCTATTCCAAACGATATAGTCGATCGCTGAAAATTACCCCGTACCTTATCAATTAACACGCACGCCGATTTTCTAGAACGTTCTTATATTAATATGTATTTCAAATCGGCTGCTAGTAGAAGGGGAGTGCCGGTTCTGGGACACAAAGGGATGCCGCCGCGCTAATTAGACCCCCTGGGGTGTGAGAACTAGAGCATATTCTTTTCCGCGGTCCGCCTGTAGCCGCTGCCGCCGCCGCGAAGTGTGCCGCTGGTTCCCACACACGCATCGGCCGCTATCGTGCTTTTTTCAAAATTCGAGGCATAAGTATTTTAGCCGGGTTCCAAAAATGATGATATCCGATCGGGCGCGCATCTCCATGCACCCGCATTCCCACGCACGGCGCGTTCTACTATTATGTGTATGTATTATACAGGAGTCTACATGTAATATATGTATCATAATTTTTAATTTTAATTTTCGGGGGTTGGGAGGTGTAAAATTTTGGCGGGGTGTTAAAAACGTTCGAAACTCAACACTTAGAACCCAAATTTTGAAGGAATTTTCCGAGTCGTGCTCCGTTCCAGCATTTTTTTTTTTTAAAAAATTTTATTTTTTAAGAAGAATATCTGATCGTTCCAGCGATCGAATGAGGGCAGGCGGGTGTGCTGCTACGAGGGGTGAATTCCAGCCGTTCGTTCGATGTTTTTATTATTATTATTATTTTTAACGGAAATTTTTGAATGTTCCAGCAACCGGTTGAGGGTGGCGCGGGGTGCACGGGTGAATTCCAGCCGTTCGTTCGATGTTTTTATTATTATTATTATTTTGACGGAAACGTTTGAATGTTCCAGCAACCGGTTGTGCGTGGTGCGGATGCAGGGGGTGAATTGTAGACATTCGTTCGAAATTAACTACCCGATCATCTTCACAGACCCTCGACGCCACCGATGGAATCCTGATCACTACACGTTCACACACACACACACGCACACGTCTAATATTTTTATTTCCAACGAATATTTTTAAATGCCGTCCCCGAGGAGTGGCCACTTTAAATGGCGGACGATTGCATCAGCCAGACGCAAGATAATTCAAGATTCTTTATCTCTGTCTAATAAACACAAAATATACCTATATACATATACATCTTACCATTATGGCTGCCTATTAGCGCTTACTGACGTCACACCACGCTCCTCAGTTACAAGGATGCATGCGAGATCGCCGAAGCGGTTAAATAATTTTAAAGTGCATTTGTTTTTCAGAGGTTGTAGCGCACGCGTTGAAATTAACGTTTGAGTAAACTATTGAAACTGTTTCAGTTTATTTTCACGATACAAAGTTGTTTCTTTTATAATTTTTAAAAAAAAAAACGAGTAATATTGGTGAAGTTCATAACGAGCGAAATATATTTTCTTCAATGATGAATGATTGCGATAATATTGTTACGAGCACCAACTCCGATACAACAACTGCAGCAGCAGATTTTATTCAAAATTTTTTTAAAGATTCGGATGTAGACACCGTTATTTCAAATATACCAGATCTACCATCTCCGATACCTCCGACACCACCGCAAGCTTATTCTCGAGTTTCATCACCAGCATCACCGCCTCTAGCAGAATCGCAACAAGCATTTAATATATTTCAATCACCACCACCACCGCCTTATTCGCCATCAACTCCACTAGCGTCATCAACTCCTGTTTCATCTCCGCCGCTTACACAGATTCCGCTTTCGCAATTTTCACAACCACCTCCATCACCACCACAACATTCAGTCGCACAGATACCTCTTCCTCCAGTATCATTGCCACCAATATTGGACTTGCCAAAGGAAATTCGATCTCGCCAAGCGGTGGTTTACGTAAAAGATCCAAAAGATCCGCACAATAGAAGAAGTTTTATGTTCACAGTGCTGGCAAAGTTTGCGCACAAACCGTACAGTATGTGGCAGTTCAACGTGTTGGAGCGTATTTACGATTTTTCAGATTTACACACACCAGTAGCCGCTCTAGGAGAAATCGAACAATTCGAAAGACGAAATAGAGTAACTATTAATCTATACAAATTAATCGAGCCCGACAATGTAAGCACTACCAACTATACTATTCAAGCGGTTCGCGCATTTCACAAAAATACCAGGATGTTAGATTATCGAGCACACACAAATATTCTGTTTTGGGGATCAAAAGGTAATTACCAATTTGCTTGGATAAAGAGATTGAGCAAATTAATGCGAATGCAGTTACGGAACGCTAAATATGTTTGCTGGTCATGCTTAGATTCGATGAATACAGATTACGACCATCTCAATAGTATCAAATGTGACGGTGATAGTTGGCGCAATATGAACTGCATGTAAATAAAGACGTATTTTCGTATTCATACATATATTTTTTCTAAATCTTTTTTTTTACACTGTTTCATACAAAATGCATGTAAACTTTATTACAATATAATAAATATTTTTCATATATTTACATTTATTATTTCATAAACTTAAAATTTCGATTTTACTATCGTTGTTAACACATTTCCAACTCCTTTTTGTACTAATTCATCTTGATCCTTACTTTGAATAGTCGAATCAATATTACGTAACTGGTCATTTAAATTATCTGTTTTTGCAGCTAGCTGAGTCGTATCTAAAACACGATGTACTTTTTCCTTTTTAATTTCTTCATGAAGATTATCTAGCATTCCCTTATAACGTTTTTCTATTTCTTCACGCTGTTTATCGATTATTTCCTTACAATGTTTTTCTATTTCTTCACGCTGTTTATCCACTATTTCCTTAGTAACATATTTATCCAGCAATACGGTCACTTTTCCGCTTAATTCGTTTATTAAACCTCCAAGTATACCAATTGTACCTTTCACATTATTTTCATGCTTTGAAAGTTCACTCGAAACCGTATTTAATTTATCCGATAATTTTTGTATCTTCTCGCTACTTTCTAACGATGCGAGAATAGATTTTAGTCGCTTATACGAAATCACTTCAGTTTCAATCAGGTCTTTATTTACAGTACTCACATTTAGCAATCTTTTTCCTTTAAAATTAAAATTTCCGCTCGAATCCAATTCAATATTGGCAGCCTCCGTAATTCCTCCTTCAGGTATATATTTTCCACTTTTATGCAATGGCATTATTTTATAATTACAATATTTCAACTCCTTAAATTAAATAAATTGCAAAACAAAAAAAAAAAAACAAATGAAATCTCGAGAATTCTATATTTATAATTAAATCACAGTTTTTTTCTCAGATTTTAAAGTAGCATGGCTAGGTATTTGTGTTTCTAGGGCAAGTAATCGATTGTAAAGATTATCTACAACCCAATCATGTTCTCTAGTAAAACTTTTCTGTAATCTATCGAGTTCTCTTCTATTATTTACAAGCACAGAATCGAATCGTTGTATACTATCATCAATCTTATTAGTCGCAGTTTTTATCACAGTATCCATTCGTTCAATAGTTTCATCAATCCTTTTATCTGCGGCTGCTATTTTATCGCTAAATTGTTGTATATTATTATCAATCTTCGCATTCGCAATTTTTAACACTTCGTATAACGTTGTCTTTGTTGTTTGTGTATCACTATCGATTTTTTTAGCTGATTCTTTCACGTTGGCTAATTCATTCAAAAGAGTCTTCACCTGATCATCTATACTGCCAAATTTGGAAAGATATTCATTCTCACTAGTCTCAATTCGTTCTGCTAAATTATTAATATCTGCTCCGAGTTTATCACGGGCATCTTTATTTTTCAAAAATGCGGAATTAGTTTCTTCTGTAATCAGTTGTTTTAAAATATCAATCATTGTTTGAACTTCACTCATAATTATTTCCTGCAGAGATCCTTGAATATCACCCAACTGGCCTAAGGTGACTACATCTTTTGCTTCAACACCATCAGCTACGTTAATTATACGTCTTCCTAAAATGTTGACATGATCACCGGCTAAATTAATTTTTTCCATGAGCGCATTTATAATGGCTGTTTTAAAAATATCAGAATATAGGAAAAATTTCATCTGTTTGTAAGATATTGCTTCAGATTCTGCAGGATCGTGATATATCGTACTAATATTTAATAAACGTTTTCCTTTAAAATTATAATTTCCGTTAGAATCTAATTCGACAGTAGCGCCCTCAGCAATTCCACCTTCAGGCATATATTTTCCACTCTTATGAAGCGGCATAATTAGAGCGACTAAATATTTACCAAAACACTATTATCGATCCAGGAATTTTCTGAACTGGGAAATCCAAGCCACTTAACTAATGATTTTCTACCTTTACGTTGAATAACACGTTCCACCAAGTATACGTCGGGGTAAGATGTTTTTTGTAATTCTTCCGCATAAAAAGTACCAGCCAGTGGTTTACCGGTTCTGTCTTTTAACGTATACGTCGTAGGAAAAGTAGAATTTACCGTATTTATAGTAAATAATTCACCAGTCCAGTTAGGAGTATAGCCTTTCTCTAATAATGTTTTAACTTTACTAATACGAACTACATCACCAACTTTAAATTTTTTTGAGTTGCTCGGAGAAGTGAAACGATCGATGGTGCTACTACACGCTTTCGCTATATTTTCTGCAACATTTTTCTCGACAAGTTTATTTACATCCGCAGGCGCGAATTTTATTGTACGATGTATTTTTGTATTATATTTTTGTGTTAACTCGGGCAATACAGGCAACCAGCGTTTATTTCGATTAACTGTAAATTCTTTCCAAAGCCAATTCTTTATCGTTCGATTAAACCGTTCTACAATACTTGCTTTAAGGGGAGAGTAAGTACTGTAAAGATTAATATTATATCGATTTAAAACAGCTCGTACTTGAGGATTATAAAACTCTGTACCTTGATCTGTTTGTAAATGTTTAGGAGGTTCAACATTTCTTTCAGATAAAATCTTTTCTAGCGCTTTCGCAATTATCGGACCGCTCTTTTTCTTTAAAGGAATTGTCCAAACATATTTAGAAAATGCATTTATTACAACTAAAATAAATTTATGTCCTCGATTAAATCGTGCATATTGAGTCATATCAATCAGATCTGCTTGCCATAAATCGTTTAAACCTAAAAGTTGCACACATCGCGTTTGATATCGTTTCCTTGCAGGGCGATGAAGCTCATCAGCTATGTCACGTTGTAATGATTTTGACGTAGATGTTTGTTTTGTCGACATCTCTCTAATACTAGTATTAATAATCAATAAGGTAACTGAATATATCCTTCTTCAGCCAACTCTTCTTCAATTGACTGAATCTCGTTATCTACACCAGTATTACCACTTTGTTTAGACGCGTGTAATAATTGCAAACGTTCAACCAATTCATTCGGATCATTCCAATACTCAATTCGAGGCTTTTTAAGACTTATTCCAGCAACGCGAGATGTTTTTCGGTTAGTGATAAAATTTTTGTAATAGCCTTTTCCACTATGCTCGTTAGAACGAAACAATGGACGAATTATATTCGTATATTTAGAATTCCTAAGTCCTTTCAATCTACCATCAGCACGTAAATGAGCTCCTGTAAATTCCAGTAATTGTTTATATAGTATTAAATCATCACTCGTATATTCGTTCTTATTTACATCCGTCTCCAATAGTAAATGCATTACACCGGAAGTATAAGGGAATCTCACACGATTATTCCCTTTTCCTACATATATTTCTTTTCGATCTTCATTCCACGAAATTGGTGTTGTTCCCATCATATACTCATCAGCAAAAGGATTATACCTTATTCCATAAATCTGATCGTTAGGTATTGGATCATCCCCGTCAATACGAAAAGGACCTATACCGCTTTGATCAAATGAGCTAGAACCTAATTCATCATCTATATCATCATCAACTTTATCTTTCCTGACAGTGCTATGTATTAGTTTTCGTTTTGCAACTGGAGAAGCAGTTATTGTATCAACATCCTTTTTCATTGTTTTAGGTTTTTGTAATGCTTCCCGAATGTCAGATAATGGCTTCGTAACTGGTTCCAGCACAACAGCTGCAGTATTTGTGATAGATTTGGCCTCATTTTTCAACAAATTATATTTATTTGTAATATCTTTACGTAATTTTTCCAATTCCTCTTTAAGATGTATTTCTTCATCAATTTTTTTCATAGAATTCACTGGAGCTGACATTTTATTTTTTATCATTAAACTTTTCATCATCATCTACAATTATAAATTCATCAAAACCACGACGAAATCGCCCTTTATATACTTCACTCTCTTTATCAATTACAAGAAATCCATATCTACTTTCCCAACACTGTCCACAAATTTTTTTAAATTCTAGAAGTGAACATGCGCTATTAACATGTTCATCGTATATGTGTCGCATATTTACATCATCCTGCGCAAATACAATAATAAAATTGGCATTATCCCTTAACATATGTTTCGGTATCTTTACATATGTCTGACAAAGATAGAAACAATCTATATTTTTATGACGACCCATTGAAAAGTAATCTCGTATAGCGGAACGATTACTACATATTGGAATATCATCAAATATAAATATCGAATTTTGATTAATCGAATCGGGTTTAGGTAACTGTTCCTCATCTGAGAATGTATAATAACCAATCTCCGGTATTGACTTGTATATTGTATCTAGTAGTTTATATTTCGGTTGATATAAAGAAGTGCTGTATATGTAAACATTTTCATATCGCAAACCATTCGGATGAGTAAGCATAGTATATAACGAATTTGTCTTTCCACATCCGCTTGGACCGATAATTAAGCACCTTATATTATTTGGAAATAGCGCTCCGTGTTTATTAGAAGCCATTTCACCATTAGATTCCAGCAATGCCAATGCATTACTTGTAGGTAATTGTACATTCTGTGGTATAAATTTCATGTTGTGCACTGTTTATAAAGTGACATGAAACATTCACAAATACTATAAATATATAAACATTCATTCGCTAAGACGAGTGTTTAAAAGTATATATATATAGGTTCTGTGCTAAGCAAAAATCGAAATGAAGAAAAAAATTTCACGTAAAATAAAAAAGATTAAAAAACGTGGTCGTGGTCTCGGTACTGTATTAAATAGAGTTATAGATAAACTTCCATTTCAACTGCATTATCCGGGATATAACTACTTAGGTCCTGGAACAAAGTTAGATCGACAGTTGAGTAGAGGTGTAACTGGAATAAATCCATTAGACGAGGCAGCCAAAGAACACGATATAGCATACCGTGACTATTCAGATAATAAAAACCGAGCTGAGGCAGATAGAATCTTAGAAAATAAAGCTTGGGAACGAGTCAAGGCTTCAGACAGTAGTGTCGGAGAAAAAGCAGCTGCCTGGATTACTACAAACGCTATGAAGATAAAACGAAAACTGGGTAGTGGAAGCCGAAGTAAAAAACGCGCAGGAAAAAGGCTATATTTTAGAGATGTACTAAATGTAGCGCGAAAAGCTGCTCGTAAAGAAAAAACCCTCAGAGGCAGGATGAAAAAAGCGATTAAAGCAGTTAAAAAATTAAAACCATCAATAATTGATAATGATAATGTTAGAATTATTCCAATTACCAAAACTGGAGGAGCGTTTCCTCTTGTCCCCTTATTAGCAGGTATTGCTACTTTGGGTGGAATTTCATCGTCGGTATCATCAATAGCAAAAGCGGTCAAAGACGTTAACGATGCTCGAAAGAGTTTTAAATCAGGTAGCGGTACGATTAATAAAAAACTTGGAAAAGGCCTTTATTTACGCCCATATCGAAGCGGACTAGGATTATATTTAGCGCCATATACAGGTGGTGCGAGACGTAAACAGTTTTTTCGGAATTAATTCTATACCAACCAACAGAGCTCTAACTAATTTCGATATTTTATCATATGCAAAAAAATTACGAGTCCCGAATTTTAGAGGAGTTTTCGATCGAGATGGGTTACCTGCCAAGCCTAAGACGAATGAATGCGCGATTATTAATTTAGATTCGAGAGAAGGTGCGGGAACTCATTGGACTACATACAGAAAATATGGAAAGAGAATTGAATATTTCGACAGCTTTGGTATATCTCCACCCAGAGAGTTAATAGACTACTTCAACAAACCAGCTCCTAATGTAGATGTGTACTACAACAGACGAGTATATCAAAAGTACTCTGCAGTAAACTGCGGCGCATTATGTTTAAGATTCCTAACAGATACACTACCTGCACCAATCAAATGATTTTGTTATTAGTATATAAGCACAAATAATTTATCCTCATTTGCTAATTGTAATTTTGTATTGTTTAATTATTTTCTCTTAGAGCAATAAACTTTTCTATTTACTTTTAAATAATGTCGTACTTATTTCAACTAAGTGGTAAATCGGGGAATTTAACCAGTAACGTATTTCCCCCATTATTATTATCTAATAGCCGTCAATGGAGTATTGGATTGGTATCGCTATCAACATATCACTCTATACATAACGTTACTCCAAAATGTAATACGTTGTATTATTACGAAAACGACCCAGTGCAGAATAAAACAGAGCCAGCAAAGTATATTACACTACCAAATGGCTGTTATGAAATTGAAGATATTGAAGAATATTTACGAGATATGTTTGACGATAGTATTATATTGAAAGCAGACGAAAGAACATTAAAGTGCGTACTTCAAAGCAAATATTATCTACAGTTTTTGGGCCCAAACAGCATTGGCCCTCTGTTAGGTTTTGATGGTGTGTCACAAGTGTTGGAAGCGCAGAAACAGCATACAAGTCCTCAGACTGTACAAATAACACCAATCAACATTTTAAATGTGTACTGCAATTTAGCAACCGGAGGATATATAAATGGCCTATCATCTCACCTCATTTACAGTTTTCCATTAAATATAGCACCTGGTTATAAAATTACTGAAAATCCGAAATCCATAATATACTTACCAGTAACATCCGAGTACATAACAGAGATAAATGTATATATAAAGGACCAGCATGGTAATTTAATCGATTTTGGTAGTGAAGAATTAATTTTAAATTTACACCTAACTAGTTCGAATTAGTTCTATGCAGTAAAAAATGCCCATCATATATAATGCTAAAAGTATATATAAGCAGCAGTTGCCTTCGTTTCGTTCGATAGAAAAACATATAAATACAAGTAAAAGTAAAAAATTGTTGAGTAGAAAAAGTATCAATATATTGAAGTTGTTGGGTTATACAGTGTTGGTTGAGTAAAAATCAGTTCAGTGTAGTGCATAATGGAACATATTTTGGAGATTGAATCAGCTAATACAGTAGTCGATTCGACTATATCAGCTTATGAAGTACACACACATAAACCATACGCGAGTTCAAAGTTTGGTCCTAGTGATGAAATAAGAATACCAGTTCAACAAAAAGATGTTATTACTTTACCATCAGAAAGTTGTTTAGTACTACAAGGCACTGTCTCTCCCTCAGTGGAATTTTCAATGAATGGTCCGCTCTTTTTATTCTCAGAACTACGATATGAAATTAATGGAACTACAGTGGAGTGTATACGTCATCCTGGGATTACATCTCTCATGCGGCGAATATTATGCTCAGAAAATATTAAATCAGACTATAATTATAGTACCTGCGCTTTAAATCCATCAGATTTACAAATGTTTACACGAGAGATAAAAACTATTGTTGAGGCAGCGACTTCATCGACAGAAGCTACTGTAGTTACAACACTAGAATTTCAATTTATTATTCCATTACGGTACATTTTTGGATTTGCAGAAGATTATCGACGTGCAATTATACACGCAACACAAGAGCTTGTGTTATTGAGAGGGAGTAATGACAAGAATGCTTTTTCATCCACTGCTGATAAGGCTATTAATGTATCGCTAAATACAATCGCATGGCAACTTCCATTCGTCAAGTTGAGTGACAGAGCAAAAATATCGCTACTTAACAGAATAAAAAGGATAAAGCAGGCACCTATTCAGTACAGAGCTTGGTCTCTTTCCGTTCTACCATCACTTTCAAACGTTACCGATCATAGTTGGGTAATAAAATCAACTTCAACTGTAGAGCGACCTCGTTTCATAGTCATTGGATTTCAGGTCGATAAACAAAATAATCTAGCGAAAAATGCTTCCATGTTTGATCATGTCAATGTAACTGAAATTTGTGCTTACATAAATTCGATTCGATATCCGTATGAAACAATGAATTTAGACTTTGATCGAAAAAGGTTTGCCAATCTATACCTAAAATACTGTAATTTTCAAACAATGTATTATGGAAAAGATCCACCACATCCAGCAGTGAGTGTAGAAGATTTTCTCAACAAATATCCGCTCTTTATTATTCCATGTAATTTTCAAAACGAGCTTCTAAATGATGGAAGTCCGCTACAAGTGCGAGTGGATTTTAAGACCAGCAAAAATATCCCTGAAAATACGCTGGTTTATGCTCTTATAATACACGATAAATTAACCAGTTATAATGTTTTGGAATTGTGAGAGGTGAAGAAAAGCAGTATAAAAGACGTGTATTTAATAGTTTGAATTTAGTATTGTTTTGTATGTGATCGATGAATGTACTTATTTCTATCTTCTTCGTGTTACTGTTATTTGTTTTAATTAATATAGTTTCTTTTTTAACAAAACTATTTGTGTTGATTTATTTTTTTCATTATTATTTATTTGGCAATATTAACAATGTCGACAGAATTCGAGTCCGTACACGATGTTATAATTGACTTTCAGTGTTTTAAAAATAATGATAATGCCTACATTATTAAGGAGCTGGCGATATTAACTTTAGATGGAGAAATACAATTTCATCAAGTTTATAAACCACCAATCAATTGGAATATATTAACCAGCAGTAAAAGACGTACAAATTTGTGGCTCACACGAAATTATCATTCCATCCCGTGGAATGCTGGAGATTCCAATTACAGAAATATATCTATCGATTTGGAAAATGTTTTAATTAATTTACAACCTTTAAAAATTTATGTCAAAGGAGATGCCAAAATTGAAACTATATGGGAAAAACTGATGGAGACATCACTTACAGATTATGAAATAATTAATTTAGAAACGCGATATGGTATGCCAAATTTGAGAAATTTAAATAATACGTATGATGCTATATCGAGCACTATAAAATGTGATGCACACACCGATGGAAAATTAAATATATGCTCATTACGAAATGTACATGTAATGATGAAATGGTATGATATGAAAGTCAGACCTATTTTATCTGCAATAAAGTATCCTATACAGCAAGCATTACAGAAAGTTACAGCAGAAACATTAATTTCTGAGTGTCCTGATAAAATTTGTGATTTTTACAATAAATTACCTGAATCAGTGAGGAAAAATGAAAATGTTAAAAAATGTTTGCCGTGTTTTAAACATCACAGATTCGATATACCTGATTCATTGCAGCTCAGTGCAGTTCATCCTACCTTAATTAAAGATTGTAAACAATGTGGACATAAAAATGTAGCAGATTTTTTGCGGGAGATGTGCCCAGAAACTTTAGGAAAAGATTTTATTAATGGTGATCAATCAGTTTTAAAAGAAAATATAGTTTGCGATTGTGATGGTCCTGAACCTACAGCAATTCAAATTTCTGCTCATCATTTCTTTGATTTGTAAACTTTTTTATTTGTAATTTTCATATTTTAGTTGTAAATTTTTGATTTTCAAATCTTTTTTATTTGTAATTTTTAGTATTTTTGTGATAAATTTTTGAATAAATGTATATAATTCATAAAACTAGCATTTTCTTCTTATTCTTCTTTACTGCAACTTTTTCTTTTAACCTATATAGTTTATGCTTAATATTGAAACAAATATGTACATATTATACATGTAGATAATAGTAAAATCAAAATAAAACACATTGGAAATAAATGAGTAAATACATAAAACATGTATTTTTACATTTTCATAAATTAAAAATATATATACAGGGAAAAATACAAATATATACACAAATATATACAAACAAAATACAAATATATATACAAACAAAATACAAATATATATACAAACAAAATACAAATATATATACAAACAAAAATACAAATATATATACAAAAGAAAAATATATACATATAAAATTTACCTTAATCTAACGCGTTTTGTGGGGGGTTCGCCATCATCATCATTATTGACTAGATCCTTATGCCCAATGGCTAATGTACTAATATTATCTGCTAAAATTATACGTTTATCGTCAAGGCCAGAGATCGCTAACTTAGATAACTTAACGGTATAGAGTTCGTGATCAAAACTACGGATAGAGTATCCAGTCCTATAATTAGCGCTGGTCACTCGACCATCTCCAAAAATGCAGTCTTTATAATTTTGAAATGTTATCTCATTTTTAGTTACAGAATGGGGGACACCCTTACACTTGGTAATTACGTTAGTGCTGCTTACTTTAACGCTATACACTTTTGAGCGTAATGCTACAAAAGCCTCAATTGGTGCTCCATTTAGTTCATCTTTGAACTTACCCAAAACTTTTTTATTCTGATTACTATAACACGGATGAGATGGAGGATAATCAGACGTATCAAAGTACGAGAGATTATTCTTCATATCATCATATACATTGGGAGTGATAATATTATAAATAAAACTGTCGGTGTCCATATATAACAGTTGTAGTCTATTTACATTATAAGAGGGAAGCATTACGTTATAATGAAAATCGTACATGGTTACTTTACTAAGATCTAATATAGCCATGCCGATATAAAGTGGTTTGTCAAAAAATAATTTTGTAGGAGCCTGCTGAATGAGACATAGGAATGGATCCTCTATAAAGATAGTCCGGTCCTTGAACGACGGCTTAGCAACAAGTTTCGTAAACTTCCTTTCGTCACAAATCAGCTTTACGTTTAGCCTCTTTCTAATATCCTCCATCGTCTTTCCAAAAACACTATTATTTGCCAATTTGTACAGGTTTTTATGAAACTCATTGGTAGCCTGTTGACGTAGATGGGTATTTAAATCTATGTAGGGTTTCAGCCAGGGAGACTGCTTAAAACTAATGGCGCGATGAATTTTCTTTAATATTAATCCCTGGCTGAGGGCTAATTTTAAATAATTTATATGAATAATATAATTACATTTATCCTCCAACGTTGCCACAAGTTTTTTAACACTCCCCTTTTGTGACACGCATTTTGACTGTGGACAGAAAGGGAGTGCATTGTGGATCTCGTGTAATGTTAGAGGATAGACTAGATCTACTTCTAAAACATAACCTAAGTCCCCATCTACGTCGATAGCACTAATATCTAAATGCGATATCTCATCAGCTGTCAGCCAATGGAAGCCTCCATATGGCAACGGCTTTGACATCGCATGACCATATAAATTATTTGCATCTAAATATAAAATATAATTATTAGATGCGGATGATGATGGCGAGGATGATGCTGAGGTGCTAGCAGAGGAAGAGGAGGAAGAGGAGGAGACTAGAGGATTACTTGCCTCACAGTAGCGCTGTACCGCCTGGGTCAATCCACCCCGAATCCCAGCCTCAAAGAACAAGAGCATCTCATAATCTGTGAGAAGCTCAAGTTCTATACCAGTATACTTGAGCATGGCTTGGAAGCTAAGACTTGGGGCAGTATACATCCAGGCGGGATCGATCTTATATATTCCAAGACAACTACTCCTGAAATTTTCAAACACGTCGGTCAGCAGGAGAACATCTGTGCGGAGATATGCATCACTGTACTCACCCAAGGTTTGTACATTGAGAGCCTCCCACACCTGCTGAGCGAGCCTGTAAGCTTCTTCAGAAATAGTCGTCTTGGTTAGCAAACTGTAGAAGGCAGAGCGTGGTGGTAGATTAGTCTCCTCCAGTACTGAGGGGCCTGTACAATACTCATATGGGAAATAACCTTTTTTACGAAGAATGGGAAATAAGGACGGATTATTGATATGACGTAGAGTGTGGTGGAACGCATCATCTGGCAAGTATGACGCTAGCCTCTCCAAACTGCTGGCCATAAACTGAAAAGAGTCAACAAACCTCAGTTGCATCCTCCTGGGTACCACCTGCTTGCTGAAGCCCTTGTACCTCTCGCCAGTAATAGCCAGCACATCAATGTCTTTGGTATCATAGGCTAGCTCCCGTATAATGAGATGAGAGTCATAACCTGCCAGATTGTGGATAAATACAGGTAAAAAATGAGGCAGTTGATATAGGATATTACAAGAGTTATGTGCCAGACCCCTGTACTTTCCTGTAATATGGTCATGATCTATGACCCGCTCATCCCTTGCTAGCACAGGCTTATCACATATGTGGCAAATAGTTGCCTTATCATATGCCTCCTTCTCAGCATCATCCATCTGGACAGGGGTATTCTGCTGATAGATGCTGGCAATGATTTTGGCATCATCCACTAAAGACTCCCTGAATTTACGTGCAGCATCAGGCCCACGGTATAATCTTGGCTGCATCATATAATCAGGGAGGATGTCATCACCCACACGTGACACCACCAGGTAGCAGAAACTCATTGGCTCATGTCGATGAATTTTTTCAGTATATGAGCACTGTTCCTGGTGGACCCGTCGTTGATGTCCATTTTCTTCAACTTCTACTTCATTGCCAGTGTGGGTGTCATCACCAACATCATCAGCAGCCCCCTCTACCGGCTTGAGGAAACACTCGAAATCAGCATAGACCACAAAGGGGACCTCCTGCATATATTTATATTTATCAAATTTGAGGATGTTCTTCCCCGGCTGCGGCATTTCTACAGCGACTGGCTCCCGCTCCTTACATAGCTGCTTGTGCTGCTCCATCCGAGCTTCATCATGAACATGCCACAAACAGCGACGGCAGATGTGAAGCTCGTGTTCGTTTCTTGTAATTTGTCTAGCTACCAGTCGCCCCAAGTTCTTAATCTAGCAGAAATGCCGCACATCCCCATTCTTCACTAGCAGAAGGTCTGTGTGGTCTAGCCTTTCCTCCTTTGCAATCCGGAGAGGGTATATAACATCATCCTTATCAATGGCATAGACGTTTATGGAACAAGATGTGTTGTTCTTCTCAAACGTTATGATGCCATCCATCGAGGCAGGAAAATTCACCCCTGTCCAGTTATATTTATGTACAAGTTCTGGGTTTCCTAAATATTTACTGACACGCTCTGGATGAATTGGAACAAATTTCGCTAGCATAGCATACTGGAAGCAGAAATCATCTCTGTTCTGTATGTTGACTACTGCCTTCCGTGCTATAATCTTCCCAGGTAGAGGGATGTGGGATGATGCGCGAGTTAGCATATTACAATAATTAAGTTTTATTTCTAAATACTTAATGGAACTCACACTCCACCCCGATCCCTCTACCCGCTCCAGCTTGTCAGCAAACTCTTCAATTCGACATGTTGCTTCCTCATACCATGCCTTGAAGTCATCCCCTTCATGTAACAGGCTACTGCTTGATGGGAAGAACATTGGCTCAGTTGGCATTGGCTTAATAGCAACATCAGCAGCACGTCGGTATCTGCAATACAGCACAAGACCACACTTCAGCCCAGTGCGAATATTCTGCTGAACCAAAGAAACCACTTCAGTGGAAATGTTCTTCAGGAAGTCCTTAATATTAAACAGCTTCCGGTCATCATTCACCACCCGGTATGTTGTATATCGGTCTTTATGGTAATGGGTCACTGTTTCAATATGGTAGCTGGTTGGTGCCATTTTTTTTTCAAAAAAATGTGAGAACTAAATCAAACAATAACAAAACTCTATTAGACTAGGAGAGATTTACTGTTGGAGAGGGTATTTATACTTTTTTTTGAAAGTTTGATACATGGCTTAATATCACTCTTTCTCTCATTTCAGATTAATTTTGATTAAAAATAAAACGAGATTTTTTTTGCTAGTGCAGGAATATACAATTATTTATATAACTATCTATTTTATTATTATTGTTATTTTCCAAAAAAAAAAAAAAAAGGTGTAGATATGAGTGCTAGGTAAGAGAGAGGCTATTAATAGGCTTTGATTTATATGGATTT
Organism: Icerya purchasi; assembly: GCA_039619475.1. Taxonomy (NCBI): domain Eukaryota; kingdom Metazoa; phylum Arthropoda; class Insecta; order Hemiptera; family Monophlebidae; genus Icerya; species Icerya purchasi. The sequence goes on along the minus strand of CM077116.1, from coordinate 5,179,418 downwards.
TTAAATATAGAATCATAATAGCATAACACTGTATGACATTTATATAAATATATACAATAACATGAAATATTATTATAAAAAAAAATAAAATACAAAATATATATAAATTAGACAAAATTATAATTTTTTTTATTCCATGTGTTGAAAATTTTTCTAAAGAGTATCATTCGAACATACAATGAAATATAAACTTTCCATGCGCTTGTAGAAATATATCTGTTATATACATTTATTTCAAGTATTAAAAATTTTTCCCGAAAGAACATGATTTTTTTGAATAAATATTCACTAATTTTTTTAATATTAATTTTATTTCGTATCGAATAAAATGAAATCGATAAATTGATATATTGAAACGATCATTCATTTCAGATTCTGTGTTGTGATTGACTTATAATGCATAGAAAGAATAAAAAATTTTTCCGGCAAATGTTAATCGGTGTTTATTTTTTTTTTTTAAATAATTATCTTAACCATCATGATTCTTTTAATTTTTCATTTTATAATACATGGTTCGTTAGAAGCCGTCTGTTTATATCTTAACTCTTTTATGTACATAATGATACTGAGGATGTTACAAATAATATAAATTTTTTCGTCTAAAAATATATATCTCTTGTAAGTATATATAAATATTTCTATTATTCATTCATTTATATTTTTAATTTTGAGAAGGAAAAAAATACATATCTACGGGATGAAATTATTAAATTATGTTTTAAGTATTAAAAACTTTCCCGAAGAATGTGAATTTTAGATAAATGACATACATTTACAATTATAAACAAGCAAATATAAATTGTTTACATATATATTGATTACATGTCTTTATTTTTTTTTTTTTATGTGAAAATATGATTTCGAATAAATAACGTACATTTTTTTTTCGATTGAAAGTGTTTGAAAATAAGTATTGCCTATATGCATGTAATTATACTTATTACTTGTACTAATTTAGAAAAGGAAAAATATAGCGTTTGTTCAAAGTTATAAATTTTATTCTGTGAAAATTGCTTTAAAAATATGATTTTGAATAAATATTTTTGATTAAATAAAGTATCATGAAGTATAGTCGAAATGTAAACTTTCTTTAAAAAATTTCTTTTTAAAATTTGACATGATCGATTGCGTACATTCTTAAAATTCAACATTGTAAATACATATATGGAAAAAAAAAAAGCATACAACACAGGTTCATTTATTTAAATGCACATAATAAAATAAATATGAGTCGATAATAAACATGGAAATAAATAAAACATATACCACATTTGAAAAGTTTAAATAATGAGATGTAAGAAAGGCTGTTTTTTCCAATATGAATAGCGATAATTAAAAAAATGATGATAAAATCAATGAACTGTAAAAGATTACTTTTGAATGAAATAAAAAAAGTTAAATTATCGAATAATGTATGAAATGTAATAGATTAAGACGCTTGTGTTGAATGAAATGTGAAATATATATTAAAATGGAAGCTTAAAATAAAAATAGTTTGTAAATATATTTATTTTTATGAAATTGTAATGGAAAAAGTATGAAAAATAATAATTACTGATTGTATTTTGTAGACTTCAAATGTGATATATGTTGCGTATAAGTATAAAATATTTCAAGTACTTACTGGAAAGAGAAAAAGATCGGTGAATATGAATTTGTTTGTTGTTTTTCTTCTGCTTTTCGTGATTTGGACACGTTTTCGTGATATTTCTGCGCTAGTTAAACCGTTTTTTTTTTTTTTAAAACTGCTCCATGTCCGATCAACAATTCCAGTTAAGGAAACAAATTAAAAGATAAGATTAGTATAATGAAAAAATAACACGATAAAATTTCTATCATATTCAAAAATAAATAACTTCGTATATAAATGATTAAATAAAAATGTTCAATAGTTTCAAAATATGTAGAATAATGTTTCGAAAGTATAAATGTTTCTATCCATTTCAAAATAATTACATAGATGTGTAGATGGGATATAATAATAATTAAATTTCTATCAGTTTTCAAAATATTTTTCCGTGTGTGGACTGTAAATTAAAAATTTCTATCAGTTTCAAAATAATTTTGCGTGTGCGGACTGTAAATTAAAAAATTTCTAATAGTTTCTAAATAATCCCGTATGGGGTAATAATCTCTCTTTTTGAGGAATTACATGGTAAATCATTCAATAAAAATAATATATACAAATAATACATGAATAATACGTAAATTATAGTTTGGTCCGGATATATTATCTGAAGAATAGGATAATAAGTAAAATTTAGCGAGAATATTGAGGAATATGAGTAAATGGTGTATAATAAAAAAATCTATGAATATATACTTTGAATAATGATGAATAAATATGTTTAAATTAATAATACTGAAAGGATCTAACAGAATAATAGTTGAGGAAAAATAAAAAAAAAATAAATGAATGTTTACTTACTAATGTTTATATTGTATTCGTGTTTTAAGAATTTTCAGAATATGTACCATGAAATTTTGTTAACTATTACTAATTTGTAAAGTTGAGAATAATCAAATTCAATTTTCGGAAGATATTATATGATTTGAGAAATGGGGAAAAAAAAAAAAATGAATCTCTAGATTGTACATTATGTAAGAAAATGAATTTTCAATAAAACTTTACGCTTCGTGTAAATATATTTCAATTCTTATATTTTCGAAAGATCGGATATTTCATTTATATAAAATCAATTGAATGTTGTAAATGAAATTTAAAAAAATAGTAATGTACATGGTGCGGTAGCGTAACTTACTTTTATTAAAAATTGTTACTGTGCTTGATTTTTAACGAAAAAGGATCGGAAATGTGCAAAATTAATTATATATTAGTATAAAATTTCGAGAGAGGTGCATATAAATTGTAATTTAAAAAAAAGGTGTGTTGACGTATTCTCAATTGCAAATGGAGAGAAATTAAAATAATAAAAACAACAATCATATTTCATTAGAGATGTACGAAAATTAAAAATAATTTAGAATAATTTTGATATTTTAATTAAATAAATACATTGCAATTACTTACCGATTTGGATGAAAATCCGTTGATTGTAAAATAGAAAAATAATCAAACTTGAAAAATTTCAAATTGTACAAGTCGGAAATATATGCCGCGATCTGCGCCCAACTATGACTTATAAATGAGGAGATTCGATATGTGGAAGTGGTTATATACCCTTTCAACTGATCTATCAAACGTGACTTTTCGAAGATGAGAAATCAGGTTCGATACATACAACCCCTCAACTATATTCTTGACATAATTGCAGGTGGTCTTTGCTGTAGATATTTTCGTTTCTCAGACGGACATATTTAATGGGATATTTCTAATGACTAATATATAGCTGAAAAGGAATGTGGTCGTTTTCTATTAACAACATATGTGAATTAGTTAATAGAAAAGGGACTATACAAAAATATATCGACTACCCCGAAATGTTGTTCCAAGTGAAAATCTGCGCTGGATAATGGATCTCCCATTAATCGTTACATGAAAGAAGATAAAATCTCCGATAAAAATGTTAGCGATTTGAAGAACTAAGGGGGTGTTTACTAATATCAGAATATATTACTTCCATTGTCATTGGATCACTCTCGAACCCTACCTCCCACAGAGTGACAGGTTGAAGTACTAAATTGTCCGAATAACTCTCGACACCTGCTGGCATAATGCATTTAGCAATATCACTCGAACACAGTCGCTCGGAATAAAAAGAAGGGTATAAATTAATGAGATTATCAAATAGATTGAAATAATGTGTGTCTAGACGTGGACCTTTGATTCGACCTTGAACAAACGACCGATGAAATTATTCCGCGTATGGATGATGCAATCGTCCGCCACTCCTCGGGGACGGCATTTAAAAATATTCGTTGGAAATAAAAATATTAGACGTGTGCGTGTGTATGTGTGTGAACGTGTAGTGATCAGGATTCCATCGGTGGCGTCGAGGGTCTGTGAAGATGATCGGGTAGTTAATTTCGAACGAATGTCTACAATTCACCCCCTGCATCCGCACCACGCACAACCGGTTGCTGGAACATTCAAACGTTTCCGTCAAAATAATAATAATAATAAAAACATCGAACGAACGGCTGGAATTCACCCGTGCACCCCGCGCCACCCTCAACCGGTTGCTGGAACATTCAAAAATTTCCGTTAAAAATAATAGTAATAATAAAAACATCGATCGAACGGCTGGAATTCACCCCTCATAGCAGCACACCCGCCTGCCCTCATTCGATCGCTGGAACCATCAGATATTCTTCTTAAAAAATAAAATTTTTAAAAAAAAAAAATGCCGGAACAGAGCACGACTCGGAAAATTCCTTCAAAATTTGGGTTCTAAGTGTTGAGTTTCGAACGTTTTTAACACCCCGCCAAAATTTTACACCTCCCAACCCCCGAAAATTAAAATTAAAAATTATGATACATATATTACATGTAGACTCCTGTATAATACATACACATAATAGTAGAACGCGCCGTGCGTGGGAATGCGGGTGCATGGAGATGCGCGCCCGATCGGATATCATCATTTTTGGAACCCGGCTAAAATACTTATGCCCCGAATTTTGAAAAAAGCACGATAGCGGCCGATGCGTGTGTGGGAACCAGCGGCACACTTCGCGGCGGCGGCAGCGGCTACAGGCGGACCGCGGAAAAGAATATGCTCTAGTTCTCACACCCCAGGGGGTCTAATTAGCGCGGCGGCATCCCTTTGTGTCCCAGAACCGGCACTCCCCTTCTACTGCTGCTACCCTGTCTTTCCGGGATTTCACCAATTCTCTCGCGACTCTCGTAGCTACACGCTCCGTACTTATACGTTTCGACGGTAAACGCGACCGCGATTTCCCCCGCGCAACCAGTTCACCCCCGCAACACAGCCGACAGAACGGCTACGTTCGGGATAACCAGGCTTCTCGGTCGAAATCTCATCTCCGATCGCAATTCACCATCATTTATGCTGCCCGAGAAAAACCCGAAATATAAAATGAATAAAAATCGAAATAATAATTTCTACCTCGGACAGCATTATCAGAAACCGTATAAAACGTAATTAAAATGCTACAGCTGCCGAATCCGTCTCACTGCCCCACCCTTATTTTCATCCAAAACAGAAGTTTTGGATCACAATTCAGGTGCCAAAACACGAGAGGATTCGGACTAGCCGTTGCTGAGCTACGGAGTCCTGAACAAATCTCCGCCGTTCTATCCCGCACAAGTACGCCACACACTGTACCTTAAAATTACTCACACGTACTATACTCGCACACCACTGGGACCACACCAGGTCATAACTAGAATTGACGCTCCAAGAGCTCAAGGCTCTGAACAATCCACAAAATTTAAAAACAAAATTCTAACAGCTGAAAGGCAATAACTCAAGTTTAACTTAAATTCCAACAACGTTGTTACCCATTCCGAACGACGCGGGACGCACCCCGTCAAAACCAATACGGGACGCACCCGACAGAGACGACAACTAAACAAAATATCGGAATGGGCAAACTTAACATCGGCTTAATGCCGGAACAGGGACTAGAAAAAAACAACAAAACAGTACATCAAATTAGAAAAAAACATCATTACGTAAATAAAAAAAAAATATTAAAAAAATTATTAAATGCTGCTCTCGCGAGTCCGTTGTACTGAGATATAGATATTGGAACACTTAAGGATCAAAAAAAAATTTGTTTTCCTAACAGAGAGAGAGGCCCGGCAGACAAAACCGGTACCCCTTTGGAACAACTCCAAAAAAAAAATAAAAAAACATTTCGACAACCCCTGACACATAGCGCGAGCACATGCACTGGGCCACTCGACACCGACAAAACCATAAAACGCGGCCGCGCACCACAGTCATGTCCCCCGCGAGCACTTCCCTCCTACCTGGCTTATCCTAACTAATGGCGAATACGACTGGGGCCCTCTTATAGACAACCCCTGAGAGCGACCACCATCTTATTTCATGGGGCGCAAAACCTGTCCCCGCGACGGTACGAACCACCAAAAACCAACAAATTCATAAACACAACAACAAACGATCGTACCGCGCGCGAGACCTTAACTTGGCCTACCTAGTGGCACCTCCAAATATATAAAAAAAATAAAAAAACGGTGGGGCCCCCTACCATCTGAACTGACCGACCATCCTTCCAATCTTCTCCGCAGAGGAATCCATCGTGGTCAACTGGACATCTTGCCAATCCTCGGCCTTCCATAGGCGCCGGAGCTACCTTGTGTGCCTTCCCTGGGCGCACACCACCCAATCGGGTGGGAAAAGAAGAAAAAGAAACAGGAACACTAATAAATTTAATTGGGAAGAAACACATCAAGATATGACGACAGCACCTCGAAACTCGCGAAAAGGTAAAAAAAATTAATTTAAATTACTGATAATCTCTAATGGGGACCTGGTGTACAAAAAAATCAGATGCACCCCGACCTCCGGATACCGCAAACGATATATACAATTGCATCCGAGGTCGCGCACTCACCCTCACACATTGTCCCAGTGACAATATAAGCGAACGAACAAATAAAAGTATATATACACGTGAACTAAATTACAGAATAGATCGACCACACGCCTAACTGACAAAATAAAACACGGGATAATAGGAACTCTAAAACGGGATCTTGACCCGAACTAAAGTACTGAAAATAATCTAATGTATATAAAAAATAAAATAAAATAATAAACGGTTAACTGCCTCTTTTAATTGTGGGGCTTACGGGATGCTATCGCTACCTGACTCCGTAGTGAAAAAGAAATTATCAAAATAGAAGGAGAGGAGATGAGGTCACTATCAATATGAGAACGGAGCTCTGCGTCTTCGTCCTGCGCCATATTCTCTTCATTCATTTCGAGGAGGAAAAAAAATGGCGTACAAAGAAAAATACAGGAAAGGAGGATTGTAAGAAACACACACAAAAAAACACAAGAAATAAATACATCTTCCGATGAAAAATATCGATCACATTCCGGGAATAAAGCAAAATTCGCCACTAGATCACAACCACGGAGAAATCCCAGCCGAGAAGCACTATCATATTTCCTTTTTCCCCGGTACCCCGTGTCGGGACAGCTCGTATGGATTATTAAGCATTAATGTGCCACTAGGTCGAGTTCTTCGGCAATTGCCGGTATCGGGCGTCAATCGACCCCACTCGCCTGAAATATTCGGTGACCATACTAAATCCGACCGACTCAATTCGCTATTTAGCGATCAAGTTGTTATTTTCCGTATTTCTCGCCGAGACTTACGCCCAATGCCGTGGCCGCACACGTTCAACGTTGCCCACTACACCGAAAGCTCGTACAACAAAAAAACATAATAGAAAAATATAGAGCCCGGCCGGAGTACCAGGTATCCACTCTCTCTCCCCACCGAACAATATGGCCGCGCTTGCCTTAGTAGCGCCCACAGAGCCTGAGGGGTCGACCGGAAATCCCTCCCGATCCGTCTAGCGACGCTGTGAATGGAAAACAGAGAGCAAAGAAAGAGAAAAAAAATATATTTGGGAGAGAAGGAATGAAAGGAAGCTCAAAAAAACGATAAAGAACATTTCGAATAGATTAAAAAAATCAATGAGAAGAACATTGCCATACATAAATAATTTTATCACAGCAATCTCCATACTGTTAACAACGCAGACCGACAACTAGAACATCCGACCACATTGGCAGGAGGTGAGGTATGAAGAAAGAGCAAGTTAAACCACAAAGGAACTGAAACGAGAATGGAAGAAAAAGGAACGAAATAGTTAAGTGACTCCGAAATCAAAGTATCGCGACGCCCACCAGATTGGCAATTAAATTATGGAAATAATAAAATTCATTACGAAAAAAAATAGTTGATAACTAAACAGATGCGTCACTAACAATCGAGATGACCCCACAGGGTTCGCAAAATTATAAATCGAAAAAGATAAGGTTTCCGAAAGACGTAAAAAAAAAAGGAAAATTCAACTATAAGCGCCGACGCGCAATTTCTACAAGGCTACATGATTAATATACAAATTAATATAAACTAAATAACAAAACAATTACACATTTTACATAACAAATTCTATACCAAATTTAATATTTAACACATAGATGTGCTTAGATTTAAACCTGTTCTCGTCCAGTGAATGGCCGCATCCCTGCGGAAAACCGCTACAAAGCTGAAACAAGCTACATCGCAACGATCATACATATATTACGCCGGTTATACATTCTATTTGTAATTTTTTTTACATATAATTCTATTCTCACCCACACCTCACGTAAACGCGAGAGCTGGGGACTAGAGTGACAAGAACAAGGGTAGAAAAAAAAAAGTCTCAAAGATGTTCAAGCGAGGAAAAAAAACAAGTTTATTTTCCTTTTCGGAAAAAAACCGCAAAAAAACGAACTCCGAAGCACGCATGCCCAGAGAAAAAAAAAATAAAAAAACCATTCTCAATTTCGAATTTTAATAAAAAAAATAAAAAAATAAATTTTGAAGCGAGGGGGTAAATGAGCATGCCCATCAGGTCGAAATTAGAACAGATCGAGCTCACTTCTCGCGAATCGGATGCCTACCGCCTAAAATATTCCAGAGGTAAACATAAACAAATCATCTCGGGTACTCGGCAGCAACCTCGTTAACACACGACACAAATCTCAATACACGCGCTCACCGCGCTCTATACCAGGTCGGCAACAACAAAACAAGATAAAAAAATTTAAAATAAATATACAATCAAATAAAGTCTCAAAGATCTTAATTCCACCGCGAAAACCAACACAAACTCGTCCAAAACTACCTATATAAACGACGAAATGACTAGAAAAATGACAATACATTCGCAAACTGCGGGAAATCAATAAAAAATGGCCTGACTAGATCTAATTTGGGGCCTACATTCATCGGATGACTAGATAAATAACCGAAACTACGGGAATATCCGAATAACCATATGACGAAAAAAATAAAAAATGCCTTCTACGCTGCTCTACCGGGACGCGGAATCTTCGAAAACCTATGCCATCGGAACCAAACCAACGAAGCGGTACACACCATCACAACCTCGATCGAAGCAACTCGAGACGCTGTACACCTATCATACCGTTCACTTCCACAACGGCTACTCACGCTCGTCCTTAGGCTATTTTTTATATTAAGTTTATCTTTATGATCAATTAATTTTACATGACTAGAATCGTTTAAATTTTATCTTTTCTGTATGACGAGTTTTTGACTAGACTTTGTTTTGTTTTACGCTTCCACGATGTTGCGTCGAATCCGGGTACACGGCTGCTTCCTTGATTTCGGGATTACTTCCAACGATACTTCCAGGACCGGAAACCGCAACGGGAGCCGTGTCCCACCCGACGAGAATTATTGCTTATTTTCCTTAATTCTACCCTTACGAGCCTTAGGTTATCGATTTTGGCTCCGGCCACTTCCCTCGGGCTACGACTGTTTTTCGGTTCTGCTGTTCTCGATTTGTTTTTGTTTTTCTTATTTTTCTTAACGGAATACCTTAACTTTATTGATCTTAATTTCTTCTTTATTCTACCGTAATGTTTATTTATTTTTTCTTGCAGTTTCTTTTTTCGACATGTTCTACGTTTAGTCTTCGACTTTCTAACTCTACTCGTCACAGTTATTTCTTCAACATTGTCCCTATTGTTAGTATCATTATTATTACAATTATTAAAATTATTACTACTACTATCGACTTTGTTGTCATTATCATTGTTTTTTACATTATCTGTACATTTAAAATTATTATCTTCATTATTTTCAAAATCGTCATATGTTTTATTAAAATTATTATTATGCCCCTCTTCCTCACAGCTCACTTCCAGGCTCTCGTTCCTATCCTTGTACTCCACGCTGAGCTCGACTGGTTCCTCATTTGCCTCCTTTTCGTCCAGCGCCGGCTCAAACGAGGTTCCAGGACCATCCTCCACGTCGTTTAATCTAGGGTACCCTAATTCTTCGTTTAATTTGCTGTTCATTGAATCTACTTTTTTGATTCAACGTTGCGTTGTTGTTTTTAAGATCTTCGTTTATATGGTTTAATTTGGTGTTCTGCTCTTCCAACCGAGTATTAATATTTGCGTTGTTTTCCTCTAACTTGTTGTGTATATATTTAATGTTGTAGTCTAGTTTTTCATTTATGTTGTTCATATTTTCTTCCATTTTTTTATTATTATGATTTAGTTCTTCTTTTAGGTTTTTGTTATTTTCGTCTAATTTATTGTTTAGGCTTTTGTTATCTTCTTTTAGGCTTTTGTTATCTTCTTTATTTTGTTGTGCCAGGCTAATCATCAATTTCTTTAACTCGTCAAAAGGCGCCTGCGCGAAAGACGGTCCGGGGTCCTCAAAAGCTCGACGCGTGGGGCTAGGCAGGGTATATCCCTCCGGTCCTGTCTCCGAGAGACGGTCCTGGATCTCATCCAGCTCATCCTCCTCGCTTAAATTATCGGGAATGGGTTCCACCTCCCGATAATTCCCTCTCGTCGTTCTCACTCTATTTAAGTCCCCGCTCTCCATTTTATAAACAGGGCCGCAGTTCGAAATTTAAATTATTTGGCCTATCTACCGAGGAAAAAAAAATATATAATAATAATAAAATATGCCGAGAAAATTTTAACCGACTTTAATGTCGTACAAAATATGCAAACGATAAAAATATAAAAATATAAAGCAGGCCGAGGGGAGATGTTAAAAATAAACGCTTATCTGTTTGCTTGGCAGTTTCCCCTTCGTCCTCTGCTCCTTCCAGGTAACGTCCTTCTGACTATTCGGTGTCCCTGTTCGTTCGGGCCGCCAGTTGATATGAATTGAAAATGGAGTCACTAATTTCGGACGCCAGTTGATGTGAATCGATAATAACAACAAAAAAAAATAAAAAAATATATGTTCGAAACTATCTTTGTGGGCGCCTATAGCAAAAATATACCGGCTTGCTGTTACCGGAAGCTCGGCCTGGCAGAGCTTTAGGCTTTTAATAAAAAAATGTATAAAAAAAAAAAAAACCCGACTCGCGAAATCCGCCGTTCGATGGCGGTATCTCTCCCGGTGGAGATATCACGGGGTAACCACGTGTCCAATAACGAAACCTATTTCCATGAAACGCGTGTATTTGAATATAAAAAAAAAACACAAATGCAACAAATTTTTTGAATATAACAATTACACAAAAACGAAATACTGGTCAAAATGACGGAGCGGACATTAATTATGACTTGGGTTAAAAAGATACACGTGACGGCGTGCTCTTCCGACAACGATTAAAAAAAACGACGACGAATCATTACCGACTCGTGTCAACCGACTCGCGTGTACAACCGAATTGATCTAGTTAACAAGTGAATTAAAACTTATTATCGATTTACCGTTTCTAGCACGAACGAAGATTTTTCGGTACACGGTGGGCTATTCCAAACGATATAGTCGATCGCTGAAAATTACCCCGTACCTTATCAATTAACACGCACGCCGATTTTCTAGAACGTTCTTATATTAATATGTATTTCAAATCGGCTGCTACCCTGTCTTTCCGGGATTTCACCAATTCTCTCGCGACTCTCGTAGCTACACGCTCCGTACTTATACGTTTCGACGGTAAACGCGACCGCGATTTCCCCCGCGCAACCAGTTCACCCCCGCAACACAGCCGACAGAACGGCTACGTTCGGGATAACCAGGCTTCTCGGTCGAAATCTCATCTCCGATCGCAATTCACCATCATTTATGCTGCCCGAGAAAAACCCGAAATATAAAATGAATAAAAATCGAAATAATAATTTCTACCTCGGACAGCATTATCAGAAACCGTATAAAACGTAATTAAAATGCTACAGCTGCCGAATCCGTCTCAATATATATAAACTCGATCCTTCGGGCTTCGGAATGGGACAAGTCCCCTTCACCACCAGGTCTAGCTAATTCTTATAGAAGAGTAAACTTTATCATTGGCTATGCCGTTCGATAAAAGAAAAATCTTTATTTACAACAACGATACAATATAATCGAATCACATTTATTGAACATATTCGAAGTTGTAGGAGGGCAATCTGGACCTGGACAAACCATTTTGTCAGTTATAAAAAACTAGTCTCTTATATATGCGACAAATTTGCTGACAGAACACTTTTCCTGATGACCCCTGCTGTAAAAATATATTACCCTGGTAGTAGTTTTAGTTTTTCAAATTTCGTGACAGGCCTTTTTCCTGATGACCCTTGGCGTAAAAATAGCATAGCCATTAATATAAAATTGTAAGGCGGGGAATTATTGCACAAATAGAACGGTTGAACTATAGCGTAATTAAAGAATCTTTTTTTGAGTACTCAGTATGTAAGGTTATAGAGTAACATATAAATTTACATATAAATCAAAAAAATGTCCCTAATAATAATTTAGTAACAAAAATGTTAACGAAAAAGCGTTACGAACTTTTAAAATTACAACAAACGTAACATACGATTCGATACTATTTGCGATAGATACTACACCAAAAAATTATGGGAAAACATAAAATTTGGTATGTAGGTTCTTCTTAGCTTTAGATGCTCATTAAGAATGAAATTTTAGCAAATCTGTGTTAACGTTAGAATTCGTAGAAAACAAGATGAAAAACAGAAAAAAAATGTAAAGTTATAAACACAGAATTCTTGGACCCACAATACATATAAAGTTGCAATTTGGTATGTAGGTCCCTTTAGTCTATCAGCTGCTCAAGAAGAAAGGGTGTTGGATAATTTCACGCCTAACATTAAGAACTGTGAAAAAACGAAAAAAAATTTAATCTCAGATTAAAACTTTTAATACAGCAAAAAGACCGTTAAGCGGGACACATATGTATATACCTGTTTAACGCGTGATAAAAAGTTAATGTGAGTTTTTTAAAATAAATTTAAATACCTAATCGCACTGATTAAGAAACGATTTTTTACATTTGAAACTTTATTTTTGATAATAATTAATATGCAGTTGCTTTAAATATTAAGCATGTAGCACTATTTTTTTTTTTTTTTTTTTTTTTTTTTTGTCCTCATTTCGGAAACTACCGATGAGGCAAGTTTATTTAATAGGTTTTATTACATACAGTTATATGACAACAAAATTAATGTGCCCCATCCAATTAAGTTTATTAGGTCACATTAATTCTGTTTTACAAAGTGTGAATATAATTCTTAATTGTAAATAGTACCTTAATATAAATGAATATTATTTTTACGATTTTTCACCTCTTGTATTGTAAATTGATTAAACTGTTTGAAATTATCTGTTACCAGTTGTTCCGTAGTACCTTCAATAATTAAATTACTGCCAATTTTCGGAACCCGCAATTCCATACTTGTACAAGTACACTTTAAAAATTCCATGTCCAGTTATAAACTGCACATTAAAAAAATTTGGAATAAAAACTTTATTATTTAATCTTTCTTTAATATCCGGAAAAAACTGATATGCAATACCGTTGTAATTATTCCAAATTTGCTGAAATTTATCTATATAATAATTTTCCAGAATAATTTTTAATTTTTTAGCGTTTAGTAATTGATTTTGATAGGTAAACTGGTTTTTATGAATATATTTTACGTTACTAAATTCATTATTCAGCTTAATGTTATGTTTAATACTAAATAAAGTGATATGTTTTTCAATTTCCATATCCATCGGTTTAAGTCCTGCAATAACTAAAGCTGCTTTATAACTTATCGTTCTATAGGATTTTATTAGTTTTATAATGATAAGTCTTTGATAACTATATAACATTTTCTTAAAACGTTGTATTTTTAACATATCGGTATACATGATACTGCCATACAATATATTGCTTAGTATTACTGTCTTGTACAATATTATTCCCTTTTTGTAATTTACAGCCTTTTGATTGTTGTATAGTTTGTTAAAGATAAGTAAAAATTTATTTATTTTATTTTTTATAAAAGTAAAATTATTATAAAATTTTAAATTACTATCAATAATTATCCCTAAATATTTAAGCTGAGTAACATGTTTAATATCTAAACCATATTGATCTATATTTAAGTGACTGTTTTTCAATTTGTTATTCATGATCATACAATTTGATTTTGAAACGTTAATTGACAGTCCAAAATCTGCTAGAAATGTTTCTATTGCATGATAAACTCTTTCAATTTTATCTGCAAGTTGGGTTTGCGTTCTTGCCGCAAATACCACCGCAATATCATCAACATAGGTTATTACTTTTACATTTTCCGGAAATACCAAACTATACATTCTGGAAAAAACGATATTCCATAGATAAGGTCCTAAAACAGAGCCTTGTAGTATTCCTGTTACCACCGGATATTTATTTGTATAATTACCAATATTTATGTATGTAAATCTATTTCTAAAATAATTTATTATTATATTTATTAAATTTTCTGGCACTCTTAAATTATACAATAGTTTTACGAGACTATTTAGGTTTAAACTGTCGAAAGCTTTTGTGATATCGAGCGCTAGGAGACCGCAAATATACGATTTCTGCTTATATATTTTAATGTCTTGTAATATCGTGTAAATAGCTAGTTCCGAGGATTTATTTTCTAACGATCCAAATTGATTTTGATTAAGTATATTATTCTGGTTACAGAAATTTTTAAGTTTATTTAAAATACATTTTTCGTAAACTTTACTGAAATTTAACAGAAGCGATATCGCTCTGTACGAATTTGAATCATTTAGTGGTTTATTACTTTTTGGTATAATTACTGTTTTTGTTATTTTCCATTGTTCTGGGAAATACTGATTTCGATAGAGTATGTTTATAACAGTTGTAATTACTTTAGGAAATTTGATGTTGACAATTTTTAAAAAACCATTTGATATATTATCTAGCCCAGTGGCTACTTTATTCTTTAAATCTTTAATAATAGTTATTATTTCATTTGCTGTTATTTCATCATTTGTTGTTGTTACGTTAAGTGTGTTGTTTACTGTACTTTTTGCTTGAAATGGATTTGTATTCAAATATAATTTAGTGCTTAATAATTTTACTTTATCTTCATCACTTTCTGCTTGATTATCTAATGTGGGTATTTGTGTTACTTTAATTTTATCTCTCAAAAATTTTGTACTTTAACCCAAAAACATTTTTATCATTTGCTAACTTTCTCCAGGCATCTAGCTTGGCTTGCTTAATCTTATACTTATATTGTTTAAATACTTTTTTATAATTACTGCAGTATTGTGCTTTCGTTATTACACATTTACATTTACTATATTTTTTATACTCCCTATTAACTAATTTTTTGCAGTTTTGTAATTCTGCGGTCCACCAGTAAATACTTAATTTCTTTTTATATACATAAGAATATTGTAATACACAATCAACATAAAGTTGATACTCCTTTAACCAGAGATTAATATCCGTTACATATTTACATTTTACATTTAGATCTATTAAGTTTATAAATTTATCCATATTTTTTTCTAATTTATTGTAATCAATTACTTTAATTAAATTATCAGTGTTTGGTTTAGCAGTTATATTTATGTCAAATTTAATGTAGCAATGATCACTAGCGTTTTTTTCATGACTTACTTTCCAGTTTTTAATTAAATTTGTTATATTACTCGTAGCTAAAGTTAAATCTATAGTGTTAGTTTGATTTTTACGTTTAAAAGTATATATATCTTTAGTGTTTAGTATTTGTAAGTCATATAACTCAATTAGCTGTAGTAATTCTTTTCCTCTGCTATTGTTAACTTTATCCCATATTACATTACGTGCATTTAAGTCTCCAAGTAACATTAGTTTCTGTAAATTATTATTGTGAATATACATATTGATAACTTGAAAATATTTAGTTGCTAAGTTATTTGGAGGAATATACGTTAATATTATTACTATATGTTTTACTCTAATTACTAAGATATTATATAGGTCGTGATGATAAATCGTGCTTACGGGTAGTCCCACACGATATATTATCATTAGCTTATTGTGATTTAATTTACTATAGTTATTAGGAATACTCTGACTATTACTTTTATCGCATATAAATACTAAGTCAATATCATACGCAACGATATTTGCTAGCAACACATCTCTAGCTACTTTCGAGTGGTTTTCGTTATATCGTAATACTTTGATCATATCTAATTATTTTGTTTCTTTACTATTATCCTTACTGTCTACCGTTATTTCGTTATTTATTTTGTTAATGATTTTTGTTATTCGTATTTTGACTCCTCTTTCGTTTATCATTTCATAAATCATCTTTAACTGTTTAACTACCGCTTCCATGTTGACCGAATCTTTCTGTATCACTTGTTTAACTGTTGTTGCTGCTTTTTCGTTTTTGTTGATAGTATTAATTATATTCACTGTTTGTTTAAGATTGAGTATACCATTTTTTTGTGTTTCTATTCTTTCTTTTAATGGTAAAAGTGTTTTTTCTATTATGTTTTCTTCATTTTTCTTTGTTTTATATTTTATTTCTTTCGGAGCATTATTCAATTTGCTTTCACCTTGTTGCTCCTTTTCCGTTTCTTGTGTTTGTTTAATTTTTTTTTCCGGTATTTTATTTTTGTTCTGTGGATTTTTACCTATCTCCTGATCTCCATCTATCAAAATGTTTTCCTCTTTTTTTGTATTTTGTCTTTGCGTCCTGTTTTTGTACTCTTCCATATTACCCTCCATTTGTGTTTCAGTAGCTACTCTTTCTGTTTGCTTTGTCATTTCCTTATTTGTTTCCCTTTTTCCTATTAATCTATTTTCGTCGTCATCCAAACTTTCTAAACTTGACACTGCGTATAGGTTGTTAATTTCAATTTCATTACTATCGTCCGCGGTATTTCTATTTTCTGATGTTGATGGGTAAGATCTTTTACGTTGTTGTTTGTATACTTCCGTCGTCATTTCTTCTCTTTGTTCCTCTTTATTTGTTATTGTGTTTGCACTTTTTGTTATCTCGTTTTTTTCCCGATATGAAAGTTGGTCTTCTGAAATGAATATGCGGAATTGTTCATTTTCATAGTTGATAATTAATGATTCCGGTAAAATTTGTTTATTTTCCCCAGTTTCCTCAAGTGTCGCATATACCTGTCTTCTAAAGCTACAAATATGTTTGTACCCTTCTTCTGCTAAACCTGCTTTAATAAAGGATACCGGTGAGTTCATTTTTATATTGTGTTGTTTTAATGCATTTTCAATTATATAGTGTGGTATATGCGGCGATACATTTGATATTATGATACGTTTTGCCGAGTTTAATAATTTCCTTATTTGTTATTTTTTATTTGAATTGTGTGATGTACTTTAGTAATTTGTTCCACTAAGTTTTTATTTGATAAATATATACAAATTCTGCTGTTAGAAATACGCGATGCAAATAAAATATTGTTTGCTCCCACATATTTTCCTACTTCGTATATGTATTCTTTTAGTTTGATTTCGCTTATTGCATTTAGTATAATAGCTTGTTGTCTTTCTGGAAATAAATTTGTTTGTAAAACCGTACTGTACGATAAGTCATGTTTTTAGATTTAAGTTGTTCATAATTATCTGCTGGCCCTATTTGGGCCATTTGTTAATTTATCTGATACTGATAGTTTTACTTTACATTAATCTGTTTAATATATCAGATGTAATAACATTAGATAAGAATTACCTGCTTGTTGTATTATCGAATCTGTCTATTATATTTCTTATCACTTTAACTCACAGACGCGAACCGTACACTTCAACTGTTTATCGCTGATTGTAGCATGTAGAACTATTGAATGAAATAATTTTTTGATTAACAAATAGAATATGCTTTTAGGCACTATAATGATAATTCTTAAATATAATTTTAACATTTTCTTGTCGGCACCGAATTCAAATTACAACAATTAAAAAGAATATCAAATGAGTATAACAATACAATCGTTCGTTCGCTATAAGCAAGTATCGAAAACATCAAACAAACGTTTAATATGGTTCTTGATTTTTTATCCGAATTTGTGAACTAATTAAAGTATGAATGTTGTTTAGGAATAATCGTAATGTCCCCCTTAAGGGGTATAATTGACGCGCACAAACAAATAATATAACGAAGTAGAAGAAAGGAGTTTTTAGCAAGAAACAAAAACGACGAATAAACTAAAAAATAACATTTTTCTACGCGCAGAACCGCTTTTATTCTCGTTTATAATGATAATGGCAGTCCGCGCGAATCATCGATTGATTAATCGGCGTAAAAGGAATTGCGCGGTTCCGAATTCGGTATAAATTAACGATGGTGGGGGGGGGGGGCATCTGACGAACGTGTAATGTGTCAAGATTAGTATAAGTGTAATGAAGTCGGTGATAAATCGCGGGGACAATAATCGATGGGAGCGCTGTGATAAAATAATTTTCCGGCATAAAATGGATGAAATATTTATTAAAACGTAAGCGGACAGGGTAAATTTCTGACGTGTATTCGTCGCGAAAGATGAAAATAATAATGGTCCTCTATTAAGGAGGATAAGGTTAAGAAAGTGGAAATGCCGAGAAAAAATTGAAACACAAAATACCAGACCGAGTCTGACAAGTAACTTTGTCTAATTGATGGCCGCTCATTAGACACCTACTACGCCATTAGACCCCCCGTATTATTATAATTCTCCGTCCGCCGATCGCCGTTCGATATTTATTTATTTTCTTTTTATATTTATCATTCGGTGTCTTTGGACTTCTGAAAAATCGGCCGACAAATTGTTTCTTAAATGGCGAACGATATTTTACATCGAATATTTTGCACCGTGACTCATTTCCTGATTAATTCGGAAACAACGTTTGTACAGGTGAGCGCATATCAGTGAAACGTTTAGATGAAAAAATTTTTAAATTAGCACGAAAAAACTCTGGAGTTTATCCATCTTCGTTTTTAGCTGGTTCCTAAATACTAGACGTTACCTTGATTACTGTTTACCGTAATCGACTGAAAAAGTTATCATCACTTTCTCGAACTGACTGAAGTGTCTCATTTACGCTACAGTAATTCGTCCACGAGGATTACAATATTGCCACGCTACTTTTCCAAACTGGTTGCATGAGATGCCGAAATAAATTTTAATCGTAACCAGTTTAATAAGAATTGTACTATTGTATTAATTTCAAAAAAAGAAAAGAAAAAAAAAGGATTACATTGAACTTTCTTTTAATACGAATGTGGTCAAAATTAACTATAAATTTTCCTTTAAAATTAAACGATAATCATATTTATCGTGATTAGAAAAATATGATAGTCAATTTAAGCCGTTTTATTACGTCGATTATTTTCTACCATCGCAAAATTGAGAATTTCAAATAATTCATTTAGTGTGCTACTCAAAAATAGATAGCTTTCAGTTCGCGATATTGATTTTGCTAATCAGAATTTTACATTTTTTTTTAAAAATAAGTTGTGGGTCTCACAGGGCAAGTATGGCCGCTGTGTGAGTGCCTTACTTATATTTGCTTTTTTATATTCTATGGTTCCTGGATAACGTGGCAACAAAAACAAAATCAATTTTTCTTTCAGTAAAAATTGCTTATATATGATAGACGGTGTCTTTTTAACTTTCCCAAATCAAATGAGAAGCAGTTAAACTGTATTTTTACATTTTCCCAGTCATTGTTTTTTCGCCCTCAATGGATGCAATCGGCTACCCCTTTCTTCATTTTTAGTAAATATATGTTTGACCAATAAGAAGAGCTTTTTTGAATTACCTGATTGGTTGGTTTTTTTTTCTGCAGAATTTCAAAGCTAATTTTTAACGAAATAGAGCGCGACAAATGAAAATCTTTTTTAATTTCTCTAACCATCTCCCCCCCCCCCCCAAAAGAAAAAAAACAACAACACGGAATAAGGTAGTTTTAGAATTCGTTATTGGAAAGTTGAAATAAAACATCGTTCATTGGTCTATGGCAGGGAAGTTTTAGTTCTACTTCTGCGGTGCTTTAGATATGGAAAATTAAGTCTTAAAGTGAACCAATACTGACCGGAGAACCACGATTGAATAATGTTATATTTTCCGTGTGTTTTTAATTTTTACCGACACTATATTGCCGATTATAGTTCTGAAAGAGATTTTTTATTCTGCTTATTATTTTTGACAATGTCCGCTGCCTGCGGTATAATTATATTTCTTTCTCGGAAAAATTCTACGATAGTATCGAAACTAAATTTAGAAATAAAAAATCGCCCAGCAGCGTTTAGTGGTTTATTATATAATTTCGTGTTATCAAATTAAATTATAATAAAACAAAAACTGAGTTCCCAATGTAAATGAGAAAAATAAATAATTCTTCCTTATTACAACAAAAGTTCAGCCGGTATCAGAAAAGAAAAAAAACAGATTTTTTTTTTTTTATTAATTACAATTGGTCTTCATAGACCATCAAGCAATTGTACTGGAATGCAAATTAATGCGTAAGTGGCCACCACTATCAGGGTTCCCTGGGAACATCTATTCAAGTTTTAAGTAAAGTCAAAGACTCTAGAGCGCTTCAGCCGTCGAATTTCTTGGCTGTTGTCAAGCAGGTTGATGGCCAACGGATTGGTATGGGTTTCTAGGCGACTAGTATACCGTTGGATGGCAAGTTTTATTTCTTCCTTTACGTAAGGTATGTTAAAGTTTCTATGGAGTGTGTCTGTGGAGACGTACCAAGGAGGTGACACAATAAGTCTAATGGCCTTATTTTGAAAACGTTGTATCTTATTGATATATGTATTTTTAGAACAACCCCGTAAAGTTAGGCCGTATGTCCATACTGGTTTTAATATTGTTTTATATATTGATAATTTATTTGCGATCGACAAACTGGAATGCTTACCAAGAAGCCAGTAGAGTTTTCTCAGCTTTATATCGAAATGCTTTCTTTTTTGTGAGACGTGTTTATTCCACCTTAATTTACTGTCCAAGTGCAACCCAAGGTGTTATTTTACTTCATTCCTAATCGGAATTGTTTCGCCGTTAATTTTACTTGGCGGGCAGACTACATTTCATAGTTTGAATGTAACCTGCGTACACTTTTTCTTATTAAATCTGTCATCGATCTAACCACCTTTCAGATTTTGCTAGCGCCAGCTGTAATTTATTTGTCGTTATTCCAGCATCTTTATCTGCCGCAATAAGAGCAGTATCGTCTGCAAATGTAGTAACAGTTACGTCCTCACTGTCAGGGAAGTCTGCAATGTGCATTTGGTAGAACACCGGACCCAATACACTACCTTGAGGCACACCAGCAGATACAGAATAGATGTTAGATAGTTCATCCTGGAATTTAATTTCATATGTTCGGTCATCAAGGTAAGACTTTAGAAGAAGATTTGGATGAGGAATATTTTTCTTAATTTTATATAACAGACCACGATGCCAAACTTTATGAAAGACTTGTTTTATATCCAGGAATACACCTACACATACTTCCTTATCTTCAAAGCATTCTTGGATAATACGTTGGATTCGGTGTACCTGTTCAATAGTCGAGTGTTTTTCTTAAAAAACCCGAACTCGTGTTCAGGTATAATATTCTCCTCCATAATAAGAGGATGTAGTCTTTCTAAGATTAGTTTTTCCAGGACTTTGGATAGGATAGGTAATAAGGATATTGGTCTGTAGAAGTTACATCCTCTGGTGACTTTCCAGGTTTAGGAATTACCACTATTTGTGCCGGCTTCCGAGACAGCGGGAAGTATTGCAGGCGGAAGACTGCATTAAATATATCAGTAATAATCAAAATAGCTTTGCGTGACAGTTCTAGCAACACTTCTTTGGTGATCAGATCGTGACCAGGACGTTTTTTATTGATTAGTTTTTGAATCATATATTGAATTTCCTTTGGGGATGTTGGCATAATGGGGACACTAGCTGGAGCGAGGAATTTAAAAACTCCGTTATATCGTCCGAGTTTATAACCTTTGGATTAGGTTTAAAGACTTCACTAAAGTGTTTAGCAAATACCTCGGCTTTCTCATCATCAGCCTTGGCCCATGTACCGTCCGATTTTCTTATGCGAGGAGAATATCGTACCGGCCTATTTCGACTTTTAACTGCTTTCCACAGGCTGTAATCAGTAGATTGATTTGGAGACAAGTCCTGCAAGTAACGTTGTAGGGTTTCATTTTTAACATTTCGAATTAGTACGTTTAACTGTTTGGATTTGTTATTTAGTAATGTTTTATAAATGTCGTCGCGATAGCCTAGTTGCCAGAGCGCTTGACTTCCGTTACGGAGGTCACGGGTTCGATCCCGGATTATTACAAAGAGTTAAATTAAAAATACTCGCTAATAATCACGTGGAAGGCAATGGAAAACTTGCATACCATCATATACGCGCTAGTTCAGTACACACAGCAGACATACGCGGGATTTCATTTTTAGCGCGATAACAAGCGTCTGCAATCAGTTCCGGGTGTGGTCTTGCGTGCATACACTCGCGTTGCGCATAGCAATTTTCAAGAGCGCTGCTTATTCTGTACAAGTAGAATGTACAAATAGGCAGTCACGGTGCTCAAAATTGAGCGATACGACTCTATGACGATGAATGGTTTATAAGCGGGATTTCTTGCTATATGCCAATTTTGGCGAATTTTTCTTTTTTCCATTACTAAATTTAAGACGCGCCTTGCTAGATTAGATATTGTAGCTGGAGACTTAGAAGGAGGGGAAGATTTCCATGCCATAGTTTAAATGGTTTCAGTTAAGTACTGAACTGCTATGTTTAGGTCTCGTTCATTTTTTAAAGGAATGTTTAAATTCAGTATTTTATCCACTCCTTTTCGAAAGTTGTCCCAATCCGTTCGTTTATTGTATAAAGAAGGAGGTTTTTCTTTTGTTATTAAGCCTGTATTTATTGTAAGGATTAAGGCATTATGGTCAGAAAATAAGTTAAAACATACAGCACGACTGTGAAAGCTGGAATTTAAATAAACAAGAGATGAATATACCGCAAATAATGGGGACGTGGAAATGGCGCAAAATTGCAAAAACGTCGTGGACAGAAAAGAAATGAGACGAAGCGGGTTTAAAAATTGATGATCCACACTATTTCGAAAAGTTTAACCCTGTGCCGACGACATCGTATTAAGATAATAATGAACAAACTTGTACGAAGAAAATCAAAAGATGGTCCGAGGAAATTGACAGCAGTATATTAAGGAAAACGACGCATACGGTTTTATACAAGAAAGCGACTGAAACAAATATGTAGATGCAATAACGATGAATGACCTTCAGACAACTTATTGATACGGTATAATTAATGTAGAAGAGTCATTTTTTTAATTTTAATGGCACGCGCAGTAATTATGGGAATTTAAAAATTAACGGTTAAATTTAGACGGCGTTCCCATCATTATCTGGGGAAATTTTCTTAAATACTCTTGTTGTTCATTTAAAACGATGACGATGGAGAATATTCTCAGACAGTGAGCGACAGAATTAAAATACACCATTAATTCAACTGAATTTACAATTCAACCACAATATATTAGCACGAGGTGAGTTAATAATTTTTGCTAGGCAGTTACAGTTGGATGTAAATGTTCGAGTTAATTCGATACATAAAGTGTTGTTCTTCTGGGCTAAGTTAAACTTTCGTAAACAATTCGGAGCAGCTATCTACACACACGATGCAAGTGTCCTTGCCTGTGGGACGGAAAACGCGCGTATTTCTTCAATTATCGGCCTAACGTAGAAGCGGCCATCTGGAATGCCGCACGAAATAGTTGTGTAATATTTGTTCTGATTAGTTTAGTGAACTTCGGTGCACGGATTCCAGTGTGCAGATTTCAGTGTTGTCATGAGTCATTCTAAATACGCTCACGTGTTTCTGTGATTCGGCTAGGCTAAAAATCGACGTCTTGGTGTGGCTACCGCACTATATACTTATTGCGTGCACGGTATCGACCGAATGATAGCTTTCTTCTTGTTAACTTTACGACGGCTGTAAACTGTCTCGTCTACCGTTTTCAATTCAGGTAGCAGAGAGATCGTGCGTTGCTGGGCACACCGATTACAAAGGAATCTCTAACTGCAACGCCATGCTGATGACAACGCCGGCCATGATGATGATGGTAATAATCGCAGGCAAGTTTGACTTTTAAAGTCGTAAAGTATGACTGACGGTGGTCTATCAGCGGCTACATCAGTTGCTTTAATGAGAATCTGCAAGACATGCACGCAATCTTGTTAACCAGCGTTATACTCATAAAGTACTTCCAATTGAAGATCGCCGTGTGCGCGCCATTATTACTGGCCAAATAGCCGATGTTTTTTTACCATTCCTACGCAACGGTTAATTGTTTTCGAGCCTACTCTGTTCACTTCTCGGAGCACACGGAGCTGTCAGTTCGGCCATTTCTTACTTACAACTTGGTACAGCGCTATCGTAATCCGCCGAATTAGGCCGTTCGATCGTGCATCGAAAATGTTTATTTTAGTCTGAAAGCTCGGCAAGAATTTAAATAGTTACACGAAGAGAACTTCGTAGCGGAAGTCTTGAAATTTGTTATTTCCATCGCTTCTACATGTCCTTCGTACGCAACAGCCTCAGTGGTGGCCACAGAAATAATTAATTAGCGCAGTCGGAGTATTCGCGTTTAGATGCACTTGCATGCCACTGTTGCGGCATTTTCTGGCCACAATTTCTGTATATGTTTGCAGAATCCGTAACATTCGATGTGCTAGGTTAATTTAGAAATCGATTATTTATAAACATTACGCAGTACGCAGTAATGAATTCATACTATTTGGTGCTTTGCATGAAGTGCGGTGCTGATTGGTCGTCCGCTGCTGCTTCCTTTAGTGTATCCGGTAATCGAATCCGTGACGGAATCTGTGATACTACTAGATTATGCTTTTTAGTTCCGAAATTTGGCAGTTGCCGCACAGAGGAGCAAGATTGTCGTTCAACGGAGAACTGACGTTTCTTTTGATTCGCGATAGCATTTCTTGCAGCCGCCTTTGATCTTGATTTATGACTATCGATAAACATTTGTTTTATTTTGTCAAGTTTGTTAAACCAGTCGTCTTTCTTTCGTTGTATGTGCGTATCTGTCTTCGGATAGTGTCTTGCTAATAATATTAACACAGAACCGGTGAATGTGTTTTTAACTAGTTGATGAGTTTTCTTTTATTTCTGATAGGCCGCGGTATTCGCATGAAACTTATTTGTCTTTCATTTCGCACATGTATAATTTTGAATTTTTCAGGGATAAAAAGGACGAAAATGTTAAATTTCCGCGAATGATATGGAATGAATGTTAGTGTAGACATAATATAGGGTTAAAGGACTAATTGAGCATATTAAACACAGAAATATGGACATCACCGTTCAGGACAGAGGTAAATGAAGGAAATGAAAAAGTTGAACATCCCCGCTCCAGTTTTAGTTAAAAATTTTGATCCGTCAGCATTAATGATAGTACAAAAAATAGGAAGGGGGAAAGTCTAAAACAAATTTATTCCGGAGGAACGAAAAAATTTCAAACTCCGTTAGACTGTTTTAAATCATCTATGAAATATGGGAAAGAAATCCTGTTGTTGCACGACTACTGCAGTGGAACGAGATTTGGAAGAAGCGGAGAGAAAGAAAAATTTGGAATGTTGAGAAAGACCGGTAAGGTTTTAAAGGAAAAATAAGGAAGATTGCGAGAAGAAATAATGTAAGGCGGAAAGAAATAGGTGAAAAAATAAGAATTTTCTTAGGAGTAATACGTCAGTTTTGCAACTTTAAGAGGTCAGAAGGGATAAGACTAAAGGACGTCAATCGTAGACGCTTAGAAAGGAAACAACAGACTAAAATAGGATGTCTTAACGCAGCAAGAACCGCTGATCACGCGGAAGATTTAAAAACACCTAGGCAGAGGCGAAAAAAGGAATTTCGGTTAATATTACGTCCTCTGTTTAGAAAAAAAAAAAAAAAACGATTTCGAAACGCAACCGTGGATAAAGGAGCAATAGTCGAATTTAAAACGAATCTGTGTAACGTCACTTTACCTTGTGAGAGGCAAGACTTTTAGCTGGTTCAGTCATTTAGGAGCAGACGTGAAGGAAATATTTTCGATAGCAGAAACAATATTTGCGAAGGATTGGTATATAGTTTAAAGATACAATTGCTCGACTATACGGTCGACGAAAAGAAACAATACAAGATTTTGAAGAGAAAATAGGAAGCAATAATGAGGAAAAAGACTGTACTAACATAGCCAAAAGCAAATTGATTTTCCCAATCACGTTTACAATAATAATATGGAACGAGGAAAAAAAGTAGTGTGTCATCGACAAAAAGTAGAGAGCAAGAGTTTATAGATAAAGAAGTAGCAGAGATGGTATCAGTATTAAAAAGAGTAGGACTAACGCAGAAACCTTATGGAAGACCGCGAGAGACAATTCTTGACTCGGAACAGAGGGAAGAAGAAATTAATAGACGATTTAGCATAAAATTAATAATAAGTGAAGTGAGTTGGATTGGAATGTTTGTTTCAGTATTGAAGGCGGTATTTCAGTTCTTGAGTATAATTAACATTTAAAACATTATCGAATCATATAGACAAAAGTCGAGAAAAAAATAATTCAATATAATTTCAATTATAATTCTTCAAGAATCTTTTAATAATTCGTCAGCACTGGAAATGTAACAAAAGATAACGAGCTATTAACCGAAAGATTGTAGATAAAGCGATGGGTAGGTGGAGTAGTTTTTGAAAAAGGATACATTTCTCCAAGAGTTTAGATTTAATTTAGCTGCAATATTAGTTCGTTTGTGAGCGAGAGAGTTCTTGAGTACAGGATTTGTTCGGTAGGTAGCCCGGTAATGATCAAATGTGGCGTTGCAATACCCAGAGTGATGAGAATGTTCTATGACAACTAAACAACAGTGGTCGGCGAGGAAGTTTTATGCATATATATTTTTTGGGGGAGTTCGTCGACACAGACATTGGCCAAAGAACTGAGGACAAAAGGAAAAATGTAATTAGATCTTTACCCGATTAAAAATTGGGGATAGACAATCAGCATTCAAAACAGATATGATCAGTATAACATATAAAAGGGAAACTAGTACGGTGGAGGGGATAAAACGGAGAAGCTATAAAAAAGCGGAAAAGCGATGAGGGAAGCAAAATATGTCCAAAGCGTAAACGACAGATTTCAATGAGAGGTGAACTTAAAGAAGCAAAATTGAGAAACCGAGGATGAGGTGGAAGTTTCGACTGAATGGATAAATGGAATCAGAATTTGAAAATGAATAGGAATAATAGTTACTCCATAATTTGGGATGAGATGTTATTGGATTCAAAAAACGCTAAGAAATATCCCGGTAAAAGAAGCTAGACGAGTTAGCTGATCAGCTAAGTCATTGTCTTCGATTTCTGTCCAGTTATACATAAGAAGTCGATTTGTATGGAATGACGAAGGAAATGATTATGAAGTAGAGAACATATGTGAAGAATTATATGGTCGGTATAGTGTATGTGTGTGCGTGTCTGTGTGTGATGGGGGTCAAAAATAGAATGGCCTAGAGGACACTTTGAGAATCTGAAATAATTACGGACATTCTGGGAGATCAAAGAGAAAGAAATAAAGAAAACGACTCTTAAAATAGCAGTAAACTCGGCGTATAAAACTGAACAGAAGGAATGGAGCTTAAAAAACTCAAAATTATTTAGCGAAGAGAAAAAAAGGTTGAACGTACTCTATAGGATTCCTTAGAGTCGCCAGTGAATATTGTAAAGCGGTTTGGCAAAATAGAGCTTAAGGTATTTAAGAACTCCGATTTAATAACGTGGTGAGGAATAGGAACGCAACTAACAGAGTAAAGAAACGAAGAACAGCTGAAGGAAAATTATGTGGCTTATCACGAGTGAAAGTACATGGTGAAAACTAAAGAAGGAGGACAAAGATGAGAGATAATGTAGAGTTTTATTGCCGATTAGAGACAATATAAGTAAACATTTAATAATAAAATGGTAGCGCAGATTAGATTTTCAAATGAAAATAGGCGGAGTGGCACGTAAAGCAGGGATCGGAGTAAATTTTCAGGTTCCAAGGTGAAGGCGCAAACAGGCATTTTGTACGTGAATGAGATTGGAAAGAAGGGATCTGGAAGAATTTCCATAATAAAACAACAGTAATCAAAAATAGAATAGAAAAAATATTTGTAAAATATGAGCAGATCACAGGAATGCAGCGGGGAAGGGTCTTAATGAGGTTGAGCCTTTTGAAGCATGACAATTAGAGATGGCTGACCTAGTTATGGAGTGAAAAATAACTATCCAGAAAGACATCAAAATAACGAAAATAGGAAGTAAGAAGGATTATCACAATCTTAATTAAAGTAGGATCAAAAGAGCGCATTGTAAAAGTGACAGTAAAAGATTTAGCAGGAGAGATAAACAGATGGATTTTGGATAAAGTGTCTTCTAATGATGTTAAGGAGATTTGAAGTTGAAAATTAACGCGCGAAATATTCTGATGAGAGGACTAAATGAGGATGTCGTCGGAAAACAAAAGGGGTCAGGGATTTAGAGACAAAACAACAACTTTATTAAAGTACATGTGAACAAAGTTGGGCTAAGACAGGAATGCTGTGCTAAACCACGAAAAATTGGTCTTGTGATAGTGTAAAGGGGAGAGGAAAAATATAATTACATGCAAATATAAAATAAATAAATACCTCAATAACAAATCAAGCATGATGTTTCATGCGCTGAGCGTATGTCAAGTTAAAGATAACCGTAATTCATAATTGCGTAATAAAAACTTTTAAAACAAAGAAATCCGATTTTTCGCGGCGCAAAAGAAGGAAAGGACACGTCTTTTTCGCGCTATTTTGAACTTTTCGCCAATTTCGAAAGTACCGTTAAGGGAATGAAATACGGCTTTGTTCTCGACAAATTACGATCTTTCCAACGATACGTCATATACCCGGAAAAAGAAATAATTTTTTCAAAAATTTCAAGCATTCGGCGCTCCGAGGGCTTAATTTTAAAGTTGGAAACCCGGATGTTCCAAACTAGAAAAACATGCGAGGATGTGCACATTTTTAACCTTGTTCAAAATTTATAGCTATGAGTATAATAATGGAAAGCTACACGTAATTTCTTTTTTCAACCGTAAATTTTTTGATTTTATGAAAGGGCTTCTGTATTTTGCTTTATATTTTGAATTTCACTTTTAAAGGGTTATCTGGTGGTGAGTTATGAATTTTTGAGTGATTTTTGAGGTCATCTTAAATTCCATATTACGGATTCTTGACGGTTTTTTGGGTTTTTATCGCCCAGAAAAATCGGTTAGTTTGAAGTTATTGATTAACATAAAGAGAATTTTAATTCTAGTTTATGATCTAATTTTGAAGTTTATTAGTCAAACCGTTCGTGAGTTATTGATTTTTATTTGATATTTCTGTCATTTCCGAACCATCTCATTACGATTTCGTATATTATATATGTGTATGGAATTCTAATAAGTAGAAAATCATTTACTTTAATAAATTAAAATAAATACCTCAATTTAAGGAAACGTTTTCGGACATAGCCCACTATCAGCTAACGACACAGAGTGTACTCAAATCAAACAAAAAACACACTGCAGAGAAATATTGGAATTACATGTATATGTATAGGAAAATAACAATTTGTATGTCAGTATATGTACTGTATAAGATTAAGTTTGTACCATCGATAATATGAATAAACACAACAATAAAAATTTTTATTTTCTAATTGTATAAAAATTCTAATATATTTTTATTTATTGTATTATTGAAATGTAACATTAATTTTGAATACTTTTATTTCGTAACGTTGATAAATTTTATTTAGAAACAAATTATATGTTCTCTATTCGCTGAAAATATGCGTTTCTGTGGACGTTTTTAATTTTATTTTATTCTGTTTTAATTTTTTAACGGTAGTCAATGCGTAGACATGGCTACGAAATAAGTTCGCTGTAGATATCAGGGCTCAGTAGAGTGCTTTGTCTTCCTGAGAAAGCGAGCTTGCTAAGAAAGCCGACCGTACTTCTAACGAGACCGCATGTACCTGTTGAAAAGTTCTAGTATGTTTGAGGGGGAAGGTGGTGTAAGGCACATAACTGAGTTGATTTAGCAGCGATTTCTGTAATACTGCTACCTGAAGGACCTATGTGGCTCGGTGAGGAAAGTAATCTGATAAGAAGATGATGCCAACTGGTTAATATGGATTGCACTAACATAGTTATATTCTTGTTGAGTGGGTAGGAATCAGATATTACGAAAACGTGACTGACAAATAGAGGTGATCGTTAATTGATTTAGGGCTAGGAGTAAACCTGGAGTTCAGCATCAAAAACTGAGCAGTAATTATGTACGTGGAATGATGATAAAATAAGATTAGATTGAAAGGAACGGGCAGTAGAGTGGAGTTGATAATTTTAAAGGGTTAAGGTAATTCTGGAAGAGTAGAACCAGTTTTTCCTGAAGTACCGATCAAAAAAGAAACCTAAAACAACTGGAAGTAGAGTGTTCCAAGGAAAAAGAGGTGATAACGCTACCAGTTAATTCTATATGGTCAACTTAAAGATTCGATAGAAGGAAATTTCTCATTCAGCCTGCGGGAAATTCGCAAAAATAGCTTGAAGAAAGGTAATGAAAAAGACTAATATAAATACACGCCGATTTGACCCCATGTACTTATGCTGTTTCGGCGACATCGTATATTAAACATGGTCGGATAAATATACGGCAGCAAATGGGAAATGATATAAATGAGGCCGGTTCGAAGCCGCGATAACCCCTAATAAATATGTGTACGAATAAAACGCTGTAAAGAGCAACTCAAGTTATTCGTTATCTACTGGTTTGCGGTATATTTACGATTGTAATAATTTCAGATGACGAGATGTTTAACGGATCGATAAAATATAATTTACACGCCGCTTAATAAGATAATTTACCGCGAGGCCCGGTTAAGAAGAAATTAAGTTATTATTGGGAACTCGGATAGCCGGGAACGCGCATTATGCATATCCGATTATAGGTTGAAAGCGATACGGTTTATCGCGTATCACGCTGCGAGTGTTGGGCAATATTCTGAAGATTGGAAACGGCCGCCGTAGGAGTTTCGGATGAGTCCGGAGGACAACGGATATTTAATGATTATTACGGTCGCGACGGATGTATCGATGTCACTGTCTTTTACCGGTCCGGTTCATCATCAAACATCCTGCAGATAGAAAATATATAATATTCCAATAAAAAATAGAATAGAGCTGGAAATGAAGAACCGATATCTCATCGTGGAGACGTCGAACGGCTAATATGAAGACCGTATGACACAAACGAAACCAGCGGTAAATGTACCGAAGGATGTAGTAAGATATGAAGTTATTTTTTCTTCCTTTTTTTTTTTTTTTGTTTTTTTTTAAATCGTGAATTTAGTACGAATGAGAGAGAGAAAGAGAGAGAGCGATGAAGAGAGATGGTGCCATTATTGAAATTTACCGGAATATTCTGTAGTAATTATTGAGGCTGATGCCTACTGTGATCTTTGCAGGGGGCTGATTAGTAAGACGGAGTCCGAGATGATCTTAGAACTTTAATCGATAAATTACATCGAAAGCTGATTCTGCTGCAGTTTTATTTTTCACCGGATAATCGTTTCGCAAACAAGGAGGACTGTGATTATTTTCAATCTGGATTGATCGTCTAGTCATTTATTATCTTTTCCGTTATTGTTGTTCGATCAAATAAAATCGCTTATATCGATGGAGCTATTTAAAATTGGATTTTTTTCTCAATTTCAGATTATGTTCGTTGCTCGTGGTTTAAGGCCAGAATAATACGAAAAGTTGGAATAAAAAAGTTTCTTTATTTATTTTTTCATAATGAATACATTTTTCTTTTTAGATAGTTTCGGAAAAAAAGTGTTTTTTCAATTTTTTAAATGAACTTAATGGCAATTTTTTAATTTTTATTTCAAGCGTTATTTAAAAGTTTATTTTTTTTTCTAGTTAACATTTCGGTTACGTTCCCAGCGATACGGGAAATTCATTTTGAAAATCATTTCTGAAAAAATGACATATCAAATCCTAATATTGAGTTAATAACGTTTTTTGCTTACAGAATGCCTTTATTTATTCTTCTTAAGATGAAACTGTGCCCTTTGAAATACGAATTACTTTTAAGTACTGTTCGAATATTTTTTCACTTTAGAAAAAATAAAAATATTCTTAAAAAAAAAGCACAAATCGTTCAAAATTCTTTTAAAACAATTTTTAAAATTATTAAAACTTCCCATATATATACATATATATGTATATTGTAATGTTATATTATTTAATTTATTTGTTTGATTATCCCCACCAGGGATGCCAAATGTAATGTTATATTTTATTTGAAGGCCCTCAGAGGTGCTAACCGCGAGGTTCTTTAGGACTTACGGATTTTAATTTATTAAATTTTTATTTTATTATGATTAAATTGTTATTATTAAATTGAATTTTTTTTTTTATAAGGTATATTTTTTACTAATTTCCTACGCTTATCTATCGTACCGCTGAAAAGGCAATGATTAATTATACATATATGTATATAAGTGGAAATAAACGATGATTAACTAAATTAATATAAATTGTCCCTAATACTTCGCTGCGGCTACTGGGTGGTCGTTGGTCGCTGCTGGCAGATGGGTGTACGTTAGTGGTTCACTCTGGATCCTGTTGAACGCGGGGAGAAGACACAGTAACGAAATTAAAATCTTTTACAGCTAATTACGAAAAAAACCGAGTTTCGAAACGATCAGATTACTATGACCTTCTTGGATCGAACTTGTTTCGGTTTTCAGAATGGACTGATTTTTTAACTGAAAAAAGATTGGTAGTGTTCCGCGACTTCACGAAGGGTCAATGAATACTTGACGAAGAGTTGATGAATACTTGACAAAGACTTGATAAGAAAAAAAAAAAAAAAAAAAAAAAAAAAAAGACTTGATGAAGACTTGACCAACACTGACTTTTTTCTTCCATGATTTTTTGTGTCATTCTGTTTCTGTACTGACCAACACCTCACGCATCCGTCAAAGGCGAAATCGATCTCGATGCGACAACCTCCAGCCAACAACCGGTTCTCATTTACGCACCATTCACTCTCTATGTTATAATTAATTTTTTATTTGTTTATTTTACTTTATTCTATATTTCTTGATTTTTTATTATGCCTATGTAATGTGCACATTACAATATATATGTAATAAATACTTATTCAACAGTCGGCCAAGGAATAAGTAATTGCAACAGAGGAAGTTTCAGTTTGCTTTAGACTTTCAATATATTTACACATTTTCTTTGGCTGATTACGGGCGTAACTTTGAATCTAACCCGAGTATTTACAAGACTATGAATATTTAATTAAGCGAACAATAATTTGAATAGTAATCAATAGTTTAAATTGTACTTACCACCCAACTTTGTGTAAGTATCGGAATGTTATAAATTTACAATCAAACTAATCTAATACCACTGTAAAGTTCCAATATTAGTAATAGTCGACAATTAAGATTAACAATTAATTTAAAGTAACGTTTTTTACATTTTCTCTTGATGGTTATGTAGTACTATTGCGTTCGTTTCATAAACATCGCAATTTTAGTTCTTTATTGAACCCTGAACCTGTTAGTCGGCACATAGAAGGTTCTTGAGTAAATTGATGAATACAACATCGAGAACTACCAAGGACTTTTGTAATGATTAAATTATGGCTATTGATCTACAAAGCATTCCGGTATTCCTTACGCGTTAATTTAATTTTAATCATGTTTTTCTTATTAATAATAATAAATAAAGCGGAGAATTCAGATATAGCTAATGAAAGGAAATCCCATTAAAACTGAACAGTGATTAATATTTACTCGAGAACTGTGATCAATTGTGTGCCCACATTTTAAAAAAATAATTCTTTCATAAGCCTAATTTTAATTAAAGTATTCGTAAGAAGTTCACTTATAAGCTTTAATAATTTTCTGCTTACTTTAGAGATCGGTTTTCACTTGAACAAATTTTCAAAAGTGGTAATAACAGCAGCGACATACATTCAATATTCCGCAGATGTCTACCGGGAGCTTTGACAAATATTTTTTAAGTTTTGCGCATGCCTGATTTTTCTATGTAGTGTTTATAGTCCTTCCAAATTATCGATGATTATTGAAGGTGTTACCGATACAATATTTTCTGTTATATTATTATTATTAAATTAAATTTTACGTTCCATGTGCAGCAACTATGACTAGAGACACGGGAGGAGAAGGAGGATTAGATCAGTGAGTAGAGTCCGGACTTATGAAGGAAAGGATTAAACTGGATAATGAAGAGGAGTTGTCTTTAAGGATGAGCGGAAGAGAAGAAGGTAGGTTAGAAAATTTCTTTTCAAAGGAATATGAAAGGCATTCGGTGAGGATATGGTGAATGGTGAGGGAAACACTGCACATGGTACACTAAGGAGCCTCAGTTCCATTTAGTAAGTATTCGTGGGTGAGGCGTATGTGACCCAATCGGAGTCTGGTGATGATTACGTTATCTCTTCGATTTGGAAGTGATATATTCCACGGTGATATTGACGGCTTGATTACGCGAAGCTTATTCGCTTGTGATGTTTGCTGCCATTTCCTCTGCCATAGGGTTTTTAAGCTATGTTTTATATAAATTTTAAGATCGGTTGTTGGAACAGGAATGCTTGGCACCGGCAAAGTATCAGCAGTCTCCTTTGCAGTCGTGTCTGCTAATTCGTTCCCTTGAATACCAGCGCGGGCAGGAATCCACATGAACGTTACTGTCCGATCTAGTCTCGACGATACTAATTTGAGAATTTCTTTGGCTACTGGATGTGGACAAGGCGTTGAATGCTGAGAGAGAATCTGAACACACTACGGACGATTAATGTGAGTCAGATCTTATGAGGAAATCGACAGCGAGCCAGAGAGCATATAATTCGGCGGATAGGACGGAAAACGGTTCCGGGAGTGAGTAACGGATTATAGCGACATCATCAGAGACGACTGAGCAGCCAGCAAACGTATCGAATTTAGACGCGTCGATGTGGAAGAGGGACAATCCGGAGGTTCGTGTTCGAATGTTTTCCTCTAGTTGTTCGATGGATGCGCAATCCCTTCTCAGTGCGACCATTGAGTGATCTATCTTGATTGGATTGTCATCCCACGGTGGAATTAATGCATTCGAGAACCTAAGTACCGGTATATTACGAACGTTTATCTTTGACATGATACTGCGATTGTTTTGGAGAAGGCAGGGTCGATGATGAAAACAGCCGTGGTGAAGAAATGTTAATGATTTAGTAAACAATTCTTATATTTTATTTTAGATAGGATAACATTAATCTTCGGTGTGAAAACAATAGAAAAAATATTATTCCCTTATTTTTTCTACGCAGTTAGTGTTTCGATAATTTAATAACTTTTTATACAAAACTTATGTATATGGTTTTATACATAAACAGGCCTGTAACTGTGGCTGTTCAAACAACCCCTAAAAGTTTTACAAACAATTTTACAGACCAAACAAAACTTGAATTATAACGTATTGAATTGATAACAAAATATTAAGAGAAATTTGAATTACTGCTTCCGGATTATTTATTTACTAAAAGCAGATGATGCGGTGGATCTGGGATTTTTCGTTTTTTTAAAAAAATAAATGGAACGGGATACAGAAAAATCTTAAAATCAACCATTTCAGTTTGTTTTATCTATGAACAAAACAAATGCTAATATCTGTAGGGAGAAATAAGAAGGCAAATAGCTTTAGAAAAAAATGGTACTTCTTGTCTACATCGGATTTTGCGATATACGCCTCTGAAACTTGACAACTAAAGAAAGAAGACATCAAACAACTTCGAGCGTTTGAAATGTGGGCTTATAAGACGATAGGGGAACATTAACAAATCAATACTACCGAAGTTGGAAATAAACAATCATGAGTGACTGTTAACAATCATTAAAAGAAATTGTTTCAGATTTTTGGGACATTTAATGCAAAGACAAGATTCCCTAGAAAGAACTATTGCAAAGGGAAAAGTAGAGCGCGATGAAGAAACAGAAGTAGAGATCGCCGACTAGATGGGAAAACAGAATTCAATAACATAAGGGATATACGAAAACATTCAAGTGATTCAAGATGGTAAACAGTGCAAAGAAAATGCCGAATAGTGAGTTAGCGAGTGATGTTACCATACTCAATCGGCAGTGGACACAGATGGAATGAATATCTGCAGAATTATTTTATGAAAATTTTTTATTGCGGAACTATGCGAATTACAATGTGGCTTATCAGGGCACCGACCCCTCCCGAAAGTTAATGCTGGCTATGTGTCTGCAGATGAACGATATGTAATTTTTATGATATACATCTCATTATATATGTACAGCTCTGATTGTAGGAAATTTATGTTTTGTCATTCAAGAGTCTTCTTTCTTGGACTTTGTGATCCTTACCCCACACCTCCTAATGGCGCGCTCCCTCGTCTAACAAAAATCCTATTAGACTCCAACATCGACCTCCAACACTTCAAAAACCTCAATACACCACCTCCTCTTCCACCCTGGGCTACCCTACCAGCTGAAATCGATTATTCCCTTGTACATTTCTCCAGGGGAAAAATCTCCTCCTCCCCCCTCTGCACCAGAATCTTCGCAACCCTTAAAAAATATTCAAATCACCAAGCCTACTTCACTGACGGCGCGAAATCATGCCCTGTTTCCGAATCGTCTCCTACTGCTTGTTCCTTTCACTCTAACCTAGTTTCGTCGTCCGCCCGCCTCCATGACCGCTGTTCCGTTCTCGATGCCGAACTTTATGCCATTTTCCCTAGCCCTCGAATCCACAGTTAAATCCCCTCCACCCAACAGCCGCATTTTGATTGTATCTGATTCACTAGCAGCTTTGGAGTCCCTTCCTCAACAATCCCCATCGAATTACATAACCAACTCTATACAATCCCTAATCCTAAAATTAAGATCATCCTCCCACCAAATTACTTTCTTATGGGTGCCAAGCCACACCGGACTTAGGGGTAATTACTTAGCTGACATCGCTGCTAAGTCGACACTGTCGTGCCCCATGCCCTGTTCCCCTCCTCTTCCCGCCGACATAGTAAAATCTATAAAAATTCTTGTGCAATCCCAATGGAAGCAAGATTGGCTCACTAGACAATCTTGCTTTCTAAGAGAGATCCTTGGTTCCCTCCTTCTGACCTCCCCAGAACCCACTTTGTGGCTATGGCAAGACTCCGCATTGGTCATATTTCGCTGACTCATGATCATCTCCTACTTAATTGCGAGCCCCCTTTCGAATGCCCCTTTTGCTCCCTTCCCCCCTCTCCTACAGTAAAACACCTGCTCCTGGAGTGCCAATCCTTCGCGCTCCAGCGCGCCAAGCACCGGATAGTGTCTTTGCAGTCGTCTTTGGCCAACTCGCCTTTGAACATTGCAGACACTATTCGGTTTCTTTATACAACTAACCTATTTCGAACCATTTAACTCTCCGATTGCCATAGTGTTGTAATAGCCCCGGCAGCTGTACACGGCACTTAAAAAAAAAAAAAAAAAAAAATTTGTAAAGCGTAAATTAAACTAAACGGAATTAATCGAAATTGAATACTGTTATTAAGTATATATATATTTTTTTTTTACTCCAAAAACCCGTCTTACCCGCTTAAATACGGCGTTACAACAACATTAATATTTTGTCAAATCGCCATGATTACGGATACTAGTCGGCAATTCAATTTTAATAAATTTCATATGTTTGTGTATATGTATTTTTACTTGTTTTTACTGGATAAGAGTGTTTTTACATGTAAAAGTATATATTAGTTTATTATAGAACGCCAAATTAACATTAATATGGTTTTGATTGATGCAGCTGTTTCTCATTGTTATCTGCTTTAGATTTTCATAATTAATTACTTACATAAAAAAATGTTTGATATAGGGTTTTCGAGTGATTATTTTGTTTGATAATTGTTTAATTCAAATTTAATTCAAAATAACTTTAAACTTTCACGGCCTTTTTTGTTAACCGTTCGCCTGTTTTCGGTACAAATCATGTTCAAATTGTTCACAACTGACGTTTCGAATAAAGTAGTGGTATTTGAAACGGCATTACGAGCAATATGACGCGGTTTGTATAACGAAAATAGAGAAACGGTTAAATGTTTAATTCTTTCTGCGTATTTTATACAATTACCTCAATGTTTTTACCGGTATGTAATAAAACCTTTAAAATGAAAACCGAACACGAAAATATCTTTGAAGTTTTAATATTAATCATTTAAATTTGATATTAAATATTTTATACGGATGATTCATGGCATTTAGCCGTGTAAATTTCTGAAATAGAAATTTAATAATAAATGATCTGTAAAGTTTCCACAGAATTACAAATGCTGCCCATGTTTGAAATAAGAATAAAAAATAAGTTTCAGAAGAATAAATTAATTTTATGCACGTAAAAATCAAAATATCTAGTTTGCGTCGATGTAAAAAGTTTTCTCGTAGCTCTTGGCACACAACGTCTTGATTATTTCTACTTTTGTTTATTTTTTACACTTCGTACCTTCTTCGTCGTCGTTGCTCGGTTCCGAGCGTCGAGGTCTATCATCTAATGTTATGTATGATTAGTCTCTAGTCTTCTCGATTTTCTGCCGCTCGTATCAAATCCTTGATTGATAAGCCCATCCATTTCTTCATCTGGTCCACATATCGGTTTGGAACACGTCCTCTTCTCCTTTTCCCATCCACTTTTCCTTGTATAATCAATTTTTCAATGGAGTCTCTTCTGATCACATGTCCGAAGAACCGTGATATCTGTTTACGGATTGAAGGGAGTAAGCGTTCCTGTTCTTTAATATCGAATTCATTTAATACAGATGTATTGTTTCTCTTCGCTGCCCATGGTATCCGTAGAGTACGTCGGTAGCATGTCATTTCGAAACCTTCAATTCGTTTCTGGGAAGTGACGTTGATGGTCCATGACTCGGATCCGTAGGTGACGACTGGAAATACCAGCGTCCGGATCAAATGCAGTTTCGTATGTTTGCTTATTCCATGATCCTTCCACAACTTTTCTAAATTTTTTTTTTTTTATTTAAATAAATAAGTTGTGGGTCTCACTGGGCAAGTATGCCCGTTGCGTGAGTGCCCAACACTCTTATTATCGTTTATTCTAGTAAATAAAATTACAATTGATCATTCTTACTACTTAGATCGAACGTATTAAACCAAAAAAATAAAAAAATAAAAATAAATAAAATATATCAATCAACGCAATTATATACATAAATAGCACAACAATACACCCGTACATAGGGACCGCTTACATATTACATTAATATACAGGAAAGAAAAAGAAGGGAAACTGGTAAATAGATGGTCTAAAAGAGCCCTAAAAATGCAGCAATAAAAAATAAATGGAAAGGAGGATGCAGCAAAATTCCTTAATCTTTGCACCATTCTTTCAACCACTTCCTTACTTCCCTCTTCCATACACCAATTTGTTTTTCGTTTATTATGTGACTGGGCATAGTACTCATTAATTTAATTAAAACCGAATCATCTGTATTGTCGATTCGTAGATTTACCCCTCTAGGATGAATGTAACAGGTATTATTTTGATTCCTTGTTAGTCGAGTTTTTGGTCTGGAAGGTAACTTTACGTTATTAGCTAGAACACTCATTGTATTATTAATTTTTAAACCAAAAACAATTTGAAAAAGTAACAATGGACAGAACGGAATAGGAACGATTGAAGAAAATCAGTAAGGTAATTTCATTGATTGATTGATTGTATTGTTACTGTGAAATTCTTAGCTAACAACGTAAAGTATTTAGTGAAATATTTTAATGCAGCGTTATGTATCTGTTTAACACCACTTTTGTATTCATATTGTTGATAAAATTAAATATTTACGAACTTCGTTAATATATACCAGTACTGATTCTGACGAAATTATGCTTTATTATATTAACGATGTGAACTTTGTTGTAATCCCTCCTTAACTGGAATACCGATTTCAGCAACCCTGTTCCTCCGCACTATACAGGTATCTTAATTTCGGGCGCCAGAGCCGTGAAAACGACTCAATAAAAAAAACTTTACAAAACACGTAAGAGTTCGATAAACGACGATGATACAGGCCTCAAACGGTGAATCTACGCTCATGGCGAATAAACAGCGATCACACCGTCCGACAGCACATAGACAACACAAACTAATATAGGCAGACAGATTTACCCCGGTCGATGCATGTGATCTTGCCGCTGTTCAACCCCGAACCCCGCTAGTGCAGCTATTTAATCGCAGATAAACATTTTATAATAATAATAGATTTTTGTTACTTTAATTTCCGAAAGTGTTCAGTTCAAAATTTCCGTCTCATCTGCGGGCAACAAGTGCGGAATTCCTTAATTATTGATTTTACATTGATTCTCTGTTTTCATTGTTATTTACTTTAAAATTACGTTACTTTCCCGCATGAATGCACTATTAAGAATTAAATTATAATTGAAAAGATATGACAGAGAACAACCTAGCCTGATTTTACGTTAATTTTTCTTATTTGTTTTTTAATTATAATAAATCGCTCTTAAATAACCACACCAGCATTCGTGGTTTCACAACAACTTTTAAAATCGTCACACCGAAATTCCCATTATATTATTCACAAAATTAATGATTTACCCCGCAGTATATTCCGTCGTTATAGTTGTTCTAATACGTATATGTGTTTTTATTTTAATATTAATTAACACGTACCATATTAATAGTATAATTTAAAATGAGATGTATACACTAAATTCTAACGTAACTCTTAGAAGTGTTGTTGCGCGAATGAGATAAATCTAGAGCGGCAAATTTTTTAAAAATAAACACAAGTCCCATTACTAACTAAGTTAATGGTAAAAATAAGTTTATGATACAATTTTTCATCAGTGTTGGTTCATATGATTTTCATTTTTTATTAATAAACAATAATAAAAGAAAAGTATATTTTTTAGATACCTGCAAAATCAAAACATTAATTAAATGAAATGAACCTCTGGATTAAATGTATAATAAATCATGGAAAATGACATATGCAGTAGTAGGTCGGTTAGCGGAAACAGCAGGAAGGCTATTTTTCCAAAAAAAATTTAACTTGTATTATGCTCTATTTTAAAGTAATTTGTAAATTGTACTCTTCTATCCGGTTTGAAAGCCTCGAAAAATAGTATAAAATCCGTAATTTTGTATATTATTTATATTTTTAGAAACATTTTTATTATTAGTATCTTTCAATTTTTTTTGCTGTACGTACTGTCATTTAAATATCTATCGTATCAGTTGTTGCTATGAATTCAAAAATGTATAGCTGTTAACGGGACCTATGTCGAAAAGTGACTATTATAATTTGTTAAATACGCAGTTTTCTTCGCTTTAAAACTGGTTTCATTCATTTTCGTCAATTAGATACGCGATCGGAAGCATTAATTTTGAGTGTAATACTATGATTATTTTTGCGGTATATTATTGAAATGTAAATATTACATGGTCACAAATTTAAAAATATTAAATAATTTGCAATTAAATTTAACAAAAATAAATTTTAAATTTATATATATTACGCGTGGAATTAACGCTTATTAAAATGATGCTTTTGAAGAAAACCATTCGTTTATAAAACATTCATGAAACGATTAAACTTTCAAGTTATTATAAATAATATAAATACTCGGTTATTATTATTTTGAATTGTAAATTAAATCCGAAGTGTTATACTCGTGAATTTATACAGATTTATTTATATATAGGTATATATAGGGCCAGATTTAAGGGGGGCCAGGGGGTCAGTGGCCCCGGGCCCGTCACCAAAAGAGGCCCTTCACTGAAAAGGGGCTACCCGCTAATCGCTCAAAAATTGAAAATTAAAAATATGAATAGTACGCGCACTCAGATGCTGAAACGATATATCATTCTGATTTTCATGGCGATGTTGAATTCCGAATGCGACACATTGCCTGAATTAAATTTTAATGATCTAATTTTGAAACTTTCGCTATTAAAAAATCTCGACGCGTGTCCCTCGTTTAGAATTAATTATTAAGGATCGATTTTATTAATTTACTGAATAAATAAAATAAAAAATGTGTACTTCAATTATGGGGGGGGGGGGATTAAGTGAGCCTTCAGCAATTATTTGGCCCCGGGGTATTTTTTTTCTTAATCCGGCCCCGGGGTATTTTTTTTCTTAATCCGGCCCCGGGTATACATTTGTACAAGTTTCAATCGTCTAGGATATAATATAGATAAAATTAATTCTTCCGTAGTAATTAATATTTCGCAGTAAAAATATAAAGCTGCCGATTGATTTAATTTTTCTGGTCCTTAATAAGTTTTTATTATTATTTATTTTTCCATGCGCCGGTAAATGTAGCAAATATTTTCAAAGTAGTTTTAATATTTCAAAAGAAATCAGACGTCTCTAAAAAGCGCATCTGCTGGTATAGATAAAAATGAACTTTTTTTTGTCCCCCCAAAATTGTTTTCATAATTACGGTTCTGCCTTTCATTGGTAATTCATTATGGTGAATTTTAGCTTCTTATCGAAATTATTCATTTTTTTAAATAATTTTAGGTATATATTGTGGGTCATGAAGAATTATAATATTTTCAGGTCCATTTTTTGAAAATTGACAGAGCCGATGTAATCAATAAATGTGATATTTCAGTGTGTAATATTATTTTACATTGATTTTGATGATTTTTTTTTGATGACCTAAAGTTCTTGGTTTTACTATGTTTATATCGAATAATTGAGCGGTATATAATAAAATCAAATTCAGAATTCCGTTATGTTCTGCAGTTATTTAAACGATAAATAATGTTATCAACTAACTCACATAGTACATTTTCGGTTCGAGGAAGGGGACCGCGCAGATCTTTTGCTAATGATACTATGAAAAATAGTTACAACTATGGTCAGTGTAACTATAAAATGAAACCGGTGATAGAAAAGACTAGCAAATTTTACAGATGAAGCAGATTGTAGATTCATTTTCTTTTTCTAAAAACTGTATAACACTGAACATTTCCATA
The DNA here is from genome assembly GCA_039619475.1 of Icerya purchasi. NCBI lineage: Eukaryota > Metazoa > Arthropoda > Insecta > Hemiptera > Monophlebidae > Icerya > Icerya purchasi. The sequence goes on along the minus strand of CM077116.1, from coordinate 5,136,308 downwards.
AACTGTAAAATGGCATCGAGAAGTTCTAACTATCTTGTATCACATTTGTCTTTACATATTTTCTCAACGGCATCGTTGTTTACAATAATATTTTCTAATAATCGTTGAATTCTTGTAAAAAGCCGAATACTACTAATAGTATCCATAACATTTCTGACATTCTGAATTTTACAAGCAATATGTTATCATCGTCTATCGTGCTTCATTTGATATACCATAATTTCGAAAAGAAAAATTTTGTGATTATAATTTCCCTTTCAAACATTTACATTTTTAACATACGTTTGGTACGCAGGCCTCATAAATCTAACATACATTTTAGGGGGGAGTCTAAAAAAGGCACAAGGTACTTTAAATACGCTATTGAATGTTAAAAATAAATTGTTTCTTTTTAAAAAATTTTTGAATTACGGCCGTTTTTAAATTAATTTATTACAAAATACTTTAGTATTCAATTCATTTAATAAAACTGACGTTAACCATCAAAACACAATAACAATAATCATACGTATCGGTGGAAGCGAGTTTGTATAGAGGACGGGAAATAATCTTTTGCGCATAAATCGATTTGGGTATATTACATCTCAATTAGTACTATCGCGCGTGTCGCAAAGAATAATTGTTTGCATTTCCGCTTTTATTAAATCATTTTTAATCGAATATTTTGATACTTTGATGTTTACGAATATCATTAATTATTGGTATGTTCCCTATTTTTTTGTTTTTTGTTTTTTGAAATTGCAATTACCAGGTTTCCTTTCAAAGGATGGTAATTTTGTTTTTATACTTATGTTAGCTTTATTGACACCTACATATATATATATATATATATATTAGTTGGTGTAATCTGTTTACATGACTAATTTTCGCTGATGTGCGTTGGATGATTTTGAAACTAGTTATACATCAACCGTTGCTCGTTTTAATTCATCTAGAGAGCTATATGTATCGTGTCTTACGGAATCAAAACCTTCCGCCCCGCGTGACGAAAAAGCGTGATTCGATACTTTATTCCGTTTCGGTCGGGGAAGCGGGCAGGTTTCTAGTTTGTAGCGTTCGGTATTTTCGCTAGGGGCATTTTATTTCTGACTTTGAGACAGCAAGTCCGAAGGAACAGAGGCACGTATAAATGAAAAGAAACGAAAGAAAACAGTAAAGGAATAAATAAACGGCAACGTGGTCGGGGGAAAAAAAAGCGAACCTAGTAATGAGTGGTAATTAATGTGAGGCGTCTTTCGGACTAATGATCCGGTTCTTCGAATGTTACATTTTAAACTGGTTGTTTTTCGAAACGACCGATGACTTTTATCATCGTGTCTGCGCTCTTATCAACGACGATCATCTTTACATCGGAACAGATAACAACGGCAGATTCCTTCCAGAGAAATTTCAGCTACCCTCCCGCAGAGCTGCTCTATGTTTCTGTTCATTCTAGTTCCGTTATCTGTATCCAACGGTAACTGATTACGATCTAAATCGATTTTCTCTCCGCCGGATTGTAGTGTCCGAGCTGAAATTTAATTTCTTCAGCGACAACTCGATAACAAATTTCATTAATTAAACATCGCCCGAGAACATCGACCGCCTACTGATCGAGGTGATGGTCGCGATTATTACCGGTCCGAGCGTGTACGGGCGCTTAATTTTTCACATTGATCGAACACGTCCCGGTCAAGACGATGATCGCAAAATTTTCAGTGCACCGCGCCATCGTGTAAGTTGTTCATCACAATATGAATGTGATTGCTGCACGCTCGTTCGTAAAGAAGGCTCATCGTTTAAAAGTTGCGGGGGTTATTGGTGAATTCGGTACACTACCGAGTGCGATAATAGGTCGCTTGAAAAATTATCCGCAATCGACCGAGATAATAAATTGTTTTCAACCGGGTTACAAACATTTTCCAAGCAATTACATTATTGTTCCGGGGGCATAAAAGTAAAATCATCTCGACCGAATAGCAGAAATATTCTCTCAACCATCTACTATCGTCGACGGCTATGTGTATCTCTTTAAGGTAAACACGTTTTATGGCTGGACGCTGTTCGAAATTTTTCTTCAGACAAAAAAAAGATGTTCAGAATTTTTTTACATATCGAAAGTTTTTTGTTTGTAAACCACACACCGTGCTACAAACTATCTCACAAATTTCGATTTTAAATACTTTCCTAGACACAGCGTCTGGCAATATTAACAATACTATAAATTATTTTACAGATTACAATTCGAAATTTCCGACTTATTTCGCTCAAACAATTATTGCTGGAAAGAAACAAGATTAGAACGCGCATGTTTTGAATGGGGATTTCGAGATGTTTCGGATTAGCACTGCCCGTTTCTGTCGACCACAACTGAAAATCGCTCGAAGCGATTTTTGCATTTGAAGAAAGTGACCAAAGAATGCCGAAACGAATCAGAATCGTTTAAAAAAATCTGTAATACGCGAGAGAAAGCAATAATTTTAGTAACCTTTTTGGAAATCCACTTCGTGCTCGGAGCCTTAGAAAGATTAATTCGACGTAATCGAATTACTTGTCGACGCCGTTCAATGCGCAGGTGGTCCTGAAACAAAACTGATGTAATGAAAATCATTTTAATAAAAATAGCTTGTATTAAGCCGATTGAATATGAAATACAAAAACATATAAAGCTTGGTCGCAATTAAAAATAATATTAATATAGATCATCCGTTCAATAACGTAGTAGTATATGGGACACCATTTTTCGAACATGAAAATAAACTGATTAAAGTAAAACAAATGAAAAAACTTATGGATAAATTTTATATAAATAAATTTCAAGCAATATAGAATAATTATAATGGAACAACGTATCAATTTTTCCCAAGTGTAATAGATTTAAAATAATCAGTATAAGCTAAATTTTTCTAATGTCCAATTTATAACAGGGCACGATTTATTTAAAGTATATTTATACAAATTTAAGATTTCTAGTTCTAAAAAATTTTTTATATGTAATTTTAGAGATGATGTTTTTCATATATTGCAGGAAGGAATTATAATAATAATAATAGACTCCGCAATTATGGTATAAAACAACTTGTACAAAATCATTTTTAATGATTTTAACAAATTTGCAAATTGAAGAAATAAAATTCCGAAAAAATAATTTAGTATTAAGTATAAATAGGAAAAATATCGTATATATTGTAAAAAACGGTAAAATAGAAATTAATATAGTACCAAATACTTAATTGGATGGGTTATATTAATTCCATTATTATAATAAATTAATATTTTAGTAAATAAATGTACCCTACACGACGTTTCGGGAATAGAAAGAACAAAAAAATAAATAAATACAAAAATTCCCTTCGGCAGCTAAGTAGTGAATAGAAGTGAATGTACAGGCGTATAATTAAGTCCGGTTTCCGTTCGATTGCAAATGTATCATTTAAAAAAATAAAAAAGTGGGAGAATGAAGGAAGAAAAAGCGCTTTTTTTTTTTTTAAATGTTCGGTCTATGTACAGTTGTTTTTTTGGCGAGTTCTTTTTTACTTTTTTATTTGTTTGCTTTTCTCGTTTTAGTTATTATTATTATATATGTATATTTTGCGAAACTAGCGTATAGATTAAATTCGTTCAATTTACCTTTTTTTTTTTTAGTAGGCAGTGTTTTTATTATTTCAGTTTTATATATTTTTGATTTGTCAGTCGGGTTTTACTATACTTTTATAATCCATGATTAGCGTTCTACAGATGGAAATTTGTGCAATAATAATGAAGATATTTGATATTATTTGACCGATTACGCAGTGGATCTACAGAAATATATAAAATGAATTCTCGGTACGTATATATGTACATATGTTATTTGAAAGGAATCTGAATTTTTGGGAAGAAGTTGTTTTTACAAAAATTTCGAAAATGATCAGCTCTTACATTAAAAATGGCTATCTAATCAATTTAGAAGATTAGCGTTGAGAGATTTAAATCGATGGTTGATGACTCCGGAGTTCGCAAGGCACACATTAACAAAGTGTACCTTAAACACAAGTTTTAATATTACAGTAGATGAGACATCTTAAAGGTTACTTATTCAATGAAAACGGCAAAATAAGACTCCTATTAGAATTATTACAATTTTTCAACAATCAAGAAGGCGTTAAGGTATTAATTCAAACGGGCGTTTGCATGGTAAAAAGTTTTCAAACATTTTTATAATGCTCGTTAAGGTATATCAGTGCGGAATGATGAACGCGCTTAATGAATGTAATGAACTGTTTTAAAAAAAAAAAAGATTCTGAAGATTTCGCACGCTATAATACAAACACGAATTAAGAGCGGCTAGAGAATAGTTTTGAGTTTCCAGATACCAGAGTTATATTTAAATCCTGCCTACACGGGAGATGAAAAACTATCGTGGTTTTCCTGGTTTCTTGAACTTGCTTCAGTGGAGTTAAACACGATAAACATTTCCAGATAATGGCCCTCGATACACAGATATAGGAGTCGACCTAGAAATGTTTATTTAACGCAACGAACGCTGATATCGTTATATAGTATGGAATAATTACTGAACTTTACGTAAATTATAAGCGGAGGCTATGCAACAGTGAAGGAACGCAGATGGTAACTTTTGGTTTTCTCTTCTTTAAAGCTTCGTCGCCTGTAAAACAGAGTGATCGTTTAGTCTGTTCATTTGCAATATTTTGCCAAGTAAAGATAAGCCGAATTCAGTGATTACGGAAGATAATTAGATGGTCAATCCTTAGGAATGTACGCAACCATCAGAGTTGACTGACAGCACACTTGTTTAGCAGTCGAGTATGATCGACCCGTTGTCTGCTGGTGTTTGCTTTTGTTGCATGACTTCCGGTATTTATTATTCCGTCTTCATGGAATGTTACAATTGCTAGTGTTTTTAAACATCTTCACCGGTAAGTATCAGTGTGGTTCGGTGATGGATTGATTACCAATTTACGGATCTTTCGTTACCGCGGAATATCGTTTGTCCTGGAATTTAGGTAAAATGCGAATTTCTTCTGAGTACATATTCCTAGTGAACAATCTGCGCGTCATTGTCGCAAATAGAACTTTTAGATGTAAATGAACTGAGCAGCCCCATTCGCCAATGTTTTGAAACGGAATCAGCTCTTGATCTGATCCTAGAAAAAATATAAATCAACGAGTTTTATTCATATAATTTATTAAACTGATTTAACGTTTCGAAGCTAAATTAAAACTAGCTCGGTTATTTCGGCCGATTTCGACTTTGTAAATTATACTTTTTCTCCTTTCCCTTCCGGACTGGAAGTGAACGGAATGTTATCATTGATTTAACGTCGATTACTCGTGAATTTTCTGTAGCAAGTGCGTGCCATTAACGAGACTTATTGAACTGACAAATTCCGGTAGGGTTTGCGGCACCTCTGTATTATAGCGTTCTTTTCGCCCTTATCATTCTTTTTAATAGACAAATAACAAGTCTTTAAGACGAACTCAGCTGCAAACGCTTTTCGACACTATTATTAATTATGATTTCGATGACTTCTAAAACTCGTCTATTTTTCAAGCCTATCAATTTTAGCTAAAACTTTTGTCAAATTTCAGTACATGATCCCAGGGATTGTTTCATATTGATGCCGGTTTTTCCTGCGCGTTGCAATCCGCTTTATGTTCTTTGATACGTATACTGATTACTGACTATTTATATCCAATACGACGATCACTATATGCGGAAATCTTATAAACACCGGCCACATGATATTAAGCCATCTTCAATGCCATTCAGAAAGTTTTAGCTTTCACGCACGTGTTGAACACCGGTCGAATAATACTTTAGTTCTGAGAATCTTCTAAATCTGTCTGTCACTCCTTTTATACCGAGCAAACTAATGGAGTCGTCAATTCGTTGTTCTGAATTTGCTTTTTAACATTTTTATGTCTTTGCTTTGGCACATAAACTTGAAAAGCGTTACGAAATGGAAGCGGCACGAAATGGAGCTTCACGGAAAAGTGTTACGAAAATTTTATGTCTTTACTTGGATACAACTGATTACTAATATTATGTCTATGTCTCTACTTGGGCACATAAACTCGAAAAGCGTTACGAAATTGAGCGTCACGAAATTGAGCGTCACGAAATTGAGTGTTGCGAAATAGAATGGCGCGTCATAAATATCGAATCCAAATTGACACAATTTACTTGGGCACATAAACTCGAAAAGCGTTACGAAATTGAGCGTCACGAGATTGTGCGTCACGAAATTATGCGTCACGAAATTGAGCGCCACGAAATTGAGTGTTAAGACAATTTCATGTATTTACTTAGATACCACTGATTACTAATAAGAGAGCATTTAATGAAACCGATTTTCCACATACACAAGTATGCATTCAACAGAAGTAGGTTAAAGTGTTTCGTAGGTTTGTGTATTTCACACGTCATTTCCTCAATATTACCACCAGTTTTTCAACACTTACCCTATATCATTTTCCGTCCGGTCCAGTGACTCGATATTTTTAAGCAATTCGTCATCCGCCGGATATATATATATATATATATATATAATTTTTTTTTTTTTTTATTTTAATTGAGAAAATAAAGCGTTATCACTTGGGCAAGGTCCGAGCTGTAGTCAATTGACAACTCGGCGGTAAGTTCTTGGGTAATGTTCGCTGTGAATGGCCGTGCATTGTCATGCAACAGTTGAATTGTTTTCTAAATTTTTATCTCTCTTCTTAAATCGATGAGTGTTTCCAGTAGTTTAGGCCGTTAATGGTCTGCCCACGCTCCATGAATTCCACTAAAATAATGTGATCCCTTTGTTGTCTCAAAACATCAACATTGAACGGATTTTTTATAAAATTAAACTAATAACTGCGCAATAACTAAACTAGTCTCGTTTTAAAGGGGAAAACTATTACATTTAATAATTTTTTGTTGCACAATGGGAGAGAATGACGTTTTTTCATGTCTTTACTTTGGCACATAAACTCGAAAAGCGTCACGAAATTGAGTGTTACGACAATTTCATGTATTTACTTAGATACCACTGATTACTAATAAGAGAGCATTTAATGAAACCGATTTCCCACATACGCAAGTATGCATTCAACAGAAGTAGGTTAACGTGTTTCGTAGGTTTGTGTATTTCACACGTCATTTCCTCAATATTACCACCGCTAACGATAATGATGTAAATAAGAAACTTTGTACTAGCGGTAGTTAGTTGTTAAATGTATATTTTTGCGCATACGTTGCGATATAATATGTACAAGGCATTTACAGGTTGCACGGCGACGTTCTCATGTCGACACAGGCCGTGAAGCGAACGACATTCTAATGTGGTGGACGCCTGAATGGCTGTACACAGCCCACTTTTAAGGGAAAACATGAAAATGTCTCACTGTGTTGCGGACTTGTACGCAAGCTGATTTCAAAGAACATCATCTGATTGACAATGCAGAAAAAAATAATGTTTTTTTTTCCTTTTTTTTATATTAATTATAAGTTACGCAGTAAATGTTAAATAAATTAATAAATCAGATTTAACGAAAAAGTAAAAAAAAAAAAAAAAACTAATTGTCAGTAGCAGTGGAATTAATTTAAAGATACTTCAAGAAACAGTTTTAATTAATTGTATTTTTAATTATATTTTAATCAATGTTTATTCATACTTGGTATTTTATTAAGCAGATCAGTATATTTTTAAATGCACATTTATCCACGCACAAGAATGTACATAATTCATTTGTATATATATTTTTTAATTAAATACATTGAGCTGTGTGGGTGTGTATGTACTATTTATAATAACTTCTAACAGTTTTGGGAGAAATATATTGGAGTTTAAATAAAATTATAATAAATTGCACAAAATTTTAAGGTATACTCACATACGAAATCATTGAACTAAATTTTGGAAGACACAACAGTTGACTTGACTACTTCATATTTTTTCTTTATGGATTCTAATATTTTTGCCGAACTTTCTTATGTAGTGTAGCCTCTTGTTTACTATAACATTATCGGATATCATTCTTTCTATCAATTTTTTAAATTCATGTAAGTCCTGTTTATGTGAAATACGTTTTAGTTGCCCGTGTTTTAGAAACGTCTAATATTTAGCTCGGTAATGATGGGCATTTTTATATACAAATAGTTACTGCAAATGGTTTGCGAAAGAAGTGATCATTCCTGCTACATTAATTCTTTTTACTCGAAACATCTAAATAAGCGAATTGTCCGTTTATTACTCCCGTAAAAATTATTTAGATCATTGCAAAATTCTTCTATCTGAATGTCACCCCAGAGGGCCATATTACAAACTTCTCATATACATAACGAAATCAACATTTCGATTTTTATCCGTTCAATACATATATATATACATATATTTATAAGTTTTCTCTATAAAAATATTCTCAAAAATCGGAACTGGACCCGATGGCCGTACTATCTTCTCTGGTAATAATGTTCACTTTAGTAACCACATCAATGAAACCAACTAATTCATTACCAAGTTCATATTTCCCGATAGTCTTGATCGTATCCTCAACTGAGACCTTAGAGAACAGCGAAACAATATCAAAGCTAACCGATATATACCACCAACTGATTAACCTTACTAATGAACTAACAAGAGGCTACACACCACATAAGCAAGTTCGGCAAAAATATTAGAATCAATAAAGAAAAAAACAAATACAAAACAACGAGTTGACGATTCCATTTGTTTACTCTGTGTATACTAGAAGTAACAGACAGATTTGGAAGAATTCTCAGAACTTCCTGTAAAATAATATTCAACCGGTGTTCAAAAACGTGCGTAAAAATTCAAAATTTCTGAATGGCACTGAAGATGGCTTAATATCATGCGGCCGGTGTTTATAATATTTCTCTTGCGCTTGTAGTGATTTTCTGAAATTTTATCTCGTTTCTACCGATAAGAAACCCGTGTAAAATTATTCGCAACTAAGGCAGATACCTCGGTAATCTTTTCTTTAACTACAGTTCTTTAAATATGACACAACTGCTCTCTCCTTTGCACACATTAAAATATCTCTGTTGGTTCTTCAGCCGTGTAAAGTTGAAGACCACAGTTTTCCTCAATCAGTTTGATGACTTTTCGTCTGACAGTGAAAATTTTTCCAAGTAACAAAGATCGCGTTTGGAAATTAATTCCTTCTATGTAACAGTTTGCATGGTATTTCAAATTACTTTTTGTTTTTTAATTGTTGTTTCTTTGTTGTTTTTTTTTTGTGTTTTTGTTTTTTTCGGTGTTTGAAAACAAGAGGCGTCATGCCGAACGAAGCTACTACGAAATTTACATGAGAGACGCGCTGGCAGTCGGAGGCGGTTTCTCTGATATGTATATCAGCGAAGGAGTTGTTCTGCGTTGATTAACTTGGCGTTGTCTACAGTTCGGTGATATATAAGACTGAATTAATTTAATCTTTTTCCCTTTTTGTTTTATTATATTTTCTTAATGCATACAAAAAGTGTATGTAGTGAAATAAGAGACTTACCGGTGATCATTGCGAAAGGCGGGTACGACTCCGCGGGTAATTAATTAAGCCGAGCTACATCGGACAGCTTATGGCGTAGTTAGTAATTTCAGAACTAACGCTTAGCTGAGTAATAATCTACCGAACACTAACTGAGGTATTTTTCGGCGAAGTATGTTAATATCGCACACGGGACAAGCTGAATTTTATTTATTTCATCACCTGCACCGTCCGGCTTAAGAATATATTTCGCTGTCGTATTCTTCATAGATGGAACCGAATGATATCATCGCTATTGCCATCTATGCTTCTCCGATTGTATAAATAATAAGCAGCGGTCGTTTCATATGCTGGCCCCGACTAGTACAAAGTAACTAAAGTTCGGCAAACGTTTATATGTTTTCATTTTTATGCCGGAGAATTTTTATGTATCTATGCGATCATTTTACGAACAACTCTAATCGCCATTTATTTTTCTAGCATCCGGAAAATCTAGCCACATTTTTTTGCCGCGAAACAGCTTCATCTTATCTACAACGTAAAAAAGTTTTACTTGTTAATTTATAATAAGAACCCGGTGACCGAGCTTTTCCTTTGAACATGTAAATCAACCCCGATATATTGAGTTTCACAAACAGTCTTTAATTTGCTATTTACCGTGATAAATGCAAACGTATCACCGTGATAAATAAAGTAAGCGCATTACTTAACAGTCAACGGCTCATCGATAATTCGGATTGGCGGTTTTAAGCATGGTGCAGGACGCACGAAGATATGAGAAAGCGAACGATATGTTTCCAAGATGTAGATCTGGATATTGTTCTCAAATTTTAACGTAATATGTTGATCGTTCTTTTCGATAGACTTGTACTTATTTCGATAGTAATTGTCAAGTAAAAGGATTCTGTCGATAAGTGTGCTATAGCTGCAGCAGAAACCAGGACATTTGCAGTATAATATACCGTACACTACAAGGAAATACTGCAATCATTGTTCTAGCTAACTCGATTAGCTCCTTCACAAATATCCGGATCATATTTTATATCAGACTGATTGTACATAGAGAACCTATGAAATCCTGATAGATATGCATTCGATTGGACTAGGTATTCTGTTCATATGGATTCCGAGTTTTATAAGAATAAACGGCAATAACGAATTATAAAGAAAAAATTATGCAACAGTGGTGGAATGTGGAGAACGATTCCAACTACAAACCACTACTTCGGACATATAAAAAGTTGAAGAATGAACCCTAAAAACATAAACTTTTCCAGCGGAAAAACCTGTGTAATAAATTTTACCAGGATAGCTCCAGTACGCGATATTAAACTAAAACTGAAAGACACATTCATATCTAATAAAACCAAAACGACTTTTTTGGGACTCATATTCGATAACAAATTAAGCTGGAAGCCACACATAGAAGATACGAAACGGAGGTGTACAAAAGCTCTTAATCTGTTAAAAATCCTACAAGGCAAGTCGTGGGGATCGGACAGAAGCTTGCTCTTACGTTTATACGGAACTCATGTCAGATCAATAATGGACTACGGTGCGATAGCATACACCACAGCAGCGGAAAGTACGCTTAAGAAGCTGAATACAGTTCAGAATAACGCACTCAGAATAAGCAGCGGGGCATTTTACACGAGTCCAATTATTAGTTTGCACATAGAAACAAACATGATGTCACTAAAACACCGTCGAATGTTATTGGCACTGAAATATTATGTGAAAATCAGCGGCAATAGGAGCCATATAAATTACTACAAAACGTTCCATCCGAATCTACTTAAGATCTATCGCGACAGAAACAAACCGTTCGGAGTTAGGTGTACTGACTACCTCAGTTACCTACATATCGATCGACTTACTGCCACTCCATCCGAACCTATAAATCCGCCCTGGGATAATACAATACGGTCCGTAACAACACATGAAAAAGACTTACTAAAGGCAAAAAAACAGATAACGGTCGCAATCAAGGATAATGTCCAAAACATATGGGATAGGCAATTGAATAACAAGTTACGGCAAATAAAAGTTGAACTGGAACATTGGGAAACATCACACCGGGCAAACAGGCGAGAAGAGATTGTGTTAAGCAGAATCCACATCGGCTACACAAAACTAACGCTACAAAATGAACCTCCACCATCATGTGCACTTTGTAACACTCAAAGTCTGTCCATCGAACATGTCATCTCCGTATGTCCAAAACTCCAAAAGGAGCGCGAGGAAGCTTTTTCATCCGCATGTACAAGAAGAATTACTGTCAAAGAGGCGCTTGGAAATGATGAAGCTGCAGTCCAAAGTACTTTTAGATTCCTAAAAGCTGTCAACCTATTTCGGAAGATATGATTTAGTTTACGTATGGCAGAATTATTTGTAATTATTATCTATAAATTGTAATGTACGGTAGACGCAAATGACCTAGAAGTCGAGCGTCTTTAAATAAATATATATATATACAATAACCTCATCCAAAAGGAAATCACGAAAAGAAGACATAATTTTATCTAGATTAAAACTCGGTCTAACTCATTCATATTCAATAACACTCCTTCACCATCCTGTCTTTTCTGGAACACCTCTCAATTCACCATCCGTCATATCCTAACAATTCCGTCAAAAGTTTAATCTACCACGAAACCTAAAATAAAATTATTAAGTAATAACAGCTCCAAGCATAAACAACCTCTTTTTATTTCTAAAATAGAATATTCTATAAGTATTAATTTACCACAGGTTCAGCTTGATAACGGCGTAGTCATGTTTAAGCCGTATATAATAAATAAATAATAATAAATAATAAGCGCTTCACTTATTAATAAACATTAAAAATCCGATGATCACACTGGTCGCATCCATTCAGAAATTACTTGTTTAATAAAATCTTCTAGAAGACAAATAATTGCTTTCCAGATTCTAAAAACCGGTAATTTGTGAATTTCATCGAAATCATTATAGCCATTTCTGGGAAACCAGTTACGTAAGATATAGGCACAATTATATCTCATGTATTTATACAAGAATTGTTTATATTATACCGTGAAATATAAATTGTCGTTGTCTGATCATTTCGACTCTGTTTTAATCTGTTCCCACGGCTTCAATTCTAAATTTGACGGTGACTCAAGACTTATCGCCGGATAGAAAAAAAGTCTATTAAACGATATATTATTCTACCGGAAAAAAAAAAAAAAATGAAAAAGAGAGAGGTGTTGAGAAAGAATGATGTACAGCACCTTTCTGCTATTTTTGAGCCTCAGGGATACCACTGTGGTCTCGACCTTTATCATAGAGGTAAGATTTAATTATTAATTTTTAATTTAAATTTATTATTCCTGCTTTAGTTATAAATTTAATGGTTAATTACACAAGGTGCGAACGTTGAAATATATCGATACGTTATGTAAAATAATATATTCTAATCACAATTTAAACAACTTTCTTTGTCAGTCGACCGCTAAAAAACAAGACGATAATAATAACATACAAAGTTTTATGGATAATATAAAGGAAATAATAAAATTTAAAACAATACGTATCACTGTTATCAGTTGGAGTGCAATGACTACGTATCTGATTCTTGAGATCAATTTCAAATCACTCGACGAAACATTTAATATAGCCTACTTATGTATAATTTCAGTGAAATATAACGAAGAAATTAGACATGCAGTATTAAGAAAATAGAAACTTATGTCTCATTAATAACAAAGAATTTCTTCACAATAGCCAGATATTTTTTCATAAATTCATAAACTGTATATGTTCATAAATTTTAATAATGAAGTTTTTATATTTAGCACGCTGATTCAGTATACGTAAATAAATAAATGTTGTCAGAAATAATAATTTTTAAATTAACTCTGTTCACACATAAACGTTTAGGAAACAATGTTCTATAATCATAGTTTAAATATTTGAATTTCGGGAACTGCTACGTTTCCATTGTAATTAACATTGATAATTTTTGTTACACTTTTTTTTTTTTACTTTTGGACTATTCAATTTTAAAATTTTGGATATTTCATGTTTTTCTTATGTTTTAATGAAATGACGTTGAGTAAAAAAAAAAAAAAAGAAACTAACTGTTATAAGGGCTGTCGACTTTTTTCTTACATTTCTCGCATGATTGTAATACTTCGGGTGCATTAGATATAAAGCAAAAAATAGAGAAAATGTGCCTAGTTCCATTCTAATGCAGCTGGAAATTTTTTTTTTTTTTTAAATTGACGTATTTTCGCTTATATAATGTAGAAATAAATAAATAGGCAAATATATTAAAACTTAATCAAATTTTGAAAAATCATTCATTAGAGTTCGGAATTGTGGCTTGAACAAAATTGTTAATCTCTTCATTAGTTAATGAAGAATTTTTTACTCTTAAAGCAATATGAGCATAAGGAAGACGTCTTTTTTGGAATTCGATCACGTATAAAATATAAATCATTTCTCCGAAAATTTCACCTGACTTTAAAACTTTTAATAAATTATTTAATTTTAATTGGAATATCCTACAACATAAATTTGGACAATCGATATAATATTGCTTTTCATTTAAATTTAATTTTATTTCTATCCAATTAGGATTAGACGTCATCGTAATAAAAAAACGTTGGTTTACCTAATTTGGCAACAACTGCCATACCATCCTGATATTTTATTTGCATATAACGCGGGCTATGTGTATATGAGCTTGGAAGGTAAATTATTCCTGGTTTTGGACCTCCTTCAGCTGCGATAGATTCGTCTATTTTACTTCGAGTAGCCATTCTTAGGATCTTTTTTTGTTTAAATCTAATAAACCGTAATTTTTCTTTTTCCACCTTACACAACATGTCAACAAAGTATTCTTGCCCTAATCTATCTAATCGCGTAAATCGTAATTCTGATAACAAACATCTGTAATATTTTGTCTGAGATATTTTTTTATTCTTATTATCTACCATATCTATTGATCAACCAGATGAATCATGTGGAAATAATAATGGATATTGCAAACTTTCGTAAGCAGAATCTAATTCATTTTCTTTCCATATAATAACTTTTCTCGGAGATTGGCTTTTGGAGAAGTATAGAGCACTTCCGGCAATTTCGGCATAAGTTGGTCGATCACCAAATGCATGACGATGAGTTTTTCGAATAATTTTTTCAAATGCTCAATGTGATTGATTTCCCTTTCCTTCTCATTAATTCTATTCTTTTCGTCAGACTTTCCCTCTACCTCTGTTAGTCCCTTCATCTTCTCTTCCAAGTCGGCTACCTTATTTTGGACCGTTTTATGGAGCATGGTTTTAAAATTATCGATGTTTAGATTTATATAATTATTTATTTTTTCTTCCTTTGGTTCTTCGAATTTTTTATTTAAAAATTCCATTATACTTTTCATGTCCATTTAACTTTTAAATTCTGGGGGTCCCATATTTTCCATATATTTTAGCGATCCTATTACATTATTTAAAAAAGGGAATGACCCTCCTCCAGCTACCATGGAAAGAGCTGTGGACTTTTTTTTAGTTTCCAGTCTTACCGCTTCCAGCGTGTATCTTCTCATTTGTTGGTCCCTAAATATCAAAATTTTTCCAATTTCTTATTTTTCCGGTATTTTGGAGACCTTAGTATGCAGGTTAAGAAGAAAATCAATACCGTAACTCATATAGATCCAGCTGAGGAATTTTTTAAAAATTATTTGCTTTAAACTTGATTTTCACATTTTTCAACATTTGGGTCCTTTGATTTCCAAATTTTGGGAGTTTCGTATTTTTCCTATATTCTAGCGATTGAAATACATTATTTAAAAAGAAGAATGGACCCTCCAGCTACCACAGAAAGAGCTATGGACTTTTTTTTAGTTTCCGGTATTACCGCTTTAAGAGTATATTTTCACAAATATTGGTCCTTGAATATCAAAAATTTTCAAAGTTTATATTTTTCCTGTATTCTGGAGACCTTAGTGTGCAGATTAAAAAGAAAATGAATACCATAACTCATATAGAACCTGCTGCGGAATTTTTTAAAAATTTTTTTCTTAAAACTTGATTTTCACTTTTTTCAAAATTTGGGCCCTTTAATTTTAAAATTTTGAGGGTTTTATAATTTCCTAATAATTTGACGAAGAAAATACGTCTGATGAAAAATAAATTAATTCTCTAGCTTCTATAGAACGGGTTGTACGATTTTTTTTCTTGCAGCTTTATATGATAGATATAAAAAAAGAAAGAATCAATAAAACAAAAAAAAAAAACGGCAGAACCGAAAGAAACGCGATGGAAAAGAAACGCGATGGAAAAGAAAAGAAAAACAGTATTCGTAAATCCTTTGCACAAACTTAGAATTTTTATTCGCCATATGGTGAATACGAATACTTTTTATTCACATTTACGCGAACTGTAGAAACTGTCTAATTTTGCTGATTTGTCCTCAAAACTGTCATCGAATGTTATTACTCATCGTCGTTAGGTAGTTTAAAATTTATCTGGAACATTAATTAGCAATTTATTTGAACATTTTTCTATAAAAAACTAAAAATGAAACTCGTAAATTGAAAGTTTTCCAGAAAAAGTCAGTTTTCAATTTTTTCACGATTCTAGACTAACATAAAAGACGTTTACTGTTAAAATCTGCTAATTGCACGTTCAAAGGAACACATTTAAAAAGTAAAAAAAATATTGTTTCATAATTAATTGAGTTCGTATTTGAGAATCGTAAAAATATTTTATTTACGTTTACTTCGTAGTATATTTCTCAAGGAAATCATCCCATTCGTTAATTTTTATTTTTACTATTAAAAAAAAATAAAAAATAAAAGTAAGTATTTTTATTTTTTATTTTTTTTATTCGGTACCAAAATGATCCCCTTCCCCCAATTATCGATAGAAAACGTCGGCAGATTCTGTATATGCATCCGTCCCTGCACCCTTAGAAGTATGGAAAATCCAATAAAAAAAAAATACGTTGCGCTGAGATCCTGAAAACTAAACGCATGCAGGTGTAATTTTTATCGAAGGAAAATGATGGACGAGAATTTGTAGGGATGACGAAGAATGTTCAAGGGGAAATCAAAATGTAAAATGACACACTTTTAGCCGGCAAAAAAAAAAAAAAACGAAATCGAAATATGTATAAAAATTATAATTAATGAATAAATCTTCACTTAACTCCTCAGAATGAGGCAAAAAAAAAAGAAATCCTCAGTATATATTACTTATTGAAATATCGTTTTAAGCGCAATTAAGAATAAATGTGTTGTTTAGTACACTAATAATTCGTCAAAAAATGAATGCGCGTTCCAAATAACTTAACTTCTGTGTTGTCTCTTTAACAGCGATCTATCGGCGATTTAATTTTTATGTCGTTGAAAAAGTTGAATGCAATCACGGGTAAATAAATGCATAAGCTATACTCAGCATTTTCACAATTCTTTAGTGATAAGGAAATCTGTTAAACTGATAAATTTCTGTATACTTTATGGCGTAAATAAATGCGATTCTATAGAGGAAAACGTATGAACGTAGGCCACCGATACAGCTAGCGTGAATAATAAGTAGTAAAATTTATTTTCCTTCTTTTTTCTTTTTTCTCTCGTTTCGTTTAGACACACGAAAAGAGGGTGAACTTGTTTTGAAAGCGTGTTTTTAATTCAGATTTCAGTTCCAGTTAAATTTTTCCGATTTTTCAGCGGATGAAACTGTTCGAATTCCGATGGAGCGCAAAGGGATCATATTCTAGAAGAAAAGTTTGACTGTAACAATTTAATTTCCGTCGTTGCGAAGGCTTTCTTGGAAAAATGGTACATGGGGAAGATTTTAATAATGACATTAATTATCGAAAAAGCATTTCGGAAGGCGAAGAACGATTTGCAGCCGCGATTGTCAGCTTTCTATCGCTTTGAACATCACGGCATGCTGGTGCTTTTGTTGTGGTGAAAGAGTTACATTTGCCATCGGACCGTTTAATAATGCAGCTTTTTTACCTTTTGTAGTCAGATGATATCATCCGACGACGAGCCGGTTAAAGTGGCCGATATTTTTTCATGTATTACAAGAGCGCAGTTAATATCGGCCTGGAAGGAGGCAAGTTGCACCGAGCAGGCATAGGATACTTTTGCGAAGGCTGCTGATGTCGTAGCCGACAGCGACTGTTCTCGTTCTACCCAGTTGGTCTTGCAGTTGGTGACACCGCGATAATACACTTTACCATAAACATATCCAACCACTGATAATCTACTTAACGCCTCCTTTTTACATGTTAATACGCTCGCTTGTACTGCTCCTTCGGACTGGGCATGTGCCATTTTCGATTTATAGAGTTCTGCTTTACATATCCTTATCTGTGTTCGCTATGTGCTGACACTGGTGCTTCTATTATGCGTTTATATTTACGCGCGTTTTCCGATTTCCATTTAGCACCGAGAGGCTTAATCATCATCCGCGCATCTGTTCCGATTAGGCGGTCGTGCTGCCGGCAGAAGAAATTCCACGCGAATATTATTGTGCAAACGTTTTTTTCGATCGGTTTTCCTCCAGCGTTTTTCCGGTAATGTTAAAAAAATCCCAATTACTGGCGGAAAATTGCAACGACCGATCTACTGCCGCACTAATACTTTTGACGGGGTTATCGTAATCGGGCGACACGTCAATACATGTTCCTATAGCGCAGATTAATCGGGTGCATTTGCCGATGCCGCTTGTTCCCGTTTGTACGTTTTAAGTGGATCTGTGTCATTCCCCCCCCCCCCCCCCAGTAAAATCTGGGTCAGAATTATTGAGCTTTCACTCTCTAGATTAGTGTTGTGTGTCAAAAGAATTTTGTTCCGTTGATGGACAGTGCCAAATAATTCCGTCGCAATGTTTTCCCGGAAAAAATGACGCTGTTGAACTGCGATAACTTTTAAGTTTCATCATATCATTTTAATATCGTAATTTTTGTACAACACAACATGTTAAACTATTTCGCCAAACTTTATTCAACTATATGAGAAATACCCAAAAACTCCGAAGCCATTGGGAATACGAGCCTAAATACAATTAAAAACATCAACTTTGGCACACCAGACATCGTAAAGGACATAAGAGAACTACCACCATGGCACACAACCTTTCAAGAAACCATAGCAGACTTAAACCGACGCGAAAAAATGGACTCGTCCTTAACCAAACATATCAGAAAGGTAACTCGCTCAACTTGGCAAAAAGAGTGGAATCGAATTTCTCCAATCCAAAACAAACTACGCCGCATTAAAAAAGAAATTGCCGACTTGGAAACCAGCTATTGGCCAAAAAGACAGGACGAAACAGTTATTTCGAGACTAAGAATAGGGCACTGCTCATTTAGCCACAAGTACATCCTCGACAAGGAGCCGGCGCCCATTTGTGAAATCTGCGCAGAGACTTTCTCGGTAGACCAAAAGTGGGGAACACAGCGAGCAGCCTGCGACATGGTAGGAAAACCTATACCAGAACTCCTTTACAACGACAGATCAAATTGTGAAAATGTACCAACATACCTAAAAAATGTAAATATGTATAATAGTATCTAGATAAGTTAACCGTTAAGATGTAATATATTCGTCGCAAATGGCTCCATTGTCGAGCGACAGTAAATAAATATATTTAAAAAAAAAAACTTCTAAACTTAAGTAATCAACCATTTTTGGATTTTCCGCGACATTTATTATAAATTAATTTTTCGCTATATTTTTACTTTTTCACGATCAATAAACTTGCCCCCGCCATTTCTATTCCCGCTCGGAAAAAATTTCTTATAATAAATCATTTTCGAACGTACACCGTTAATTGTTTAGTTTAAATTAAAAAAAAAAAAAAAAAAAAAAAGTTATTTTAATATGAGATTCTAAAAACGTGTTTTCGATAGTGTCTTCGGTTCAATCTTAAATATCAAATTCTTAACCGGTCTTTTTCACTTGCTCAGTTCAGATCACTATTTTTCCCACTTTCAAGCCGTTTTGAAACTGCCAGTAACGAGATAGTCGACTGTTTTAGCTAGCTGGGCCATTAAAAGTATCATGTAGATTGGTTTGTTTCCTACGAATTATTAAACATCGTCATGCAGTTCGCGAACTCGGATTTCCTTTGCATCTCTTCGTTTTTAAATCTTCTCCTTTCACGATAATTCCTTAAATTTATTACCGGGACAAGAAGTAAGCTTAGATCATCGATGCGGTAAATTATCAAAAAATAATAACACCATCTTCAACCTCATCTTCCGCGTCATTCATGATTTTCCGTTACTCATATCTCTTCGTTATTCTGCGATTTTTCTCCTTATCCTTTTTGTTCCTCTCTGCTTTGACAACTTTATCAAGTGCAGGTTTCCCTCGAATAGTTTTTAGAAGAGAAACCCTTATTTGGAACTTCTTTTCACTCACATTCTCTCTCCCTCCATCCTTATTATTATACAATTTTTAATTAATTAACTTCCCATTCAACCGTTCTTGTTATTCGATGCTTCCATATATTAAACTGTATTTTCTCTTTGCTTAGTGGACCGTTCTTCTTGAGTAGTTCACTCTCACGGTATTACTAAGTAAAGAAAATATGACGTCAGAATATGTAGCTCTATGTTATTATAGAGTGTACCCGTACGCAGTTTCCTTATTGTATTTTTAACGTATTACGGACTTAATACGGAGTGCGGCCAAGGTGTACTAGACTGTATTATACTAATTCCATTCAACGGTTTGCATTTTGCGCAAAAAATCCCCCGATAATTTCCCTTCCGGCCTCACTCGAATTTCTCGTTGACGCAATCCGTCCTATTAGGTTTCCGACTGTCCCCTGTTATTCTTTTACTTTTTTCATTTCGTCCAAGTTTAATGCTAAATCGATTTACCCGTACCGCGTTTGGTAATTCTTTTTATCGTTTTTTTTTTTTTTTTTTTTTTCTTTTTAATCCAGCTACTATAATTTAGTTACCTGTACACTCGAATTATGAGCTCAAATTATAGTATCAATAATAAAGAAAAAAAAAAATCCTCTCAAATCTTATACGTAGAGTAAACTGCGTGTTATATCGCTAGAGCGTTCTTCTCACCGGTAGCATGTGTTCGACACCCCAATCAGGGGGACACTTATTTTCTTATTTTTGTAAATCACGTGCTTTCCCCGGGTATATTGTCAACTTATTTTAACTCTTGCGTGAAAGACTTTTTGTCTCGTAGCATAAAGTTTGGTGACAAGAGGGAAATTTTCGATTGTTCAAAATCGCTTTTTTCCCCTTCAGATACATATACTTAAAGCAGGATTGGAAAAAAAGTTTTCTTCAATCGACTACTTCAGTCGTAATAAAAACTTCCTCGTTATTCTTATCTCTAAGTTTATCCTTAAGCTATCGCATGATCATTATATTCCAAAAAAACAGTTATTAAACGCATTAATATAGATATATAATGTATACTGTAATTTCGTTGTTTTTCGAAGAGGCATGGAAGAATTAAAAATAGCCGGGAGAGGCAACCGGCCAAAAGTTTTCAGACACAGTACTGTTATAATGTAAGCACACCTATATCGTTTTTGCCTTCTTAATGGATTGTCGTGAATAGAAAAAGAAGTAATAATAATGAAAAAAGTCTACATGCATTATTCACTCTTTTTCGACGACGAGAATTGAAACAACGGAAGTAATTTGCATATTCTTAGGGAGTGAACGATTTAGTCTGCGTTTTATTTAATAGACTGCATGATAGCTTTCGTAACATTAAGCTGGAGAGGTACGGAAAAGAGGGAAAAAAAAAGGAGACCTGAAAACTCCATTTCTAGGGGACAACTATGTGTACATGAGGAAAAAGAAACAATCGCGTCAGGTGCCGAGAATGTTTGTAGTCACTCTATTTTCTTATGTAAAACAAGTGATACTGTTCTCAATACATAATCACGTGTTCTCGATTGTGACATCTCGATGTTGTTTCCCGCCAGTCTCAAATGTTCATTTTTTTTCTTCTTTGACATCGATGTAGCGCAACATAAGAAAGAACGCGCCCGATCTGAAATTCGATTATTTCGTTATGCGGCTAATTTATATATCTTTATCTGTTCGTCCCACTTTTATCGTGCTACTTTTTTTTCGCTTTTCCCATTGCTTGCCGTGCGCAGACTGAAATAATTTGCCCGTCGAATTGCTCATATTCGGGGCGTTTACCTTTCGTTTTCTTCGTGGAATGCGCTCAAAACTTTTATGTCGCAGCTATCCGTTAATTATATTGCAAACCGACGATACATATTTTAAATCGTTTTTTTATCTCTAGGTTCACTTTTTAGATTAACCTTTTGATTACCTATTTGGGCTAAAACCGTTTCCTTTAATAGTTGTCGAAACCGCGTGTGATTTCACCGTAGTATAATCTCTGTATTACCAGCAGTTGAAACTTTGGTCAAGTCGTTGACCAGTTGTGACGGACTTTATGGCGCTTCTTCTTTTCCTAAAGACAATGGCGCCTGCATATCGACAGACAAATGATAAAAAAGAAATTTCAGGATTCAGTTTTAATTATTTTTAAAAATACGCAAAAAAAAATTCATGGATAGAAAACATCAAGGGGCGGAGTGACATCAACGATGATGGAGTACTCTTTAAGACGTGAAGGGAAAGAATACTTTTTGGTAGTAGCCTACGAACTACATGGTGTTTTTTTACCGGAAGAAGAGCAACCAAAATAAATACCGTAATTAAACATTTCAAGCTTCCATGGTGTGAATATAATTGATAATTAATCGAGTAACGAACTAAATAAAGTTCACGGAAAATAATATATTTTATAATTTGCGTTAAATTTTAATATATTTGTTATATCGTTGTTCTTACGACTTCCGAATAAACTTGCTGCTGGACTGCTACATACTGCTAATGATAGGAGGCGGCTGAAGCGTAAGAAACCTCATGACCTTGTTTAAGGTAAAGACTATCATCCGGTAGGTACTATTGGGCACTTCTCCCTTCATGCTCAATATTACCCTGTTAAGAATATTGCTAAATGGCCTAGATGGCCAGTTTGTAATACAATAAAAAAAAAAAAAAAAAAATCTTATGAAGTTCGTAACAGTTCTCGCGAATGTATTGTAACGCGTAGTTGTAATTTTATGAATTAGTATTAATTAATATGAAATTCAATAACTTATCCGTTAAAATGTTGTTTTAATAAGTAGCATTTAATTTTTTTTTTTGGAGGTGATTTTCGATTGAGAATTTAATTCATTATTAGGCTTTTTATTCTATTTTTTATCAACGTGTTCGGCAATTTTGTAGGCGAATAGTTGAACCAACTTTGGAGATATTTGGACTATGATCGATCGACCAGTTCTCGTTTTCAGCCAGCTTTCTTTCTATAATCAGTCCGAAAATTTCCTCAACTCGCACCGCGCATAATGAGGCGACCAAAAACATGACAGCTTCCACACTTTTAAGTTTCCTGCACGCCATGGAGGTATAACTTTTTTAACTGTAACTTTTTGGCTTCACTGCGCTTTTAGCATGTCGTCGATACACGTACATTAGACTTCATAATGTAAAAAAACTGTATAAATCCGAAACATATTTCCACTTGTAAAAAGTTATATGAATATTAGATTATACGAGGGACTTGTGATAAATTTAAAGAAACTTATTAAATATGCCGAATAATTATCAAGAGGCAAACACCGAAGCAAGGGGAGCCGAGAATGCGACTAAAATCCTGCAAGTTTCCTTATTAAGACCGGATATCTGTGTCTATTTGCTCAAAAACACATTAGATGCGGGTGGACAGTGTAAAGTAATCGCGTCTCTAAATGACATTGCAACAAGTGCGCAGGTAAGTCGGAGGGCAGCGGGCTAGTGAAGTCGTTTAAACGAAGATACTTTCACGATCGATACCGCAGAAACTCGAATTTAATGATTTTTAATCAGTGAGCTAATAAGTTTACAACGTGAGATAAATATAAAAAGCGTTCAATTCTAATTAAAACTTCTGTAAGCATTTTAATAATTTTAAAAATGAAATAAACTACAATATTCGACTAAAGTACATGATACAAAAATAATTATAAGAAAAGGAATGGTGCTTTGGAAATAATGATCTTAAAAATCGTTTATAATTGCAGTTTGAAAACGACTAATTCAAACTGCAATTATAAACGATTTTTAAGATCATTATTTCCAAGGCACCATTCCTTTATACATGAACGGCCACCAGCCGGTATGGAAGAAATTACATTGTTACATTCGAGATAAAACAGGAGCCGTCTATTAACCACTTTCTCCATTACTTTCGACAGAGCACTAATTAGGGAAATTGGACGAAAACTATTAGGAAGAAAGGGATTAGCATTGGCCTTCAGTAGAGGGAAAATGTGACTATAAGGACAAAGGATGCCGCCACCGCTAATTAAGGCCTTCCAGAGCCGTTTCCGGAGCGTCTCGGACCGCGGAACCGCATTCCATTTGATTGTCGATCCCTTAATTACCGCACACACATGTAAATGTACGTGTATATACGTCTGCACACACATGTAAAAATCACCATCATCATCACCATCGCGGTAAATTCGTACGCGTGCCATCGCAAGTGACCTTGTACCTGTCAATCAATTGGTCGATGCATGCCTTTGCTTGTACGTAAATTACCGTTATTCGGTAGCGACTGGTTTTTGGAGGATTACGCACACACACACAATGATGTATATACGGTTACGAGCGTTCGTAACATATGTAAAATTAGTTATTATCATTATTGATTTTCGTTGTTATCAATATTATCAGTGGTCAGTCTGCAGGAATCGCGGTAAAATACAGGTTTTCACCGTTCCGGTATTTCTAGGAATCGCGAAGATTTTCGTTCGGTCAGTTGCGTAAAACTTTTCTTTGTCCGATACATTATGTACGGGGGGTAAGTCTCTATCTCACACATCGCAAAAGCGAAAATGCTTCTCTCATAGCGCTACACGTAAATGCTAACGCAACCGTTGAAACCGGATCTTAACATTCTTATACTTTCTATTACAGTCTATGTCATATTGTAGATGGATACACCCTACATGTACACACTAACACAAAAACACACTCATACTCAAAAGTCCTTGACTACTTTATCCGTATACACATATGTAACCAACTATTCCTGACGGAATGACATTTTTCTGACGTAATATTTCCACTGCCACAACTGATTTAAACCAAGTAAAAGCGCATGCATCGTTCTCGCACACATGTCGATCGTTAGCGATATCGTAATTTTTTTTTAAATTAACCAAAGTATAATATTTAAAGCATAAAACTAACGTGAGCTCCCTATTCCCTGCTTTATACCATTCAAATGTATTTTTTAATTTTTTTATTTTTTCCATGCCTAAGCATTATAAAAATTGGTCTAAGTATATTTCTCATTTTCTACGGTTCCAAAAATTTTTCCTTATTCTCCGATCGTTACAAAAGCGCACTAACTAGTGATGGGCAACTTCGAAATGATTCATTCGAATTATTCGATTGTTCGATAACTTCGAATGCATTCGATTGTTCCACAGTTACATTCGAAATGTTATTTCATTCGAATAATTCATTTGTATTCACAACAATCATTCGAATTAAAATCATTCGAATTAAAATCATTCGAATCAAAATCATTTGAATCAAAATCATTCGAATTAAAATCATTCGAATCAAAATCATTCAAATTAAAATCATTTGAATCAAAATCATTCGATTGTTTTTTGTTTTTTTTTTTTTGACGATTGTTGATTGTTTCGATTGTAAAAACATTTCGAAATCGCACATCACTAGCACTGGCAGATCACACGCTTATATCTACCATAGCGTTAGCCACCACGAAAGCGAACCATTCGATCCCGTGCACACTCTGCTCTCGATAGTTTCCCTATCGTTCATAATAATTTTTCAAAGCCTAAGTATCATAGAATTAGTGCAAGTATATTTATTATTTTTTCTCACTTACGATTATTTTTCCGTCCGTAAGTATTATAAAATTAGTCTAAGTATATTTCTCATTTTCTACGGTTCCGAAAATTTTTCCTTATTCTCCGATCGTTACAAAAGCGCACTGACTAGTGATGGGCAACTTCGAAATGATTCATTCGAATTATTCGATTGTTCGATAACTTCGAATACATTCGATTGTTCCACAGTTACATTCGAAATGTTATTTCATTCGAATAATTCATTTGTATTCACAACAATCATTCGAATTAAAATCATTCGAATTAAAATCATTTGAATCAAAATCATTTGAATCAAAATCATTCGAATTAAAATCATTCAAATTAAAATCATTCGAATCAAATCATTCGAATGAAAATCATTCGATTGTTTTTTGTTTTTTTTTTTTTGACGATTGTTGATTGTTTCGATTGTAAAAACATTTCGACGCACATCGCTAGCACTGGCAGATCACACGCTTATATCTACCATAGCGTTAGCCACCACGAAAGCGAACCATTCGATCCCGTGCACACTCTGCTCTCGATAGTTTCCCTATCATTCATAATAATTTTTCAAAGCCTAAGTATCATAGAATTAGTGCAAGTATATTTATTATTTTTTCTCACTTACGATTATTTTTCCGTCCGTAAGTATTATAAAATTAGTCTAAGTATATTTCTCATTTTCTACGGTTCCAAAAATTTTTCCTTATTCTCCGATCGTTACAAAAGCGCACTGACTAGTGATGGGCAACTTCGAAATGATTCATTCGAATTATTCGATTGTTCGATAACTTCGAATACATTCGATTGTTCCACAGTTACATTCGAAATGTTATTTCATTCGAATAATTCATTTGTATTCACAACAATCATTCGAATTAAAATCATTCGAATTAAAATCATTTGAATCAAAATCATTTGAATCAAAATCATTTGAATTAAAATCATTCAAATTAAAATCATTCGAATCAAATCATTCGAATGAAAATCATTTGATTGTTTTTTTTTTTTTTGACGATTGTTGATTGTTTCGATTGTAAAAACATTTCGACGCACATCACTAGCACTGGCAGATCACACGCTTATATCTACCATAGCGTTAGCCACCACGAAAGCGAACCATTCGATCCCGTGCACACTCTGCTCTCGATAGTTTCCCTATCGTTCATAATAATTTTTCCAAGCCTAAGTATTATAGAATTAGTCTAAGTATATTTATTATTTTTTCTCACTTACGATTACTTTTCCATCCATAAGTATTTATGTATGTTTTCCCCGGTTCTAAAAATAAATCTATCGATGTCTCGCCCCTCAACGAAAGCACACGCATCATTCTCACACACGTGTCATTCGTTCGCGTTACCACTTTTTTTCAAAATTAACCCAAGTATATTTTATTATTTTTCTCATTACGATTATTTTCAGTCCGTAAGT
This sequence comes from Icerya purchasi, assembly GCA_039619475.1. NCBI lineage: Eukaryota > Metazoa > Arthropoda > Insecta > Hemiptera > Monophlebidae > Icerya > Icerya purchasi. The sequence goes on along the minus strand of CM077116.1, from coordinate 5,109,465 downwards.
ATTTCTGTATGTTTTCCGAGGTTTTAAAAATTAATCCGAACAAACATTCAGACTGTTGTGAAAGCATACTATCTATCCCCCCCGCACAGATTCTATATTACTCTATTACGAGTTCTTCAAAAATTGATTCGAATATGTTTTTCATTTTTTTTTTTCAATCCTAAAAATTCATTCTTTCTACCCCGCCCCACACATCTAAAATTACTGATCTTTCGCAATCTTTATTTATTTTATCGATTCTAAAAATTAATCAATGATTCACTCGAAAGCGTACCGCACATTCCCACACAATTATCTTCTATCACGAATTTCCCTATTGATCATGAACATTTTTTCAACGTTAGACACAATAGCATATCACATTGATCTCGCATATGTACCACATGCAGTTCTATATGTTTATTTTTTTATTAACGATCTTTATTTTTTTTTGTACCTGTATTACTTTTCCCTACACATTCATGTCATTATATACTCTTAACATTATCAAAAATAATTTTAACCTTTCGAGAAAGAAAAATCTCCGATCAATAAAAAATATTTATTAACATCACAATTATTTTTAATATTATTCGTTTCGCTATAAACATAATTTTTTTATTTAATAAACTCATCCGTATCATCGATCGTTTCAAGATATTATTGTTTCGAACGTCAATCCCTGTTTTCCAAGAATCGATAACCTCTGCAGGTATATATCTCGTCATCGCAACAACCTTTACCTGCATGACTCGCATACCTTCAAGACCACTTGTACATTGCTCGCACGCTATTTCCCATTATTCGGTACAAGAATATTTTTCACACTCCTTCACATATGCGTATACACTCAAAGTCCTCGATTACTTTGTTTGTATACAAATATATTCAGCTTTCTCCGACGGAACAACATTTTTCTGACGTAACATTTCCACTGCCACAACCGATTCAAAGGTAGCTAATGAGATAGACTATCGAACGGAATCATTCAAGCGGTCAGTATTAGTTTTATGTTAAACATGTATATTTTATCGAATCTGTGTTCACGCATTATTAAAAAATTTACGTCAACGTTAAAGAAAATAATTTCCTACGTTTTTTCTCTTTTTTTCTCTATCATTTTTTTCTGTCTTTTATCTTTCCTTTTTCTCTTTCTTTTTCTCTGTATTTTTTTAGTGAAAAGTTTGAAATACATATTATTCAATCATGAATGTTAATATAGTTAACGTAAGCAGCAACTCAAGATCAATTAAGGACATTGCAAGTGATAGCGACTCACATACGTCTTCGTCACTTCAATTACCGCAATCAGATGGTGGTTATTCTTCAACAGAATCAACATCTTCTACACATAAAATCGTTGGTCCAGTATTATTGTCAGATCAGATGGATATAGCGGAATATTTTGTAGATTTCAGCTTCCATAAGGATTCTGATTATGGTTTTCTAGTAACCGAACTAGCGATGATTGATATGTCTGGCGGGAGGTGTTTACATACGCTATACAAGCCAAGCAGAGCATGGTCTGCATCAAAAATGCCTCATTTACAATGCTCTTCCGTGAGTCATTACTTGAAAAACCCCTCATTATTTCCATGTCGAGAAGAAATATTCATGACACGTGATGTATTCACAATACTGTCTGAAAAACCGAAGGTTCGCGTATATATTTTAACCACTTATGCAAAACTTATATTATGGGAACTTAATGAAAAGTCTGAATTGTTGCGTGACTTGGACTACGAACTCGTTAATATGGAGAAAGTCTTTCGAGTACCTAGTATTGATGATTTATATCAAGAATACTCCGGTATAAGCAATCTGGTAACTTGTAAGCACCATTATGAGAATGATATTTTTCATTGTGCGATGAAAAATGTTATGGTGATGAAGACGTGGCACGATCACGTTATCCGTCCGCTGAAGCTTATGAACAATCTCAATATAAATGATTTAAGCCAGTTGTTCATTACAGCCACCAAAGAAATGATAATTACATTATTTCCAAGTTGCATCGGGGACATTTATATATTTTTACCGGACAGATTAAAACAGGATGATACGATAAAATCATTTCTACCATGCTACGATCACGAACATGATAAAGAATATTATATCGATGGTGATACATTACACAGGAGTACTCGAAATTGTGTCAAAGTAAAAGATTGCGACGACTGTCAACATTCAATTCATACGGATTAAAAATTCAATAAAAGACGTGGAATTTGAAAGCTGGAGTTGTCTAGATCCTACGAAAGTTGAATATGAACATAATAATTACCTTTCAATGTACCAAAGTCAATTGTCGCGTAGTATGTATAATATGTGAAATAAAACCATATTTTTTCTTTTACTCGCATTTTTTATTTTTATTATTTCAAAATCTTTTACATTGTTTCACATAAATTATAATGTATGTATGTATATATGTATGGAATTTTAATATGTAATAATATACATTTCATACATTTTATTTTATTTCATGGTCGTATAATTACTTTAAAATTATTTAGATACACCGCAGATATTATAGTACCGAACACATCATTTATTATTCCATTCTATTTCAGTTAATATGTTGTATGGATGAAATCAAATCAATTTATGTAACTGTTTATTTAAATTTAAATAATCTTTTTCTTTTTTTTTTTATCTCTCAGCATATGCATGCGTGTATATGCTTACATATACAAGTATGAAAAAATTATTTTTTTATTTTTTCCTCGATATGAATGGTAAATCTACGAATTTATTTGAAAAACGGTCAAAACCTAATACATAGATTTCAAACTTTGATGGAAATTTCCGTAAAACGTTCAATTTACACTTATTATCTTAAAAAAAAAATTTTTTCATTATTATTATTCATATCATTTAAATAGACTGATACGACAGAGAGAGAAAATAAAAAGCTAAATTATTTTTACACGTGAGGGAGGGAGCTGATGAAAACGTACGAGTCTTATTATTTGGAATACAGATTATGAAGGAAATTTTTATTCAATGTTTCGTTCTAAGATTTTTCATTTTTTACATTTAAAATTTTTCAATACGAAAATATTTCGAAATCTACAGGAACGTCTACGAATAGTCTTCGTCATTATAGAAGCACCTGCAGATCATGTATCGACACTGCAGGCGCGTAAGGGTGAGTAAATATGTGTGATCATGTGTGTGTATGTATGCTTGAAATGTGCGAAATGGCTAATAAGAAACAACCGTTGAATCGCAACGACAGGTAGAGATCCGCTTATAGAATAAGAGAGTGAGAGTGAGATAAATTATGTACCTTTATTATTGCAGAACTGCACTGTAGTGGCAGACATGAAATATCCGTTAGCATCCTTTTCGAGACAGTTTTATAAAAAAGGCCGAAAATTAACTTTAAAACTGGATGAATGAGATAGTTGATAATAAACATACCATTAAGACCGGTATACATGTATGTGGACATGTGTGTGAGCGCACGGTTAAATGAATGACAAAAGATTATTAACTGCATAGGCATTGTTAAATATAACTATACTGATTTATCCGTAAAACTAACAAATTTTACCGTTGTTTTCTTTCCTTTTTTTTCTTTCGCGTTTTACAAAAAATTCATGTTAGTTCTAAAAATATTGCTAAATTCAAATTAAATCGATCATGTTATTTTATTTTTATTTTTGTTTCTTTAAACAATGTGTTACGATCGTATTTATCTTACTCAATCTTTTACCTAATATTCTAACGGTTTTAGACAACAGCAGAAATATGCAAGTTACCTTGGATGTATTATATTTTATTCATGTTTCTATACAAGCACATGCAAACATCGGATGCCGGAAATGTATGATAATATAATTTTTAAATCAATGATTAACGTATTATTATTATTTTTTTTTTCACCATGTGATATACAAAATAACATCATACTTGCTTTTACAACAATATTTAAATTCTACATTAACATGTTGAAAATCTAATGATTTTTAAATGATTCGTTCGACATATTTATATTCCTCGAAAAAAGGGGAAATCGCTAACAATGTTTTATAATTATGTGTAAGGAATTGTATTATTAAGTTAGTATTGGTTAAAATTGACTAGAATGATTTTTAAAAAAGCTTCATATTTTATTACAAAAATAAAAAAAATAATAAAAAACTAATCAATTATGATAACATCATCATCATCATCATCGTCTATCACAATTATATTATCCATTTGTTCTTCTTCTTCTTCTTCATCATCATCATCATCAATGAAGGTTGATGCATTATTGAATGATCTATATATTAATGAAATAACATATACATAAGTTTTGAATGAAGTTATTCATAATATAAATTCACTAATGTATACACTCTGTTAAAATTTCTATACAATATTTACTTACGAACTAGAGTTCGACGAATAAGATTGTATATCTGATGACTGATCTAAATCATATAATTGAATTCGATAATTCTCGTAGTCAATCCGCAAATTCGTTATGGCATTGTTGATGTTCATTGATGGGGGGTGTCTCTCAACATATTCACCCCTCCGAACATGATCGAGTACTTCTATAAATTCACCGAAGGGGCATTGTCTCAAGCTAGCCTCCCAAGCTTCTTTGGTAGTCCAAAATTGTAGTACTCCTTTCACCGTTACTCCATTTATAATTTTTAAATATATTTCGGGGCTAACGTGTTGTATTATAATCTATAGTAAATAATAGATTTTATTTTCATATATTAAAATCATGTAAAAATGAATTGGTGATCTTATAGAGATCGAACTTTTCTTAATTTTCAAGCATTAACATATGAGTAAAAATCATGTGCATAAGCAGATAATATTATAAAAATGGAAAAAATTTTTTGTATTTTTTAATTAATAGTTTTCTTACCATTGCTTCCGGTAATCCTATAGGTGCACTTGGAATGATGTTAAATGTTATATTTGTAGACTTTCTGCGTATATTATCCATATCCTTTTTTTTATTGTAGAAAAAAATATATGATTAGAAAAAAAAATTTTTTCACCTACAACTTTTGATGATCTAGTGATAAAAATAAAAAATAAAAAAATAAAATATTGAGTACTAAATATAAATAATGCTTGTTTAAAAAAAATAAATAAATAAATAAATAAATAAATGAATCTATAAAGGAAGCTTTTTTGAACCAATGAGGTTAGCTTTTAAAGAGAACACTCGTTGTGGATTTGTAATCTGTCTAAAGGGAATACTATATATTTCTCTGTTTATTACAAATAACGTTACGTTACGAATGGAATTTTTATAGCCTATACTAAGTTGTTTACATCTAGCATGACAATTTTTTGTTTTTAACTTTAAATATTTTTTTTTTAATTTTTCAGTTGTAAATATATAAAGCTCTGGGGCGAAGTACTTTTTATAAATTGTTGCTAAATTGAGCCATTGAACTTCAATGGGGGGTATGTCATTGATAAAGCAATTGGAAAATGTTTCCAGCTCATTATGTATATCACTCGTTTGTTTTAGTTTCTGTTCTAACGATAATACTACTTGCAGACTCTCCTGATAGCACATCTCGAATGATTTAATATATCGACTATTGTTTATAACATTTGTAAAAATTAACTTATTCGGATGAAATGTAATTTGTTTTTTACAGAATATTTCCGAAACACCGGTGTAACAATAAACAGTTGCCTGTGGATAAATGCTATTTGCGAAATCAATTCCTAAATTTTCTTTAATGACATCATTATCCACGAAATACATATCTATCTGTCTTTCTTTTTTGTTTTCTAAACAAAATAAATAAATGATTGTTAAAAGAAATGTATTAAAAAAATTACACTTCTACAGAATGATAGACTGTGTTAGTAATATTATATATTCAGAGAATTTAAACAGAAAAATATCATTAAAAATTTTTATTACATCCGAATGGATGGTGCAGAGCATATTTATACTTTAAAGAAACAAATCTCGAAATAATCTATACTTTTTTAGAATGGAATAGAAACATGCTTTACCCATTTCATTATTTGAAATGAATGTATTTATTTTTTTAACAAGTTACTTTGAGTATTAATAATTCATAAATAATAGTAATAAATTATGAAATGTAGTTTTTATTGAGTATATATTATCGGGGGCGGCGAGAATAATGAGTATAATTTAATGAAATTATTGATAGAAATGGAGAAATTTTACTAAAAAATAGTATGAAAAGTAAAAATCTTCGAATACTATTCTTTAAATTGTTTAAATTAATACTATTGAAGAAATAAAATCTCCGATTTTCTATATTTTAAAAAATGGGGCGGGGATTTTCATTAATAAATTTTTATCTCACTTAAATATATTTAATCCATTATTTTTTGAAAGAAAAATTCATTTCATTACATAAAATCAATCTGATAATACTAAATAAATTAATATTGATACTCTACAATATATATCTGTAAAAATCTATTATGAAAATTTTGAATACAGAAAAATAAATTGAGAGAGTCTAAGAAAAAAAGGAAAATTCATTTGCATTGAATGAAATAAACTACACTAAACATTTTTTTTATTTAGGATTTAAACAAAGAATAATATAATATATGAGGAATTATTGAAATATTTAGGAAATAAAGCAGAAAATAAAAAAAAATTTCAAAAATCATTTTGAGAATAAAATTTTTTGAAAAAAATTATTACGAGGGGGTGAATGATCAAATCAATTGTGAGTATATATGAAAAAACGCGAATAATTAAAATGAATAAATAAATAAATAAAAATATATGAATGTATTATATTACTTACCAAAAAAAAAAAAAAAATAAATATGATGACTGATGAAAGGATTTAGAAAATTTTTAACTTTAACAAAACTCTAAAGAGTATAATATTCAAGAAAGCAAACAATGAACACTCGAAGACTTTTAAGTTTCAACTGATCATACTACTCAAATTCGCAAATGCTTTATAGCTAAAAACTTTGCGATTTTATTATTATTATTATCTTTAGCTAAAGTGGTTTTTCAAAAGTAGATTTGTAAATAGCATTAAAATATCATTTATTCGAACCATTTTTCGGGTATTCAAGCATTAAGCACGTTCACATATTTCTATTGTTGGTAGTGAACATTTCAACGGTAGTGTTTTGACCACCTCATTAGGGATGTTTTACCATTTTACGATTCAACATAATGTTGCGGTTCATCATAATGTTGCGGTTGCTTAATTAGTTATCCATTGTGACATTTAAAAGGATGATTTTAAACAGTGATTTTCGCAATATATCGCTTACACACGTTAATCGTTAGCCAAACAGCATTTATATCATCCGTTTTACCACACGCATCGAATGTGTAAATGCATATTCCGGTATCTGTCTAAAGTATTTTAACAGTCTTAAACTAATTTTTCATAATGATAATGGATATTCGCGGATATCCATTATCATTATGAAAAATTAGTTTAAGACTGTTAAAATACTTTAGACAGATACCGGAATATGCATTTACACATTCGATGCGTGTGGTAAAACGGATGATATAAATGCTGTTTGGCTAACGATTAACGTGTGTAAGCGATATATTGCGAAAATCACTGTTTAAAATCATCCTTTTAAATGTCACAATGGATAACTAATTAAGCAACCGCAACATTATGATGAACCGCAACATTATGTTGAATCGTAAAATGGTAAAACATCCCTAATGAGGTGGTCAAAACACTACCGTTGAAATGTTCACTACCAACAATAGAAATATGTGAACGTGCTTAATGCTTGAATACCCGAAAAATGGTTCGAATAAATGATATTTTAATGCTATTTACAAATCTACTTTTGAAAAACCACTTTAGCTAAAGATAATAATAATAATAAAATCGCAAAGTTTTTAGCTATAAAGCATTTGCGAATTTGAGTAGTATGATCAGTTGAAACTTAAAAGTCTTCGAGTGTTCATTGTTTGCTTTCTTGAATATTATACTCTTTAGAGTTTTGTTAAAGTTAAAAATTTTCTAAATCCTTTCATCAGTCATCATATTTATTTTTTTTTTTTTTTTGGTAAGTAATATAATACATTCATATATTTTTATTTATTTATTTATTCATTTTAATTATTCGCGTTTTTTCATATATACTCACAATTGATTTGATCATTCACCCCCTCGTAATAATTTTTTTCAAAAAATTTTATTCTCAAAATGATTTTTGAAATTTTTTTTTATTTTCTGCTTTATTTCCTAAATATTTCAATAATTCCTCATATATTATATTATTCTTTGTTTAAATCCTAAATAAAAAAAATGTTTAGTGTAGTTTATTTCATTCAATGCAAATGAATTTTCCTTTTTTTCTTAGACTCTCTCAATTTATTTTTCTGTATTCAAAATTTTCATAATAGATTTTTACAGATATATATTGTAGAGTATCAATATTAATTTATTTAGTATTATCAGATTGATTTTATGTAATGAAATGAATTTTTCTTTCAAAAAATAATGGATTAAATATATTTAAGTGAGATAAAAATTTATTAATGAAAATCCCCGCCCCATTTTTTAAAATATAGAAAATCGGAGATTTTATTTCTTCAATAGTATTAATTTAAACAATTTAAAGAATAGTATTCGAAGATTTTTACTTTTCATACTATTTTTTAGTAAAATTTCTCCATTTCTATCAATAATTTCATTAAATTATACTCATTATTCTCGCCGCCCCCGATAATATATACTCAATAAAAACTACATTTCATAATTTATTACTATTATTTATGAATTATTAATACTCAAAGTAACTTGTTAAAAAAATAAATACATTCATTTCAAATAATGAAATGGGTAAAGCATGTTTCTATTCCATTCTAAAAAAGTATAGATTATTTCGAGATTTGTTTCTTTAAAGTATAAATATGCTCTGCACCATCCATTCGGATGTAATAAAAATTTTTAATGATATTTTTCTGTTTAAATTCTCTGAATATATAATATTACTAACACAGTCTATCATTCTGTAGAAGTGTAATTTTTTTAATACATTTCTTTTAACAATCATTTATTTATTTTGTTTAGAAAACAAAAAAGAAAGACAGATAGATATGTATTTCGTGGATAATGATGTCATTAAAGAAAATTTAGGAATTGATTTCGCAAATAGCATTTATCCACAGGCAACTGTTTATTGTTACACCGGTGTTTCGGAAATATTCTGTAAAAAACAAATTACATTTCATCCGAATAAGTTAATTTTTACAAATGTTATAAACAATAGTCGATATATTAAATCATTCGAGATGTGCTATCAGGAGAGTCTGCAAGTAGTATTATCGTTAGAACAGAAACTAAAACAAACGAGTGATATACATAATGAGCTGGAAACATTTTCCAATTGCTTTATCAATGACATACCCCCCATTGAAGTTCAATGGCTCAATTTAGCAACAATTTATAAAAAGTACTTCGCCCCAGAGCTTTATATATTTACAACTGAAAAATTAAAAAAAAAATATTTAAAGTTAAAAACAAAAAATTGTCATGCTAGATGTAAACAACTTAGTATAGGCTATAAAAATTCCATTCGTAACGTAACGTTATTTGTAATAAACAGAGAAATATATAGTATTCCCTTTAGACAGATTACAAATCCACAACGAGTGTTCTCTTTAAAAGCTAACCTCATTGGTTCAAAAAAGCTTCCTTTATAGATTCATTTATTTATTTATTTATTTATTTATTTTTTTTAAACAAGCATTATTTATATTTAGTACTCAATATTTTATTTTTTTATTTTTTATTTTTATCACTAGATCATCAAAAGTTGTAGGTGAAAAAATTTTTTTTTCTAATCATATATTTTTTTCTACAATAAAAAAAAGGATATGGATAATATACGCAGAAAGTCTACAAATATAACATTTAACATCATTCCAAGTGCACCTATAGGATTACCGGAAGCAATGGTAAGAAAACTATTAATTAAAAAATACAAAAAATTTTTTCCATTTTTATAATATTATCTGCTTATGCACATGATTTTTACTCATATGTTAATGCTTGAAAATTAAGAAAAGTTCGATCTCTATAAGATCACCAATTCATTTTTACATGATTTTAATATATGAAAATAAAATCTATTATTTACTATAGATTATAATACAACACGTTAGCCCCGAAATATATTTAAAAATTATAAATGGAGTAACGGTGAAAGGAGTACTACAATTTTGGACTACCAAAGAAGCTTGGGAGGCTAGCTTGAGACAATGCCCCTTCGGTGAATTTATAGAAGTACTCGATCATGTTCGGAGGGGTGAATATGTTGAGAGACACCCCCCATCAATGAACATCAACAATGCCATAACGAATTTGCGGATTGACTACGAGAATTATCGAATTCAATTATATGATTTAGATCAGTCATCAGATATACAATCTTATTCGTCGAACTCTAGTTCGTAAGTAAATATTGTATAGAAATTTTAACAGAGTGTATACATTAGTGAATTTATATTATGAATAACTTCATTCAAAACTTATGTATATGTTATTTCATTAATATATAGATCATTCAATAATGCATCAACCTTCATTGATGATGATGATGATGAAGAAGAAGAAGAAGAACAAATGGATAATATAATTGTGATAGACGATGATGATGATGATGATGTTATCATAATTGATTAGTTTTTTATTATTTTTTTTATTTTTGTAATAAAATATGAAGCTTTTTTAAAAATCATTCTAGTCAATTTTAACCAATACTAACTTAATAATACAATTCCTTACACATAATTATAAAACATTGTTAGCGATTTCCCCTTTTTTCGAGGAATATAAATATGTCGAACGAATCATTTAAAAATCATTAGATTTTCAACATGTTAATGTAGAATTTAAATATTGTTGTAAAAGCAAGTATGATGTTATTTTGTATATCACATGGTGAAAAAAAAAATAATAATAATACGTTAATCATTGATTTAAAAATTATATTATCATACATTTCCGGCATCCGATGTTTGCATGTGCTTGTATAGAAACATGAATAAAATATAATACATCCAAGGTAACTTGCATATTTCTGCTGTTGTCTAAAACCGTTAGAATATTAGGTAAAAGATTGAGTAAGATAAATACGATCGTAACACATTGTTTAAAGAAACAAAAATAAAAATAAAATAACATGATCGATTTAATTTGAATTTAGCAATATTTTTAGAACTAACATGAATTTTTTGTAAAACGCGAAAGAAAAAAAAGGAAAGAAAACAACGGTAAAATTTGTTAGTTTTACGGATAAATCAGTATAGTTATATTTAACAATGCCTATGCAGTTAATAATCTTTTGTCATTCATTTAACCGTGCGCTCACACACATGTCCACATACATGTATACCGGTCTTAATGGTATGTTTATTATCAACTATCTCATTCATCCAGTTTTAAAGTTAATTTTCGGCCTTTTTTATAAAACTGTCTCGAAAAGGATGCTAACGGATATTTCATGTCTGCCACTACAGTGCAGTTCTGCAATAATAAAGGTACATAATTTATCTCACTCTCACTCTCTTATTCTATAAGCGGATCTCTACCTGTCGTTGCGATTCAACGGTTGTTTCTTATTAGCCATTTCGCACATTTCAAGCATACATACACACACATGATCACACATATTTACTCACCCTTACGCGCCTGCAGTGTCGATACATGATCTGCAGGTGCTTCTATAATGACGAAGACTATTCGTAGACGTTCCTGTAGATTTCGAAATATTTTCGTATTGAAAAATTTTAAATGTAAAAAATGAAAAATCTTAGAACGAAACATTGAATAAAAATTTCCTTCATAATCTGTATTCCAAATAATAAGACTCGTACGTTTTCATCAGCTCCCTCCCTCACGTGTAAAAATAATTTAGCTTTTTATTTTCTCTCTCTGTCGTATCAGTCTATTTAAATGATATGAATAATAATAATGAAAAAATTTTTTTTTTAAGATAATAAGTGTAAATTGAACGTTTTACGGAAATTTCCATCAAAGTTTGAAATCTATGTATTAGGTTTTGACCGTTTTTCAAATAAATTCGTAGATTTACCATTCATATCGAGGAAAAAATAAAAAAATAATTTTTTCATACTTGTATATGTAAGCATATACACGCATGCATATGCTGAGAGATAAAAAAAAAAAGAAAAAGATTATTTAAATTTAAATAAACAGTTACATAAATTGATTTGATTTCATCCATACAACATATTAACTGAAATAGAATGGAATAATAAATGATGTGTTCGGTACTATAATATCTGCGGTGTATCTAAATAATTTTAAAGTAATTATACGACCATGAAATAAAATAAAATGTATGAAATGTATATTATTACATATTAAAATTCCATACATATATACATACATACATTATAATTTATGTGAAACAATGTAAAAGATTTTGAAATAATAAAAATAAAAAATGCGAGTAAAAGAAAAAATATGGTTTTATTTCACATATTATACATACTACGCGACAATTGACTTTGGTACATTGAAAGGTAATTATTATGTTCATATTCAACTTTCGTAGGATCTAGACAACTCCAGCTTTCAAATTCCACGTCTTTTATTGAATTTTTAATCCGTATGAATTGAATGTTGACAGTCGTCGCAATCTTTTACTTTGACACAATTTCGAGTACTCCTGTGTAATGTATCACCATCGATATAATATTCTTTATCATGTTCGTGATCGTAGCATGGTAGAAATGATTTTATCGTATCATCCTGTTTTAATCTGTCCGGTAAAAATATATAAATGTCCCCGATGCAACTTGGAAATAATGTAATTATCATTTCTTTGGTGGCTGTAATGAACAACTGGCTTAAATCATTTATATTGAGATTGTTCATAAGCTTCAGCGGACGGATAACGTGATCGTGCCACGTCTTCATCACCATAACATTTTTCATCGCACAATGAAAAATATCATTCTCATAATGGTGCTTACAAGTTACCAGATTGCTTATACCGGAGTATTCTTGATATAAATCATCAATACTAGGTACTCGAAAGACTTTCTCCATATTAACGAGTTCGTAGTCCAAGTCACGCAACAATTCAGACTTTTCATTAAGTTCCCATAATATAAGTTTTGCATAAGTGGTTAAAATATATACGCGAACCTTCGGTTTTTCAGACAGTATTGTGAATACATCACGTGTCATGAATATTTCTTCTCGACATGGAAATAATGAGGGGTTTTTCAAGTAATGACTCACGGAAGAGCATTGTAAATGAGGCATTTTTGATGCAGACCATGCTCTGCTTGGCTTGTATAGCGTATGTAAACACCTCCCGCCAGACATATCAATCATCGCTAGTTCGGTTACTAGAAAACCATAATCAGAATCCTTATGGAAGCTGAAATCTACAAAATATTCCGCTATATCCATCTGATCTGACAATAATACTGGACCAACGATTTTATGTGTAGAAGATGTTGATTCTGTTGAAGAATAACCACCATCTGATTGCGGTAATTGAAGTGACGAAGACGTATGTGAGTCGCTATCACTTGCAATGTCCTTAATTGATCTTGAGTTGCTGCTTACGTTAACTATATTAACATTCATGATTGAATAATATGTATTTCAAACTTTTCACTAAAAAAATACAGAGAAAAAGAAAGAGAAAAAGGAAAGATAAAAGACAGAAAAAAATGATAGAGAAAAAAAGAGAAAAAACGTAGGAAATTATTTTCTTTAACGTTGACGTAAATTTTTTAATAATGCGTGAACACAGATTCGATAAAATATACATGTTTAACATAAAACTAATACTGACCGCTTGAATGATTCCGTTCGATAGTCTATCTCATTAGCTACCTTTGAATCGGTTGTGGCAGTGGAAATGTTACGTCAGAAAAATGTTGTTCCGTCGGAGAAAGCTGAATATATTTGTATACAAACAAAGTAATCGAGGACTTTGAGTGTATACGCATATGTGAAGGAGTGTGAAAAATATTCTTGTACCGAATAATGGGAAATAGCGTGCGAGCAATGTACAAGTGGTCTTGAAGGTATGCGAGTCATGCAGGTAAAGGTTGTTGCGATGACGAGATATATACCTGCAGAGGTTATCGATTCTTGGAAAACAGGGATTGACGTTCGAAACAATAATATCTTGAAACGATCGATGATACGGATGAGTTTATTAAATAAAAAAATTATGTTTATAGCGAAACGAATAATATTAAAAATAATTGTGATGTTAATAAATATTTTTTATTGATCGGAGATTTTTCTTTCTCGAAAGGTTAAAATTATTTTTGATAATGTTAAGAGTATATAATGACATGAATGTGTAGGGAAAAGTAATACAGGTACAAAAAAAAATAAAGATCGTTAATAAAAAAATAAACATATAGAACTGCATGTGGTACATATGCGAGATCAATGTGATATGCTATTGTGTCTAACGTTGAAAAAATGTTCATGATCAATAGGGAAATTCGTGATAGAAGATAATTGTGTGGGAATGTGCGGTACGCTTTCGAGTGAATCATTGATTAATTTTTAGAATCGATAAAATAAATAAAGATTGCGAAAGATCAGTAATTTTAGATGTGTGGGGCGGGGTAGAAAGAATGAATTTTTAGGATTGAAAAAAAAAAATGAAAAACATATTCGAATCAATTTTTGAAGAACTCGTAATAGAGTAATATAGAATCTGTGCGGGGGGGATAGATAGTATGCTTTCACAACAGTCTGAATGTTTGTTCGGATTAATTTTTAAAACCTCGGAAAACATACAGAAATACTTACGGACTGAAAATAATCGTAATGAGAAAAATAATAAAATATACTTGGGTTAATTTTGAAAAAAAGTGGTAACGCGAACGAATGACACGTGTGTGAGAATGATGCGTGTGCTTTCGTTGAGGGGCGAGACATCGATAGATTTATTTTTAGAACCGGGGAAAACATACATAAATACTTATGGATGGAAAAGTAATCGTAAGTGAGAAAAAATAATAAATATACTTAGACTAATTCTATAATACTTAGGCTTGGAAAAATTATTATGAACGATAGGGAAACTATCGAGAGCAGAGTGTGCACGGGATCGAATGGTTCGCTTTCGTGGTGGCTAACGCTATGGTAGATATAAGCGTGTGATCTGCCAGTGCTAGTGATGTGCGTCGAAATGTTTTTACAATCGAAACAATCAACAATCGTCAAAAAAAAAAAAAACAATCAAATGATTTTCATTCGAATGATTTGATTCGAATGATTTTAATTTGAATGATTTTAATTCAAATGATTTTGATTCAAATGATTTTGATTCAAATGATTTTAATTCGAATGATTTTAATTCGAATGATTGTTGTGAATACAAATGAATTATTCGAATGAAATAACATTTCGAATGTAACTGTGGAACAATCGAATGTATTCGAAGTTATCGAACAATCGAATAATTCGAATGAATCATTTCGAAGTTGCCCATCACTAGTCAGTGCGCTTTTGTAACGATCGGAGAATAAGGAAAAATTTTTGGAACCGTAGAAAATGAGAAATATACTTAGACTAATTTTATAATACTTACGGACGGAAAAATAATCGTAAGTGAGAAAAAATAATAAATATACTTGCACTAATTCTATGATACTTAGGCTTTGAAAAATTATTATGAATGATAGGGAAACTATCGAGAGCAGAGTGTGCACGGGATCGAATGGTTCGCTTTCGTGGTGGCTAACGCTATGGTAGATATAAGCGTGTGATCTGCCAGTGCTAGCGATGTGCGTCGAAATGTTTTTACAATCGAAACAATCAACAATCGTCAAAAAAAAAAAAACAAAAAACAATCGAATGATTTTCATTCGAATGATTTGATTCGAATGATTTTAATTTGAATGATTTTAATTCGAATGATTTTGATTCAAATGATTTTGATTCAAATGATTTTAATTCGAATGATTTTAATTCGAATGATTGTTGTGAATACAAATGAATTATTCGAATGAAATAACATTTCGAATGTAACTGTGGAACAATCGAATGTATTCGAAGTTATCGAACAATCGAATAATTCGAATGAATCATTTCGAAGTTGCCCATCACTAGTCAGTGCGCTTTTGTAACGATCGGAGAATAAGGAAAAATTTTCGGAACCGTAGAAAATGAGAAATATACTTAGACTAATTTTATAATACTTACGGACGGAAAAATAATCGTAAGTGAGAAAAAATAATAAATATACTTGCACTAATTCTATGATACTTAGGCTTTGAAAAATTATTATGAACGATAGGGAAACTATCGAGAGCAGAGTGTGCACGGGATCGAATGGTTCGCTTTCGTGGTGGCTAACGCTATGGTAGATATAAGCGTGTGATCTGCCAGTGCTAGTGATGTGCGATTTCGAAATGTTTTTACAATCGAAACAATCAACAATCGTCAAAAAAAAAAAAACAAAAAACAATCGAATGATTTTGATTCAAATGATTTTAATTTGAATGATTTTGATTCGAATGATTTTAATTCGAATGATTTTGATTCAAATGATTTTGATTCGAATGATTTTAATTCGAATGATTTTAATTCGAATGATTGTTGTGAATACAAATGAATTATTCGAATGAAATAACATTTCGAATGTAACTGTGGAACAATCGAATGCATTCGAAGTTATCGAACAATCGAATAATTCGAATGAATCATTTCGAAGTTGCCCATCACTAGTTAGTGCGCTTTTGTAACGATCGGAGAATAAGGAAAAATTTTTGGAACCGTAGAAAATGAGAAATATACTTAGACCAATTTTTATAATGCTTAGGCATGGAAAAAATAAAAAAATTAAAAAATACATTTGAATGGTATAAAGCAGGGAATAGGGAGCTCACGTTAGTTTTATGCTTTAAATATTATACTTTGGTTAATTTAAAAAAAAATTACGATATCGCTAACGATCGACATGTGTGCGAGAACGATGCATGCGCTTTTACTTGGTTTAAATCAGTTGTGGCAGTGGAAATATTACGTCAGAAAAATGTCATTCCGTCAGGAATAGTTGGTTACATATGTGTATACGGATAAAGTAGTCAAGGACTTTTGAGTATGAGTGTGTTTTTGTGTTAGTGTGTACATGTAGGGTGTATCCATCTACAATATGACATAGACTGTAATAGAAAGTATAAGAATGTTAAGATCCGGTTTCAACGGTTGCGTTAGCATTTACGTGTAGCGCTATGAGAGAAGCATTTTCGCTTTTGCGATGTGTGAGATAGAGACTTACCCCCCGTACATAATGTATCGGACAAAGAAAAGTTTTACGCAACTGACCGAACGAAAATCTTCGCGATTCCTAGAAATACCGGAACGGTGAAAACCTGTATTTTACCGCGATTCCTGCAGACTGACCACTGATAATATTGATAACAACGAAAATCAATAATGATAATAACTAATTTTACATATGTTACGAACGCTCGTAACCGTATATACATCATTGTGTGTGTGTGCGTAATCCTCCAAAAACCAGTCGCTACCGAATAACGGTAATTTACGTACAAGCAAAGGCATGCATCGACCAATTGATTGACAGGTACAAGGTCACTTGCGATGGCACGCGTACGAATTTACCGCGATGGTGATGATGATGGTGATTTTTACATGTGTGTGCAGACGTATATACACGTACATTTACATGTGTGTGCGGTAATTAAGGGATCGACAATCAAATGGAATGCGGTTCCGCGGTCCGAGACGCTCCGGAAACGGCTCTGGAAGGCCTTAATTAGCGGTGGCGGCATCCTTTGTCCTTATAGTCACATTTTCCCTCTACTGCCTTCAGAACAGAAACTACAACTGCGATTTTCCAAGCTGATGGCATGTCGCCAGTAGATTATATTCGATTGTGGATGTGGAGAAGAAAATCTTTAGCTGGGTTAGGAAGATATTTGATCATAAATGGATGGACAGCACCGGCGCCAGGGGCATTACATTTCAATTTATAAATCAATTGGAAGTTAAATTTAGAGAGAGTGAACGGAAGATTAAAATTTTCATAGCACTCAGAAGTGAAAGTTTCTCGGTTTTTGTTTTAAGAGATAAGAAGTTAGCGGTGTATGAGGAAGAGGGCGATACTTTGGAACAGTGTTTTGCAAAAGTATTTGTTAGAGACTGCGGTTCAACAACCAAATTGTTGTATGGATGTAAGGTCGAAACGTGAGTCCGAAACGTAATGAGCTGAAACGTAACGAGGCCGAAACGATTGGGAACCTTCGAGATATCTTTGTGTTCTGCTATCCAATCGAATACGACCTTATAGTCCGCAGTAGCTAGTATACTATTCCTTTAGCTATCAGCGATGTTGGGACTTGTCATGAAATTTTTGGAACTAAATAAAAGTGTTCAGTAAGTCGGTATAGATGAGTTAGTTAACTGATAGTTTGACTACAAATAATTCGGCAGAAAGCAAAACGATTTACAGATATCGAAATAAGTAATGTTAAATAATTCTGTTACGCGTCTATTTGTATTGTACATGTACATATATATATTTATTTATATAAATATATATCGACGCCCTGTTCAGGGTATGGAACTCACTTTACTTTTTTTTATATATATATATATATATATATATATATATAACTTGGCCATTTTGGCCTCGCAAGGGGCTATGTCCCTTGACCCTTTTTATTTTCATTTCTGTCTCTTTCTTTTCTATACTTTGTATAAAATAATCAAAATTTACAACGTAATTCTTACTGGCATCAACATAAAAAAAATAACATAATAACAAAAATCCTATCCTAACATTTAATTTTCATTATATAAAATTAAGACATTTTTTCGTTACATATTTCTTTACATGAAATTGTGACATTTTTTAAATAGCAATCGCAAAAATTATATAAAATATAATAAACGTTACATAAAATTGGGACATTTTTTGGGACATTCTTTTGAGACATTTTTTCTAATGGGGGGTAGCCTAAGAAATACGTTGTAATTAATACATATATATATAAACGTACACATACATACACTATTATATAATGTATGTATATTTCGGTATTTTGTGATTTTTTATTTCTTGTGGTTTAAACGTACTTGTGTATTCAACTATTTGTATCACACTGTGCTTTGCAGTAAGTGGCGAAAGAGTTGCTTCATTGGCGGATCATATGAATAAATAAGTAAAAATAAAAAATACTAGTTTATGTAAAGAAAAAGACGGACTATTTTTTTTTTCTTTTTTTTTGTTTGGGTTTTTCCCTGAGCTTGTCAGCAACGGACGATTACCCATCAACGCATGTACATAGCAGCAATTAGGAGTAACATGTGCATTATTTACTCTGTTCTGGACATACAGCAATTTTTATTATGGTTCGCTTTATAATTAATAATAACATTTTGATTTAATTATAATAATATTAAATAAAAAATAATAATTAAAAAAAAAAAAGGAACAGGATAGAGAAAATAGAAAATTAAGGACAGATTTTATTGAAGGAAACAGAATTTTTATTTTATTTTTATTTATTTATTTTATTTTTTTTCCCTTTCTTTTCTCATTTATTCGAGTTTATTACTTTATTGATGAGGGCAGTTAGTTTTATTTCATTTTATTCTTTATCAATCTATTTATTACATTCTTTATTCAATTTTTTTTTTCCCCCTTAAATTGTATATGCTGTGTGTAACTACTATGGTCATTACAGCACACGCAAGGGAGGGGGGATAATTTAAATGTGGTGAGTTAAGCCACTCACTTTAATGAAGGCAATAATTCTGTTGATGGAGATTAGCTCATTTGAGAGGGTCTGCCCTATATCTATGGGTAGGCCAAGTTGCCTCCGCAACATAGAAAACTTTTGGCAGGTAAGTATTATGTGGGAAACTGTCGGTGCGGTTATCTGATTGCACAAGGGTTATTTTTCTTACAACTTCCTTTTCCCATCAGGCATTGTGAACATTGCCAGGCAACTATGGTCATATTGTAAGATGGGAATTTTTCAATTTTTTAATTTGTATTTTTCATTCTGTTTTTTTTGTTTTTTTTCTCCCCTGAAAGAAAAATTTTATTTTATTTTTTTTTAAAAAACGTATAATATTTCAATTGTAACATTTAACAATCTTATATTTACGTCCGTCAAGCTTGCGCTTGTCGACGGAGTTCTTATAATTTATCTTATTATAGGTTTTTAAAGTATATAAGCGCTCAATCATCCAGCATTTTTATCCATCCATCCACTTCATTTCCACATAGTTTTCTTTATTTAATTTTCCCTTTTTTATTTTATTATTTTCTTTATATTTTTTTCTATTTGTAACCACTTTCTAACACCCTCTTTCAGCTTCCTCTCTGTCGGTTAAGTTTCATCAGACATTGTGAGCACTGCTCTGCAGTTGCGGCCATATTGTAGAATGAAATTTCCTTCTCTGCTTTTTATTCTTTTTTCCTATTACTATTAACTTTTCATATCTATTCATAGTGTAGCTTGCTATTTGTTCAGGCCAATAAAAAAAAAAAGAAATAAAAAAAAAAAAAAATGAAGAGTAACAAGGAATGGAATCTGACAAAGAATGCTATACCAAGGATGGAGAAACAATGAAAATCAACGTCGAAAAATGCCAAACATATGCATCCTGAAAAGAAGACTATTATCAACTACCTAATGAGTTTGGCAAAAGAAAACTAATTTCACGTAAATAGAACAAAGATGCTAGATTAAGAGCGATAAAAACAAAGTCTAGAGTTACAACATAGATTACATTATTTCAACGAACTATAGTCAACAATGTATTAATTTTTGTACTAAAATTGTGTTCAAGAAAAATACCATCGCGTATTTAATTGTTTACTTCACGTAATGCATCCGAAATAAACGAGATTTTTATTGAACGGTTGGGATCGAAGTTGAACACTGTTTCTGTTTTTATGTTTGTTTGCTTTTCGTCCTCAATTACAAATATGTCCGTAAACTGAAGCACTTATTTTGCAAAATTAATTTTTCGCATAATTAATCAACAATCTAATTGCAGCTACTGAAGACAGTGAAATTGCAGGGTTAACTATTAGATATCGTAAAAATATAGACTAATAAAATAAAATGAATTAAATATAAAAGTATGGATAAAAGAAAAACATACTTCTTAGAGCATTATCTGGAAATATTTCCAGAAACATTCGGATTTTCAAGGAGTTTGTAAAGGCAGATTAAGAAGAAGCGGACTGCAAAAAGATCGGCATTAGAGAATGTAATTGTGGAGCAGTAGTTTCGAATGAAAAGCACAATTTAGAGCTTCTGCACAACTACACAATGGAGATAAACCGTTGCTGGAATATTAACGAACTGCACGTACTAATGCGCAACCTGTGTGTATAGTGTACCGCTAGTCCCAAATTCGACAATTTCACACGGTTATTTCAGCGGCAAGAAGCATGTATCTATAAGCAGCCTTATTAGTGATTTCGTTACCGTTGCGATATCAGTTTAGGACAATCGAAAGTGGACCCTTCCCGAAGACAAATCACTAAAACGCGGAATTTCAATGACGTCACATAGGATAGATTTTCGACAACTGTAAACGCGATACGTCGTTAGAAATATATTTCGGCAACGAAGCGATCGTCTCTCAGATTTTTCTTTAAAAACATTAGACTAAACTAAGGAGGATAGCAGTGCGACATGACCGCGTATAAAATAGACTTCAAAAATTGATAAATGATGTTATAGAATAACCGAAAATTTTTCGAGGGGATTATTTTAATTTAAAATAAAAAAAAAAAAATGAAAAGTATGATTTAATCGTAATTACCATCAGAAGTTGAATAAAAAATTAACGATTTGAGGGGTAGGATTTTTAATTACAGAATTTACATGAAAAACGTCGCATGTGTGCATTAAAGACGTTCTCGTGAAGTTATATAACTATTTATAACAAGAGGCCTACTTTATTCTCTGTTGTTTTTTTTTTTAAATAAACTATTAATTTTTTAACTTTTGATAGTAATTGCGATGAAATTGTTGTTAATTATTTTTCAAATTAAAACAATCCTCGAAAAACTTTCGATTTCGTATACAATGCGTAGTTTACAAATGCGATTCTATATACGTGCTCAGTTGACGCTGTTGCTATTCTTCAATCAGACGTGTTTATCCTGAAGTGATCACCTTGTCACCTTTGTTTCAGCGCCAGCCACTCGGTGATGAGCGTCATATTATAGGTCATCCATTATAATTAAGCGAGTTGTTTTTCTTTTAATTTGGACCCCTCCTCCACTCCTCGCGTGAGATTTACGCTGTAATTGTTAAAGGATTAAATTTATTTTCATAAAGGAGAAAAATAATACAACGTTTAGGTGAACTATAACGAATTTATTTAAATTTAGAAAAATTACAAGTAAAAGGAGACATTTTTCACTCACTCCGTAAACATTCATGTACTATACCGTTTTTTTAAAAACTCTGAACGTTTTTTTTTTTTCTTTTTACTTATTCTTTATTTTCGAAATAAAAGTGTTTTTAATAGTCATGAGATTTTTAAGCGGGGAAAATGGGACACTCCAAAAAAAAAAAAAAAGAAAACCGTAATAACTTTATTTTCTATTATTTGTATAATAACGTATATTCTTTAGAAGTTGACGTGAGATTTTCAATTATCCAGTTTAGATGAGATTTCGCTGGACGCCCTCCCTCTCATTTTGAGCTCACGTAATTAATGGATGTTCCCTAAGGGTAGGGGGACAGCTATTTTCAAATTATTTATACAAGTATACGCCACATTCGTAAGAAAAATTGTTGACGAGTTTCAGATGAAATTTGGTTCTGTCATTTTCCTAAATTGTTACCGAAGGTGTAAAATTGTTGTTTGAGCGAAAATTTTCCATTAGCGTTATTCGTTACGCATAATGAATGACGCTCTTATTTCACATCAAACACAATACCTATTACGAATACTTTTTTTATTTGTTTACGCATTATTTGAAGATGAAATTTTATTTTTCAGTTTTTCAAAGGTTACGATTGCCCCGGCTTTCACCGCAACCGGTATTGAATGTAATGTAGCCTATACCGGAGCGAGTGGAACAGATTAAGATAAAAGCTCCTCCTGCGCGTCAATAGAAATAATGTAGCGCTACGGAGAACGAGAGAATAGAACGATTCCGGGAGAGGACGTAAGATTCAAACGAACGATAGAGCAACAAGCTGGCGTCATGTTTATATCGCTGAACAGCGTCAACTTAATCGTGTCTTCTCTATTTCGCCTTTATCACTTGTTGCCATCGCTAGTGAAATATCATTTCCTTGACCGACCGACGGGCCGTTATCTCATTTTCGTTATCATTTTCAGATAACATACTATGTAACACGGACCTGTACGTGTATCGCGCTAGTATGCCACTGACTACTTTGTGCGCCGTACATACTTCGATTACGCGTCAGATATTTTACACTGTTCGAAGCGTTGCACCTCTAGAATGCGAATTATGTAAAAAGGGCTACCACCATTTTTCGTTTTTATCAGAACCCGTTATAACAGCAAACAATGTTCAGCCGCTGATACACATAGACGTGTCTGTACATTAACGTACAGAAATTCAAATGATACACATATCATACGTGTCTACATGAATCGTTCTACCTCTGCGCTCGTACGTTTACTTTTCCGATTTACAGGTGTTCGAAATGCTACATAAACAACTACCGGATATTACCGAAAGCGAACCCAATACTGGCATAAATAAATAATAAATTCGAGCGAACGGCGTTCTGTTTTTGTTTTTCAGTCAAGCTCTTACATAGAAATAGCCTATTTTAATCTGCATTTCTCTGTTCCTTTTCAGATGATCTATTATGCGCCTTATGTCATTTCTGCGTTTGTAACTGCATTAACTAATGTAAACATTTTTAAAAAGCAACTCTCTTTTCCCCTTGCCGGGAATTTTTTCCTTCTTATCGCTCGAAAACGGTGTACTATACGTTGTCGACAACGTAGAGCGATGCGATGACACAATAAATTTCAATCTACGCGTATAAAAACAATATAAACGAACAAATATTAAATAACATAATACCAGGGGCGGATCCAGAAGGACATTTGGGGGGAGGGGGATTATATAATTACGTAAAATCTTCCACGGTAGGCAGTAACTTTGAGAAATATTCCGTTTTATAAAGAAAGAAATTTAAAAATGTTTTAGAAATACATAATTATTTAAATTTTAAATTTTAATTTTGTCTTATATTTAAGGGTGAAAAATAAAACGAAATTATAAAATTCCAGCTTAAATTGTAGTTTAGAAATAGTAAAAAAGATAGTATTTTTATTAGACTTTACTTCTTTTTTATTTTTGTTAGTAATTCGATCCGAATTCTTTGTTCATGAATAAAATTACAAAATAGAAATTAAAAATAAATAAGAAAAGCAAAAGATCGATTACAGTTGGGTTTAAAATAAAACATAAAAGTAACATTAATTGTTTTACTAGAAAATAGTATTAAATATTAGTTATAATTAAATCCGTAATTAAAATTCATACAAATCTTTTATAGCATAAATTAAGTTTTTCTGTTATAACAAATTTTTTCATAGAAGCTTTGGTTCTTTGGAGAGGAAAAATACCGCCCCCCTCCATCGCGGATCCGCCACTGATAATACAAAGCAAATATAGCGAATTCGAAATGATTTCCACAGATGGATCAACACAAGAAGACGGATAAGTATGCACCGCAGCGGTGTATGTATATAAACTTAAAATTATTTCCACTTCTAAAACTCTATTCATCATGTACAACGGAAATAATAGATATTCAGAGAGCATTAAGAACAATCGGTAAAGTACAAAACAAAAAAAAGAATGTTAATATTAATACAGATTCTATATCAGTGTTTCCAAAAATAATCAGAAAAAAAAATGTATCACCGATAACATGATATGCAATATATTAAATATTATTGGTAAACTTTGAAAAAAATAACAATATAATATATTTCAAATGGAACCTGGACACAGCCGATCGAGAGAAACGAAATAATGGACAGAGCAGCTGAAAAAATAAATCGAAATAATAGAATGAGAATATATACTCCATACTGAGCAGATGACGACTGGCAAACACAACATGAAAAAATTAGTGGGAATGTTGTGAAGAAATACTTCGAAATACAAAAAACCGAACAGGAGAAGACAAATCGAATGAGCGGAGTATTTATATGTTATATATATATACCGAATGCACGTACACGGGTCACACAAGAACTCCGAAAATACTACATAAATTAAGGTGAGTATCAAGTAATTATGCCAAGGTGGAGAAATTGGCTCAGTTGAACACTTTTTTGTGAAATATATAATGATCATAGAGCAGATTTTTTAGAAAAACTATTACCATTTTATAGGACCATGCCAATAACTTTATTGCAGATTGTTCGAGAACCAGATTAAGAACCTGCTTACATTCTGTACTAATACATATAGCACAGTAACATAATTATATATAAAATGTAATTTATTTTAATTCAAAAAAAAAAAAAAAATGTTGAATAGACAGATGGCGAAAGCTAAACGCAGAGAGGAAAATTAAATCAACTGGTTCGCACTGTACTTCTAAGTAGCCAGTCTCAGAATACAGCGACCTACAGGAACGTAATTGCAAAGGCATACACTCTGCCTTTGACCGATCTTGCCCTGAATTAATCAGGCAAAAGGATATAAAACGTATTATGGCATTTGAGAATATTTCATTCCAGAAGACCTCTCATTTTAAAAGCAACAATTTAGCATCCCGTACTTTTTCATATGCCGATCGAGCCTCAATGTCTAGCTTCTTCTCCTAGTAATTCTTCTAAGTCTCCTTCATCACCTCCCTTTCTTCTTTCTAATTCTTTCCTGCGTTCTAAAATCCGTAACCAAAGCGCCTTATAAATCCTCTCCGCAGTTTCCTCCTCTTCCATCTAACCGTATCCCATCACCCTCTAATGAATCGGCTTTCAACAAATCTACTCCTCTTCTGTTTAACTCTACTTCAATCAATAGTATTCTCCCAAATCCTGCTAATATCCTGCCTCGTTGGTCACTCATAACTCATCTTATCCCATTCCTTCTCCTTTAATTGAAAATATTTCTTCAGCCACCAGGGAAATACTCTCTTTTAATAACATTGCTTCTTCTTCCGTCTTTGTTGATTCTTTATCTCGTTTTGTTTTCAGTCACGTACGGATGCATTAATTCCTCTTTCTACGATTAAGAAAATAGGAAAGAAAGTAAGAAGATTCCGGGCTGAATTTTCTTCTTCTCTTCTCTTTTGTTTCTCTTCTTATACCCTAAATTCTCTTTACTTCTTTCTCATCTAATTTTTCTGCTAACCTACAAAGTAAGATTCAATGTCTCCTCTTTTACTTCTTCCTTATCTGTAAATCGTACAGTCGCCGATGTGTTCAAAAGCATTGTGGACTTCAGTACATTTATTACGTCTTTTTCTCTTTCGAATGCACTGACGTCAAGATAACTCGCTCAGTACTTAAACTCGGTTGCATTCGAATTATTACTGTTTTCTCTCACATTTTCTGCTGTACACTGGTTCAGCGGTGAGATTGACAAGCGCATATAGCAAGAAGCTTTTCGGGTATCATGTCATCTATGCAAAGGTTTCAAAACCTGTTTGCTCTTGGCAGAATTTTTTTTGTTTGCCTCCTATGATTTCCTACACAAATACCCTCTTTCTTCCTTCTTTTCAATACTCTTAGAATTCCCTTCTGATTTGTTAGCCCCGACTTACTTCCTCCGGATTTCTAATCGTTATAATTTTTCTCTTCCAACCTATTTCGATCCTATTAATACGAATGTCTTTGCTTTTCTTTTTACCTTGTACCAACTATTATGCTTTCTTACTGTTTTTGTCTTCCCTTTTCTCAATCCCTATACTTATAATACGTTTTCTGTTTCACCATAATGGCTGCGTCCAATATACTTCACTGGAATTTTCGTAGTCGCAGAGCCAATAAAAATTCATTCTATTAGATATCCACGATGTTAGTGTTGCCCTCATCTCAAAAACGTGGCTTCCGTTGGACACGAACTTTAATATTAGAGGTTATAAAATAATTAGATGTAATTGGAATGACGGGTATGGTGGTTCCACAATCCTCGTTAAAAATGGCATACTTTTCCACTCTCACGATGTTGCTCTAAACCTCCCTCTTATTCCTAATCAACCGAACGCAGTCCACATCTCTATTCATACTACCCTTCCGCATCCTATTAACATTGTCTCCATCTACGTTCCCCCTAATTATGACCTTCGTCTGTTCTCTCTTTCGGATTTTTTATCCCGCAACCATTTAATATCGGTGGTGGTTGGAATATCCATTCGCCCTTGTGAGATTGCGCATCCTACAATTCCAACGGTTCCCCATACTTGAGAATGGTATCCTTTACGATAATTTAATTCTCCTTAATGATCATTCCCCAACCTACTTCAGGAATCCATCTATTTATAGTGCTCTTGATCTGACCTTTGCTTCTTCTATTATTGGTCTTAATTATAACTGGAGAAATCTTACCCTTGTTTCTATCCTAATAACTCCTGTTAACTTTTCTTCTCCGACTTGCTTCAGACCTCTACATTCTCCTCGGTGAAACCTCTCCAGAGCAAATTGGACTCTGTTTCGTTCTTGTGTTGATTCGTC